>OZ023065.1:18615418-19233170 GCA_963992785.1 Tenthredo livida | reverse complement strand
CAATATTTCTGAAACTTTCAATTTTCAGTACCCGGGACCTGTCAGAATCGATTCTGCATCGGAAATTGCACCAGAAAACCGATTTCTTCGGTAAAAGAAAATTCTATCATTTTTCGCGTCTGATCGTCGATATTTCTGAGAATTTTGATTTTGAGGACCTCGAACCTGTCTGGATCAAGTCTGAGTCGGAAATCATACAAGAAAACTCGTATTTCCGATAGCAAATCCTTCTGTCATTTTCTGCACTTTACCTTGGATATTCCGATAAATATCGATTTTGAGGACCAGGGACCTGTCAGAATCGATTCTGCAATAAAAATCACATCTAAGTACCGATATTCTTGATGAAAGGAAATTCTATCAGTTTTTTGTGTCTGACCGTCAATATTTCTGAAACTTTTGATTTTCAGGACTCGGGACCTGTTAGAATCGATTCTGCGTCAGAAATTACACCAGAAAACCGATTTCTCCGAAAAAAGAAAATTCTATCATATTTCGCGTCTGACCGTCGATATTTCTAAGAATTTTAATTTTGAAGACCCCGGACCTGTTTAGATCGAGTCTGAGTCGGAAATCATACAAGAAAACCCGCATTTTCGATAGCGAATCCTTCTGTCATTTTCTGCACTTTACCTCGCATATTCCAATAAATATCGATTTCGAGTACCCGAGCCCTGTCAGAATCGATTCTGCAATACAAATTACACCGCAAAACCGATATTCTTGATGAAAGAAAATTCTATCATTTTTCGTGTCTGACCGTCAATATTTCTGAAACTTTCAATTTTCAGGACCCGGACCTGTCAGAATTGATTCTGCATCAGAAATTCCACCAGAAAACCGATTTCTCCGATAAATGAAAATTCTATCATTTTTCCCGTCTGACCGTCGATATTTCTGAGAATTCCAATCTTGAGGACCTCGGACCTGTCTGGATTAAGTCTGAGTCGGAAATCACACGAGAAAACCTTCATTTTTGATAGAAAATCTTTTTGTCATTTTCTGCACTTCACCTTGGATATTTCTACAAATATCAATTTTGAGGACCGGGTCCTGTCGGCGTCGATTCTGCAACGGAAAATACGCCGGAAGCCCCAATTTTTCGATGAGAAATATATTTTTTTTTTCTGCGTTTCATCGTCGATACTTATGGAAATTTCAGTTTTCAGGACCCGGGACCTGTCAGAATCGATTCTGCAATAAAAATTACACCGAAAAACCGATATTCTTGATGGAAGAAAATTCTATCATTTTCTGTGTCTGACCGTCAATATTTCTGAAACTTTTAATTTTGAGGACCCGGGACCTGTCAAAATCGATTCTGCGTCAGAAATTACACCAGAAAACCGATTTCTCCAATAAAAGAAAATTCTATCATTTTTCGCGTATGACCGTCGATATGTCTCAGAATTTCAGATTTCAGGACCTCGGACCTGTCTGGATCGAGTCTGAGTCGGAAATCATACAAGAAAACCCGCATTTTCGATAGCGAATCCTTCTGTCATTTTCTGCACTTTACCTTGGATATTTCGATGAATATCGATTTTGAGGACCCGGGACCTGTCGTAATCGATTCTGCAATAAAAATTACACCGAAAAACCGATATTCTTGATCAAAGAAAATTCTATCATTTTTCGTGTCTGACCGTCAATATTTCTGAAACTTTCAATTTTCAGGACCCGGGACCTGTCAGAATTGATTCTGCATCAGAAATTACACCAGGAAACCGATTTTTGCGATGAAAGAAAATTCTATCATTTTTCGCGTCTGACCATCGATATTTCTGAGATTCCAATTTTGAGGACCCCGGACCTGTCCGGATCGAGTCTGAGTCTGAAATCACACGAGAAAACCTTCATTCTTGATAGGAAATCTTTCTGTGATTTTCTGCACTTCACCTTGGATATTTCTACAAATATCGATTTTGAGGACCCGGGACCTGTCAGAATCGATTCCAGAATCAAAATTACGCTTAAAAACCCATATTCTTGATGAAAGAAAATTCTATCATTTTTCGTGTCTGACCGTCGATATTTCTGAAACTTTCAATTTCCAGTACCCGGGACCTGTCAGAATCGATTCTGCAATAAAAATTACACCGAAAAACCGATATTCTTGATGAAAGAAAATTCTATCATTTTCCGTGTCTGACCGTCAATATTTCTGAAACTTTCAATTTTCAGTACCCGGGACCTGTCAGAATCGATTCTGCATCGGAAATTGCACCAGAAAACCGATTTCTTCGGTAAAAGAAAATTCTATCATTTTTCGCGTCTGATCGTCGATATTCTGAGAATTTTGATTTTGAGGACCTCGAACCTGTCTGGATCAAGTCTGAGTCGGAAATCATACAAGAAAACTCGTATTTCCGATAGCAAATCCTTCTGTCATTTTCTGCACTTTACCTTGGATATTCCGATAAATATCGATTTTGAGGACCAGGGACCTGTCAGAATCGATTCTGCAATAAAAATCACATCTAAGTACCGATATTCTTGATGAAAGGAAATTCTATCAGTTTTTGTGTCTGACCGTCAATATTTCTGAAACTTTTGATTTTCAGGACTCGGGACCTGTTAGAATCGATTCTGCGTCAGAAATTACACCAGAAAACCGATTTCTCCGAAAAAAGAAAATTCTATCATATTTCGCGTCTGACCGTCGATATTTCTAAGAATTTTAATTTTGAAGACCCCGGACCTGTTTAGATCGAGTCTGAGTCGGAAATCATACAAGAAAACCCGCATTTTCGATAGCGAATCCTTCTGTCATTTTCTGCACTTTACCTCGCATATTCCAATAAATATCGATTTCGAGTACCCGAGCCCTGTCAGAATCGATTCTGCAATACAAATTACACCGTAAAACCGATATTCTTGATGAAAGAAAATTTTATCATTCTTCGTGTCTGACCGTCAATATTTCTGAAACTTCCAATTTTCAGGACCCGGGACCTGTCGGAATCGATTCTGCATCAGAAATTACACCAGAAAACCGATTTCTCTGATAAAAGAGAATTCCATCATATTTCGCGTCTGACCGTCGATATTTCTAAGAATTTCAATTTTGAAGACCCCGGACCTGTTTAGATCGAGTCTGAGTCGGAAATCATACGAGAATACCCGCATTTTCGATAGCGAATCCTTCTGTCATTTCCTGCACTTTACCTTGGATATTCCGATGAATATCGATTTTGAGGACCCAGGACCTGCCGTAATCGATTCTGCAATAAAAATTACACCGAAAAACCGATATTCTTGATGAAAGAAAATTCTATCATTTTCTGTGTCTGACCGTCAATATTTCTGAAACTATTAATTTTGAGGACCCGGGACCTGTCAAAATCGATTCTGCGTCAGAAATTACACCAGAAAACCGATTTCTCCAATAAAATAAAATTCTATCATTTTTCGCGTATGACCGTCGATATGTCTCAGAATTTCAGATTTCAGGACCTCGGACCTGTCTGGATCGAGTCTGAGTCGGAATTCATACAAGAAAACCCGCATTTTCGATAGCGAATCCTTCTGTCATTTGCTGCACGTTACCTTGGATATTCCGATAAATATCGATTTTGAGGACCCGGGACCTGTCAGAATCGATTCTGCAATAAAAATCACACCTAAAGACCGATATTCTTGATGAAAGAGAATTCTATCATTTTTCGTGTCTGACCGTCAATATTTCTGAAACTTTCAATTTTCAGGACCCGGGACCTGTCAGAATTGATTCTGCATCAGAAATTCCACCAGAAAACCGATTTCTCCGATAAATGAAAATTCTATCATTTTTCCCGTCTGACCGTCGATATTTCTGAGAATTCCAATCTTGAGGACCTCGGACCTGTCTGGATTAAGTCTGAGTCGGAAATCACACGAGAAAACCTTCATTTTTGATAGAAAATCTTTTTGTCATTTTCTGCACTTCACCTTGGATATTTCTACAAATATCAATTTTGAGGACCCGGGTCCTGTCGGCGTCGATTCTGCAACGGAAAATACGCCGGAAGCCCCAATTTTTCGATGAGAAATATATTATTTTTTCTGCGTTTCATCGTCGATACTTATGGAAATTTCAGTTTTCAGGACCCGGGACCTGTCAGAATCGATTCTGCAATAAAAATTACACCGAAAAACCGATATTCTTGATGGAAGAAAATTCTATCATTTTCTGTGTCTGACCGTCAATATTTCTGAAACTTTCAATTTTCAGTACCCGGGACCTGTCAGAATCGATTCTGCATCGGAAATTGCACCAGAAAACCGATTTCTTCGGTAAAAGAAAATTCTATCATTTTTCGCGTCTGATCGTCGATATTTCTGAGAATTTTGATTTTGAGGACCTCGAACCTGTCTGGATCAAGTCTGAGTCGGAAATCATACAAGAAAACTCGTATTTCCGATAGCAAACCCTTCTGTCATTTTCTGCACTTTACCTTGGATATTCCGATAAATATCGATTTTGAGGACCAGGGACCTGTCAGAATCGATTCTGCAATAAAAATCACATCTAAGTACCGATATTCTTGATGAAAGGAAATTCTATCAGTTTTTGTGTCTGACCGTCAATATTTCTGAAACTTTTGATTTTCAGGACTCGGGACCTGTTAGAATCGATTCTGCGTCAGAAATTACACCAGAAAACCGATTTCTCCGAAAAAAGAAAATTCTATCATATTTCGCGTCTGACCGTCGATATTTCTAAGAATTTTAATTTTGAAGACCCCGGACCTGTTTAGATCGAGTCTGAGTCGGAAATCATACAAGAAAACCCGCATTTTCGATAGCGAATCCTTCTGTCATTTTCTGCACTTTACCTCGCATATTCCAATAAATATCGATTTCGAGTACCCGAGCCCTGTCAGAATCGATTCTGCAATACAAATTACACCGCAAAACCGATATTCTTGATGAAAGAAAATTCTATCATTTTTCGTGTCTGACCGTCAATATTTCTGAAACTTTCAATTTTCAGGACCCGGGACCTGTCAGAATTGATTCTGCATCAGAAATTCCACCAGAAAACCGATTTCTCCGATAAATGAAAATTCTATCATTTTTCCCGTCTGACCGTCGATATTTCTGAGAATTCCAATCTTGAGGACCTCGGACCTGTCTGGATTAAGTCTGAGTCGGAAATCACACGAGAAAACCTTCATTTTTGATAGAAAATCTTTTTGTCATTTTCTGCACTTCACCTTGGATATTTCTACAAATATCAATTTTGAGGACCGGGTCCGGTCGGCGTCGATTCTGCAACGGAAAATACGCCGGAAGCCCCAATTTTTCGATGAGAAATATATTTTTTTTTCTGCGTGTCATCGTCGATACTTATGGAAATTTCAGTTTTCAGGACCCGGGACCTGTCAGAATCGATTCTGCAATAAAAATTACACCGAAAAACCGATATTCTTGATGGAAGAAAATTCTATCATTTTCTGTGTCTGACCGTCAATATTTCTGAAACTTTTAATTTTGAGGACCCGGGACCTGTCAAAATCGATTCTGCGTCAGAAATTACACCAGAAAACCGATTTCTCCAATAAAAGAAAATTCTGTCATTTTTCGCGTATGACCGTCGATATGTCTCAGAATTTCAGATTTCAGGACCTCGGACCTGTCTGGATCGAGTCTGAGTCGGAAATCATACAAGAAAACCCGCATTTTCGATAGCGAATCCTTCTGTCATTTTCTGCACTTTACCTTGGATATTTCGATGAATATCGATTTTGAGGACCCGGGACCTGTCGTAATCGATTCTGCAATAAAAATTACACCGAAAAACCGATATTCTTGATCAAAGAAAATTCTATCATTTTTCGTGTCTGACCGTCAATATTTCTGAAACTTTCAATTTTCAGGACCCGGGACCTGTCAGAATTGATTCTGCATCAGAAATTACACCAGGAAACCGATTTTTGCGATGAAAGAAAATTCTATCATTTTTCGCGTCTGACCATCGATATTTCTGAGAATTCCAATTTTGAGGACCCCGGACCTGTCCGGATCGAGTCTGAGTCTGAAATCACACGAGAAAACCTTCATTCTTGATAGGAAATCTTTCTGTGATTTTCTGCACTTCACCTTGGATATTTCTACAAATATCGATTTTGAGGACCCGGGACCTGTCAGAATCGATTCCAGAATCAAAATTACGCTTAAAAACCCATATTCTTGATGAAAGAAAATTCTATCATTTTTCGTGTCTGACCGTCGATATTTCTGAAACTTTCAATTTCCAGTACCCGGGACCTGTCAGAATCGATTCTGCAATAAAAATTACACCGAAAAACCGATATTCTTGATGAAAGAAAATTCTATCATTTTCCGTGTCTGACCGTCAATATTTCTGAAACTTTCAATTTTCAGTACCCGGGACCTGTCAGAATCGATTCTGCATCGGAAATTGCACCAGAAAACCGATTTCTTCGGTAAAAGAAAATTCTATCATTTTTCGCGTCTGATCGTCGATATTTCTGAGAATTTTGATTTTGAGGACCTCGAACCTGTCTGGATCAAGTCTGAGTCGGAAATCATACAAGAAAACTCGTATTTCCGATAGCAAATCCTTCTGTCATTTTCTGCACTTTACCTTGGATATTCCGATGAATATCGATTTTGAGGACCAGGGACCTGTCAGAATCGATTCTGCAATAAAAATCACATCTAAGTACCGATATTCTTGATGAAAGGAAATTCTATCAGTTTTTGTGTCTGACCGTCAATATTTCTGAAACTTTTGATTTTCAGGACTCGGGACCTGTTAGAATCGATTCTGCGTCAGAAATTACACCAGAAAACCGATTTCTCCGAAAAAAGAAAATTCTATCATATTTCGCGTCTGACCGTCGATATTTCTAAGAATTTTAATTTTGAAGACCCCGGACCTGTTTAGATCGAGTCTGAGTCGGAAATCATACAAGAAAACCCGCATTTTCGATAGCGAATCCTTCTGTCATTTTCTGCACTTTACCTCGCATATTCCAATAAATATCGATTTCGAGTACCCGAGCCCTGTCAGAATCGATTCTGCAATACAAATTACACCGTAAAACCGATATTCTTGATGAAAGAAAATTTTATCATTCTTCGTGTCTGACCGTCAATATTTCTGAAACTTCCAATTTTCAGGACCCGGGACCTGTCGGAATCGATTCTGCATCAGAAATTACACCAGAAAACCGATTTCTCTGATAAAAGAGAATTCCATCATATTTCGCGTCTGACCGTCGATATTTCTAAGAATTTCAATTTTGAAGACCCCGGACCTGTTTAGATCGAGTCTGAGTCGGAAATCACACGAGAATACCCGCATTTTCGATAGCGAATCCTTCTGTCATTTCCTGCACTTTACCTTGGATATTCCGATGAATATCGATTTTGAGGACCCAGGACCTGCCGTAATCGATTCTGCAATAAAAATTACACCGAAAAACCGATATTCTTGATGAAAGAAAATTCTATCATTTTCTGTGTCTGACCGTCAATATTTCTGAAACTATTAATTTTGAGGACCCGGGACCTGTCAAAATCGATTCTGCGTCAGAAATTACACCAGAAAACCGATTTCTCCAATAAAATAAAATTCTATCATTTTTCGCGTATGACCGTCGATATGTCTCAGAATTTTAGATTTCAGGACCTCGGACCTGTCTGGATCGAGTCTGAGTCGGAATTCATACAAGAAAACCCGCATTTTCGATAGCGAATCCTTCTGTCATTTGCTGCACGTTACCTTGGATATTCCGATAAATATCGATTTTGAGGACCCGGGACCTGTCAGAATCGATTCTGCAATAAAAATCACACCTAAAGACCGATATTCTTGATGAAAGAGAATTCTATCATTTTTCGTGTCTGACCGTCAATATTTCTGAAACTTTCAATTTTCAGGACCCGGGACCTGTCAGAATTGATTCTGCATCAGAAATTCCACCAGAAAACCGATTTCTCCGATAAATGAAAATTCTATCATTTTTCCCGTCTGACCGTCGATATTTCTGAGAATTCCAATCTTGAGGACCTCGGACCTGTCTGGATTAAGTCTGAGTCGGAGATCACACGAGAAAACCTTCATTTTTGATAGAAAATCTTTTTGTCATTTTCTGCACTTCACCTTGGATATTTCTACAAATATCAATTTTGAGGACCCGGGTCCTGTCGGCGTCGATTCTGCAACGGAAAATACGCCGGAAGCCCCAATTTTTCGATGAGAAATATATTTTTTTTTCTGCGTTTCATCGTCGATACTTATGGAAATTCCAGTTTTCAGGACCCGGGACCTGTCAGAATCGATTCTGCAATAAAAATTACACCGAAAAACCGATATTCTTGATGGAAGAAAATTCTATCATTTTCTGTGTCTGACCGTCAATATTTCTGAAACTTTCAATTTTCAGTACCCGGGACCTGTCAGAATCGATTCTGCATCGGAAATTGCACCAGAAAACCGATTTCTCCGGTAAAAGAAAATTCTATCATTTTTCGCGTCTGATCGTCGATATTTCTGAGAATTTTGATTTTGAGGACCTCGAACCTGTCTGGATCAAGTCTGAGTCGGAAATCATACAAGAAAACTCGTATTTCCGATAGCAAATCCTTCTGTCATTTTCTGCACTTTACCTTGGATATTCCGATAAATATCGATTTTGAGGACCAGGGACCTGTCAGAATCGATTCTGCAATAAAAATCACATCTAAGTACCGATATTCTTGATGAAAGGAAATTCTATCAGTTTTTGTGTCTGACCGTCAATATTTCTGAAACTTGTGATTTTCAGGACTCGGGACCTGTTAGAATCGATTCTGCGTCAGAAATTACACCAGAAAACCGATTTCTCCGAAAAAAGAAAATTCTATCATATTTCGCGTCTGACCGTCGATATTTCTAAGAATTTTAATTTTGAAGACCCCGGACCTGTTTAGATCGAGTCTGAGTCGGAAATCATACAAGAAAACCCGCATTTTCGATAGCGAATCCTTCTGTCATTTTCTGCACTTTACCTCGCATATTCCAATAAATATCGATTTCGAGTACCCGAGCCCTGTCAGAATCGATTCTGCAATACAAATTACACCGTAAAACCGATATTCTTGATGAAAGAAAATTTTATCATTCTTCGTGTCTGAGCGTCAATATTTCTGAAACTTCCAATTTTCAGGACCCGGGACCTGTCGGAATCGATTCTGCATCAGAAATTACACCAGAAAACCGATTTCTCTGATAAAAGAGAATTCCATCATATTTCGCGTCTGACCGTCGATATTTCTAAGAATTTCAATTTTGAAGACCCCGGACCTGTTTAGATCGAGTCTGAGTCGGAAATCATACGAGAATACCCGCATTTTCGATAGCGAATCCTTCTGTCATTTCCTGCACTTTACCTTGGATATTCCGATGAATATCGATTTTGAGGACCCAGGACCTGCCGTAATCGATTCTGCAATAAAAATTACACCGAAAAACCGATATTCTTGATGAAAGAAAATTCTATCATTTTCTGTGTCTGACCGTCAATATTTCTGAAACTATTAATTTTGAGGACCCGGGACCTGTCAAAATCGATTCTGCGTCAGAAATTACACCAGAAAACCGATTTCTCCAATAAAATAAAATTCTATCATTTTTCGCGTATGACCGTCGATATGTCTCAGAATTTTAGATTTCAGGACCTCGGACCTGTCTGGATCGAGTCTGAGTCGGAATTCATACAAGAAAACCCGCATTTTCGATAGCGAATCCTTCTGTCATTTGCTGCACGTTACCTTGGATATTCCGATAAATATCGATTTTGAGGACCCGGGACCTGTCAGAATCGATTCTGCAATAAAAATCACACCTAAAGACCGATATTCTTGATGAAAGAGAATTCTATCATTTTTCGTGTCTGACCGTCAATATTTCTGAAACTTTCAATTTTCAGGACCCGGGACCTGTCAGAATTGATTCTGCATCAGAAATTCCACCAGAAAACCGATTTCTCCGATAAATGAAAATTCTATCATTTTTCCCGTCTGACCGTCGATATTTCTGAGAATTCCAATCTTGAGGACCTCGGACCTGTCTGGATTAAGTCTGAGTCGGAAATCACACGAGAAAACCTTCATTTTTGATAGAAAATCTTTTTGTCATTTTCTGCACTTCACCTTGGATATTTCTACAAATATCAATTTTGAGGACCCGGGTCCTGTCGGCGTCGATTCTGCAACGGAAAATACGCCGGAAGCCCCAATTTTTCGATGAGAAATATATTTTTTTTTCTGCGTTTCATCGTCGATACTTATGGAAATTTCAGTTTTCAGGACCCGGGACCTGTCAGAATCGATTCTGCAATAAAAATTACACCGAAAAACCGATATTCTTGATGGAAGAAAATTCTATCATTTTCTGTGTCTGACCGTCAATATTTCTGAAACTTTTAATTTTGAGGACCCGGGACCTGTCAAAATCGATTCTGCGTCAGAAATTACACCAGAAAACCGATTTCTCCAATAAAAGAAAATTCTATCATTTTTCGCGTATGACCGTCGATATGTCTCAGAATTTTAGATTTCAGGACCTCGGACCTGTCTGGATCGAGTCTGAGTCGGAAATCATACAAGAAAACCCGCATTTTCGATAGCGAATCCTTCTGTCATTTGCTGCACGTTACCTTGGATATTCCGATAAATATCGATTTTGAGGACCCGGGACCTGTCAGAATCGATTCTGCAATAAAAATCACACCTAAAGACCGATATTCTTGATGAAAGAAAATTCTATCATTTTTCGCGTCTGATCGTCGATATTTCTGAGAATTTTGATTTTGAGGACCCCGAACCTGTCTGGATCAAGTCTGAGTCGGAAATCATACAAGAAAACTAGTATTTCCGATAGCAAATCCTTCTGTCATTTTCTGCACTTTACCTTAGATATTTTGATAAATATCGATTTTTAGGACCAGGGACCTGTCAGAATCGATTCTGCAATAAAAATCACATATAAGTACCGATATTCTTGATGAAAGAAAATTCTATCAGTTTTTGTGTCTGACCGTCAATATTTCTGAAACTTCAGATTTTCAGGACTCGGGACCTGTTAGAATCGATTCTGCGTCAGAAATTACATGAGAAAACCGATTTCTCCGGAAAAAGAAAATTCTATCATTTTTTGCGTCTGACCGTCGATATGTCTCAGAATTTCAATTTTCAGGACCCCGGACCTGTCTGGATCGAGTCTGAGTCGAAAATCACAAGATAAAACCTGCATACTTGATCGGAAATGTATCTGACATTTTTTGCATTTCACCGTCGATATTTCTGCAAACATTGATTTTGAGGCCCCGGGACCTGTCAGAATCGATTCTGCAATAAAGATTACACCGCAAAACCGATATTCTTGATGAAAGAAAATTCTATCATTCTTCGTGTCTGACCGTCAATATTTCTGAAACTTCCAATTTTCAGGACCCGGGACCTGTCAGAATCGATTCTGCAATAAAAATCACACCTAAAAACCGATATCCTTGTTAAAAGGAAATTCTATCATTTTTCGTGTCTGACCGTCAATATTTCTGAAACTTCCAATTTCCAGGACCCGGGACCTGTCAGAATCGATTCTGCATCAGAAATTACACCAGAAAACCGATTTCTCCGATAAAAGAGAATTCTATCATATTTCGCGTCTGACCGTCGATATTTCTGAGAATTTCAATTTCGAAGACCCCGGACCCGTTTGGATCGAGTTTGAGTCAGAAATCATACAAAAAAACCCGCATTTTCGATAGCGAATCCTTATGTTATTTTCTGCACTTTACCTCGCATATTCCGATAAATATCGATTTTGAGGACCCGGGCCCTGTCAGAATCGATTCTGCAATACAAATTACACCGCAAAACCGATATTCTTGATCAAAGAAAATTCTATCATTTTTCGTGTCTGACCGTCAATATTTCTGAAACTTTCAATTTTCAGGACCCGGGAACTGTCAGAATTGATTCTGTATCAGAAATTACACCTGAAAACCGATTTCTCCGATAAATGAAAATTCTATCATTTTTCCCGTCTGACCGTCGATATTTCTGAGAATTCCAATCTTGAGGACCTCGGACCTGTCTGGAGTGAGTCTGAGTCGGAAATCACACGAGAAAACCTTCATTTTTGATAGAAAATCTTTTTGTCATTTTCTGCACTTCACCTTGGATATTTCTACAAATATCAATTTTGAGGACCCGGGTCCTGTCGGCGTCGATTCTGCAACGGAAAATACGCCGGATGCCCCTATTTTTCGATGAAAAATATATTTTTTTTTCTGCGTTTCATCGTCGATACTTATGGAAATTTCAGTTTTCAGGACCCGGGACCTGTCAGAATCGATTCTGCAATAAAAATTACACCGAAAAACCGATATTCTTGATGGAAGAAAATTCTATCATTTTTTGTGTCTGACCGTCAATATTTCTGAAACTTTTAATTTTGAGGACCCGGGACCTGTCAAAATCGATTCTGCGTCAGAAATTACACCAGAAAACCGATTTCTCCGGAAAAAGAAAATCCTATCATTTTTCGCGTATGACCGTCGATATGTCTCAGAATTTTAGATTTCAGGACCTCGGACCTGTCTGGATCGAGTCTGAGCCGGAAATCATACAAAAAAACCCGCATTTTCGATAGCGAATCCTTCTGTCATTTGCTGCACGTTACCTTGGATATTCCGATAAATATCGATTTTGAGGACCCGGGACCTGTCAGAATCGATTCTGCAATAAAAATCACACCTAAAGACCGATATTCTTGATGAAAGAAAATTCTATCATTTTACGCGTCTGATCGTCGATATTTTTGAGAATTTTGATTTTGAGGACCCCGGACCTGTCTGGATCGAGTCTGAGTCGGAAATCATACGAGTAAACCCGCATTTTCGATAGCGAATCCTTCTGTCATTTGCTGCACTTTACCTTGGATATTCCGATAAATATCGATTTTGAGGACCCGGGACCTGTCAGAATCGATTCTGCAATAAAAATCACACCTAAACACCGATATCCTTGATCAAAGGAAATTCTATCATTTTTCGTGTCTGACCGTCAATATTTCTGAAACTTTCAATTTTCAGGACCCGGGACCTGTCAGAATTGATTCTGCATCAGAAATTACACCAGGAAACCGATTTTTGCGATGAAAGAAAATTCTATCATTTTTCGCGTCTGACCATCGATATTTCTGAGAATTCCAATTTTGAGGACCCCGGACCTGTCTGGATCGAGTCTGAGTCGGAAATCACACGAGAAAACCTTCATTCTTGATAGGAAATCTTTCTGTGATTTCCTGCACTTCACCTTGGATATTTCTACAAATATCGATTTTGAGGACCCGGGACCTGTCAGAATCGATTCCAGAATCAAAATTACGCTTAAAAACCGATATTCTTGATGAAAGAAAATTCTATCATTTTTCGTGTCTGACCGTCGATATTTCTGAAACTTTCAATTTCCAGTACCCGGGACCTGTCAGAATCGATTCTGCAATAAAAATTACACCGAAAAACCGATATTCTTGATGAAAGAAAATTCTATCATTTTCCGTGTCTGACCGTCAATATTTCTGAAACTTTCAATTTTCAGTACCCGGGACCTGTCAGAATCGATTCTGCATCGGAAATTGCACCAGAAAACCGATTTCTTCGGTAAAAGAAAATTCTATCATTTTTCGCGTCTGATCGTCGATATTTCTGAGAATTTTGATTCTGAGGACCTCGAACCTGTCTGGATCAAGTCTGAGTCGGAAATCATACAAGAAAACTCGTATTTCCGATAGCAAATCCTTGTGTCATTTTCTGCACTTTACCTTGGATATTCCGATAAATATCGATTTTGAGGACCAGGGACCTGTCAGAATCGATTCTGCAATAAAAATCACATCTAAGTACCGATATTCTTGATGAAAGGAAATTCTATCAGTTTTTGTGTCTGACCGTCAATATTTCTGAAACTTTTGATTTTCAGGACTCGGGACCTGTTAGAATCGATTCTGCGTCAGAAATTACACCAGAAAACCGATTTCTCCGAAAAAAGAAAATTCTATCATTTTTCGCGTCTGACCGTCGATATGTCTCAGAATTTCAATTTTCAGGACCCCGTCCCGTCTGGATCGAGTCTGAGTCGAAAATCACAAAATAAAACCTGCATACTTGATCGGAAATGTATCTGACATTTTTTGCAGTTCACCGTCGATATTTCTGCAAACATTGATTTTGAGGCCCCGGGACCTGTCAGAATCGATTCTGCAATAAAAATTACACCGAAAAACCGATATTCTTGATGAAAGAAAATTCTATCATTTTTTGTGTCTGACCGTCAATATTTCTGAGAATTTTAATTTTGAGGACCCCAGACCTGTTTGGATCGAGTCTGAGTCGGAAATCATACAAGAAAACCCGCATTTTCGATAGCGAATCCTTCTGTCATTTTCTGCACTTTACCTTGGATATTCCGATGAATATCGATTTTGAGGACCCGGGACCTGTCAGAATCGATTCTGCAATAAAAATCACATCTAAGTACCGATATTCTTGATGAAAGGAAATTCTATCAGTTTTTGTGTCTGACCGTCAATATTTCTGAAACTTTTGATTTTCAGGACTCGGGACCTGTTAGAATCGATTCTGCGTCAGAAATTACACCAGAAAACCGATTTCTCCGAAAAAAGAAAATTCTATCATTTTTCGCGTCTGACCGTCGATATGTCTCAGAATTTCAATTTTCAGGACCCCGTCCCGTCTGGATCGAGTCTGAGTCGAAAATCACAAAATAAAACCTGCATACTTGATCGGAAATGTATCTGACATTTTTTGCAGTTCACCGTCGATATTTCTGCAAACATTGATTTTGAGGCCCCGGGACCTGTCAGAATCGATTCTGCAATAAAAATTACACCGAAAAACCGATATTCTTGATGAAAGAAAATTCTATCATTTTTTGTGTCTGACCGTCAATATTTCTGAGAATTTTAATTTTGAGGACCCCAGACCTGTTTGGATCGAGTCTGAGTCGGAAATCATACAAGAAAACCCGCATTTTCGATAGCGAATCCTTCTGTCATTTTCTGCACTTTACCTTGGATATTCCGATGAATATCGATTTTGAGGACCCGGGACCTGTCGTAATCGATTCTGCAATAAAAATTACACCAAAAAACCGATATTCTTGATCAAAGAAAATTCTATCATTTTTCGTGTCTGACCGTCAATATTTCTGAAACTTTCAATTTTCAGGACCCGGGACCTGTCAGAATCGATTCCAGAATCAAAATGACGATGAAAAACCGATATTCTTGATGAAAGAAAATTCTATCATTTTCTGTGTCTGACCGTCAATATTTCTGAAACTATTAATTTTGAGGACCCGGGACCTGTCAAAATCGATTCTGCGTCAGAAATTACACCAGAAAACCGATTTCTCCAATAAAAGAAAATTCTATCATTTTTCGCGTATGACCGTCGATATGTCTCAGAATTTTAGATTTCAGGACCTCGGACCTGTCTGGATCGAGTCTGAGTCGGAAATCATACAAGAAAACCCGCATTTTCGATAGCGAATCCTTCTGTCATTTGCTGCACGTTACCTTGGATATTCCGATAAATATCGATTTTGAGGACCCGGGACCTGTCAGAATCGATTCTGCAATAAAAATCACACCTAAAGACCGATATTCTTGATGAAAGAAAATTCTATCATTTTTCGCGTCTGATCGTCGATATTTCTGAGAATTTTGATTTTGAGGACCCCGAACCCGTCTGGATCAAGTCTGAGTCGGAAATCATACAAGAAAACTAGTATTTCCGATGGCAAATCCTTCTGTCATTTTCTGCACTTTACCTTGGATATTTTGATAAATATCGATTTTTAGGACCAGGGACCTGTCAGAATCGATTCTGCAATAAAAATCACATATAAGTACCGATATTCTTGATGAAAGAAAATTCTATCAGTTTTTGTGTCTGACCGTCAATATTTCTGAAACTTTAGATTTTCAGGACTCGGGACCTGTTAGAATCGATTCTGCGTCAGAAATTACATCAGAAAACCGATTTCTCCGGAAAAAGAAAATTCTATCATTTTTTGCGTCTGACCGTCGATATGTCTCAGAATTTCAATTTTCAGGACCCCGGACCTGTCTGGATCGAGTTTGAGTCGAAAATCACAAAATAAAACCTGCATACTTGATCGGAAATGTATCTGAAATTTTTTGCATTTCACCGTCGATATTTCTGCAAACATTGATTTTGAGGCCCCGGGACCTGTCAGAATCGATTCTGCAATAAAGATTACACCGCATAACCGATATTCTTGATGAAAGAAAATTCTATCATTTTTCGTGTCTGACCGTCAATATTTCTGAAACTTTCAATTTTCAGGACCCGGGACCTGTCAGAATTGATTCTGCATCAGAAATTCCACCAGAAAACCGATTTCTCCGATAAATGAAAATTCTATCATTCTTCCCGTCTGACCGTCGATATTTCTGAGAATTCCAATCTTGAGGACCTCGGACCTGTCTGGATTAAGTCTGAGTCGGAAATAACACGAGAAAACCTTCATTTTTGATAGAAAATCTTTTTGTCATTTTCTGCACTTCACCTTTGATATTTCTACAAATATCAATTTTGAGGACCCGGGTCCTGTCGGCGTCGATTCTGCAACGGAAAATACGCCGGAAGCCCCAATTTTTCGATGAAAAATATATTTTTTTTTCTGCGTTTCATCGTCGATACTTATGGAAATTTCAGTTTTCAGGACCCGGGACCTGTCAGAATCGATTCTGCAATAAAAATTACACCGAAAAACCGATATTCTTGATGGAAGAAAATTCTATCATTTTCTGTGTCTGACCGTCAATATTTCTGAAACTTTTAATTTTGAGGACCCGGGACCTGTCAAAATCGATTCTGCGTCAGAAATTACTCGAGAAAACCGATTTCTCCAATAAAAGAAAATTCTATCATTTTTCGCGTATGACCGTCGATATGTCTCAGAATTTTAGATTTCAGGACCTCGGACCTGTCTGGATCGAGTCTGAGTCGGAAATCATACAAGAAAACCCGCATTTTCGATAGCGAATCTTTCTGTCATTTTCTGCACTTTACCTTGGATATTTCGATGAATATCGATTTTGAGGACCCGGGACCTGTCGTAATCGATTCTGCAATAAAAATTACACCGAAAAACCGATATTCTTGATCAAAGAAAATTCTATCATTTTTCGTGTCTGACCGTCAATATTCCTGAAACTTTCAATTTTCAGGACCCGGGACCTGTCAGAATTGATTCTGCATCAGAAATTACACCAGGAAACCGATTTTTGCGATGAAAGAAAATTCTATCATTTTTCGCGTCTGACCATCGATATTTCTGAGAATTCCAATTTTGAGGACCCCGGACCTGTCTGGATCGAGTTTGAGTCGAAAATCACAAAATAAAACCTGCATACTTGATCGGAAATGTATCTGAAATTTTTTGCATTTCACCGTCGATATTTCTGCAAACATTGATTTTGAGGCCCCGGGACCTGTCAGAATCGATTCTGCAATAAAGATTACACCGCAAAACCGATATTCTTGATGAAAGAAAATTCCATCATTTTTCGTGTCTGACCGTCAATATTTCTGAAACTTTCAATTTTCAGGACCCGGGACCTGTCAGAATTGATTCTGCATCAGAAATTCCACCAGAAAACCGATTTCTCCGATAAATGAAAATTCTATCATTTTTCCCGTCTGACCGTCGATATTTCTGAGAATTCCAATCTTGAGGACCTCGGACCTGTCTGGATTAAGTCTGAGTCGGAAATCACACGAGAAAACCTTCATTTTTGATAGAAAATCTTTTTGTCATTTTCTGCACTTCACCTTGGATATTTCTACAAATATCAATTTTGAGGACCCGGGTCCTGTCGGCGTCGATTCTGCAACGGAAAATACGCCGGAAGCCCCAATTTTTCGATGAGAAATATATTTTTTTTTCTGCGTTTCATCGTCGATACTTATGGAAATTTCAGTTTTCAGGACCCGGGACCTGTCAGAATCGATTCTGCAATAAAAATTACACCGAAAAACCGATATTCTTGATGGAAGAAAATTCTATCATTTTCTGTGTCTGACCGTCAATATTTCTGAAACTTTTAATTTTGAGGACCCGGGACCTGTCAAAATCGATTCTGCGTCAGAAATTACACCAGAAAACCGATTTCTCCAATAAAAGAAAATTCTATCATTTTTCGCGTATGACCGTCGATATGTCTCAGAATTTTAGATTTCAGGACCTCGGACCTGTCTGGATCGAGTCTGAGTCGGAAATCATACAAGAAAACCCGCATTTTCGATAGCGAATCCTTCTGTCATTTGCTGCACGTTACCTTGGATATTCCGATAAATATCGATTTTGAGGACCCGGGACCTGTCAGAATCGATTCTGCAATAAAAATCACACCTAAAGACCGATATTCTTGATGAAAGAAAATTCTATCATTTTTCGCGTCTGATCGTCGATATTTCTGAGAATTTTGATTTTGAGGACCCCGAACCCGTCTGGATCAAGTCTGAGTCGGAAATCATACAAGAAAACTAGTATTTCCGATGGCAAATCCTTCTGTCATTTTCTGCACTTTACCTTGGATATTTTGATAAATATCGATTTTTAGGACCAGGGACCTGTCAGAATCGATTCTGCAATAAAAATCACATATAAGTACCGATATTCTTGATGAAAGAAAATTCTATCAGTTTTTGTGTCTGACCGTCAATATTTCTGAAACTTTAGATTTTCAGGACTCGGGACCTGTTAGAATCGATTCTGCGTCAGAAATTACATCAGAAAACCGATTTCTCCGGAAAAAGAAAATTCTATCATTTTTTGCGTCTGACCGTCGATATGTCTCAGAATTTCAATTTTCAGGACCCCGGACCTGTCTGGATCGAGTTTGAGTCGAAAATCACAAAATAAAACCTGCATACTTGATCGGAAATGTATCTGAAATTTTTTGCATTTCACCGTCGATATTTCTGCAAACATTGATTTTGAGGCCCCGGGACCTGTCAGAATCGATTCTGCAATAAAGATTACACCGCATAACCGATATTCTTGATGAAAGAAAATTCTATCATTTTTCGTGTCTGACCGTCAATATTTCTGAAACTTTCAATTTTCAGGACCCGGGACCTGTCAGAATTGATTCTGCATCAGAAATTCCACCAGAAAACCGATTTCTCCGATAAATGAAAATTCTATCATTCTTCCCGTCTGACCGTCGATATTTCTGAGAATTCCAATCTTGAGGACCTCGGACCTGTCTGGATTAAGTCTGAGTCGGAAATCACACGAGAAAACCTTCATTTTTGATAGAAAATCTTTTTGTCATTTTCTGCACTTCACCTTGGATATTTCTACGAATATCAATTTTGAGGACCCGGGTCCTGTCGGCGTCGATTCTGCAACGGAAAATACGCCGGAAGCCCCAATTTTTCGATGAAAAATATATTTTTTTTTCTGCGTTTCATCGTCGATACTTATGGAAATTTCAGTTTTCAGGACCCGGGACCTGTCAGAATCGATTCTGCAATAAAAATTACACCGAAAAACCGATATTCTTGATGGAAGAAAATTCTATCATTTTCTGTGTCTGACCGTCAATATTTCTGAAACTTTTAATTTTGAGGACCCGGGACCTGTCAAAATCGATTCTGCGTCAGAAATTACACGAGAAAACCGATTTCTCCAATAAAAGAAAATTCTATCATTTTTCGCGTATGACCGTCGATATGTCTCAGAATTTTAGATTTCAGGACCTCGGACCTGTCTGGATCGAGTCTGAGTCGGAAATCATACAAGAAAACCCGCATTTTCGATAGCGAATCTTTCTGTCATTTTCTGCACTTTACCTTGGATATTTCGATGAATATCGATTTTGAGGACCCGGGACCTGTCGTAATCGATTCTGCAATAAAAATTACACCGAAAAACCGATATTCTTGATCAAAGAAAATTCTATCATTTTTCGTGTCTGACCGTCAATATTCCTGAAACTTTCAATTTTCAGGACCCGGGACCTGTCAGAATTGATTCTGCATCAGAAATTACACCAGGAAACCGATTTTTGCGATGAAAGAAAATTCTATCATTTTTCGCGTCTGACCATCGATATTTCTGAGAATTCCAATTTTGAGGACCCCGGACCTGTCTGGATCGAGTCTGAGTCGGAAATCACACGAGAAAACCTTCATTCTTGATAGGAAATCTTTCTGTGATTTTCTGCACTTCACCTTGGATATTTCTACAAATATCGATTTTGAGGACCCGGGACCTGTCAGAATCGATTCCAGAATCAAAATTACGCTTAAAAACCGATATTCTTGATGAAAGAAAATTCTATCATTTTTCGTGTCTGACCGTCGATATGTCTCAGAATTTCAATTTTCAGGACCCCGGACCTGTCTGGATCGAGTTTGAGTCGAAAATCACAAAATAAAACCTGCATACTTGATCGGAAATGTATCTGAAATTTTTTGCATTTCACCGTCGATATTTCTGCAAACATTGATTTTGAGGCCCCGGGACCTGTCAGAATCGATTCTGCAATAAAGATTACACCGCAAAACCGATATTCTTGATGAAAGAAAATTCTATCATTTTTCGTGTCTGACCGTCAATATTTCTAAAACTTTCAATTTTCAGGACCCGGGACCTGTCAGAATTGATTCTGCATCAGAAATTCCACCAGAAAACCGATTTCTCCGATAAATGAAAATTCTATCATTCTTCCCGTCTGACCGTCGATATTTCTGAGAATTCCAATCTTGAGGACCTCGGACCTGTCTGGATTAAGTCTGAGTCGGAAATCACACGAGAAAACCTTCATTTTTGATAGAAAATCTTTTTGTCATTTTCTGCACTTCACCTTGGATATTTCTACAAATATCAATTTTGAGGACCCGGGTCCTGTCGGCGTCGATTCTGCAACGGAAAATACGCCGGAAGCCCCAATTTTTCGATGAAAAATATATTTTTTTTTCTGCGTTTCCTCGTCGATACTTATGGAAATTTCAGTTTTCAGGACCCGGGACCTGTCAGAATCGATTCTGCAATAAAAATTACACCGAAAAACCGATATTCTTGATGGAAGAAAATTCTATCATTTTCTGTGTCTGACCGTCAATATTTCTGAAACTTTTAATTTTGAGGACCCGGGACCTGTCAAGATCGATTCTGCGTCAGAAATTACACGAGAAAACCGATTTCTCCAATAAAAGAAAATTCTATCATTTTTCGCGTATGACGGTCGATATGTCTCAGAATTTTAGATTTCAGGACCTCGGACCTGTCTGGATCGAGTCTGAGTCGGAAATCATACAAGAAAACCCGCATTTTCGATAGCGAATCTTTCTGTCATTTTCTGCACTTTACCTTGGATATTTCGATAAATATCGATTTTGAGGACCCGGGACCTGTCGTAATCGATTCTGCAATAAAAATTACACCGAAAAACCGATATTCTTGATCAAAGAAAATTCTATCATTTTTCGTGTCTGACCGTCAATATTCCTGAAACTTTCAATTTTCAGGACCCGGGACCTGTCAGAATTGATTCTGCATCAGAAATTACACCAGGAAACCGATTTTTGCGATGAAAGAAAATTCTATCATTTTTCGCGTCTGACCATCGATATTTCTGAGAATTCCAATTTTGAGGACCCCGGACCTGTCTGGATCGAGTCTGAGTCGGAAATCACACGAGAAAACCTTCATTCTTGATAGGAAATCTTTCTGTGATTTTCTGCACTTCACCTTGGATATTTCTACAAATATCGATTTTGAGGACCCGGGACCTGTCAGAATCGATTCCAGAATCAAAATTACGCTTAAAAACCGATATTCTTGATGAAAGAAAATTCTATCATTTTTCGTGTCTGACCGTCGATATTTCTGAAACTTTCAATTTCCAGTACCCGGGACCTGTCAGAATCGATTCTCCAATAAAAATTACACCGAAAAACCGATATTCTTGATGAAAGAAAATTCTATCATTTTCCGTGTCTGACCGTCAATATTTCTGAAACTTTCAATTTTCAGTACCCGGGACCTGTCAGAATCGATTCTGCATCGGAAATTGCACCAGAAAACCGATTTCTTCGGTAAAAGAAAATTCTATCATTTTTCGCGTCTGATCGTCGATATTTCTGAGAATTTTGATTCTGAGGACCTCGAACCTGTCTGGATCAAGTCTGAGTCGGAAATCATACAAGAAAACTAGTATTTCCGATGGCAAATCCTTCTGTCATTTTCTGCACTTTACCTTGGATATTTTGATAAATATCGATTTTTAGGACCAGGGACCTGTCAGAATCGATTCTGCAATAAAAATCACATATAAGTACCGATATTCTTGATGAAAGAAAATTCTATCAGTTTTTGTGTCTGACCGTCAATATTTCTGAAACTTTAGATTTTCAGGACTCGGGACCTGTTAGAATCGATTCTGCGTCAGAAATTACATCAGAAAACCGATTTCTCCGGAAAAAGCAAATTCTATCATTTTTTGCGTCTGACCGTCGATATGTCTCAGAATTTCAATTTTCAGGACCCCGGACCTGTCTGGATCGAGTTTGAGTCGAAAATCACAAAATAAAACCTGCATACTTGATCGGAAATGTATCTGAAATTTTTTGCATTTCACCGTCGATATTTCTGCAAACATTGATTTTGAGGCCCCGGGACCTGTCAGAATCGATTCTGCAATAAAGATTACACCGCAAAACCGATATTCTTGATGAAAGAAAATTCTATCATTTTTCGTGTCTGACCGTCAATATTTCTGAAACTTTCAATTTTCAGGACCCGGGACCTGTCAGAATTGATTCTGCATCAGAAATTCCACCAGAAAACCGATTTCTCCGATAAATGAAAATTCTATCATTTTTCCCGTCTGACCGTCGATATTTCTGAGAATTCCAATCTTGAGGACCTCGGACCTGTCTGGATTAAGTCTGAGTCGGAAATCACACGAGAAAACCTTCATTTTTGATAGAAAATCTTTTTGTCATTTTCTGCACTTCACCTTGGATATTTCTACAAATATCAATTTTGAGGACCCGGGTCCTGTCGGCGTCGATTCTGCAACGGAAAATACGCCGGAAGCCCCAATTTTTCGATGAAAAATATATTTTTTTTTCTGCGTTTCATCGTCGATACTTATGGAAATTTCAGTTTTCAGGACCCGGGACCTGTCAGAATCGATTCTGCAATAAAAATTACACCGAAAAACCGATATTCTTGATGGAAGAAAATTCTATCATTTTCTGTGTCTGACCGTCAATATTTCTGAAACTTTTAATTTTGAGGACCCGGGACCTGTCAAAATCGATTCTGCGTCAGAAATTACACGAGAAAACCGATTTCTCCAATAAAAGAAAATTCTATCATTTTTCGCGTATGACCGTCGATATGTCTCAGAATTTTAGATTTCAGGACCTCGGACCTGTCTGGATCGAGTCTGAGTCGGAAATCATACAAGAAAACCCGCATTTTCGATAGCGAATCTTTCTGTCATTTTCTGCACTTTACCTTGGATATTTCGATGAATATCGATTTTGAGGACCCGGGACCTGTCGTAATCGATTCTGCAATAAAAATTACACCGAAAAACCGATATTCTTGATCGAAGAAAATTCTATCATTTTTCGTGTCTGACCGTCAATATTCCTGAAACTTTCAATTTTCAGGACCCGGGACCTGTCAGAATTGATTCTGCATCAGAAATTACACCAGGAAACCGATTTTTGCGATGAAAGAAAATTCTATCATTTTTCGCGTCTGACCATCGATATTTCTGAGAATTCCAATTTTGAGGACCCCGGACCTGTCTGGATCGAGTCTGAGTCGGAAATCACACGAGAAAACCTTCATTCTTGATAGGAAATCTTTCTGTGATTTTCTGCACTTCACCTTGGATATTTCTACAAATATCGATTTTGAGGACCCGGGACCTGTCAGAATCGATTCCAGAATCAAAATTACGCTTAAAAACCGATATTCTTGATGAAAGAAAATTCTATCATTTTTCGTGTCTGACCGTCGATATTTCTGAAACTTTCAATTTCCAGTACCCGGGACCTGTCAGAATCGATTCTGCAATAAAAATTACACCGAAAAACCGATATTCTTGATGAAAGAAAATTCTATCATTTTCCGTGTCTGACCGTCAATATTTCTGAAACTTTCAATTTTCAGTACCCGGGACCTGTCAGAATCGATTCTGCATCGGAAATTGCACCAGAAAACCGATTTCTTCGGTAAAAGAAAATTCTATCATTTTTCGCGTCTGATCGTCGATATTTCTGAGAATTTTGATTCTGAGGACCTCGAACCTGTCTGGATCAAGTCTGAGTCGGAAATCATACAAGAAAACTCGTATTTCCGATAGCAAATCCTTCTGTCATTTTCTGCACTTTACCTTGGATATTCCGATAAATATCGATTTTGAGGACCAGGGACCTGTCAGAATCGATTCTGCAATAAAAATCACATCTAAGTACCGATATTCTTGATGAAAGGAAATTCTATCAGTTTTCGTGTCTGACCGTCAATATTTCTGAAACTTTTGATTTTCAGGACTCGGGACCTGTTAGAATCGATTCTGCGTCAGAAATTACACCAGAAAACCGATTTCTCCGAAAAAAGAAAATTCTATCATTTTTCGCGTCTGACCGTCGATATGTCTCAGAATTTCAATTTTCAGGACCCCGGACCTGTCTGGATCGAGTCTGAGTCGAAAATCACAAAATAAAACCTGCATACTTGATCGGAAATGTATCTGACATTTTTTGCATTTCACCGTCGATATTTCTGCAAACATTGATTTTGAGGCCCCGGGACCTGTCAGAATCGATTCTGCAATAAAAATTACACCGAAAAACCGATATTCTTGATGAAAGAAAATTCTATCATTTTTTGTGTCTGACCGTCAATATTTCTGAGAATTTTAATTTTGAGGACCCCGGACCTGTTTGGATCGAGTCTGAGTCGGAAATCATACAAGAAAACCCGCATTTTCGATAGCGAATCCTTCTGTCATTTTCTGCACTTTACCTCGCATATTCCAATAAATATCGATTTCGAGTACCCGAGCCCTGTCAGAATCGATTCTGCAATACAAATTACACCGTAAAACCGATATTCTTGATGAAAGAAAATTTTATCATTTTTCGTGTCTGACCGTTAATATTTCTGAAACTTCCAATTTTGAGGACCCGGGACCTGTCGGAATCGATTCTGCATCAGAAATTACACCAGAAAACCGATTTCTCTGATAAAAGAGAATTCTATCATATTTCGCGTCTGACCGTCGATATTTCTAAGAATTTCAATTTTGAAGACCCCGTACCTGTTTAGATCGAGTCTGAGTCGGAAATCATACGAGAAAACCCGCATTTTCGATAGCGAATCCTTCTGTCATTTTCTGCACTTCACCTTGGATATTCCGATGAATATCGATTTTGAGGTCCCAGGACCTGCCGTAATCGATTCTGCAATAAAAATTACACCGAAAAACCGATATTCTTGATGAAAGAAAATTCTATCATTTTCTGTGTCTGACCGTCAATATTTCTGAAACTATTAATTTTGAGGACCCGGGACCTGTCAAAATCGATTCTGCGTCAGAAATTACACCAGAAAACCGATTTCTCCAATAAAAGAAAATTCTATCATTTTTCGCGTATGACCGTCGATATGTCTCAGAATTTTAGATTTCAGGACCTCGGACCTGTCTGGATCGAGTCTGAGTCGGAAATCATACAAGAAAACCCGCATTTTCGATAGCGAATCCTTCTGTCATTTGCTGCACGTTACCTTGGATATTCCGATAAATATCGATTTTGAGGACCCGGGACCTGTCAGAATCGATTCTGCAATAAAAATCACATATAAGTACCGATATTCTTGATGAAAGAAAATCCTATCAGTTTTTGTGTCTGACCGTCAATATTTCTGAAACTTTAGATTTTCAGGACTCGGGACCTGTTAGAATCGATTCTGCGTCAGAAATTACATCAGAAAACCGATTTCTCCGGAAAAAGCAAATTCTATCATTTTTTGCGTCTGACCGTCGATATGTCTCAGAATTTCAATTTTCAGGACCCCGGACCTGTCTGGATCGAGTTTGAGTCGAAAATCACAAAATAAAACCTGCATACTTGATCGGAAATGTATCTGAAATTTTTTGCATTTCACCGTCGATATTTCTGCAAACATTGATTTTGAGGCCCCGGGACCTGTCAGAATCGATTCTGCAATAAAGATTACACCGCAAAACCGATATTCTTGATGAAAGAAAATTCTATCATTTTTCGTGTCTGACCGTCAATATTTCTGAAACTTTCAATTTTCAGGACCCGGGACCTGTCAGAATTGATTCTGCATCAGAAATTCCACCAGAAAACCGATTTCTCCGATAAATGAAAATTCTATCATTTTTCCCGTCTGACCGTCGATATTTCTGAGAATTCCAATCTTGAGGACCTCGGACCTGTCTGGATTAAGTCTGAGTCGGAAATCACACGAGAAAACCTTCATTTTTGATAGAAAATCTTTTTGTCATTTTCTGCACTTCACCTTGGATATTTCTACAAATATCAATTTTGAGGACCCGGGTCCTGTCGGCGTCGATTCTGCAACGGAAAATACGCCGGAAGCCCCAATTTTTCGATGAAAAATATATTTTTTTTTCTGCGTTTCATCGTCGATACTTATGGAAATTTCAGTTTTCAGGACCCGGGACCTGTCAGAATCGATTCTGCAATAAAAATTACACCGAAAAACCGATATTCTTGATGGAAGAAAATTCTATCATTTTCTGTGTCTGACCGTCAATATTTCTGAAACTTTTAATTTTGAGGACCCGGGACCTGTCAAAATCGATTCTGCGTCAGAAATTACACGAGAAAACCGATTTCTCCAATAAAAGAAAATTCTATCATTTTTCGCGTATGACCGTCGATATGTCTCAGAATTTTAGATTTCAGGACCTCGGACCTGTCTGGATCGAGTCTGAGTCGGAAATCATACAAGAAAACCCGCATTTTCGATAGCGAATCTTTCTGTCATTTTCTGCACTTTACCTTGGATATTTCGATGAATATCGATTTTGAGGACCCGGGACCTGTCGTAATCGATTCTGCAATAAAAATTACACCGAAAAACCGATATTCTTGATCAAAGAAAATTCTATCATTTTTCGTGTCTGACCGTCAATATTCCTGAAACTTTCAATTTTCAGGACCCGGGACCTGTCAGAATTGATTCTGCATCAGAAATTACACCAGGAAACCGATTTTTGCGATGAAAGAAAATCCTATCATTTTTCGCGTCTGACCATCGATATTTCTGAGAATTCCAATTTTGAGGACCCCGGACCTGTCTGGATCGAGTCTGAGTCGGAAATCACACGAGAAAACCTTCATTCTTGATAGGAAATCTTTCTGTGATTTTCTGCACTTCACCTTGGATATTTCTACAAATATCGATTTTGAGGACCCGGGACCTGTCAGAATCGATTCCAGAATCAAAATTACGCTTAAAAACCGATATTCTTGATGAAAGAAAATTCTATCATTTTTCGTGTCTGACCGTCGATATTTCTGAAACTTTCAATTTCCAGTACCCGGGACCTGTCAGAATCGATTCTGCAATAAAAATTACACCGAAAAACCGATATTCTTGATGAAAGAAAATTCTATCATTTTCCGTGTCTGACCGTCAATATTTCTGAAACTTTCAATTTTCAGTACCCGGGACCTGTCAGAATCGATTCTGCATCGGAAATTGCACCAGAAAACCGATTTCTTCGGTAAAAGAAAATTCTATCATTTTTCGCGTCTGATCGTCGATATTTCTGAGAATTTTGATTCTGAGGACCTCGAACCTGTCTGGATCAAGTCTGAGTCGGAAATCATACAAGAAAACTCGTATTTCCGATAGCAAATCCTTCTGTCATTTTCTGCACTTTACCTTGGATATTCCGATAAATATCGATTTTGAGGACCAGGGACCTGTCAGAATCGATTCTGCAATAAAAATCACATCTAAGTACCGATATTCTTGATGAAAGGAAATTCTATCAGTTTTTGTGTCTGACCGTCAATATTTCTGAAACTTTTGATTTTCAGGACTCGGGACCTGTTAGAATCGATTCTGCGTCAGAAATTACACCAGAAAACCGATTTCTCCGAAAAAAGAAAATTCTATCATTTTTCGCGTCTGACCGTCGATATGTCTCAGAATTTCAATTTTCAGGACCCCGGACCTGTCTGGATCGAGTCTGAGTCGAAAATCACAAAATAAAACCTGCATACTTGATCGGAAATGTATCTGACATTTTTTGCATTTTACCGTCGATATTTCTGCAAACATTGATTTTGAGGCCCCGGGACCTGTCAGAATCGATTCTGCAATAAAAATTACACCGAAAAACCGATATTCTTGATGAAAGAAAATTCTATCATTTTTTGTGTCTGACCGTCAATATTTCTGAGAATTTTAATTTTGAGGACCCCGGACCTGTTTGGATCGAGTCTGAGTCGGAAATCATACAAGAAAACCCGCATTTTCGATAGCGAATCCTTCTGTCATTTTCTGCACTTTACCTCGCATATTCCAATAAATATCGATTTCGAGTACCCGAGCCCTGTCAGAATCGATTCTGCAATACAAATTACACCGTAAAACCGATATTCTTGATGAAAGAAAATTTTATCATTTTTCGTGTCTGACCGTTAATATTTCTGAAACTTCCAATTTTGAGGACCCGGGACCTGTCGGAATCGATTCTGCATCAGAAATTACACCAGAAAACCGATTTCTCTGATAAAAGAGAATTCTATCATATTTCGCGTCTGACCGTCGATATTTCTAAGAATTTCAATTTTGAAGACCCCGGACCTGTTTAGATCGAGTCTGAGTCGGAAATCATACGAGAAAACCCGCATTTTCGATAGCGAATCCTTCTGTCATTTTCTGCACTTCACCTTGGATATTCCGATGAATATCGATTTTGAGGTCCCAGGACCTGCCGTAATCGATTCTGCAATAAAAATTACACCGAAAAACCGATATTCTTGATGAAAGAAAATTCTATCATTTTCTGTGTCTGACCGTCAATATTTCTGAAACTATTAATTTTGAGGACCCGGGACCTGTCAAAATCGATTCTGCGTCAGAAATTACACCAGAAAACCGATTTCTCCAATAAAAGAAAATTCTATCATTTTTCGCGTATGACCGTCGATATGTCTCAGAATTTTAGATTTCAGGACCTCGGACCTGTCTGGATCGAGTCTGAGTCGGAAATCATACAAGAAAACCCGCATTTTCGATAGCGAATCCTTCTGTCATTTGCTGCACGTTACCTTGGATATTCCGATAAATATCGATTTTGAGGACCCGGGACCTGTCAGAATCGATTCTGCAATAAAAATCACATATAAGTACCGATATTCTTGATGAAAGAAAATTCTATCAGTTTTTGTGTCTGACCGTCAATATTTCTGAAACTTTAGATTTTCAGGACTCGGGACCTGTTAGAATCGATTCTGCGTCAGAAATTACATCAGAAAACCGATTTCTCCGGAAAAAGCAAATTCTATCATTTTTTGCGTCTGACCGTCGATATGTCTCAGAATTTCAATTTTCAGGACCCCGGACCTGTCTGGATCGAGTTTGAGTCGAAAATCACAAAATAAAACCTGCATACTTGATCGGAAATGTATCTGAAATTTTTTGCATTTCACCGTCGATATTTCTGCAAACATTGATTTTGAGGCCCCGGGACCTGTCAGAATCGATTCTGCAATAAAGATTACACCGCAAAACCGATATTCTTGATGAAAGAAAATTCTATCATTTTTCGTGTCTGACCGTCAATATTTCTGAAACTTTCAATTTTCAGGACCCGGGACCTGTCAGAATTGATTCTGCATCAGAAATTCCACCAGAAAACCGATTTCTCCGATAAATGAAAATTCTATCATTTTTCCCGTCTGACCGTCGATATTTCTGAGAATTCCAATCTTGAGGACCTCGGACCTGTCTGGATTAAGTCTGAGTCGGAAATCACACGAGAAAACCTTCATTTTTGATAGAAAATCTTTTTGTCATTTTCTGCACTTCACCTTGGATATTTCTACAAATATCAATTTTGAGGACCCGGGTCCTGTCGGCGTCGATTCTGCAACGGAAAATACGCCGGAAGCCCCAATTTTTCGATGAAAAATATATTTTTTTTTCTGCGTTTCATCGTCGATACTTATGGAAATTTCAGTTTTCAGGACCCGGGACCTGTCAGAATCGATTCTGCAATAAAAATTACACCGAAAAACCGATATTCTTGATGGAAGAAAATTCTATCATTTTCTGTGTCTGACCGTCAATATTTCTGAAACTTTTAATTTTGAGGACCCGGGACCTGTCAAAATCGATTCTGCGTCAGAAATTACACGAGAAAACCGATTTCTCCAATAAAAGAAAATTCTATCATTTTTCGCGTATGACCGTCGATATGTCTCAGAATTTTAGATTTCAGGACCTCGGACCTGTCTGGATCGAGTCTGAGTCGGAAATCATACAAGAAAACCCGCATTTTCGATAGCGAATCTTTCTGTCATTTTCTGCACTTTACCTTGGATATTTCGATGAATATCGATTTTGAGGACCCGGGACCTGTCGTAATCGATTCTGCAATAAAAATTACACCGAAAAACCGATATTCTTGATCAAAGAAAATTCTATCATTTTTCGTGTCTGACCGTCAATATTCCTGAAACTTTCAATTTTCAGGACCCGGGACCTGTCAGAATTGATTCTGCATCAGAAATTACACCAGGAAACCGATTTTTGCGATGAAAGAAAATCCTATCATTTTTCGCGTCTGACCATCGATATTTCTGAGAATTCCAATTTTGAGGACCCCGGACCTGTCTGGATCGAGTCTGAGTCGGAAATCACACGAGAAAACCTTCATTCTTGATAGGAAATCTTTCTGTGATTTTCTGCACTTCACCTTGGATATTTCTACAAATATCGATTTTGAGGACCCGGGACCTGTCAGAATCGATTCCAGAATCAAAATTACGCTTAAAAACCGATATTCTTGATGAAAGAAAATTCTATCATTTTTCGTGTCTGACCGTCGATATTTCTGAAACTTTCAATTTCCAGTACCCGGGACCTGTCAGAATCGATTCTGCAATAAAAATTACACCGAAAAACCGATATTCTTGATGAAAGAAAATTCTATCATTTTCCGTGTCTGACCGTCAATATTTCTGAAACTTTCAATTTTCAGTACCCGGGACCTGTCAGAATCGATTCTGCATCGGAAATTGCACCAGAAAACCGATTTCTTCGGTAAAAGAAAATTCTATCATTTTTCGCGTCTGATCGTCGATATTTCTGAAACTTTCAATTTTCAGTACCCGGGACCTGTCAGAATCGATTCTGCATCGGAAATTGCACCAGAAAACCGATTTCTTCGGTAAAAGAAAATTCTATCATTTTTCGCGTCTGATCGTCGATATTTCTGAGAATTTTGATTCTGAGGACCTCGAACCTGTCTGGATCAAGTCTGAGTCGGAAATCATACAAGAAAACTAGTATTTCCGATGGCAAATCCTTCTGTCATTTTCTGCACTTTACCTTGGATATTTTGATAAATATCGATTTTTAGGACCAGGGACCTGTCAGAATCGATTCTGCAATAAAAATCACATATAAGTACCGATATTCTTGATGAAAGAAAATTCTATCAGTTTTTGTGTCTGACCGTCAATATTTCTGAAACTTTAGATTTTCAGGACTCGGGACCTGTTAGAATCGATTCTGCGTCAGAAATTACATCAGAAAACCGATTTCTCCGGAAAAAGCAAATTCTATCATTTTTTGCGTCTGACCGTCTATATGTCTCAGAATTTCAATTTTCAGGACCCCGGACCTGTCTGGATCGAGTTTGAGTCGAAAATCACAAAATAAAACCTGCATACTTGATCGGAAATGTATCTGAAATTTTTTGCATTTCACCGTCGATATTTCTGCAAACATTGATTTTGAGGCCCCGGGACCTGTCAGAATCGATTCTGCAATAAAGATTACACCGCAAAACCGATATTCTTGATGAAAGAAAATTCTATCATTTTTCGTGTCTGACCGTCAATATTTCTGAAACTTTCAATTTTCAGGACCCGGGACCTGTCAGAATTGATTCTGCATCAGAAATTCCACCAGAAAACCGATTTCTCCGATAAATGAAAATTCTATCATTTTTCCCGTCTGACCGTCGATATTTCTGAGAATTCCAATCTTGAGGACCTCGGACCTGTCTGGATTAAGTCTGAGTCGGAAATCACACGAGAAAACCTTCATTTTTGATAGAAAATCTTTTTGTCATTTTCTGCACTTCACCTTGGATATTTCTACAAATATCAATTTTGAGGACCCGGGTCCTGTCGGCGTCGATTCTGCAACGGAAAATACGCCGGAAGCCCCAATTTTTCGATGAAAAATATATTTTTTTTTCTGCGTTTCATCGTCGATACTTATGGAAATTTCAGTTTTCAGGACCCGGGACCTGTCAGAATCGATTCTGCAATAAAAATTACACCGAAAAACCGATATTCTTGATGGAAGAAAATTCTATCATTTTCTGTGTCTGACCGTCAATATTTCTGAAACTTTTAATTTTGAGGACCCGGGACCTGTCAAAATCGATTCTGCGTCAGAAATTACACGAGAAAACCGATTTCTCCAATAAAATAAAATTCTATCATTTTTCGCGTATGACCGTCGATATGTCTCAGAATTTTAGATTTCAGGACCTCGGACCTGTCTGGATCGAGTCTGAGTCGGAAATCATACAAGAAAACCCGCATTTTCGATAGCGAATCTTTCTGTCATTTTCTGCACTTTACCTTGGATATTTCGATGAATATCGATTTTGAGGACCCGGGACCTGTCGTAATCGATTCTGCAATAAAAATTACACCGAAAAACCGATATTCTTGATCAAAGAAAATTCTATCATTTTTCGTGTCTGACCGTCAATATTCCTGAAACTTTCAATTTTCAGGACCCGGGACCTGTCAGAATTGATTCTGCATCAGAAATTACACCAGGAAACCGATTTTTGCGATGAAAGAAAATTCTATCATTTTTCGCGTCTGACCATCGATATTTCTGAGAATTCCAATTTTGAGGACCCCGGACCTGTCTGGATCGAGTCTGAGTCGGAAATCACACGAGAAAACCTTCATTCTTGATAGGAAATCTTTCTGTGATTTTCTGCACTTCACCTTGGATATTTCTACAAATATCGATTTTGAGGACCCGGGACCTGTCAGAATCGATTCCAGAATCAAAATTACGCTTAAAAACCGATATTCTTGATGAAAGAAAATTCTATCATTTTTCGTGTCTGACCGTCGATATTTCTGAAACTTTCAATTTCCAGTACCCGGGACCTGTCAGAATCGATTCTGCAATAAAAATTACACCGAAAAACCGATATTCTTGATGAAAGAAAATTCTATCATTTTCCGTGTCTGACCGTCAATATTTCTGAAACTTTCAATTTTCAGTACCCGGGACCTGTCAGAATCGATTCTGCATCGGAAATTGCACCAGAAAACCGATTTCTTCGGTAAAAGAAAATTCTATCATTTTTCGCGTCTGATCGTCGATATTTCTGAGAATTTTGATTCTGAGGACCTCGAACCTGTCTGGATCAAGTCTGAGTCGGAAATCATACAAGAAAACTCGTATTTCCGATAGCAAATCCTTCTGTCATTTTCTGCACTTTACCTTGGATATTCCGATAAATATCGATTTTGAGGACCAGGGACCTGTCAGAATCGATTCTGCAATAAAAATCACATCTAAGTACCGATATTCTTGATGAAAGGAAATTCTATCAGTTTTTGTGTCTGACCGTCAATATTTCTGAAACTTTTGATTTTCAGGACTCGGGACCTGTTAGAATCGATTCTGCGTCAGAAATTACACCAGAAAACCGATTTCTCCGAAAAAAGAAAATTCTATCATTTTTCGCGTCTGACCGTCGATATGTCTCAGAATTTCAATTTTCAGGACCCCGGACCTGTCTGGATCGAGTCTGAGTCGAAAATCACAAAATAAAACCTGCATACTTGATCGGAAATGTATCTGACATTTTTTGCATTTCACCGTCGATATTTCTGCAAACATTGATTTTGAGGTCCCGGGACCTGCCGTAATCGATTCTGCAATAAAAATTACACCGAAAAACCGATATTCTTGATGAAAGAAAATTCTATCATTTTCTGTGTCTGACCGTCAATATTTCTGAAACTATTAATTTTGAGGACCCGGGACCTGTCAAAATCGATTCTGCGTCAGAAATTACACCAGAAAACCGATTTCTCCAATAAAAGAAAATTCTATCATTTTTCGCGTATGACCGTCGATATGTCTCAGAATTTTAGATTTCAGGACCTCGGACCTGTCTGGATCGAGTCTGAGTCGGAAATCATACAAGAAAACCCGCATTTTCGATAGCGAATCCTTCTGTCATTTGCTGCACGTTACCTTGGATATTCCGATAAATATCGATTTTGAGGACCCGGGACCTGTCAGAATCGATTCTGCAATAAAAATCACACCTAAAGACCGATATTCTTGATGAAAGAAAATTCTATCATTTTTTGTGTCTGACCGTCAATATTTCTGAGAATTTTAATTTTGAGGACCCCGGACCTGTCTGGATCGAGTCTGAGTCGGAAATCACACGAGAAAACCTTCATTCTTGATAGGAAATCTTTCTGTGATTTTCTGCACTTCACCTTGGATATTTCTACAAATATCGATTTTGAGGACCCGGGACCTGTCAGAATCGATTCCAGAATCAAAATTACGCTTAAAAACCGATATTCTTGATGAAAGAAAATTCTATCATTTTTCGTGTCTGACCGTCGATATTTCTGAAACTTTCAATTTCCAGTACCCGGGACCTGTCAGAATCGATTCTGCAATAAAAATTACACCGAAAAACCGATATTCTTGATGAAAGAAAATTCTATCATTTTCCGTGTCTGACCGTCAATATTTCTGAAACTTTCAATTTTCAGTACCCGGGACCTGTCAGAATCGATTCTGCATCGGAAATTGCACCAGAAAACCGATTTCTTCGGTAAAAGAAAATTCTATCATTTTTCGCGTCTGATCGTCGATATTTCTGAGAATTTTGATTCTGAGGACCTCGAACCTGTCTGGATCAAGTCTGAGTCGGAAATCATACAAGAAAACTCGTATTTCCGATAGCAAATCCTTCTGTCATTTTCTGCACTTTACCTTGGATATTCCGATAAATATCGATTTTGAGGACCAGGGACCTGTCAGAATCGATTCTGCAATAAAAATCACATCTAAGTACCGATATTCTTGATGAAAGGAAATTCTATCAGTTTTTGTGTCTGACCGTCAATATTTCTGAAACTTTTGATTTTCAGGACTCGGGACCTGTTAGAATCGATTCTGCGTCAGAAATTACACCAGAAAACCGATTTCTCCGAAAAAAGAAAATTCTATCATTTTTCGCGTCTGACCGTCGATATGTCTCAGAATTTCAATTTTCAGGACCCCGGACCTGTCTGGATCGAGTCTGAGTCGAAAATCACAAAATAAAACCTGCATACTTGATCGGAAATGTATCTGACATTTTTTGCATTTCACCGTCGATATTTCTGCAAACATTGATTTTCAGGTCCCGGGACCTGCCGTAATCGATTCTGCAATAAAAATTACACCGAAAAACCGATATTCTTGATGAAAGAAAATTCTATCATTTTCTGTGTCTGACCGTCAATATTTCTGAAACTATTAATTTTGAGGACCCGGGACCTGTCAAAATCGATTCTGCGTCAGAAATTACACCAGAAAACCGATTTCTCCAATAAAAGAAAATTCTATCATTTTTCGCGTATGACCGTCGATATGTCTCAGAATTTTAGATTTCAGGACCTCGGACCTGTCTGGATCGAGTCTGAGTCGGAAATCATACAAGAAAACCCGCATTTTCGATAGCGAATCCTTCTGTCATTTGCTGCACGTTACCTTGGATATTCCGATAAATATCGATTTTGAGGACCCGGGACCTGTCAGAATCGATTCTGCAATAAAAATCACACCTAAAGACCGATATTCTTGATGAATGAAAATTCTATCATTTTTTGTGTCTGACCGTCAATATTTCTGAGAATTTTAATTTTGAGGACCCCGGACCTGTTTGGATCGAGTCTGAGTCGGAAATCATACAAGAAAACCCGCATTTTCGATAGCGAATCCTTCTGTCATTTTCTGCACTTTACCTCGCATATTCCAATAAATATCGATTTCGAGTACCCGAGCCCTGTCAGAATCGATTCTGCAATACAAATTACACCGTAAAACCGATATTCTTGATGAAAGAAAATTTTATCATTCTTCGTGTCTGACCGTTAATATTTCTGAAACTTCCAATTTTGAGGACCCGGGACCTGTCGGAATCGATTCTGCATCAGAAATTACACCAGAAAACCGATTTCTCTGATAAAAGAGAATTCTATCATATTTCGCGTCTGACCGTCGATATTTCTAAGAATTTCAATTTTGAAGACCCCGGACCTGTTTAGATCGAGTCTGAGTCGGAAATCATACGAGAAAACCCGCATTTTCGATAGCGAATCCTTCTGTCATTTTCTGCACTTCACCTTGGATATTCCGATGAATATCGATTTTGAGGTCCCAGGACCTGCCGTAATCGATTCTGCAATAAAAATTACACCGAAAAACCGATATTCTTGATGAAAGAAAATTCTATCATTTTCTGTGTCTGACCGTCAATATTTCTGAAACTTTTAATTTTGAGGACCCGGGACCTGTCAAAATCGATTCTGCGTCAGAAATTACACCAGAAAACCGATTTCTCCAATAAAAGAAAATTCTATCATTTTTCGCGTATGACCGTCGATATGTCTCAGAATTTTAGATTTCAGGACCTCGGACCTGTCTGGATCGAGTCTGAGTCGGAAATCATACAAGAAAACCCGCATTTTCGATAGCGAATCCTTCTGTCATTTGCTGCACGTTACCTTGGATATTCCGATAAATATCGATTTTGAGGACCCGGGACCTGTCAGAATCGATTCTGCAATAAAAATCACACCTAAAGACCGATATTCTTGATGAAAGAAAATTCTATCATTTTTCGCGTCTGATCGTCGATATTTCTGAGAATTTTGATTTTGAGGACCCCGAACCCGTCTGGATCAAGTCTGAGTCGGAAATCATACAAGAAAACTAGTATTTCCGATGGCAAATCCTTCTGTCATTTTCTGCACTTTACCTTGGATATTTTGATAAATATCGATTTTTAGGACCAGGGACCTGTCAGAATCGATTCTGCAATAAAAATCACATATAAGTACCGATATTCTTGATGAAAGGAAATTCTATCAGTTTTTGTGTCTGACCGTCAATATTTCTGAAACTTTAGATTTTCAGGACTCGGGACCTGTTAGAATCGATTCTGCTTCAGAAATTACATCAGAAAACCGATTTCTCCGGAAAAAGAAAATTCTATCATTTTTTGCGTCTGACCGTCGATATGTCTCAGAATTTCAATTTTCAGGACCCCGGACCTGTCTGGATCGAGTTTGAGTCGAAAATCACAAAATAAAACCTGCATACTTGATCGGAAATGTATCTGAAATTTTTTGCATTTCACCGTCGATATTTCTGCAAACATTGATTTTGAGGCCCCGGGACCTGTCAGAATCGATTCTGCAATAAAGATTACACCGCAAAACCGATATTCTTGATGAAAGAAAATTCTATCATTTTTCGTGTCTGACCGTCAATATTTCTGAAACTTTCAATTTTCAGGACCCGGGACCTGTCAGAATTGATTCTGCATCAGAAATTCCACCAGAAAACCGATTTCTCCGATAAATGAAAATTCTATCATTTTTCCCGTCTGACCGTCGATATTTCTGAGAATTCCAATCTCGAGGACCTCGGACCTGTCTGGATTAAGTCTGAGTCGGAAATCACACGAGGAAACCTTCATTTTTGATAGAAAATCTTTTTGTCATTTTCTGCACTTCACCTTGGATATTTCTACAAATATCAATTTTGAGGACCCGGGTCCTGTCGGCGTCGATTCTGCAACGGAAAATACGCCGGAAGCCCCAATTTTTCGATGAAAAATATATTTTTTTTTCTGCGTTTCATCGTCGATACTTATGGAAATTTCAGTTTTCAGGACCCGGGACCTGTCAGAATCGATTCTGCAATAAAAATTACACCGAAAAACCGATATTCTTGATGGAAGAAAATTCTATCATTTTCTGTGTCTGACCGTCAATATTTCTGAAACTTTTAATTTTGAGGACCCGGGACCTGTCAAAATCGATTCTGCGTCAGAAATTACACGAGAAAACCGATTTCTCCAATAAAAGAAAATTCTATCATTTTTCGCGTATGACCGTCGATATGTCTCAGAATTTTAGATTTCAGGACCTCGGACCTGTCTGGATCGAGTCTGAGTCGGAAATCATACAAGAAAACCCGCATTTTCGATAGCGAATCTTTCTGTCATTTTCTGCACTTTACCTTGGATATTTCGATGAATATCGATTTTGAGGACCCGGGACCTGTCGTAATCGATTCTGCAATAAAAATTACACCGAAAAACCGATATTCTTGATCAAAGAAAATTCTATCATTTTTCGTGTCTGACCGTCAATATTCCTGAAACTTTCAATTTTCAAGACCCGGGACCTGTCAGAATTGATTCTGCATCAGAAATTACACCAGGAAACCGATTTTTGCGATGAAAGAAAATTCTATCATTTTTCGCGTCTGACCATCGATATTTCTGAGAATTCCAATTTTGAGGACCCCGGACCTGTCTGGATCGAGTCTGAGTCGGAAATCACACGAGAAAACCTTCATTCTTGATAGGAAATCTTTCTGTGATTTTCTGCACTTCACCTTGGATATTTCTACAAATATCGATTTTGAGGACCCGGGACCTGTCAGAATCGATTCCAGAATCAAAATTACGCTTAAAAACCGATATTCTTGATGAAAGAAAATTCTATCATTTTTCGTGTCTGACCGTCGATATTTCTGAAACTTTCAATTTCCAGTACCCGGGACCTGTCAGAATCGATTCTGCAATAAAAATTACACCGAAAAACCGATATTCTTGATGAAAGAAAATTCTATCATTTTCCGTGTCTGACCGTCAATATTTCTGAAACTTTCAATTTTCAGTACCCGGGACCTGTCAGAATCGATTCTGCATCGGAAATTGCACCAGAAAACCGATTTCTTCGGTAAAAGAAAATTCTATCATTTTTCGCGTCTGATCGTCGATATTTCTGAGAATTTTGATTCTGAGGACCTCGAACCTGTCTGGATCAAGTCTGAGTCGGAAATCATACAAGAAAACTCGTATTTCCGGGAGCAAATCCTTCTGTCATTTTCTGCACTTTACCTTGGATATTCCGATAAATATCGATTTTGAGGACCCGGGACCTGTCAGAATCGATTCTGCATCAGAAATTACACCAGAAAACCGATTTCTCCGAAAAAAGAAAATTCTATCATTTTTCGCGTCTGACCGTCGATATGTCTCAGAATTTCAATTTTCAGGACCCCGGACCTGTCTGGATCGAGTCTGAGTCGAAAATCACAAAATAAAACCTGCATACTTGATCGGAAATGTATCTGACATTTTTTGCAGTTCACCGTCGATATTTCTGCAAACATTGATTTTGAGGCCCCGGGACCTGTCAGAATCGATTCTGCAATAAAAATTACACCGAAAAACCGATATTCTTGATGAAAGAAAATTCTATCATTTTTTGTGTCTGACCGTCAATATTTCTGAGAATTTTAATTTTGAGGACCCCGGACCTGTTTGGATCGAGTCTGAGTCGGAAATCATACAAGAAAACCCGCATTTTCGATAGCGAATCCTTCTGTCATTTTCTGCACTTTACCTCGCATATTCCAATAAATATCGATTTCGAGTACCCGAGCCCTGTCAGAATCGATTCTGCAATACAAATTACACCGTAAAACCGATATTCTTGATGAAAGAAAATTTTATCATTCTTCGTGTCTGACCGTTAATATTTCTGAAACTTCCAATTTTGAGGACCCGGGACCTGTCGGAATCGATTCTGCATCAGAAATTACACCAGAAAACCGATTTCTCTGATAAAAAAGAATTCTATCATATTTCGCGTCTGACCGTCGATATTTCTAAGAATTTCAATTTTGAAGACCCCGGACCTGTTTAGATCGAGTCTGAGTCGGAAATCATACGAGAAAACCCGCATTTTCGATAGCGAATCCTTCTGTCATTTTCTGCACTTCACCTTGGATATTCCGATGAATATCGATTTTGAGGTCCCAGGACCTGCCGTAATCGATTCTGCAATAAAAATTACACCGAAAAACCGATATTCTTGATGAAAGAAAATTCTATCATTTTCTGTGTCTGACCGTCAATATTTCTGAAACTATTAATTTTGAGGACCCGGGACCTGTCAAAATCGATTCTGCGTCAGAAATTACACCAGAAAACCGATTTCTCCAATAAAAGAAAATTCTATCATTTTTCGCGTATGACCGTCGATATGTCTCAGAATTTTAGATTTCAGGACCTCGGACCTGTCTGGATCGAGTCTGAGTCGGAAATCATACAAGAAAACCCGCATTTTCGATAGCGAATCCTTCTGTCATTTGCTGCACGTTACCTTGGATATTCCGATAAATATCGATTTTGAGGACCCGGGACCTGTCAGAATCGATTCTGCAATAAAAATCACACCTAAAGACCGATATTCTTGATGAAAGAAAATTCTATCATTTTTCGCGTCTGATCGTCGATATTTCTGAGAATTTTGATTTTGAGGACCCCGAACCCGTCTGGATTAAGTCTGAGTCGGAAATCATACAAGAAAACTAGTATTTCCGATGGCAAATCCTTCTGTCATTTTCTGCACTTTACCTTGGATATTTTGATGAATATCGATTTTTAGGACCAGGGACCTGTCAGAATCGATTCTGCAATAAAAATCACATATAAGTACCGATATTCTTGATGAAAGAAAATTCTATCAGTTTTTGTGTCTGACCGTCAATATTTCTGAAACTTTAGATTTTCAGGACTCGGGACCTGTTAGAATCGATTCTGCGTCAGAAATTACATCAGAAAACCGATTTCTCCGGAAAAAGAAAATTCTATCATTTTTTGCGTCTGACCGTCGATATGTCTCAGAATTTCAATTTTCAGGACCCCGGACCTGTCTGGATCGAGTTTGAGTCGAAAATCACAAAATAAAACCTGCATACTTGATCGGAAATGTATCTGAAATTTTTTGCATTTCACCGTCGATATTTCTGCAAACATTGATTTTGAGGCCCCGGGACCTGTCAGAATCGATTCTGCAATAAAGATTACACCGCAAAACCGATATTCTTGATGAAAGAAAATTCTATCATTTTTCGTGTCTGACCGTCAATATTTCTGAAACTTTCAATTTTCAGGACCCGGGACCTGTCAGAATTGATTCTGCATCAGAAATTCCACCAGAAAACCGATTTCTCCGATAAATGAAAATTCTATCATTTTTCCCGTCTGACCGTCGATATTTCTGAGAATTCCAATCTTGAGGACCTCGGACCTGTCTGGATTAAGTCTGAGTCGGAAATCACACGAGAAAACCTTCATTTTTGATAGAAAATCTTCTTGTCATTTTCTGCACTTCACCTTGGATATTTCTACAAATATCAATTTTGAGTACCCGGGTCCTGTCGGCGTCGATTCTGCAACGGAAAATACGCCAGAAGCCCCAATTTTTCGATGAAAAATATATTTTTTTTTCTGCGTTTCATCGTCGATACTTATGGAAATTTCAGTTTTCAGGACCCGGGACCTGTCAGAATCGATTCTGCAATAAAAATTACACCGAAAAACCGATATTCTTGATGGAAGAAAATTCTATCATTTTCTGTGTCTGACCGTCAATATTTCTGAAACTTTCAATTTTGAGGACCCGGGACCTGTCAAAATCGATTCTGCGTCAGAAATTACACCAGAAAACCGATTTCTCCAATAAAAGAAAATTCTATCATTTTTCGCGTATGACCGTCGATATGTCTCAGAATTTTAGATTTCAGGACCTCGGACCTGTCTGGATCGAGTCTGAGTCGGAAATCATACAAGAAAACCCGCATTTTCGATAGCGAATCCTTCTGTCATTTTCTGCACTTTACCTTGGATATTCCGATGAATATCGATTTTGAGGACCCGGGACTTGTCGTAATCGATTCTGCAATAAAAATTACACCGAAAAACCGATATTCTTGATCAAAGAAAATTCTATCATTTTTCGTGTCTGACCGTCAATATTTCTGAAACTTTCAATTTTCAGAACCCGGGACCTGTCAGAATTGATTCTGCATCAGAAATTACACCAGGAAACCGATTTCTGCGATGAAAGAAAATTCTATCATTTTTCGCGTCTGACCATCGATATTTCTGAGAATTCCAATTTTGAGGACCCCGGACCTGTCTGGATCGAGTCTGAGTCGGAAATCACACGAGAAAACCTTCATTCTTGATAGGAAATCTTTCTGTGATTTTCTGCACTTCACCTTGGATATTTCTACAAATATCGATTTTGAGGACCCGGGACCTGTCAGAATCGATTCCAGAATCAAAATTACGCTTGAAAACCGATATTCTTGATGAAGAAAAATTCTATCATTTTTCGTGTCTGACCGTCAATATTTCTGAAACTTTCAATTTCCAGTACCCGGGACCTGTCAGAATCGATTCTGCAATAAAAATTACACCGAAAAACCGATATTCTTGATGAAAGAAAATTCTATCATTTTTCGTGTCTGACCGTCAATATTTCTGAAACTGTCAATTTTCAGTACCCGGGACCTGTCAGAATCGATTCTGCGTCAGAAATTACACCAGAAAACCGATTTCTCCGAAAAAAGAAAATTCTATCATTTTTCGCGTCTGACCGTCGATATGTCCCAGAATTTCAATTTTCAGGACCCCGGACCTGTCTGGATCGAGTCTGAGTCGAAAATCACAAAATAAAACCTGCATACTTGATCGGAAATGTATCTGACATTTTTTGCATTTCACCGTCGATATTTCTGCAAACATTGATTTTGAGGCCCCGGGACCTGTCAGAATCGATTCTGCAATAAAAATTACACCGAAAAACCGATATTCTTGATGAAAGAAAATTCTATCATTTTTTGTGTCTGACCGTCAATATTTCTGAGAATTTTAATTTTGAGGACCCCGGACCTGTTTGGATCGAGTCTGAGTCGGAAATCATACAAGAAAACCCGCATTTTCGATAGCGAATCCTTCTGTCATTTTCTGCACTTTACCTTGGATATTCCGATGAATATCGATTTTGAGGACCCAGGACCTGCCGTAATCGATTCTGCAATAAAAATTACACCGAAAAACCGATATTCTTGATGAAAGAAAATTCTATCATTTTCTGTGTCTGACCGTCAATATTTCTGAAACTATTAATTTTGAGGACCCGGGACCTGTCAAAATCGATTCTGCGTCAGAAATTACACCAGAAAACCGATTTCTCCAATAAAAGAAAATTCTATCATTTTTCGCGTATGACCGTCGATATGTCTCAGAATTTTAGATTTCAGGACCTCGGACCTGTCTGGATCGAGTCTGAGTCGGAAATCATACAAGAAAACCCGCATTTTCGATAGCGAATCCTTCTGTCATTTGCCGCACGTTACCTTGGATATTCCGATAAATATCGATTTTGAGGACCCGGGACCTGTCAGAATCGATTCTGCAATAAAAATCACACCTAAAGACCGATATTCTCGATGAAAGAAAATTCTATCATTTTTCGCGTCTGATCGTCGATATTTCTGAGAATTTTGATTTTGAGGACCCCGAACCTGTCTGGATCAAGTCTGAGTCGGAAATCATACAAGAAAACTCGTATTTCCGATAGCAAATCCTTCTGTCATTTTCTGCACTTTACCTTGGATATTCCGATAAATATCGATTTTGAGGACCAGGGACCTGTCAGAATCGATTTTGCAATAAAAATCACACCTAAAGACCGATATTCTTGATAAAAGGAAATTCTATCATTTTTCGTGTCTGACCGTCAATATTTCTGAAACTTTTGATTTTCAGGACTCGGGACCTGTTAGAATCGATTCTGCGTCAGAAATTACACCAGAAAACCGATTTCTCCGAAAAAAGAAAATTCTATCATTTTTCGCGTCTGACCGTCGATATGTCTCAGAATTTCAATTTTCAGGACCCCGGACCTGTCTGGATCGAGTCTGAGTCGAAAATCACAAAATAAAACCTGCATACTTGATCGGAAATGTATCTGACATTTTTTGCATTTCACCGTCGATATTTCTGCAAACATTGATTTTGAGGCCCCGGGACCTGTCAGAATCGATTCTGCAATAAAAATTACACCGAAAAACCGATATTCTTGATGAAAGAAAATTCCATCATTTTTTGTGTCTGACCGTCAATATTTCTGAGAATTTCAATTTTGAGGACCCCGGACCTGCTTGGATCGAGTCTGAGTCGGAAATCATACAAGAAAACCCGCATTTTCGATAGCGAATCCTACTGTCATTTTCTGCACTTTACCTCACATATTCCAATAAATATCGATTTCGAGTACCCGAGCCCCGTCAGAATCGATTCTGCAATACAAATTACACCGTAAAACCGATATTCTTGATGAAAGAAAATTTTATCATTCTTCGTGTCTGACCGTCAATATTTCTGAAACTTCCAATTTTCAGGACCCGGGACCTGTCGGAATCGATTCTGCATCAGAAATTACACCAGAAAACCGATTTCTCTGATAAAAGAGAATTCTATCATATTTCGCGTCTGACCGTCGATATTTCTAAGAATTTCAATTTTGAAGACCCCGGACCTGTTTAGATCGAGTCTGAGTCGAAAATCATACGAGAAAACCCGCATTTTCGATAGCGAATCCTTCTGTCATTTTCTGCACTTTACCTTGGATATTCCGATGAATATCGATTTTGAGGACCCAGGACCTGCCGTAATCGATTCTGCAATAAAAATCACACCGAAAAACCGATATTCTTGATGAAAGAAAATTCTATCATTTTCTGTGTCTGACCGTCAATATTTCTGAAACTATCAATTTTGAGGACCCGGGACCTGTCGAAATCGATTCTGCGTCAGAAATTACACCAGAAAACCGATTTCTCCAATAAAAGAAAATTCTATCATTTTTCGCGTATGACCGTCGATATGTCTCAGAATTTTAGATTTCAGGACCTCGGACCTGTCTGGATCGAGTCTGAGTCGGAAATCATACAAGAAAACCCGCATTTTCGATAGCGAATCCTTCTGTCATTTGCTGCACGTTACCTTGGATATTCCGATAAATATCGATTTTGAGGACCCGGGACCTGTCAGAATCGATTCTGCAATAAAAATCACACCTAAAGACCGATATTCTTGATGAAAGAAAATTCTATCATTTTTCGCGTCTGATCGTCGATATTTCTGAGAATTTTGATTTCGAGGACCCCGGACCTGTCTGGATCGAGTCTGAGTCGGAAATCATACGAGTAAACCCGCATTTTCGATAGCGAATCCTTCTGTCATTTGCTGCACTTTACCTTGGATATTCCGATAAATATCGATTTTGAGGACCCGGGACCTGTCAGAATCGATTCTGCAATAAAAATCACACCTAAAACCCGATATCCTTGATCAAAGGAAATTCTATCATTTTTCGTGTCTGACCGTCAATATTTCTGAAACTTCCAATTTCCAGGACCCGGGACCTGTCAGAATCGATTCTGCATCAGAAATTACACCAGAAAACCGATTTCTCCGATGAAAGAAAATTCTATCATTTTTCGCGTCTGACCATCGATATTTCTGAGAATTCCAATTTTGAGGACTCCGGACCTGTCTGGATCGAGTCTGAGTCGGAAATCACACGAGAAAACCTTCATTCTTGATAGGAAATCTTCCTGTGATTTTCTGCACTTCACCTTGGATATTTCTACAAATATCGATTATGAGGACCCGGGACCTGTCAGAATCGATTCTGCGTCAGAAATTACACCAGAAAACCGATTCCTCCAATAAAAGAAAATTCTATCATTTTTCGCGTCTGACCGTCGATATGTCTCAGAATTTTGATTTTGAGGACCCCGAACCTGTCTGGATCGAGTCTGAGTCGGAAATCATACAAGAAAACCCGCATTTCCGATAGCGAATTCTTCTGTCATTTTCTGCGATTTAGCTTGGATATTCCGATAAATATCGATTTTGAGGGCCCGGGACCTGTCGGAATCGATTCTGCGATAAAAAATTACGGATAAAGACGATCTGCCACACTTCATAGTACGAAGAGGAGCGCCATTCGAATTCATGGGTACTGTAAGCAAGTTTCTGTTCGGAACATTGACAAAGGAGGATGGAGATTATTTTGTCTTCGAGATAGATAAGCTGTACCAAGACCAGAATAGATTAACTAAAATCCTCAAAAATCAAACTCATCTGGTCTCGAGTAAACTACATGACTTACATGATGAGATGCCGGATCACGGTGAGGAGATAATCTCCAACAAGAACAACATTACCAAGATCATTAAAGTCATCAACGAAATAGGAACCAGTCAGACAAGGAACGACTACAGGATGGCACTACGTGACTACAGCTGGAAATTGGATAAACCTTTTCAACACTATATAGAGAGTGCCGAGCAATTCATACAAGTAATACAGAAAGCTCGAGAAGGGAAGGTGGATCGATTGCTGGTAACAGATAAACAATTTGAATCTATAATTACGGAAATTCATGAAAGTATTAACGAATATGAATTACCACTTCCGCACCATTCGTGTCGCGGTGAAGAAATTACAAAATTGGCCGTATCTGAACTAGGATAACTCCACCAAAAAATAATCAAAAGTTGTGCTCGCTCACTCGATTGGTTGATGATTATCAACATACGAAAGCATTGAAATCAGATACAACTGCCAAGTACCTGTAGAATGATAAAGGTTTGGGATTGAAAAATTTGTTCAAACTAAATAACGTTGTACTCGTTCGCTCGCTGCGCCCGCTCACTCTATTGGCTTATGATTATGGGTCGAAAAAACAATTCGGATGAAGAAATTGAAGATGTCAACATATATCAAAAAATATTAATAACGAAAAAATAATTTGAAAAAAATTAAAAAAAAAATTTTTTCAAGCGCGAGACTCAACGAGTTTTTATACCCGAGAGGCAACTACCCTAACCTATACCGCGAACTAGTATCTTCGTTTTCTTTCACCTCACAACATACACAAATGAAACTAAATTAATCTAGGATGTGGGCATGAAAAGCTTTCATTTGAGCCTTAGATCGATTAAATCGGTGTCCGGAGTGCTGAGATATCATTAACTACAGATTCTGATACCCCGTTTCCACGTGCAATGTTTGTTCTTCTCCTTAGTGTTCTTCAGACCAAGATTCAGCCAATTCAAACCATTCCCATATAAAATCACTAGACGGGAAACCACACAAAAGTTGTATAGAGTGACGTCAGTATACGAGATAGTTCCGACGTAGATAGCGTCAGTATCGCAGACAGAAACCGTCCGCTACACTAGCAGACTTGTGTTGTCATTTCATATTTTTAAATCCAAATAAAGGAAATAAAAGAAAGTACGAGCAATGCTTAATGCAAAATTTGAACGTACAAAAACTAGCGAATACCTCCCAAAAGCCACTTAGGTGCGAAAACCTCACACCAAGTACAGTGATAGCCGCCAACAAAAATGTTTCGATAGGTTAATTATCTTAAATCTTACGATCTTGAGCTTTTGAGGTTATGCGAATCGACTGACGTGTAAAATTCATAGTGATAAATAGAATAATAATTGTGAACGGATAATTTTACGATTAGGCTTACCTTGTATGACACAAGACTGTTAGATGACTATTAACTGACTATTACCTCTAAATTTTATTCACTTATACATTGTAGATTTGGCTTATTTCCATTCATGAATGCAATTATCGGAGGAAACGGTGTTTTGGGGATTCAATTTTCTAGCAAGTCACCGCCTGAGAAAGTCTGACAATAGAAAATCAAGAAAAAATGTTGAAGTTGAAAAATATCAGGATAGCATGATTTGATATAAGGAACGGCAAGGAGCCAGACCAACAAAGCCGAGTTCAAGCGTTGGATTGCAACAAATTCCACTTCAAGCTCGATGTTAGGCTCATTTCTAGAGGCTCGTCTGCTCGGACCTAAACTGCGAGCCAACGTTATGTGTAGGATTTCAACGAATTCTATATTTTATCTCGGTATCCTCTGGTCCAAACGAGACTGTAAGTCGACGTTGTGTGTTGGACTACGATAGGCTTTATTCTACACTCCACGTCAACGTAATGCCTTGACCTTCGGTGAAGATAATTTTTCAATCCATGTTTTACAATTAGCTGAGATCCTCCGCTCAGAAGCTCAATCAAATTCAGATTAGTGCTATCACGACAAATGGTGAGAATAAAAATACTTATTCAATATTAAAGAAATGATCGATCGACTTCCTCTTTCTCAGATGATAGAGATTCTGATTTATATTTATTTATTATTTGTAGACTCAGCGTATAATCATTCATGAATGGAATTATTGAAGAAAAATCTTTCTTATGGATTGTTTAATTTTGTAGCGGGTTGCCGTATAAGACGTGAGGATGATGAAAGAAAACGCTTGGGTTGCAAAGTATCGGTATAGTGTGATTCGATAGGAGAAACGGCAAGAGTCAGACGAAGAGAGCAGAATGCGAGTGTTTGACTTCATAAACTTCCATTTTATGCTCTACGCTAGTCTTGCATGAATAGGCTCAATTCCAAATATTTTGATACCTTCTGTTCAGACCCGAATTGGAAGTTGACGTTATGAGTCCGGGACGCGTATATGTTCTTTTTGCAGAGGTTGCAATACATATATCTGATATTTATATATATTTAGTCATGAGCAGCAACTATAACCCTGCGTGCAAGTAACTCCGCCATTGCCGGTCCCAGGCCCAGATGAGACAGGAGGAGGGCTGCACGTAGGGTTAGATGTTGTAGGTATAAAAAATTATTGTAGTGGAACAATTTGTAAACGCTACCAAAAAATAATCAAAGGTTGTGCTCGCTCACTCGATTGGTTGATGATTATCAACATACAAAAGCATTGAAATCAGATACAACTGCCAAGTATCTGTAGAATGATAAAAGTTTGGGATTGAAAAATTTGTTCAAACTAAATAACGTTGTACTCGTTCGCTCGCTGCGCTCGCTCACTCTATCGGCTTATGATTATGGGTTGAAAAAACAATTCGGATGAAGAAATTGAAGATGTCAACATTTATCAAAAAATATTCATAACGAAAAAATAATTAATAAAAAATTTGAAAAAAAAATTTGGAGGTAGTGGTACTTTGGGGGCCTTTTATAGAAAAAGAAATATGAAATATCCATCGCGAACCATGTCAATGTCATCTGATAGATATTCAAACATTGGCCCGCCAACGTACCACGGACTCCAAATTTTTTTTTCAAATTTTTTTTAAATTATTTTTTCGTTATGAATATTTTTTGATAAATGTTGACATCTTCAATTTCTTCATCCGAATTGTTTTTTCAACCCATAATCATAAGCCGATAGAGTGAGCGAGCGCAGCGAGCGAACGAGTACAACGTTATTTAGTTTGAACAAATTTTTCAATCCCAAACTTTTATCATTCTACAGGTACTTGGCAGTTGTATCTGATTTCAATGCTTTTGTATGTTGATAATCATCAACCAATCGAGTGAGCGAGCACAACCTTTGATTATTTTTTGGTAGCGTTTACAAATTGTTCCACTACAATAATTTTTTATACCTACAACATCTAACCCTACGTGCAGCCCTCCTCCTGTCTCATCTGGGCCTGGGACCGGCAATGGCGGAGTTACTTGCACGCAGGGTTATAGTTGCTGCTCATGACTAAATATATATAAATATCAGATATATGTATTGCAACCTCTGCAAAAAGAACATATACGCGTCCCGGACTCATAACGTCAACTTCCAATTCGGGTCTGAACAGAAGGTATCAAAATATTTGGAATTGAGCCTATTCATGCAAGACTAGCGTAGAGCATAAAATGGAAGTTTATGAAGTCAAACACTCGCATTCTGCTCTCTTCGTCTGACTCTTGCCGTTTCTCCTATCGAATCACACTATACCGATACTTTGCAACCCAAGCGTTTTCTTTCATCATCCTCACGTCTTATACGGCAACCCGCTACAAAATTAAACAATCCATAAGAAAGATTTTTCTTCAATAATTCCATTCATGAATGATTATACGCTGAGTCTACAAATAATAAATAAATATAAATCAGAATCTCTATCATCTGAGAAAGAGGAAGTCGATCGATCATTTCTTTAATATTGAATAAGTATTTTTATTCTCACCATTTGTCGTGATAGCACTAATCTGAATTTGATTGAGCTTCTGAGCGGAGGATCTCAGCTAATTGTAAAACATGGATTGAAAAATTATCTTCACCGAAGGTCAAGGCATTACGTTGACGTGGAGTGTAGAATAAAGCCTATCGTAGTCCAACACACAACGTCGACTTACAGTCTCGTTTGGACCAGAGGATACCGAGATAAAATATAGAATTCGTTGAAATCCTACACATAACGTTGGCTCGCAGTTTAGGTCCGAGCAGACGAGCCTCTAGAAATGAGCCTAACATCGAGCTTGAAGTGGAATTTGTTGCAATCCAACGCTTGAACTCGGCTTTGTTGGTCTGGCTCCTTGCCGTTCCTTATATCAAATCATGCTATCCTGATATTTTTCAACTTCAACATTTTTTCTTGATTTTCTATTGTCAGACTTTCTCAGGCGGTGACTTGCTAGAAAATTGAATCCCCAAAACACCGTTTCCTCCGATAATTGCATTCATGAATGGAAATAAGCCAAATCTACAATGTATAAGTGAATAAAATTTAGAGGTAATAGTCAGTTAATAGTCATCTAACAGTCTTGTGTCATACAAGGTAAGCCTAATCGTAAAATTATCCGTTCACAATTATTATTCTATTTATCACTATGAATTTTACACGTCAGTCGATTCGCATAACCTCAAAAGCTCAAGATCGTAAGATTTAAGATAATTAACCTATCGAAACATTTTTGTTGGCGGCTATCACTGTACTTGGTGTGAGGTTTTCGCACCTAAGTGGCTTTTGGGAGGTATTCGCTAGTTTTTGTACGTTCAAATTTTGCATTAAGCATTGCTCGTACTTTCTTTTATTTCCTTTATTTGGATTTAAAAATATGAAATGACAACACAAGTCTGCTAGTGTAGCGGACGGTTTCTGTCTGCGATACTGACGCTATCTACGTCGGAACTATCTCGTATACTGACGTCACTCTATACAACTTTTGTGTGGTTTCCCGTCTAGTGATTTTATATGGGAATGGTTTGAATTGGCTGAATCTTGGTCTGAAGAACACTAAGGAGAAGAACAAACATTGCACGTGGAAACGGGGTATCAGAATCTGTAGTTAATGATATCTCAGCACTCCGGACACCGATTTAATCGATCTAAGGCTCAAATGAAAGCTTTTCATGCCCACATCCTAGATTAATTTAGTTTCATTTGTGTATGTTGTGAGGTGAAAGAAAACGAAGATACTAGTTCGCGGTATAGGTTAGGGTAGTTGCCTCTCGGGTATAAAGACTCGTTGAGTCTCGCGCTTGAAAAATTTTTTTTTTTAATGTACTTGGCGCGAGACTCTACCGAGTCTCTTGATTATAGGGGGAAAATCATGATAATATTACGAATTCCTCTAGTAGAAAGAATGACGTACCATCTGTACCAAATGCATACTTGGACAATCCCACAAAAGTAGGCAACATAACGGTTTCAGCTCAGATCATACCCCAAAGATCTCATATTGGGCTAAGCAATGATCACCAAACTTATTTCCTCGCAGATGAAAAGAAATATATACTTGAAAGAATGTATAGTAACATGGTATTGTCATATGTGCCCGCTACAGCTACCCCTATTTGGAACAGCAACGTCAACGGACTGTGAAGTATCCTTGTTAATAAGGCCAGACGTGAAGAAGTTGCGGCAATGTGACATGAGGATAAAAGACGGACATGAGCCCTTCTGGACACGATTAAACTCGATAGGGGCTTGGCTCTACTCACTGGAGGAGCCCGAAGATATCCAAGTTATCTGTACTAACACCAGGGATCAGCTGATCTCAGTCACAGGATCGGGTATACTCTATCTGAAGGAAAAATGTATGGGAAAGACGCACTATGTAACTTTGCCTGGAGTCGAGATCTTCTCACAACAGCAACAGTACCTCTATCACCCCGAACTTAGCATGAATCTCAGCCAAATCTCACCTATAATAAATAATTACCATCTTTTGGAATACTTGAAAGATGAGCCCAAACAGCATAAGGAGGACATAGATCTAGGAAAATCCTTATACGAAGTAGAAACCCAGCTGGAAGAATTAGGGAGCCGGCACAGAGAACAGCAACATCAGGAACACCTAGTCTATGGAGGTTACCTACTGGAGATTGCTATGATAACGGTAATCATCGTTATCTGCTGCCGTAAGAGGCTTTGCAAACGATGTAAGCGCAAAGCAACCAATCTAGAAAAACGAAGAAGCAAGATGAATGACAGCCAAGAAGAATCATCATTCCACGCCAAACCATCAGATGCAGACAGCAGGGTCTTATACTCCGAAATAAAGGAAACCACCAAGTCAGAGGATTCCGGGAAAATAAAAGCAAAACCTCGGGTGCTGCCTACCCAAGAGGCTCAGGCGAACTAAAACTATCTTTAATCAAACTTAATATCTAAAACCCGAAAACCTCAAAGACAATATTAATATCAATGAACCCAACATTTATAATCTTGTTCGTTAACCTTGTTCTGTTCCGACGAAATTTACTAGACAGTGTGAAAGCACTTCGGGTTTACCCTAGTCTAGAAAGTTATTGCTTTTGTTGTATAAATAACAGGTAATATGGAGGGAACCAGCAGCACTGTACCAACATCAAGGCTCCATATATCCAACTTAGCCAAGGGCACCAAGAAGAGGGATTTGATGAAGATTTTCAGCGACTTCAAGCCTGTGGAAGCTGTCGTCCGATGGGGAGCGGCAGTGACGGCGTTCGTGACCTTTGAATGTCCGGAGGATGCGGAAAGGGCGTTGGATGGATCCCAAAATATAATCCTGAGAAAGAGGAAAATACGAGCCTCATTCTGCGACTCGTGGAATGAACGACCGAACAAACGTAGAGCGGTGGAAGCACCAATCCCGATTCATAGACAAGCCTTACCAGGATATGAGTCGGTGTTGGCCCCACTACTACCACCTGAGTGTGTGGCCCACATCGCCTCGTACTTGACGTATGCCGAGCAGACAAAGATGGAACTGGTATGCAGAAGTTGGAAGGAAGGATGCCGAATGAGACACGCAAACATCAAGACACTGAGGACTACAGACTGGAGGTGGAAGCAGCGAGCTACAGATTGGACAGGAAAAGCCAACGTGGATAAGTTCAATTGGGTAATCAGACGAGGCGGATTTTATCTCCATACCCTAGATTTCTCGGGAGAAGATACGAATCTGCGGAGTACTATAGTAACTATAGCAGCTAAGTACTGCCCATACTTACGAAATTTATTTGTCCATCCACTGATAATTCGCGAGGCGTCTCTTCGAGAATTATCAAGCTTAACAAAATTAGAAAGTATGAAATTAGGACAGGTTCTGGGACCAGTAGACCCAGACCTAAAAGTATTATTGGATAATAATAAGAATCTAACCAATCTGGAGCTCTATGATAATCCACTGACAGGAAGGTGCCTGACGTATGGAGAGGGCCTCATCCAAATGATTTTAAAAGACTGTGAAAATTTGAAAGCAGAAACAGTAGCAGCCTTTATAGATAACCAAGAATGGTTACAAACCCTAAAAATAAGTAATTGCAGGAAAATGAGACATATGCCAGTTCTCCAGGCTTTAATGAGGAACCAAAGAATGGATTCTACTCTGACGAAACTCAAACTCCATGGTAGCATCGACGATGGCCCTGTTGAAAACAGTGACGATGACGATGATGACGAACGGGGAAACTTCGTAGAGCTGAGGGCTGAGGAGATCATATTACAACCGAGATTACCAATTTCCACCAGAGCGGTGAGGGAGTTGGAGCTGACGTTCTGTGGATGGGCTGACCGAATACTAGTGGAGGGGATCGCTCTCCACATGAAGAAGCTAACACTATTAAATCTATCGGCCTGCACCAACATCCGAGGCCAATTCTCTTTGGATCCACTAGAAGCATTGGAGCTCTGTACACATGTATATATGGGCCATTCCACGTGAACCGGATCAGTCAACTCTCGGATATTTTTTTAATTTTGCATGTCGATTGTCCTTAGGGAGTAAGATTTTTGTGCCAAAGGATTTTTCAATTAGTGCAAAATTCGTTGAGTTATTTGCATAAACAAATTCGTGCAAGGTTTTTTTCAAAAATTCATAACTCCGCCAAAAATGACACTAGACTCAATTTTTTTTTTTCAGTTTACGCGGAAAGATTCATAGAATGTATAAAAAAATATGTACTTCGAAAAAAGTTTGTTTATCCATTGTTGATTTAACAATTAAGTTTTCAAAGATTTTTAAAACACACAGTGACACGATCAAAAATTTTTTTAAAAATACTGACATATACTTTGTACTATACTACAGCCTGTAAATTAATTTTAAGGACGTGTTATTTTTTGTTTTCGAGTAAAAAATCATTGAAGTTGACGGCGCGTGCCAATTCCGGGTCGACCGACGCCGCGCCGCGTGGAACGTATAATGGCGTGCGTTAGACTGCTGTTCGCCGCTACTCAAGGAACGCATAGCAGCAGTATTCAAGAGTCATTTTCACAATGAAGGACACGATTTATAAATCTGAAAAAAATACCGTAGTTTCCTAATGGCAACTATAAGCGACACGTTTAGTTTTGAGAACGTGTTCTTTTTCGTTCTTGAAATATTGCAGCTTGAAATTTTAGCATGTATGCTTAGCATACATATACTCGACGAACGCGTAGCAGCGGTATTCAAGAGTCATTTTCACAATGAAGGACACGATTTAAAAATCTGAAAAGAATACTGTAGTTTCCTAATGGCAACTATAAGCGACCCGTTTAGTTTCAAGAACGTGTTCCTTTCCGTTTTCGAAATATTGCAGTTTAAAATCTTAATATGTATGCTAAGCATGTATGCTAAGATTTTAAACTGCAATATTTCGAAAACGGAAAGGAACACGTTCTCAAAACTTAACGAGTCGCTTATAGTTGCCATTAGGAAGCTACAGTATTTTTATCAGATTTTTAAATCGTGTCCTTCATCGTGAAAATGACTTTTGAATACCGCTGCTACGCGTCCGTCGAGTAGCGGCGAACAGCAGTCTAACGCACGCCCTTATACGTTCCACGCGGCGCGGCGTCGGTCGATCCGGAATTGGCACGCGCCGCCAACTTCAATAATTTTTTACTCGAAAACAAAAAATAACACGTCCTTAAAATTAATTCACAGGCTGTAGTATAGTACAAAGTATATGTCAGTATTTTAAAAAAAAATGTTGATCGTGTCACTGTGTGTTTTAAAAATCTTTGAAAACTTAATTGTTAAATAAACAATGGATAAACAAACTTTTTTCGAAGTACATATTTTTTTATACATTCTATGAATCTTTCCGCGTAAACTGAGAAAAAAAAATTGAGTCTAGTGTCATTTTTGGCGGAGTTATGAATTTTTGAAAAAAACCTTGCACGAATTTGTTTATGCAAATAACTCAACGAATTTTGCACTAATTGAAAAATCCTTTGGCACAAAAATCTAACTCCCCAAGGACAATCGACATGCAAAATTAAAAAAATATCCGAGAGTTGACTGATCCGGTTCACGTGGAATGGCCCTTATTCTGAAGTTAAATTTTTCATGAGTTTGATTATAACACCTTCCCCCTCAAGAATGAATATGAAGCGAAGCAAAATATTCATCAGATAAAATTCAGTATTTCAGATGGGGATTACAAGTCTTTCCCTCAACTGTTATATAGCTATTATCGTAATATTATATGGTATATAGTATATAGTTTATAGCATAGTTATATAGTATTTATTCTTAATTTTAACGAATAGAATGTAGAAGGTTTATTCTCTATGGTCCCGACCCATATATCGTAAACGGATAGCATCGCTAGGTCCTTCTTCGTCGTCAGTTACGTCAGGCATGTGAACTGTTACGGCTGGAGTGCGTGTGCGACGAGTCTTACAGCAATGAACTATTACGTTTTGGACCATTCCTCTAATTCCTGGTTCATGATTATTAGGATCTTCTGTCATCCTATAACACCATTTGATCAACTTATAGACTAGGTACACACTTAGTGTGGTAGCTGCGAAGTAGGTTAAATAACTTACGCGTGTGGACATAGTCTCTTTAGCCTGTTCTTTCAATATTTTATCAGCAGATTCCTTAATATTTTTTAATTTATGACTGGCAATAGTTAGGTCATCCAAATTGAAGGTGTTAGTATGAACTAAGTCGTCAAACTGGAAATTCGTAATATTTAGGAATTGAGGTATATCCTCACAACAATCGTCGGATCTTAGATCTATTGATGGTACAAAGGTTTTGTCGACGGTGTTATTGAATATTCTACTTGGCGTTAACATGGCTGAGTTAGAATAGCCCTTACAATTAACACTTAATTCTATTTTCCCAGTATTTTTCAGGGGTATGTCCGAGATTTTGTCGTGCATCAAACAGCTAATTGTGAGTGTTTCAGGTTTAGGTAGGCCATACAACCATTTATTCTGATTTCTGAGTTGAATCCACACGGGTGCAGTGAGTTTGATGATCCTAACGTCGCATGAAACTGGTAATGGCGTGGTGTTCATAAATAGTAAGATCTCACAACTATCAGTGGCATGTGTCAGGTACACTGGTTGTGTTTGCTTACAGATGCGATAGTCGTTTTTAATAAGTCTACAGTCTCGTATCATGTCCTCTATTATAATGTAATTTTGTCTTGTGTTAGTTATACCGAAATATTTTATCGTTGGTTGTATAAAAATGGATTTTTCATCTTCTCGTATGACTGGCATCGGTTTGACTAAGTAGATTTTGAATTCTCTGTGTTTTAGGGTGTAATAAATATATGCTTTTTTCTCGTGCTTATTATCTTTATGTATACACTTTTTCGAATTTAACAGTACAATGCGCTTTAGCGTCTTCTCTCTATCACGCCATCTTGATATCTAAAAGTCTCTTTGCCGTTCTCTCAATGGCGTCGCCAGGAGTCCATTGGCGCAGGACTCTATCTTATAAGGTAGTCTGGACATTCTGCCCACCTTGAAATAACTATTTCAATATAATAGTGATACAGATGATTCCCTACCCTAGTATCTATTTGGTCTGGCTAACAGGTAAGTAACAACTTAATTGGAGTACGCTATCTTAATACTAATTTTAATAGGTAATAGGAACTTATTTTATCTGAGTATTTCTTTTTTTTTCAGCAGATGTCTAAGGCTTTGGCTAAGTAAGGTGAGTACTTAAGTAAATAATCTTAATCTAATAACTAATAACTAAATACATAGTGTAATCTGATTTCTTTAGATGTCATTGGGGATGACACACAGCTTCTTCACTGCACGCTTATAGACCCCATGCGGGGTTCTAACTGTGGCCACTCGTACCACCTCGTCTTCTCCGGGGTGGACATCGACCACTCTACCCATCGGCCAATGAAGTGGGGGCGAGTTGTCAGCAATCATCAGGACTAAGGACCCAATACGTAAGTTGGCCTCTCCCTTGTTCCATTTGGTTCGGGCTTGGAGTTGATTCAAATATTCGTGTCGCCATCGCTTCCAGAAATGTTGCCTTAATGTCTGTAAATGCTCCCAGATTGTCAAGCGATTGGTAGGAACATCTTGGTAATTACTTGCAGCAGGTTGTAATAGTAAGTCTCCTGTCAGGAAGTGGGAAGGAGTAAGGGCTGACATATCGTTAGGATCTGAGGACATTGGGATTAATGGTCGTGAATTTAATATTGCTTCTACCTCTATTAACAGAGTATTATATTCTTCGTACGTGTACGTTAGGCCTCTCATTGTGATATTCATGTGTTTTTTAACGCTTTTTACGGCCGCCTCCCATAAACCACCAAAGTGTGGTGAACGAGGTGGTATAAAATGCCACATTATCTTTTGAGTGGCTAAAGTCGTAGTGATTTCCTTTTTTTATTGCTCTAAAAACTCGTAGGGTTCTGTAAGTTCACGATTCGCTCCGACAAAGTTTGTTGCGTTGTCCGAGTAGATGTGCGATGGGGTTCCTCTTCTAGCGACAAATCGTCTGAGTGCGGCTAAGAACGCACCAGAGGTCAGGCTGCTGACTAACTCCATATGCACGGCTTTGGTGCTGAAGCACACAAATATGGCAATATATGCCTTCCTTACAGGCACTCTGCCTCTTCTTTTATTTTCCCTTATCAGAAAGGGTCCCGCGTAGTCAATTCCGCATCTGACGAATGGTCTGCCTCCTTCTTGTAGTCTTGATTTAGGCAAATCTGCCATAACCGTCTTCATTGGAGTAGGGTGATAGCGGAAGCACTGCAGGCAATTCCTTGTTATTTTCCTGGCTTCTCGCCGCCCCGATAATGGCCAATATTGTTGCCTTATGGAATTCAATAGTAGCTCTGGTCCACCATGCTTCAACCGGTAATGTTCTTGTCTCATAATTAGCGTTGTCACGAAGTGTTTAGAAGGCAGGACTATTGGGTGGCGTTGACTTTCAGGAATGTCTGCGTATCTTAACCTACCTCCAACACATAGGAGCCCGTCGTCATTCAGGAATGGTTTCAATGTGAGCAGGCTACTATTTGTATTCAGGGTTTGACCTTGGCTTAATTGTTGGATTTCCGCCTGGAATCTCTCTTGCTGTATCAATTTTACTATAACGTTATCTGCGTTTCTTAGCTCATCAACGGTAAGTGGTCCCACTTCGGGGCTTGCTTTGGTATTATTGATGAATCTGAAGCAATATGCAATAACACGTTGCAGCTTAGAGTATTTGGAGTATTTGTGTAAAACATCGGGCGGTGTATATGCCGCGACCAGCACAATGGGTTTCCTTTCCGTTGCTTCTTCTTCCTCTGTAGGTTGTTCCGGCCATTCTTCTGGATTAGGATTAGGTAACCAATGTGGCCCCGACCACCATAGCTGGTTATCAATCAGTGTGTTTACCGGTATTCCTCTTGACAGCAGATCTGCCGGGTTTTCTGCCGTAGGTACGTGGAACCAGGGAATATCCGGTGTAAGTTCCTGTATTTCAGCTACCCTGTTTGCTACGAAAGTCTTCAATGTATGAGGTGGTGTCTTGACCCAATTTAGAACGATCGTGGAGTCGCTCCACAATGTAGTGCTTCTTATTTTGTCGCCCAGCGCCCTCCTAATGACATCTATAAGTCGTGCGAGTATTAAGGCAGCGCTAAGTTCGAGTCTTGGTATCGACATGGACTTAAGCGGAGCCACCCTGGATTTGGAGCATAGTAGTTGAGCTGAGACTTCGCCCTTTGAGTTTTCATATGTACAGTATACGCACGCTCCATAACCTTTCTCTGAGGCATCACTGAAGCCTTGTAGGTCAATCTTTTGAGTAGAGTTGTTCGGATTTATATTTCGTGGGATCCTGAGTTCATTGATCTTAGGTAGGGAGCTATAATAGGTACACCATGTTGTATAAAGTGACTGGGGTATTGACTCATCCCAGGATAATTGCAATTTCCATAATTCTTGCATGATCATCTTTGCAACTATTGTTATTGGACCTAGAAGGCCAAGAGGGTCGTATATCTTGGCTATACGGGATAGGATACTCCTTTTTGTCGGCTTGCTTCTCCCTTGGATATCTATTGAATACTGCAAATTGTCTTCTGCAGCGTTCCATAATAATCCTAGTGTCTTCATGGTTTCTCCTGCTTCTAGGATCAACAAGTCTTGGGTACAGCTTTCTTCCGCTAGAGATTCCAATACTGCTGCATTGTTGCTTCTCCACTTTCTCAGAGGAAATTTTCCCCTGGCGAACAATTCATATAGCTGTTGCTGTAATTCTATTGCTTCGGTGAATGTTTCGCACCCTGTAAGAATATCATCCATATAACAATCTTCTAGGAGAGTTCTTGACGCTTGAGGTAAGTCTGTTTCTGCTTCTATAGCCAGCTGTTTTAAACATCGCATGGCTAGATACGGAGCACATGATGTGCCATATGTAACCGTGTTCAGTGTGTACTCCAGTACCTCTTGATTTGGGTCTGGTCTCCATAATATGCGTTGAAGGTCTCTATCTTCCTTTGCTATTAGAATTTGTCTGAACATCATCGCAACATCTGCCATTACGACGTACTGGTGGCATCGAAAGCGTAAAACTATGTTCATGATGTCTTCTTGTAAGTTTGGTCCCGTTAACAGCTTATCGTTTAACGTCGTCCCAAATGACGTTTTAGCTGAGCCGTCGAAGACTACTCTTAGCTTAGTTGCTAGACTGGTGGTATTTACCACAGGTTGATGTGGTAAGTGGTATACTTGTTGTGTGTCTGGGTTTGGTATTTCCTCTACCTGGGTCATATGCCCTAAGGCTTCGTATTCATTTAAAAATCTTTGGTATTCTTCTCTTTGCTTTGGTTGTTCTTGCAACTTTCTCTCGGTGGTGTAAAATCTTCTTAAGGCACCTCTTCTTGATTCTCCCCGTTTTATATCTGGGTCTGTGGGCAGCCGTAGTATAAATCTTCCATCTGATGCCCGTTGAACGGAGTCCTTATAATGCTGTTCGCACTTCTTTTCTTGTTTGGTGGGATAGCTTTTTATGAGAATTTCTTCAATTCGCCAAAATTTCTCTAATTGTTCATCCGCTTCGTTACTCCTGGTCAGACAACATGCTGTTACCGCTGTGGGTTGCATTTCTGTTGTCATTTCTCCACCTAACACCCAACCCAGTAGTGTTTTTTGAAGTATTGGTTGATTTTTTCCCAGCTCTGCCCTTCCAACGCAGAGTAATTGCCAGAATATCCTAGCCCCGATCAGCAAGTCGATCGCTCCCGGTTTGTCGTATTTAGGATCCGCTAATCGTATACCCTTTGGTATGTTCAATCCTTGTGTATTAATCTGTGATTGGGGCAGTGGTTCTGTTATAGTGTCAAGTACTAGACATTCTAACTGTGATTCATAACTGTTCTGTATTGATATCAATTTCACCTGGACTGCTTCTTTGATATTTGACTTATTCTGGCTAACGCCACTTATAGGAATGTTAACCCGTTTGCATTGTAATTTTAACTTGTTGACGAATGACTTGGTGATCAGGTTCGATTGAGAGCCCGGGTCTAGTAGTGCCCTGCATTTTATTGGATATCCTCTGCTGTCGAAGATGTTTACTTGTGCTGTCGATAAGATTACCTGTGATTTACTTCTTTGTGCTGATGCTATTATCGAAGCCTCATCAACTAGAGATTCGATTTCTGTTGTCTGTTCTCTCTCCTTATTCTGCTCCGATGAGCAAAGTGCTGTCACTGAGGAGCTTATCCCTGTATCTTCTTCTCTTGTCTTCTTTGCGGTTGTGTTAGTTTGCGTGTCCTCTTCTCCCGCCTTGTTGCTCGAATATGTTCCTTGCTCCTGATGTAGCAGTGTATTATGCTGTTTAGAGCACTTTCTGCACGAGGAACCTCTACAATCCTTGGCATAGTGTCCCTTTCTTAGACAATTGATGCACAGCTGTTTCTCTTTGGCTTTGCTCTGTCTTGAGTGCACTGGTAACTTTGTGAATTCTTCACATTGATGAATGTAATGCTCACCCTCACAATATGTACAGCGTGGTGAGGTAGTCGCTGCTAAGCTGACCTTTGTATCTCTTCTAGAATTAGTCGGCTTTGCGTTAGTTTGTTTGGAGCTTGTACCTTCTACGAGTTCCAGTGTGTGGCACCGACCTGTCAGGAACTCCAGCCACTGTTTCATGGTAGGTAGGGTTTGGTCTTCCTTATTTCCGATATGGATTTCCCAGTCTTTCCTCGTCCAAAAATCCAACCTGTTACTTAAGAGGTGAATTAAGATAGTGTCCCAACTTTTGACAGGTTGCCCGAGTGATTCCAATGCCCTTATGTGTGTTTGGACAGTGTCTATGAATTGTCGTAGAGAACTGAGGTTACTCTTTGGGATTGGGGTCAACTCAAACAGTTCCTTCATATGGGTATTAATTATAAGGCGCTTATTTTCGTAACGTTGAGTGAGCAGAGACCATCCTATTTCATAATTCTCCGCAGATGTCTCCAGTGATTGCAATATTTGTAGAGCTTCATCTTTTAGTGCACTTCTTAGATATTGAAACTTTTGTATATTATTTAATTTAGTATTCAAATGAATCAAGGATGTAAATGAGTCTTTGAACAATAGCCATTGGTTATAATTTCCGTTAAACGTAGGTAGGGTTAATACAGGAAGCTTTACATTTGTATTCGTTACCTCTTCCGCATGCCGTGCGCCTCGTGTATTTATACGGTCTTGCTGAGGTAGCTTCGAGCGAGCCTTTTGTACTATATCGTAGTATGCATCCTCAAATTCCTGACGCTCTTCTTCGAATTCTTCTTCCATTCGTTGAATTTCTGCTTCATCTACGTTTCCGTCTCCTTCTGTCGCTAATCTCCTGTTCTCATCCTCTATAGTCTCTTGTATTTCTTCATATTTGGCAAATAATGTTTCTGCTTTGCTCAATCTGTCTGTGATCTGGGCATTATTTGCTTCTGTAGCCGATTCTATAAATGTCTTGAATCGAGTTAATTGACCTTTTACTACCCAGGTAGCATTTCATGCAGTTTCAGATCATGCAAGACCTTGCCCGGCAGCGCCTTGTGGCAGAATTGTGTATGAGTGTCGCACGCTGTTCTCCGTTCAGGATGTCAACCGGCAGACATGCATGAGTCTGTCACCTGTCACTTGCAACAGTCATCATTCGTGGTGCTACACTGACTTGCTTGCAGCATTCGCAACCAAAACTCGTGCGCGCTACGTTTTTCGTTTTGGAGGTTAAGTTACCGAGAACCACGCGCGTCGTGTGGTAAATTGTGTCACATCACAACTTTAGCGGGAAGCGGGAGATTCACTGGGAGACTGGAACTATCATAAACAGATCGGATACGCGTTTATAATCTGAAGTAAGTACAGTTTTATATTAATTTGACCTGTATTATAGATGCTGACTCACATCACACAGATCCAGTTATTTCCTCATACAATCCTGGAAAGATAATTTGAGGTTAGGTATATCTTTCTTGTTAGATTTTTTTTCATCCGTTTTCCTAATGTAAAAAAGTCTTTGTGATTGTTCGTTTTATCTATTAATGTGATTTATGTGACTAAAAGTTCCAGGCTTTTCTCTGGTTTGTTTGCTCTCGAAGAGGATCCAAAACTCATTTTCGTCCCATAACAAAAATCATTTGGGGATTAATTTTTCATATCAGTTCAAAAAAAAAAAAAAATTATCTTTTTTTGTGGTAATGTCACTTTCTGATTAGTTTTTATAATTATGATTAGGTTGAAAACAAAGACCTTCAGTCAACTCACACGCAGGCAACAGCGTAATCGTTTGCAAGAACAGAAAATAACGAGGAATGTCGCTATTAATAAGCCTAATTATTCAACCCTTGATGTCAGTAACGGCTTTAACAGTAGTTCTGACACATTATCTTTTAATTGTGAAAACCAGCCTATGTCTGTCGAACAAGCTTATAGCTGCCCCGCTGTATCTCAGAGTCCACTTGAGTTGAATAATTTAATTGACGAGGCTAATAATACTCTTGCTGAAGAAAATAGATCATCTTCATCCACTTTACTTCCTTCGGAAAAAGATTCCGAAGGAAGTAATAATGAGTTGATGGATCAAGAAGAAGATAACACGACACCAAAAATTTGCTTTCGAACAAAGCTCGCAGATTGTTTTATTGAGAACAATATTAACAATGTTCAAGGAAATTCGATACTTTTGGTGATTAGATCCCACAGGTGTTTGAATTCACTACCAAAAGATACACGAACCTTAATCGGAACTTGCAATCGCCGGGTTGAATTAATCGATGTCGAACCCGGACAATATTGGCATGTGGGATTTGTCGCTGGAATTCTGAAGGAACTGCATAAGCAAACATCTGCCATTCCTCAAGTATTGGCAATCGACGTCAGTACGGACGGAGCAGCTTGTGACAAGGGGGGTTCGACTCAGTATTGGCCAATCCAGTTCCGTATAGTCAATATTCCTGATTGCGCTGTACTCGTTGCAGGTGTTTATAAGGGAAACGGAAAGCCAAAAGACCCAAATACCTTCTTCAAGTCGTTCACAGACGAAGTTGCAGAGGTATTTGCAAATGGTGGTATCCGTTTCCGAAATCAACTTATTGAAATCAAATTCAGATGTTTTATAGCTGATGCTCCTGCTACGGCTTTTGTATTGAATCATAAGGGGCACATGTCTTCGAAAGCATGTTCTAAATGCACAGTCGAGGGTTCAAGATTCGAAGGCAGAACAATGATTTTTCGAGGTACTAATCATCGTTTGCGAACTGATAGTGAATATGAGCAGGAACTCGATGAGGATCATCATAAGCCAGGAGGAAGCCCTTTGACTGTTCTTCAAATACCTAGGGTATCAGGTGTCCCATTTGAAGATATGCACCTTGTGTTCTCAGGAGCAACAAAAAAGGTTATCGAAGGAGGGGTTGATGGGAAGTTCTCACGTGCTGCTAAGTGGTCAGGCAGGCAGATTAGTATAATATCGTCACGTCTGAAGGAAATCGAAAAATTATGTCCCCGAGAGTTCTCACGTCGGCCTCGCCCTATTTCAGAATACAAACGCTATAAAGCAACTGAGTTTCGTCAGTTTCTGTTATACACCGGTCCTGTGGTGCTGTATGGTGTATTAGAAAATGACTACTACCTTCACTTTCTACTTTTACATATAGCTATTCGTATTCTTTCAACTTCATCTGCTTCACCTTCTGATCTTTCATTCACAGAACAGGCTTTGAAATTGTTTGTCTCATCTGCCGAAGATTTATATGGCCCAGCATTTCTTAGTTATAATATACACGGACTTTTGCATCTTGTAGATGATTATAAAAGATTTGGCGCTTTAGATTCATTTTCAGCTTTTGTGTACGAAAATAACATGCCGATCTTTCGGAAGTATGTAAGGCACCAGCATAGACCCCTTCAACAGTTTGCTCGTAGACTAATGGAACGTGATCATTACGTAACATTAAAAAAAAAATCCTGCGATGTTGACCCAAAACTGTTAGGTATGCACAATGCTGGACCTCTTCCTGAAAATCATGATCCGAATTGCAGGCAGTTTAGTAAGATAAAATTCGAAAACCAATTTTTCAGCATCTATGACGGAAACAACACTCTTATGCTCAAAGACGGATCACTCTGTGAGCTTTCTAACATATTAGATGTTAGTGGTGATCAGTTTTTAGTTGTCAGGAAGTTTAATATCAACCAAAATTTCTACAATTCTGGAAAATCATCATCCTTTATAGGAATTTTCAAATGTTCCAACGTCACAGGTGATTACGAAGTAGTCGGCGTTTCGGCAATCGCTGCGAAATGTTACCGTATGCCAAGTTGGTCTGGCACTAACACCGAGGTAAACAGAGATGAAGTCGTAATTGTGACCCTGTTGCACGCTTGAATCATTTGTTGATATCTTCCATATTCTTACTTCCTTAACATATTATACGATTGTTAGTTAAAGATGTATTGCATGAACACAATTATTTCATAACTGTTGTGTACAGGTTGACGCCGGCTAAAGCACCACTAAGCACTAGCGCAGCGTAGTGTAAACCCCGTCATAAGAAAGCAGAGCAAGAACTACAATGCGCTGCGCTAGTGCTCCGTGGTGCTCAAGTCCCTCCTTAAAATAATTCATGAACAGTGGAATATATCTGTACCGCGCCACCCAATATTTGTTTGTGAATATTGTCTGCCTAGTAAAATGTGTTTTTTCTTCAGATATTCAGTAAAATGCAGAAGAAGTCGTTGGTGCTGAATAGTCATGGGCGCCTTATCAAAAAGCCGTCTCGGTATTGTACCACAGAATCATCTGCGGATGAAACAGTCTTAATATCAAATCCACCCAAAAGGCAGGCTACGATGGAGGACCGCATACGATCAATGATGGAGCAACTAAATAATGATGAGGAGAACAATGAATATTTGGATGCTGAGGATGTAAATAACCCTGACATCATCCCAAGTTCACAAACTTACTCGAACAATTCGTTGACCTTTAGCGATGTACTACGGGTATCAAACACCCAACATATGAATCGCATTGAAGATCATGGTCGGAATCATTCTCTTATTGCTTCAACTTCACAAAAAGCACCTGCAAACAAGCATTTTACCATCAGATCAGGTAAATGTGACAATTGTCATCAGTTGTATAGAATTTCGAAATTATGTACTGTGAAAGTATTCATAAGTATACCCAATAGTCTCTTCTTGAAACATGTGCGCAGATGTTAATAATTGACTTACGTGCTGAAATTTTAAACTATCAGGTACTGTTCAAGAGAATCCTACTACTATGATCATGTCGACCAGTTCATCGGAGCAGTTCAGTAATCGCATGACCAGAACGAGTCCACAAACTCGCCCCTACAATTCCTTGACCTTCAACGATATGCTACAGGTATCAGATACCCAACACGAGAATCTCATCGAAGATCATCGTCAAAACAGTTCTGCTACTGGTCCGACTCCACAGAAAGCACCAGGAAAGCGACATATGACCACAGGACCAGGTAAAAATAACATTTGTCATCGATTATGTAGCATTCTCGGTAGAATTCCTATGTTCCATAGATGATTTTGAATTTATGTACGATCAAAGTATTCACAATTATACCCAATAGTCTCTTCTTGAAAAATGTACGCAGATGTTTATAATTAACTTACGTGCTGAAATTTTATCAGGTATTGTTGGAGAAAATCCGTTGACCATGTCAAACACTTCAGCGGAGCAGTTCTGCAATGTCATTGTCAGCAAGACTGCTAAATATTTACTGCAACTCTTTCAAACATTTGAGAATCGCCAAGACGAACGCTTCGAAGACTTGAGAGAGAATCTTGAGAAGGCACACCGTGCGGATATGAAAACTCTGGACGATCATATTGCTGAACGCTTGAAGCGTTCCGAGTCAGCTATGTGGTAATCTATTCATATCTGATACTGTTTTCTGCCAGTAGTAACCAATCTGATCAGTATGCAAAAGACCGTACAACAAATATTGGTGATACGCTGATGTCTAAATATCTTTAAGACTGTAATTACGCAACCAATTATCCTCACCATACAATGTTCAGGAAAAAACAAACGGAAACGGTCTACCCATACGAGAAGCCAGCGGGGTATCCTCTTTCTTCGTTGGAAGCATTTCTAAAGTTTCAGGACGATCCTGAACAACAGCAGTCTCTGGTGAGTATTATAGTTACATATTGCATTTCATTACAAATAGTCACTAACTTCAGGCGAACGACTTCTAATTTTTTCTAACAAATAATATGAATTCCAGAAAGAATATCTTATCAATGTTGGTGGTATAACCGCTCGAGATACTCTGATCCAATTCGTAAAAGAGGCAATGACGGATAGCCTTACAAAACAATTCACTTGGACCGGAAAACTTGTTCCCGGAAGATCGGAACTACGACCACTGTTTAATACTTCCATGGGGACCGTATTTTATGGTATGTATGGCCGAGACTATTCTTGATATCTAACAATATTAAACTTAACAGTAGTATTGGATATAAAACACCGATTCAATGTTATGCAGAGGCCTTACTTGCTTGCCGCAACGTACCAAAACCCAAGGATCGAATGGAATTTGCACGACTCATGCAAGACGCTATTCGAACTGCGAAGCAAAGACTCCGAGATGCTAATCGTCGTACTGGAGGCTCAAGCCAGGTAGGTCGCAGGCGACAATATCTATCAGAAATGGACGAACATTACCCATCAGACAATGACGATGAAAATGTAAGCCCTGATGCTGAAGCCTGAACTCCATTTCTAGTCATTTTTTTTGGTCTTACCTTCTTTTCTATAATTTTTGTCCTCAAGACTGATCTATCCTTTTTTTTCTGTAACGAACGTTCCTATAGTGATTCTCTATGAATCCACCCGTCATTTAGAAAAGTATGTAAAGTGTGAAGACTAACTGTGATTTTAATTTATCTTTTGTCAATATCATAAAACTTGAGTAGTTGGTGCTTATTGTAATTGTTTTTTTTTTTTTTTTGTTTTGTTTATCTTTGATACTACAGCTGCTGTGATATTCACTTGCTGTGATATATATTATATAACGATACCAACGTTCTAATATGTCGTAACCCACATTTGGAAAATTGTTCAGGAGGCCATGAAAACGCTTCACTATTACCATTGAAAAGATAGGATTTTACGGATTTAAATATTCATTTAAAAATAGTAAATCAACGATCTGACCGCTAATGCTTAAACATAAGCTGCATAACATTATTATCATTCAATTTTTCAAAGAAAGTCCATTTCTGAAATTTTGTGGGATACGACATATTAGAACGTTGGTATCGATAAGTATAATACAAAACTAACCATATTATTAATAAGAAATACGTGGTATATGTGTGAGATTCAATTATAAGATATTACTTGAAACATACTTTATAATTTAATACGTACAATTATTCGCTATATCGTACGTAATTTCATACTATACTGTATGTAGTTTCATCAAGGCTCTCATTATATTATTAATCATATAAAATAGTAAGTAGTCGGAAAGTATATGACTACATCAGGAAATTCAAGTTCTTTTTATACTCGTTGTCCAAATCACTCTGTGTTTGAATTTTTTGTCTTTCAATTATTTGAAGATGAGAGCAAACTATGTATCGTAACATATCCGTACCATATAATGTGCATTATTAATTATTGAATGATTGCGTCATGAATATGTATAGTATATAGTATACATATAGGTATACATAGTATTTATATTATAATGACACAAAATAATTACAATCAATAAAATCTAATATTGTAACGAAATTTTAGTCTTTTCGCAGATAAAAACCGCTCCTTGCATTATTTCTATATTATAGACCCTCACCCCTGCTCCTGGCAGACGCAGTAACTGCAGATTCATACTGAATTTGCGTGCAATTCTGATATAAGCAACTTCCGGCAAATCATGCATGACCTGCAGCAGGCCTCTGCCGAAAGTCCCCATGCATACGTCTTCCTACAACTGCGGAAATAGACAGATAGTGGTCTGCCGGCAGAGTCATGCACGCGCGCATGTGGTGGCCAAAACGTGAACTTGCGACAGAATGCTACCTGGGTAGGCCTCTTTTCACATTCAGTGCTGATAAGGTTCCCATTATGTCTTGTTTTTTGGGGGAAAGGATATTTGAGGAGGAAAGGATGAAGACTTATTTACCCTTTTACGACCTGGTGTATATTCCTTATGTTTTATCCGAAATCTTCGTATTATTCCGCTTATTCTGGTTGTTTCGTCTTTGGGATGGCCTTTTCTTGGTATGCGTGTTACGTCTGTGTGCGTAGATATCAGCGGCGTACTTCTGCTTGAGTTGTTGTTAGTGTGCGTGCGTCTGTGAGGGACGCCACGCCGTTTGCCTGGTTGCTTATGTGTATGCGTGCGTACGTGAGGGACGCCACGCCGCTTGCTTGGTTGCTTATGTGTATGCGTGCGTACGTGAGGGACGCCACGCCGCTTGCTTGGTTGCTTATGTGTATGCGTGCGTACGTGAGGGACGCCACGCCGCTTGCTTGCTTATTCACGGATTCTTTTATGCTTTCTTCGATTATTTCACTTGTTTTTCTTAGTTACTGTCTTTATTCACTTATTGAGTCTTTATTTTTGTTCTTTTTTAATAGTTCTCAACTGATTAAACTTATTTCTTTGTTTCAGGTACCGCCGTCTTCACGTGCACCACTTCACTTTTACTTTTTTTCACTTGTCTTGTATACTTTCGGATCTGTCATATCCGGCTCGAAGGACCATGTTTTAGGGCGTAATAAATATATGCTTTTTTCTCGTGCTTATTATCTTTATGTATACACTTTTCCGAATTTAACAGTACAATGCGCTTTAGCGTCTTCTCTCTATCACGCCATCTTGATATCTAAAAGTCTCTTTGCCGTTCTCTCAATGGCGTCGCCAGGAGTCCATTGGCGCAGGACTCTATCTTATAAGGTAGTCTGGACACTCTGTCTTGAATTAAAGGGACATGGATCACAAAGACTAATTTCAGCTCGGTTTTGAAAGTTTCTAGAGTTATTCCGTCCATGATGTAATGGATATTTTGGATATTTGGAGTGAGTGAAAAGTCAGCATCGTTGGGTATATTGTTACTTATCGCTTGTAATTCGGCGAGAAGTTGATTTGGTCTTAACACGGCCGGGTGTAGTATATTCTGTTTAGCGTATAATACGGCATCCATTACGTTGCCAATGTCGGTTAAAAAGGTTTCTATCATAACGTTGAGTATCATAAAACTTTCGTCGATCAATTGATGGGCCCATATAGTATCTGTTTTGTTAAAATATATATATACGCTTTCAGAAATTTTTCTTAAATTTCGGTTTATTATATCCTCATTCTTATTTAACTGATGGATTGTGTCATTAAAATTTTGAATCGTTATTGAGACGATTGTCGCTTGTTCTTTAACTAATTCTAGGGTTTTCCTTTCTCCTTTGGTTAATTTATCTATCTCTGCATCGAACTTTCCTCCATCAGCATTATCGATCAATCCAAAAATTTCTTTGAATACGTGTCCTATTCCATTGAACCAACCTCTTTTGAACCTTCTACCCTTACGGAAAAAAACCCCTAAATTTACCCCTAAATTAACCCCTGAATTTACCTTCAAAATAACCCCGAAGTATACCCTCAATGTCGGGGGTAATTTCGCACCCCCAATTGAGTGTTCACTCCCAACTTCGCGGTAAACCCTGAATTTCGGGGTTTCTTCGAATTGAGGGTTCACCCTCAGACCCCTCGTTCGGGGTGCGAATTTACCCCCAAATTGAGGTTGAACCCTGAATTTCGGGGTTTCTTTGGACTGAGGATTCACCCTAAGACCCCTCGTTCGGGGTGCGAATTTACCCCCGAATTGAGGTTAAACCCTGAATTTCGGGGTTTCTATAATACACTGGACAGGGTATCCCGTGTGAAACTTTTGTGCCGAGTTGAAGCGGTGCGGCGGCCATGTTGCTTGTAGTACAGTTGTCAAATTTACCGGGAATTTCGAATGATGCCGCAAACAGATGTGCAGAAAACGGTGCAAATTTATTGAAAATTAAATATTATCATAAAAATATTTCCACCTGGAGATTGAAATGGAGTTGACATTGCATTTTCATCACAGATTTATTCAGAATATATGAAATACAAAGAGTGAATACTAGTAATTTACGACCAAAATTATTTACATTGAGAATTCGTTGAAGCAACGAAAATAGCGTCACTAAAGAACAAAAGTCTTTCCAAATGTACTCATAAAATATATTTCTGACCAATGCAGAAATATTGCAAATATCATATGGGATAGGTAAATTCGTGTTACAGTCACTAGGAATGATATAATAAAGTATGCATAGGCTAGAAAAAAGTAGGTCCTAAATTAATCTCCTCCAACCACACTTGGAGGGTATCTGGATCTTTCAGAGGAAATCTATAAAATAATGAATACGGCATGCAAGTATTCATTTATTGAAAATTAGATCTAAACAAGTGAACATAACCTCGCGATTGTATATATTGTTACGTTTCTGGTTCTTGAGCGATACCACCGGTATCGCGAACCGAGTGTAATTGTGAGTTCTTTGCTCGAATTTTTATTTTCTAGACCTTTAAATCAATAATTTAATGTTTCCTATTACGGACTTGAGTCACCGTGCAACTAAAGCCGCCTCCTCACAGACCTGAACACGTAAACGCGCTAAGGCTGCACTTTACCCAACTAACCTTTTGATTTTAATTTTGTTAAAGTTAGTTTATTCCCAATTTTCTAAACAATAGAACCTGCTGTGCCAGACCTGAGTGCGTCAGAGACACACTAAGGCTGTATCTAGCTTTGGTTAGTTTTATCGATGAAGAAAGACCTGGAAATGGCGGATAAGGGATCTGCATAGAGTAACTTACTTTTTAAATGATCAAGAACTCGATTTATTTTATTTACTAAAACTAGCGGTTGCTACCAGATACTTATTCTATATTTACAGTGATCCTTACTTGCTATTTTTCTATATCGAAGACTAAATTTGGTCGCTAAGCGATGTTTGACAGTTACGTCGTTTTCAAATGAATATTCCGTTATTTTACGTTATATTTAATTTTCTATATTCTGATTATATATTTTCTTTTATGATATTTTCTTTTCTTTTATTTTTTGGTTCTATTTTATTTTTTGTTGAACTTTGCGATTTGAGATAGAGCGATATAATATTAAAGTGAGTCTATAGTTCGCAAGGCGCTATGCCTATTGCGACTGATCTGCAAAAGTGCTATGAGTCAACCCGGTGCTATACCATAGAATTGCTGGTGATGAGAGCTGTGTCTCGACTTATATATTGACTATGACGTCACGCGACTTGTCGCTCTCGTCGGATGTGCTAGATCATTCGATGTTCGCAACGGCTGATGTTTGAATTGCTAACGGTCAGGCCTATGTTGTCTGATCCGTTACATTGCCCCCTTCGATCATCGGATGGTCGGATGATCTCTGATGGTACGTCTCGGCTGATGATCGACCCTGATGTTGGATGCGGTCTTTTGATGATGTGATGCAATTTTGATTTATCCCCTCTTTAATCCAAGTGGATCTGTGGGATCCATGAGTATGGGAATCTCCACAGTATCGTTGGTCGATGACCGATGGAGATTTCTGCGATACACAGCTGACGATCTTATGGCTGACTTCGCCCGTTGTTCTTGTCGTCGCCTTAGTGTCATTTCTTCTTCCTCGTCATCTGATAAATCTAATGTCCCAAAATTCCGGAGCATATTTATCAGTTCTCCTGTCTTGCGGTTACTTCGCCGATCATAGTCCGCAATGCGGTTCCGTTTTGTGCCGGTCGCCGAAGTGCTTTCAGTGACATTGTGTCTAGATGTTCGTCCATTTTTCCCCGCGGTCGTTGAAACGTCACAGGACCTGTCAGTTATCCGTGGTATTTTATACCTTCGGATCTCTGGTTGACTGAGTTCCAACGCTTCGATCTTCCTGATGGTAGGTGGATTCTTGTTTTTCTCTTTGTTTTCTGGTGTTAATGCTTTTTTTTTCAGTTCTTTTATTTCCGATAATTTAAGACGTGGAATGCAGATTTTTAAAACCATGTTGTGGTTCTGATCTGTCGTAGTTGGTGGGTCTACCTTTGTCTTCTGCACTTCCTTCGATGGATCTACGCTGATGGTCGGCGCATTTTTTATTGCATCCACCGGCTCAACTTCAGCTGGTTGGCTAGTATGCACTAGATTTCGCCGGCGATTCAAACGTGATGGATCCATGAGGTGCGCTGCCGTTTGATATCCTCTCCCAATTACATATCTTCCAGGTCCAGATTTAAATTTTCCAGAACTAATTATAACCTTTTCATTTTCAGATGCATGATAGTCATCGTCAACGGCTTGGGTTTGCGTACCCTTATCCTGAACACTGGTGTAACCGTACTCGAACATGGTAAGTGAATGTGATGACTCACACTCGACCTCGAGCTTTTATATCGTCCTCTTCGTCTCATCTAACCAAGGTACGTTAGCAATTCAAACACAACCGCTGCAAACGACGACAGTCAGCTCCCCTAGGTGCTGGTTTCGTTAAATTTTCAAATTTCAGGTAATACATAGTGCTTCAGCATGTTTGTATGGAAACGACCTCGCTCTTTTCGCGTGTTTATATTTTCTAGAATAAATGTAGCTTCGCCAATTCGGTTACAAATACGGTAAGGTCCCTCATATAAAGCTAGAAACTTTGCCATTGTTTTATTTTTTGAATCAGAGACATTTAAAGCTCTTACCAAAACCAAATCGTTTACTTTGAATTCTGTCATTTTATGACTTTCATTGAACCTTTTGGCTCTGCTACTTCCATTCTTCTTAATATTATTCTTATCTAAACTTAATTTTAATTCTTGTGATATGTCTTCCTTATCTAATTTAAACCATTTTTTCCAGAAACGAGTTGGCGGTTCTCCGAGCTGGATCTCGCACGGGCAAAATCCAGTCGACTCATGGTACACTTCGTTCACGCAGCTTTCGATAACTTTCAACCAATCAACCCAGGAGGTATGTTTTCCGGTCAAGAAAGTTCTAAAGAACCTACCCAATTCACGATTTACTCTTTCGACCATATTTCCTTGAGGATGTCTAATTGACGAGAATATAGGTGTTGTATTTTCCTCTTTCAGTTTCTTTAACCATAGCGCTGACGTGAACTGTGTTCCATGGTCGAACTGGATTTTATTCGGCTTTCCAAGCTCTGGTATGTACTTCTCAAAAATGCATCGGATGGTGGAGCGCGCGTCTGCAGTTTTCAATGGATACAAACGCACAAACTTGCTGAATGTGTCAATGGTCACTAATAACCATTTGTAATTTCCTTTACTCGCGGGTAACGGGCCTAAAAAGTCAATAGAAACCAATTCCCCGACCTCACTCGGTGTGATGTTTTGCATCCGAGCGTAGCTGTAACGATTCGGTACTTTACATAGCTGACATCGCTCGCAGCTAGCTAGAATTCGTCGAATGCACCGCGCGAATTTTGGAAAGTAGAAGTTTTCATTCAACAATTTGTAACATTTTCTAGCCCCAACATGTCCGTATGCCTCATGGGTTTCTGTTACTAATTCTTTTATCAAATCCGAAGGAAGATAAGCTCTTTTGGAGCCCCCTGGTTCCAAGTGGTACCAAATCCCTTGTTCCAATTTTAATCTCTTTTTATCCCTTGTCAAATCCTCATCGACGAGGAGTTTAATATGCGGATCATCAGCTTGAAGCTGTCCGAAATTTTTCAATTTATTCTCTAAATTTTGGTTTATATTTCGTGCTAACGGCGCGATTACTTGTAATTTGTTTATTTGCGGCATTTCGTTGGTTTTGTCAGGTGGATATCGGCTAAGCGTGTCTGCCACGATATTGTCCTTGCCTTTAACGTATTCAATCTCGAAATCGTATGTTTGAACAAACAATATCCAACGCGCCAACCTTGAACTGACTAATTTGCATGTTGTCATGAATGTAAGCGCATGATGATCGGTCCGAATTGTTAACTGAGCACCGATAATAAATGTCCGGAACTTCTCCAGCGCAAAGACTATCGCCAAAAGCTCTTTTTCCGATGTAAAATAGTTAAGCTCCGCCCCCTTGAGCGTACGACTAGCAAAACCTACAATCAATTCTTCGTTTTTGTCGGATAACTGATACAATACGGCACCGATAGCAAAGTTGCTTGCATCACACTGCAAATAATACCGTTTTTTAGGGTTTGGATGATGAATGATCATCTCTTTACAAAATAATTGTTTTACTTTATTGAAATGTGCTATCATTTCTTCGTTCCAGTCCCACTTGACATCCTTTCGTACTAGTTTTAACAGCGGAGCTGTTGCATCCGAATAATGTCTTTCAAATTTACCGTAATAATTTGTCAGACCTAAAAATCCTTTCAATTGTTTAACGTTCTTTGGATCGGGAAAATTCGTTATTGCTTCTATTTTTTCCGGTTGTGGCAAAATTCCATTTTTTGTAATCCGATGTCCTAAGAAATCAATTTGTTCCCGAAAAAACTTCGATTTATTGAAATTTATGGTCATATTATGTTTTCTAAAAACTGTAAATAATAACTCCAGGTGTGCCAAGTGAGACGGAAACGAATCAGATAGACACAGTATGTCATCAACGAAGTTGATGGTAAAATCCTCTGTTTCCTTTAAGACTAAATCAAGAGTGCGGATGAGACTTGCTAAGCTGGTGCTTAATCCGTAGGGTGTCACCGCGAATTGATATGTCTTCCCCTCGTACATGAACGCCGTATACTTTCGTGAATCCTTATGCAATGGTACTTGCCAAAAACTCGCAGTTAGATCAAGGCTAGACATAACGGAATTGTTTCCGCACTTTTGAAACAAAACCTCAGTAGATTGCGCACAATCATGGTCAGGTACTATTAGCTTGTTAATGTAACGCGCATCTAATACCAGTCGAATGTCGCCTGATTTTTTAGCTACCACCACTATAGGGTTTATATATTCGCTGTATGAGCGCTCAATGATACCAAGATTTAACATTTTATCAATCTCTTCTCTGACTTTATCTCTGTGCATAATCGGCACTGGGTATGATCGTCTTACAAAAGGTCGATCTTCATATATTTTAATCTTATGTTCGTAAATAGTGACTCTACCAGGTATTTTCGAGAAAATGTCGCGATACTTTTTTAACAAGTTTGAAAATGCGTTAATCTCACAAGCTTCTAGTATCTGACATTCTGATAATTTGCTATTAATCTCATCATCGGTTAATCCCGGATTATGTCCAGACTGATGACTATTAATTGCTTCGATGTTTGAAATTGTCTCTTTATCCCAGTTCACATTTTTACATTCATTTGCTCTATTGATTTCAACTTGATCATGTTTTGTATTTATTTGAAATTGTAATTTATTTGAATCTAGATCTAAATCGGCTTTCCATTCATGTAAGGTGTCAATCCCTATGATGGCATCTTGCTTTAATCCGTGTACGATGAGAAGACATATCTCATCGGACGACGACCCGATCTTGATTCTGGCTAATATTTGCTCTTTCACCCGAGTAGGTTTGCCCCCTAGCACTCCTGATATCTGAAAGTTCACTACAGGAAATTTTGCGCAGTCTTCCAAAGATATCTTATGTCGATTGTACCAGTTATTCGATACGCACGTTACATGGCTACCCGTGTCTATCAAAGCCTTTACTTCGACATTCTCAATGCGCAAGAGAACCTCCGGCCATTGTACTAATGGTTGACCTTCTCCTGTATCCTCTTTAATAAGATAATTAAACGGATTTTCGAATAAATTATTTTCTGGGTTGTTTTTATTTGATATTACCGCCGAAACGCTTTGAACACGCTGTACTAGTGTCGGTAAGGATTCTTCTTCTAGTACAGCGCCTTCTAGTTTCCCGCAATAGTTGAATTTCCATCGTTTACCGACTGGTCATTATCTGTATTTACAACGGTCGCTTTGATTTGGCGATTTGTCCAGTTCGACCTATTGTTATCATGTTCGCTTTGTCCATGTTGATGTCGCGTCTCATGCTCGTTGTTTGTCGGTTTGAAATTCTGACTAGTCATTTCATTCCGCCATGACACTTGTTTGTCTCGGTTTTCGTTCGGACGGTTGACGGTTTGATATTGTTTGTTCGTGTACGTATTTTTCGATCTTGGTGCGTCAGATCTACCACCGAACTGCATTTCGTCTAAAAATTCTAGTAGCGCGTCGATGTCAACTATGTTTCGGCACCTAGCAGCTTCTACTATCGGTTCGTCGAAATGTCGTGTAAGGTTACGAACGATCTCCGTTTCTGACATGCACGGATCTAAACCCACGGCTGATGCGAATTTTCTATTTGCATATTCAGACCACGTTACCCTCGCGTCTGGAATATAATAACCGAACTCAATATCTTTTCTTGCGTGCGTCAGATCTACCACCGAACTGCATTTCGTCTAAAAATTCTAGTAGCGCGTCGATGTCAACTATGTTTCGGCACCTAGCAGCTTCTACTATCGGTTCGTCGAAATGTCGTGTAAGGTTACGAACGATCTCCGTTTCTGACATGCACGGATCTAAACCCACGGCTGATGCGAATTTTCTATTTGCATATTCAGACCACGTTACCCTCGCGTCTGGAATATAATAACCGAACTCAATATCTTTTCTTAATTCCCGCTGTGTTTCGATTCCCCAGTATCTTTTTAGAAATCGTTTTTTAAACTCTTCCCATGAATTGACTACGTCGCGACGCGCGAACCACCAATCCTTCGCATCCAAAGTGAGACTTTGCCCTATCAGTTTTAAACAAATGTCATCGTGACGTGCATCGATGAAGGTAAAGTACTCTTCAATTTCTTTTATGTAATTAGCCGGTCTTTCCCAGCATTTTCCAGAGAATTGCGGCAGTCTAATATGTTTGGAAATTAAGCAACTGTAGTCACTCCCTTGATATGAACTGTTTGATTTTACTCTTCTAATTTCAGCGTTTACGCTTGTTCGGAAATTATCATGTTTTTTCTCGATTTCTATCAATTTTTCTACGTTGGTTTTTTGGTGTTTCTCTATTTTAGCTTCCAAACAATTTAGACCGTCGCCAAACTCATCTCTTATCGTTTCATGCTCTTTGCTGTATTGTTTTTGACTTTCTTCTAACTTTTCGTTGAATATTTCGCTATTTATTTCTAATTTCTTATCTAACGCTTCTAATTGTTTTCTATATTTTAATGATTGCTCTTCGAGCCTTTTTCTGAAATCATTCTCGCATGATAATATATTATCGGTATTTACCGCTTTTGATTCGACGATTGTTCTTTCTAATTTAGCATACTTTTCATCTATCTTTTTATGTATTTTTTCTAGTGTTTCCATCACCGAAGCCTGCTCGACGCCCATCGGCCTTCGACGCTCTGTTTCTTTTTCTTTTTCTGTTTCAATAAATGTTTTATCTAAATTTGCTGTGTCTTTTTCTTTATTATGCCGTCCTTGACTCCTATCACCTAACCCTAGCTCTGTAGCCGAGTTGATGCTAGATCCCTTGTCCGCCATTTGCCTGGTCGTGACACCGGACTTTGACATAATCCGCAAAATGACTCTACTAGCAATGAAGTTAAATTTATTAGTGCAACGAAGTTAAGTTAAATTGAATAAATGACTCTAAATATTTTTTAAGTAAGTTTTTTATTAAATATTGATTATAAAAGCCCCTCAGTTGGGCGCCAAATGTTACGTTTCTGGTTCTTGAGCGATACCACCGGTATCGCGAACCGAGTGTAATTGTGAGTTCTTTGCTCGAATTTTTATTTTCTAGACCTTTAAATCAATAATTTAATGTTTCCTATTACGGACTTGAGTCACCGTGCAACTAAAGCCGCCTCCCCACAGACCTGAACACGTAAACGCGCTAAGGCTGCACTTTACCCAACTAACCTTTTGATTTTAATTTTGTTAAAGTTAGTTTATTCCCAATTTTCTAAACAATAGAACCTGCTGTGCCAGACCTGAGTGCGTCAGAGACACACTAAGGCTGTATCTAGCTTTGGTTAGTTTTATCGATGAAGAAAGACCTGGAAATGGCGGATAAGGGATCTGCATAGAGTAACTTACTTTTTAAATGATCAAGAACTCGATTTATTTTATTTACTAAAACTAGCGGTTGCTACCAGATACTTATTCTATATTTACAGTGATCCTTACTTGCTATTTTTCTATATCGAAGACTAAATTTGGTCGCTAAGCGATGTTTGACAGTTACGTCGTTTTCAAATGAATATTCCGTTATTTTACGTTATATTTAATTTTCTATATTCTGATTATATATTTTCTTTTATGATATTTTCTTTTCTTTTATTTTTTGGTTCTATTTTATTTTTTGTTGAACTTTGCGATTTGAGATAGAGCGATATAATATTAAAGTGAGTCTATAGTTCGCAAGGCGCTATGCCTATTGCGACTGATCTGCAAAAGTGCTATGAGTCAACCCGGTGCTATACCATAGAATTGCTGGTGATGAGAGCTGTGTCTCGACTTATATATTGACTATGACGTCACGCGACTTGTCGCTCTCGTCGCATGTGCTAGATCATTCGATGTTCGCAACGGCTGATGTTTGAATTGCTAACGGTCAGGCCTATGTTGTCTGATCCGTTACAATATATGTGCTGATTTGTGTAATGTTCTTCCTTACACCCCACCTTTTTTGCCACAATATTTGCACACCAGCACCGGCAGTTTTTTATTTTACATGTCTGCAATAACACCACTGACACTTTTGTTTCTTCTCAATCCAGCATGTAAACATACTACAGTCGATTATCGGCACCGCCATATTGAAATTGACAAATGTACTACCAGCAACATGGCGTCCAAATAGGCACAAGTCTGCCCATTTGAATACCCTATCTAGTGTATTATAGAGATCAGTGGGTGTAACCCTCAAATTTAGGGATTACCTTCGAGCCTGAGGGAGACCGTTGGGTGTAACCCTCAAATTTGGGGGTTACCTTCAAGTCTGAGGGTATACCCCCAAAAATCGTTGGGTGTAACCCTCAAATGTAGGTGTCACCTTCAAGTCTGAGGGTATACCCTCAAAGACTATTATGTGTAACCCTCGAATTCAGGATTTACCCTCAAATCTGAGGGTCAACCCCGAAATGTTAAGGGTACACCCCCAACGTTAGGTGTTAGCCCCAAAATTTTTCAGGGAATACCCCGTGGTGTTGGGGGTATACCCCCACCGTTGAGTGTTAACCCTCAAAGTTGAGGGTCAACACTCAAAGTTACGGGTTAACACTCAAAGTTGAGGGTTAACCTCGGAACTTTGGGGTTCAACACCCAAATTTCGGGGTATACCCCTAAAATTCGAGGTTTTTTTCCGTAAGGGTATTATTGGAATCGTTTTCGTCATAGATCCCAAGCAGGTCTTGTAAGTCAGTTTGATTGTCTTTCAGCCCATCTATTACACTGTCGAGGGAACCCAAATATTTCCTGCATATTAGCATTCTACTATCTGTTTGACATGATACCTTAATTTTGTCTGCTAGGGTAGAAATCCGTTGTAGCTGTTGAAAAAAGTCGTTCAGATCGAGGAATATTATTATTCGCCAGTCTGTGGGGAATAACTTCACGGTTCCGATTTGATCGTAGTGAAGCCCAGCAATGTTTTCGTATCGTTCGTTCTTGTAGTCATCGGCTCCCCATACAAATGGTCTGCAATCAATTCATTTATACATTCTCAAACCCCTCAGTCCCTTTTCTTACCCTACTTATCAAGTCGTCGCTCAATCTGATTGAGTCGATTGTATTGGTTCAGTTGACTTGTGGTATGGTTTCAATCTGTTTGCATGCACTATTCTATTCTTCCCTTTGATTTTTACCTCATAGTTCACTTCGTTAATTTAATCGGTAACGGGGTATGGCCCTGGAAATTTCGGATCTAACGGTCCGGCAGTTTCATTACTCATTAGCACTAAGTCCCCGATTTCGAAATTTTGTGGTTGAGTAATTTGGTCGTAAAAAGCCTTGGGTTTTTCCTTGGATTTATCTATGTTTTGTTTCGCGAGGGCTTGACTGTTCATCAGTTTTTCGGAGAGTCTCTGAGCATATTCTTTATATGTTTCGTCTCTAGGTTCGTGAGGCACACTACAAGGTACTCTGGCTACTTGTCCGAATATGAGTTCGTAAGGTGATATTTTAGTGGTAGTGTGAGGTGTTGTATTATACGCAAGGATGTAAATCGGGAGTGTTTCGTTCCAGTCGTCTGTAGTCGACATACACCTAAGGTAATCTTTTAACGTGCCGTGACTCCGTTCGAGTGCCCCGTTGGTTTGCGGGTGGTATGCGGGACTGTTTAACTTTTTTATTTTCAGTATTTTTGTGACTTGGGTGAACAGGTCACTCATAAAATTTGTGCCTTGGTCTGTAAGGATTGAAAGTGGTACTCCGTAGTTAGATATGAAATTTCGTACGAACGCTTCTGCGGTATATTCGACGGTGGCAGCTCGGAGTGGATAGGCTTGGGAATACTTGGTAAGGTCGTCTTGTAACGTCAGTATGTAGCTATGACCTGACTTGGTAGTCGGTAGGGGCCCAACTATGTCCAAGAAAACCTGTTCAAACGGTTTGCTACTGCTGGTCGTAATCTTCATTGGCATTTTGGTCTTTTGTCGATCGGTTCTATTCTTTTGGCAAGTCGTGCAATTACGAATATACGTTTGTACATCGTTTTTCATTAAATCCCAGTGGTATCTTTCTTTGAGTCGCGTGATAGTACGACTAACCCCTTGGTGTCCACCTGAAGGACTATCGTGGAATTCTTTGATAACGTCATGAATGTGGTTTTGATTGAGATCGGTTTTTATGTTCGTACAGACAGTTATTTCAATTCCCGATCCTTTAAATATAAATCGTAACATCGGCCGAACTTTATGCCATTTTAATTTATCGATCCCGCAACCGATCCTGGGTATAGAAATTGTCTTGATTGAGTCTATTTCCAATTTTTCTTTAAATTTTATCAAACTTATGTATAAATCTTCATATGTAGGTTTATCCCAGCAGTTTTGCTTTGTCATTATGTAATAAACGTTACGGTCTCATAAGGTAAGCCTAGCAGTCGCGTATAGTTCAGCTGATTCCCTCAAGTTCTCAACATTGCCGTACCTAGTTTTGAATTCTAGTGCTATTCCTTGACTCATTTCCAGATCGGTGGAGACAGTGTGGGCGTAGTTATCAACTCGATTGAAAAGGTCATCGTGGATTTCTACGATGTCTGAGTTTTGTAGTATCGATGTTTTTATGAATTTAAGGTATTCAGGGTATGGTGGAAGAGAGTCCGTTGCTCTGATCGGAAAGATTTTGAGCCTACGATCAGCTGGCGGATCGACAGGATTCCTACTAAGCGCATCTGCGTTCTGGTTCTTCATTCCAGGTTTGAAACAAATCTCGTAGTCGAATTCAGAAATTTTTGATTGTCATCTGACTAATTTACTATTTGGATCCTTGATGTTGAATAACCAAGTCAGGGGCCTATGATCGGTAAAAATCTTAAATTTCCTCCCGAACAGGTATGGTCTGAAGTGTTGGGTCGCCCATACTATGGCTAGCAGCTCGCGTTCGATTGTGGAGTAGTTACTTTCTGCCTTGTTTAGGGTTCGCGAGGCGTATGCGACAGGCTTGTCGTCACCTGGAACACCTTGAGACAAGAAAGCCCCTAGAGCAGTGTTACTGGCATCCGTAGTCAGATTAAACATCTGTGTATAGTCAGGGTATATCAAGACTGAGTCGGCTATTAGGGCATTCTTTAATTCCTTGAAAGAATTTTGCTGTAATGACGTCCATTCGAATGGTATGTTTTTCCGTAAAAGTTCTGTCAATGGTTTAGCTATCATCGAGAAATTATTTATAAAACGTCTATAGTAACCTGCAAGCCCGAGAAATGATTTTATTTCCGTAGGTGTGTTAGGTGTAGGGAATTCTTTGACTGCTCTGGCTTTGTCTGGATCAGGTCTAACTCCGTCCCTTGATATAATGTGTCCTCAGTAACCAACCTCCTTTCTCAAGAATTCACATTTATTAGGTTGCAATCGTAAGTTATATTCCTTCAATTTCCGTAATAGCGCCCAAAGTTTTTCTGTATGGGTTTGGAGCGAGTCGGCGTAAATTATAAGGTCATCTAGGTACACCAAACATTTCAATCCTTGTAACCCCGATAGAACGGTATTCGCTAGTCTCTGAAATGTGGCTGGGGCATTTTTAAGCCCAAATGGCATGAATGCGAATTCGAAATGTCCCTTATGGGTGGAAAACGCAGTTTTATGCATATCGTCGGGATTCATTGGGATTTGGTGAAACCCGCTGGCCATGTCGAGTACGGTAAAGTATTCAGAGCTTCCTAGCTGGTCCAGGATATCTACTATATTCGGCAGCGGGTAAGCATCCCCTATTGTTTTATCATTCAGTTTTCGGTAGTCTACGACTATTCTCCACTTCTTAGTCCCTGATGAGTCGAATTTCTTTGGCACTACCCAGATGGGTGAGTTCCATGGCGAGTTTGAATTTCGAATTGTTCCTTTATTAAGGAGATCTTTCACTTGTCTATCTATTTCTGTTTTGTGGATTTCTGGATACCGGTACGTTCTAACATGAACCGGTGTCTCGTCGGTAGTTTTAATTTTGTGGGTACAGGCTTGTGTACCTGGTAATGCGTCCCCGTCTAAATAGAAGAGTTCGTTAAATTTGGTACAAGCTTCTACTATACTTTCTTTTTCTTCTAGGTTTAAATGGTCTAATCTTAATGCGTCTATCAATATTTTGATTCTGTCAGCTGAATTATTTTCGGTTATGCAATTAACTGATTGTATCTCGTCAGTTTCGGAGTCTAGAATTCTGTAAACTCTTTGTGGTTCGATATAGATAGTATGATCTATGTCGGTTAGATTGATGATGCTTGTGATAGCTGTGTTATCGGGTCTAATCGTCACGTAGCTTTCGCTTATTACGACTCCCGGTTGTAACTCGACCCTGTATAACGACCCTTCTTTCAAGGAATCTTTGGCGAGGGTTGGGACGTCTGCTAAAATTTCTGTCCTGGCGGGAATAGTGAATTGTTTTTAATTTTGCAATTTGTATTTGCGGCTACCTAATAGCAACTCGGCCTTATCTGTACCTCTGCATCTATAACTGATCAGCACATTATTGAATTGGGTTAGGAGGTGGTTACCTATTAAACCATCTTGCGTTATGTCTAAGGAATCGTCTACTACGTGGAATTTGATCGGCCTAACTTCGTCTCCATCATTGAACGTAAGTTCAATGGTTCCTAATGTGTGTGCTTGTGAGTCGCTAGCTAGACCTTCTAATTCAATGCGCTCTTGCGGGTATATCTGTGATAGATTTAGGATAAATTTATTTTTGATCAAACATGGGTAGGCTCCGGTGTCTAGCATCAACAAGCTTTTAGGTTGGTTCAACTCGGGTATTGAGAAAATTACGTTATTTAATGAGCCGATTAGATTTATTTTATGTTCTGGTATTTCTATTTCTCTGCCGTTTGTGTTGAGCGGTTTTCTATGACGGACGTCGTTCCGTTCGTCGACGCAGTCCGTTCCCCAAAATTCGAGGTACCTACATGGTTTTGATTAGTTTTCGCGGCTAACATAGCTTTCTTTTTGAAACATTTGTTTTCCATATGAACGGGTTTTTCACAAAAGAAGCACCTGATTCTGGAACTATCGATGGGATAGATCCGCTGGCATTCGTCGCATGTAATTTCCTCTGTTATTGAGTCATAGCCATTTACTATTTCGGAACAGTTTTGTGGGCAGCTGGTTTCTGATTGGTGGTCTAGGTCTGCGTACTGATCAGATTCTGAACTAGAACCTGTCTCGAGGGTATTTATTGGTTCGAATCTCTGTTTCCTAAAACAAGTTTTTGCCGTGTGCCCGATTTTATTGCAATCTTGACAAACAAGATCACTTCTATTAGCAGCAGTGGTTTTCGCAAGATGCGTGATTTGATTTTCAGTTTCCCTCAATTTTTCTTTCTCTCTGGCCCAATTGTAAGCTTGAAGTAAGTCCTTAGGGTCTTTTAATCTTAGGATGTCGCGTAGTTTTTCGTTAAGTCCGTAAATGAACCAGTCTTGTGCTTTCGTCGTGATGTTTTTCTCGTAAAATACAGTCTCTTCCTTAGATCTTATCGGCCCAGACTCTACTACTCTTATGCACAGGTGTTCTATTCTCTGATAGGAAGAATCGACAGATTCGCCGGGGCGTTGCCTACAAATGCTTAATTCTAATTCCCATTGTCTATTTGTTCCTTCAGCTCCATGAAACAGTAATAGCTCCTTTTTCAGAGTATTGTAGTCTTGAATTTCCCTATTTTGAATCCTTTCATATGCTTTACCAGTGATTTTGATACGTATATACTCGTGAAGTTCTTCTAATTCTGTATTGATACATTGTTTGATCGCACGGTCGCATTTGTCAATAAATTCTCTGACGCTAATATCCTTTACGGTAAATACGGGAAGGAGTTTGGCTAATTTTTCAGCTGATACTGGCATTTTCTAGGATTTCAATTACAACTTCCAACTTTTACTATATATTGCTAGTTCGTAAGACTTACAGTAACAATAGAATGGTCCAATGCATAACGTTATCAGTGTTGAGAGCTCGATTTCGCCGTACCGTCGGATCCGTGGTTGGCTGTTTTGGTGTTCGTCCACTGGAGTCCTCTTGCGTTTATATCTTGACGGATCTTGAGGTTTCTTGAGCGCCTCTTCGTATAGGGCACGTAATGTAACTTCTTTACCAGAGTTTTGTTTACGTTGATCTCGTACAACGGTGAGAGTGTTAATCCACGCACAGTGATTTTTGTTTACGTTGATGTATTACAACGGTAAATTATGTGTTGATTCACGCACAGTGATTTTTGTTGACGTTGATGTATTACAACGGTGAATTGTGTGTTAATTCACGCACAGTGATTTTTGTTTACGTTGATGTATTACAACGGTGAATTATATGTTAATTCACGCACAGTGATTTCTGTTTTGATATCGTTGGTTTACTACAACGGCCTCTGTTTTCTTATTTCACGTTTCACTGTTTAATAATAGTTTGGATTGTCTTTAATCCAAAATCCGTATTTCTGACACCATTTGTTATAAGCGATTTATAATTAGAAGTGGGAATTGGGTGTTTGAATTATGATTGACCAATATTAAGGCAGTTTGCCAATGTAAGGCTTCATTAAAACAGTGTTACGTTGTTGGCAATTAGAAGAAGATGAAAGGTCCGAATATTGCAACTCAGTTGCTATCCTTAAGTCAGCAGGCTGCTGACGCAGGATAATTGATCATAGGCGTATAGGACGCCGTTGGAGTGTCTCAAAGACATGAGCGCAAAAGGCAAGGTGTTTGATTTTGAACTACTCTCCACTGTAGTTCCCAGAAGTTATAGATTAATAAGAATATGAAATGGGGAATTATTGGTATCGCGATGTTTTGTCTTCGGTAGAAGGCGAAACATCCCGATCTTGTCTGTAAATTTAGTTTATTGGTTTTAGTTTATTGAAGTTAAATTTTGCATGAGTTTGATTATAACAATATTATCTCATTATTTCATTATTTGGTGAATTCATTATTTTATGTTATTCATTTGTTCAACCGACAATCATTTGTTAGTCGCTTGAACTATATATTTCATATCCATAATCGTTAAAGAATATATATTTGATTTTACCAGTCAATTTCCCATTATCATTTGAATTACCTTTCGTTGCGAGATACGATAAGAGGTTCTTCAGATGTGGGTGAACAAATTAGCGAGAGAGAAGCCTAGAATGAGTGACTGACGGGATTAATGTTTAAGAAAAGCCTTACACGGGGTTTCATTCGTATTTACTCAAAAACTCGTGTCTTTATTGAATTCTCACGATGAGATATGTACAGATATAGAGAGATTTGAGCACGAGGCCGATAGATAATATACAATGTTTCCCACAGGGAGATCTGAGACATACTGATATACATATGGACTTTGAGTTAGTCCGCAGGAATACACATATACATATACATTGAATAGTTCTAACGCTCGGTGCGCAATAATGAGAGTTGAGAGTTCGATTTGAGGCAGGTAAACACTGCACGATGGTGTGTGTGCTCTCGATATAGACTGGCCGTCCAGCTGATCTAAGCGATCGATTATATTTTGCCCGAACATACCGCCCGCCTCGCTATCGTTAGACGATTGCGAAATCATGATATGCCGCCCGCCGTGGGGGGTTCATTTTGAGAGTTAACTGGTAGCACGCACAATTTTACTATCGGCCGTTTTAACACCGACGATTTCGTTTTCACTGTCACAACGCGAACTAGTCCATCCGATCCTGGGTGGACGTCGATGACCTTCGCGAGTGGCCAGACTGATGGTGGTAAGTTTTCATCCCTGATGAGAACGATGGCTCCGACGTCGATGTTTCCGTTGGTTGATTGCCACTTCGGCAGATTTTGAAACGTATGAAGGTATTCCGTGCTCCAACGTTTCCAAAAATGCTCGAGCATTTTGCGTGGAAGTTGCCAATGCGATAGGCGTCGGACGGGTACGTCCGGGAGCGAAGGTTCTGGCACGGTATTTAGAGCTGTGCCGATGAGAAAATGCCCTGGAGTTAAGGCACCCGAGTCGGTCGGATCGTCCGAGAGTGCACACAGTGGTCGTGAGTTGAGGTTAGCTTCCACTTGCGCGAGGAAGGTTTCGAATTGCTCGAAAGTGAGCTTGGCTTCGCCAATGACTCTTTTGAGGTGGAATTTTACTGATTTCACCCCGGCTTCCCACTTACCCCCGAAGTGAGGTGCTGACGGAGGGTTGAAGCGCCACTGTGTTCCGTGTGACGCGAGGATGTTAGCGATTTGCGCGGATTCCTTCGATGATGCCGCGAGTAAGCGACGAAGTTCAACGTCAGCGCCAACGAGATTTTTTCCGCAATCGCTTGCGATAGTTGCACAGATTCCACGTCGCGAGGTAAAGCGCTTGTATGCCGGGATAAAGGCTTCCGTAGTGCAGTCCGAGACTAGTTCGAGGTGAACTGCTGACGTGGAGAAGTATACAAAAACAGCGATGTAGCCTTCGTAAGTTTTTGAATTTCTCCCGCGGGAGGCTCGAATTGCGAATGGCCCTGCGTAGTTAACGCCAGAGTGCAAGAAGGGTCTTGTCTGCGAAACGCGAGACTGAGGAAGCTGGCCCATCTGCTGAACGCTGAGAGTAGTACGTTGACGCGCTCACGTAACGCAGCGATGGATGTACGAGCGGACCGGTCCCCTTCCACCGATGATCCAGAAACGTTGTCGGATGGTGGCGAGGGTGAGCTGTGGTCCCCCGTGGAGAGTCGCTTGATGATAATCATCAATCACCAGCGTGGTGAATGACGATTTTCGAGGGAGAATGAGAGGGTGCTTCTCGTCGTAAGCTAGAGATGATTGCTGCAACCGTCCTCCAACTCTGAGAAGTCCGTTTCGGTCCACGAATGGAGCGAGCCGATAGAGTGAGTAGCGCCGAGTGAGACGCGAATCTTGTTTGAGCAATCTAATCTCGGCTCCGAAGTAAGCGTTTTGAATTGTTGCAACCCAGAAGATGCGAGCGTTCTCTAGTTCGGACGTCATGATCGGGCCGCGCACGATATTTTTCTTAGGAGCTTTCGCGACCGATTTGGATAAGAATATGTTTGCAGCACGTATGCAGAGAGCGGCCATTCTCACTAATTTCGTTAACGATGAGTAACGATCGATGAGATCCCAGATTGGCGGCGGATCAGATGTCGCGAGGTGATGAGTTGTTACCTGCTTTCTTTCTTCGAGAGGTTCATCTGCTTTTAACGTGGGAGATGAGGATGGCCAGCTAACCGAAGGCTTGGTAAGCCACGATGGACCGCGAGTCCAGAGTTGTGAGGCGCGAACTTGCTCTGGAGAAGCGCCGCGAGTCCCGAGATCCGCTGGATTTTCCGAACCCGATACGTGATGCCACCGAGCACGCGCGAAATCTTGTATTTCGGTGACACGATTGCGGACAAAGTCTTTCCAGCGAGAGGGGTGACTTTTTATCCACGCGAGCGCGACTGTCGAGTCTGACCATAGATGAACCGGAGCTTTCGCGAGATTTAGAGTGCTTTCCACGTGGCGCACGAGTCTCACGAGGAGGAGCGCGGCACACAGTTCGAGACGCGGAATTGTCATTTTTTTCAGAGGCGCGACTTTTGTTTTCGAACACATTAGCGAGAGGCGCACTTCGTGAGTGTCGATGTACGCTCGCAAATGTATTACCGCCGCAATAGCCTCTTGAGAAGCATCCGCGAACCCATGAATCTCCACCGCTGGAGACTCTGAGCTGAGCCCGATCCACCGAGGGATTGTTATCAGGGAGACATCTTGTAGCTCTTGTCGGAAGATGTTTCAGCGAGACGCGAGTAAGTCGGGGAGTGGCTGATGCCAGCCGAGGCCGATTGCCCACAGCTGTTGCATCAAAATCTTCGCTTGAATCGTGATTGGCGAGAGCCAACCAAGAGGATCGAACAGCTGAGCCGTTTCCGAGAGGATTTTTCGTTTCGTAAGAATATGCTCATCCTTGCCAAGTTGAGGCGCGAATGCGAACGAGTCGATCCCGGGTCTCCACATGAGTCCGAGTGCACGAAAGAATGGACTTTGATCGAGATTCTGCTGTTTTGCGATTTCCCGATCACCTGGTGAAATATCTACAAGCGTTTCGGGGTGGCTCGACGTCCACTTTTTGAGTTCAAAGCTGCCCGCCTTGAGCAGCTGATAGAGTTCTGCGATTTTCTTGCAAGCTTGCAGTGGGTTGTCTGCCCCCGAGAGTACGTCGTTGACGTACGTGTTGTCGATAATGACCCGATTTGCGAGGGGATAGCGTTGCCCTTCGTCTTGAACGAGCTGATGAAGGACACGTATCGCGAGATATGGAGCGCATGCTAGACCACACGTTACCGTACAAAGTCGATACTCCTCGATTGGGAGCTGTGAGTTTTCTCTTCAAAGGATCCGCTGAAGATCCCAGTCGTCTTGGTGAACCAGAATCTGTCGGTACATCTTAGCAATATCTGAGGAGAAAGCGACAGGATATTGTCGCCACCGCAAGAAAACGTCGGCGAGTTCAGTCTATACTTTTGGCCCTACGTAGAGATTGTCATTTAGAGAGAGTCCTAGTTCTGTTCTCTGAGATCCGTTGAACACCACACGTAACTTGGTAGTTGAACTGCACTCGCGCGCGACACCGTGATGTGGTAGATAAAACACGCGAGACTCACTGTTTGATCCACTGGGAGCGCGACACATATGCCCAAGGTCAAGGTATTCGCGAAGGAAGTTGGAGTAAGCTTCCTTCAATTTCGAATCACTCACGAACCGTTTCTCCATCCGTAGGAGCATTTGATGCGAGGGGGTACGCGAGTTACCGAGATCGACCGAGCCGTCTTGGATTGGCAACTGAACGATATAGCGACCGGTCGCATCGCGAGAAACTATTTCGCGAAAACGCTTCTCACAGCTTTCTTCATCAGTCGTGAGTGTGACTGGAGTAGACACTTCCTCTTGCACCCAGAAACGCCGAACGAGGTCGATCAGTTCGGTATCCAGAGTGCATTGCAGCCCTTGAACTGCGGTGTGCGAGATGTGTGCTGCTTCTGATAAAACAGGACCCGATAATACCCATCCGAACTGGGTTTCTTGAGCGATTGGTGTGCCAGGAGCTCCCTTACGTATTCCTTGGATGAGCACGTGGCCATAAATATCGGCACCGAGGATGACGTCAATCTGACTCGGTTCCGCGAAGCTTGGGTCTGCGAGAGTGAGACCATGTAGATGAGGCCAGTCTTCCACGTAAACTCGGAATGATGGCAGAAACGATGTCACGCGAGGAAGTATTAAGGCTTCCACGAGACACGAGAATTCGGTGTTCACACGAGATTTTATCTGGAGTGTCGTAACACCGCGAGTTACTCCGGATTGTTGAGCTCCAACTCCGATAACTGGGATTGACGCGTGACGCCGAGTTGATCGCAATCGCTTCGTGAGCGACTCCGAGATGAACGAGCTTTCGGAGCCTTGATCCTTCGAAACGAGAACTTGTGCTGTCGCAAGGAGGATTGGTGAACACTGCGCGTTCTTTGGTTGAGCTGCATGGCTGCTGACCTGTGCTGAAGTGCTTGGTGTGACCTGAGATGATTGGCCAGCGGTAGTCTGTCCTTGCGAAGCATCGTTGCCAGATGCTGATGCAGATGAGGAGGATCTGCGATGGAGTAGAGTGTGATGTCGACCTTTGCAAGTACGACATCTCTTGTCTGATCGGCAGTCTTTTACTGGATGTGGACCGAGACAGTTGAAGCAAAGACTGTGAGATGCAACGAATTCCTTTCTTTGCTCGAGCGGTTTCCCTTGAAACGATTTACACGCCGCAATGTAAAGATTCCGATTGCAATAGGAACACGATGATTCTTTGGATTGCACCACGTGAGATTTTGTGGTGCAACCGCTAAGTTTCCCTGGTGAAGCCTGCGTCTTGTTGGATGCACTCTGACCTTTGGCTTGTTCCACATCCTCGAGGGTGTGGATGCGACCGAGAAGAAATGACTCGAGCTCTGCGAAGGCTGGGGGATCACGAGTTTCACTGACGCGCTTTTCCCACTCTTCAAGAGATCCAGAGTCGAGTTTGCTGATAGTCATGTGCACGAGAATGTCATCCCAGTGTTTGATAGGGCGACCGAGGGCTTCCAGAGCACCGATTGCTTCGCAGGTATCGCTATGCAGACGTTTGATTTCTGCCGATGATTTCTTCCCGATTCGTGGAATCGCGAAGAGTTTTCCGAGATGAGAGTTCGTGAGTAATCGCTTGTTTTTGTGGCGCGATACGAGACTCTTCCAGGCACGAGAGAAATTGTCACCGGTGACAGCGATATTTCTTATTAGTTGAGAGGGCTCACCGGTCAAGCTAGTTTTCAAATAATGGAGTTTTTCAACATCCGAGAGCTGTTCGTTTTTTCGAACCATTGAATCGAAGAGATCGTGAAAAGGTTGCCATTCAGAAAAACTACCAGAAAACGATGGCAGCGCGATAGGAGGTAGCCGTCGTACCGTAGGTTTAGCCGCTGAGGCTAGAGATCCATCCACTTGAGGTGTATTTGTCGGTTTGAGCGACTCCAGGAGATCAAGCATGCTTCCCCGCGAGTCTAGGTATTTTTCTTCGCTCTGCCCGAAGAAGTCTTTTGAAAAATACGTTCGTTGCTCGATCGTTGGAAGCTGCTTTTCGTCGGCCGCGGATTTCAGTTTGACCATCTGGTCGTGATTCGATTGGAACTTTGTCCAGGTTGACTCGAGAGCGTTGAGTCGCGATTGCACCTGGCCGTAGGTGATCTTTGCCTCCCCGAGCTTTTGAAGATTTTCTAGTGTACGCGCAATGCGCCATAACAGTTCGGATTGACGATCGATTAGCTCGCTGAGCGATATGATACCGAGATATATCAACAAACGATTCTACGGGAATCTGACTTGAGTATTTAAACTGCGAGACAGACAGACGCGCACGACACACTTACTTGCACGCGCACGACACTCGAGTTGTTGACACACACTGAGTTCGAGTCTTGATACGGTGATCAGTGACTTTGCGAATTTGAAATTAACCGTTTTCAGTTATCCCACCGAGAGATTTCACTTTCAGCGTTTTCCGCAACGCTGTGGATAAGCTTTCCACAACACTCAGTGTCACTCACCCACTAATTTGTTTCCCGAGATTCGCGACGATTCAAAGATAGTTCAAATCACTTCGCGACCGATCCGGCTCGAAGGACCAAAAATGTTGCGAGAGACGATAAGAGGTTCTTTAGATGTGGGTTAACAAATTAGCGAGAGAGAAGCCTAGGATGAGTGACTGACGGGATTAATGTTTAAGAAAAGCCTTACACGGGGTTTTATTCGTATTTACTCAAGGGGGGACAGTACTGAAAATTAAAAAAAAAACCATATTTCAATTTCCCACTACTCAAAATGCTTCAATCAAAAATCGCCTCCAGCAGTTTTTAGTTATTAGTAATATGTATATTGGAAAAAAATATAAACCTTCTGCGATGGAAGTGTATGCGCAAGGAACCTTTCGCAGAAGATTTCCTTCGAACCACTGCGAAAGGTTCCGTGCGCATATACTTGCATCGCAGAAGGTTTATATTTTTTTCAAATACACATACTACTAATATCTAAAAACTGCTGGAGGCGATTTATGATTGAACCATTTTGAGTAGCGGAAAAAATAAAAAAATGTTTTTTTACAAATTTTCAGTACTGTCCCCCCTCAAAAACTCGTGTCTTTATTGAATTCTCACGATGAGATATGTACAGATATAGAGAGATTTGAGCACAAGGCCGATAGATAATATACAATGTTTCCCACAGGGAGATCTGAGACATACTGATATACATATGGACTTTGATTTAGTCCGCAAGAATACACATATACTGTAACATTGCATGTTACGACAGGCTCCTTACCCCTTAAACGACCTTAGCGGAGTGGATGAAGATGAGAAAATGAATAGGTAGACCCCGAGGTCCGACAGAATTTCCGAGAGGCGACCGTGACCGACTAAAGACTGTTAAACATATTATTTATTCGTTTGTTTTGTTTTACGACTTTTCTCTAACATGTGGGAGACGAGGCCCAGCCGACGGCTAAGAGACTGTGACACAGACACACCACTACCGACGCAAGACGTTCCAGTATCGACTGTTTGGATCCTACTGGACGAACGCCACCCAAAAGCTTCGGAGGATAGTAGTGGCCACGCTACCTCCGGCTATTAATCTAGAGGACACGGGGGAGTGCCAAGGGCATTCTACAACGGGGGATATCGGTGGTGGAAGAGATTCCCGCCACCAAGAAGAGCCTGCAACCCGTGAGCCTCCGACGTAGCGAGCTAAAATCATCGTGGCGAACTTTGAATTACGCGCGTGGCGACCACCGGTCGCCATGCTTAAGGGATCCTTCGGTCGATACAAAAATCGATATTTAGCCGTAACACGAGGGCGCTGATTACCGGCGCCATGCGGTCTAGTCACTCTGCGTTAGACTAGCGTCATAAGCACTCGTGCCCTAGATTGTCGCTTGGTTATTCTTATTGAGAAATTGCGTTTAAGCCCCGTGGGCAGTTTAGTTCTTTTGTTTTATTGAATCGTGTGGGTGTCTGAGGAGAGTGTGCGATCACCTTCGAGGGTGTTTTGTCGAGCCGGAGATGGATTTTAGCCGGGAGAAGGCTTCCTTTCTCGCGTGGCTGGAAGACGGTAAGCGTTAGCCATTCTTACCCATGCTAATTTGAATTCGGCAACGGCCGTCAGCCATATTGCCTTGAGCAGCCACGAGGCTAATTAATATTTTTGGAATCGAATCAAACCGATCTCCGAAGGGTAGGCCGTCACCAGTGTCCCCGTGTATTAGAGAATATCGTTCGAGTCATTATTTTGTAGAGAAATATCGAGTATTGTATGGTTTATTAAGTTCGGGTTTGATGCCTGTCGTACACGAGTGCGACAAGGATAGTCTCAGTCAGTCACTGTCGCTCTCTCTTTCTCCTGTGGGGAGGGACGCAGCTAGATATTATTGAAACTTCGAGTCTTTGTTTTTCGGGTTCGAGTCAATGGATAAATTCTGTTAATTATTAGTCGCGTGATTCGCAGAGTGAGGTTAAGTTAGTCTTAGTAAGATCTGTATATATCACTTCTTTTGATCAATTTCACTTCCCTATTCATTATTAAGAGCCGAGGGCTCACCCATTGTAAATATTAGATTGTTAATTAGTTGTAAGTCCTCCTCGTGGAGTCTATTTAGCGTTCTAGTTGAAATATTGTCTCACGAGGACCGAGTTTGTCGAGTTATTTAATTATTTTGCACGATTTTCCTTGTTATTGCTCTCCCACGTGGAAGCTAGTAGTTTATTAGATATTGTAAGGCTCGTCAAACGTGGCCGGGTCACTTTTACACGACCTGTGGCCGTTCGTTATACGAGGGAATTTATCCCTGATTGTTAAACGTATTATTGCTATTTCTTGTTTATACTATTTTTATTGAATAAATTCTAATTTTCTTCATTAAATTCAAATTTACGAGTGGTTAGTCAACGCCCTGCTAATCCTTCACCTCATCCCGACCCCTCTCCGCGGTACTGTAGCTATCCGACGGTTATTATTTTGTTTAGATTTTTGAAATCGGCGGTTATCCGCCTGGCGCCCAACTTTTGCTATTTCTTTGTTTTCTTTTGGCCAATTGTCGAGTGGATTGATCTCGGAGGCTGGCTATCCGGTCCAGATCCGAGGTCTGAATAAAATCCACGTCACAATACATATACATTGAATAGTTCTAACGCTCGGTGCGCAATAATGAGAGTTGAGAGTTCGATTTGAGGCAGGTAAACACTGCGGGATGGTGTGTGTGCTCTCGATATAGACTGGCCGTCCAGCTGATCTAAGCGATCGATAATATTTTACCCGAACACCTTTTATTCATTTATTTTATTTTGTTTCACTTTAATTATATTATTATTATTCTATATCAATTAGCCTCACAACAATTCAAACAAATCAATTGAGACCTGTATAGGACTAGGCGGCAACGAATCCTATTTACCGATCTATTTTAGAATAGATCTCTTTTATAATTATTTATATGTGGATGTGACGGGATGACCAATTCCATTCTCGGGTTCCCTTGTGATTAAACTATAGGGATTAATAACACTCTACCCATACCGTCCGTCACAGTTTCATGCATTCATTTTACCCAGAGAATATGTAAAAAAAATTACAGGAGAACCAGAAACATCCAGGAATATTTTTGGCCAAATCCGTCCCGCTTGACGTGGAGTGACTCATAGATCTCTGATCCGTGAAATAACGTACTCTTATTCGCTTCGTCATACTTTGCTATACTTTACTCTTTTACATCGCTTACTAAGATTCCCAAGTAATTATGACAGGTGTTAAGAATTTGTACCGTGCTGCGGTGTTGAAGGCTTGGTTGAGGCTGATTGTGAAGGTTGGTGAAAAGTTGAAGTGTTTCACGCCCGGCAAAACAATTGCGTGATTGATCGCTAATGTGATACTCGATGGAAAATATCGTTGTCACGTATGTCGGAAGCGGATTTGCTGCGTCAATTCGGACGCCTAATAGCCGTATGCAGAGATCGTTCGATCGGCTTGATATTCGCAAACCATACGTTTCGCAATTGACGTGAGTGCTTGTGCATCGGTGCTCAAACGGTGATCAGGCGCGGGAGATCGCATTTTGCCGTGTTCACCCCACTCATTCGGGGAAAAAACTCGCACCGTGGTAAGTTGAATTTTCCGTTCAGAAATTGTGAATCAAAGCTTTCCAGAAAGGTGATAAATTATTCAATGGGATTCTATTATTCGTGTCAGAACTACTCGCACTGTTGGAGGATCCCGAGGTTGACGATGCCAGGTTGATGGTACTGGATCCAGACGAGGAAATCATACTGATTTTGAGCGAGGAAGAATTACCCCCGGGGATGGAGGTATTAACTGATAACGCGGGCACCGCTCCCAACGACGATTAAAATTTCCTCGAAGTCGACAGGGATAATCAAGAAATGTGTGTGAGCTGTGACAGTGACGTTGTGATGGTTGAAGATAGTGAATGTATGGTGCCAGTTACGGAGGATAGATCTTCGGTTCCCGGTCCAGCGATTGCAACAACATCATATGGCAGCCTTGGTGGTAAGTTACGAAAAGTTCAATATGCGTCGTATTGCATTCCATACGCAGGTCACAGAGTACCCGTCCGAGTCTATATGAGCCATTCCACGTGAGACCGGACAAAATAAATCAAAATATGACCTCGATATTACCGATTTCGCTATAATTTTTTTACGAGTTCTATGGAACAAATGAATTCATCGAACAATTTTTTGTTTTTTTTTGGGCCCCTTTTTTCCAAGTTACACGGGGGTGAAATTCAGCAAAAGAGCCAAAAATCGAAAACATACTCCTCTTCAAACGGTCATGTCTTTGACTGTATTCATCCTGGAGACTTCAGTCAAGAACCATTTCAAAGCTATTAAATGACACTATTATTATACATTTATTTGATTCTGCGATAACAAACAATTTCATTTGTTATAAACGAATATATTATATGAACGTGATTTTCAAAGCAAGAACCACGCGATAAAATTCTGAAAAAAATATGAGCGTATTCCTCAAGGGAAGATATACACCTAGGAGCCCGAAAAAAGGTCATTCTTGTGAATTGTTTTAAGGAAAACTATTTGAAATTTCGGATTGAGGTTTCAACTATCTAAAAGTATATGGGGTATTCCACCTCAACTCGACGTGTCCCCAGACCTTGACGATTCCGATTTCGCCAATTTATTTTGTGCATGTTGCACCATCAGATACAACTACTCTTACCAAAGCTTTTAGGGATTGGTCTCATCGTTTTGATGAGGCAAAATATGGGAATCTCGGTGTTTTCGTTGATACGAAGATGTCAAACGCATGTAACTTGAAATCTATCTGTCCCATCGAGAAAATGAATAACACAAAATTTCTTGTTTTTTGAATGTTGTACGTGAAAATAATTTTTTCAAAACTCTTTAACCCTTGTGTCAGTTGTTATTCGCGAATAAAAGCTTATATGCTGTTTTTCGAAGAATAGGCCACCTTCGATTTCATTGAAATTTTTACAAGATATTCCACGAAAAATTACGCAAATTGCAAGACCTTGTTTGAGATGGCTCGACTTTTGGTTCAGAAGTTACAATCATTTGAAAATCTGTAAAAGCTTATAACGGAACGAAGCCGCTTGAAAATGGAACGATGGAAGGATTGTAAATCAGAATAGTCGTTGGTATTCAAATGAATTCTGCATTTCATTTTCAAATACAGTACAGCTTACTTACTGCTCACGCAAACTATGACTGTTTTAATTTCCAATCCTTCCATCGTTCCATTTTCATGCGGCTTCGTTCCGTTATAGGCTTTTACAGATTTTTAAATGATTGTAACTTCTGAACCAAAAGTCGAGCCATCTCAAACAAGGTCTTGCAATATGCGTAATTTTTCATGAAATATCGTGTGAAAATTTCAATGAAATCGAAGGTGGCCTATTTTTCTAAAAACAGCATATAAGCTTTTATTCGCGAATAACAACTGACACAAGGGTTAAAGAGTTTTGAAAAAATTATTTACACGTAGAACATTGAAAAAACAAGAAATTTTCTGTCATTCATTTTCTCGATAGGACAGATAGATTTCAAGTTACATGCGTTTGAAATGTTCGTATCAACGAAAACACCGAAATTTCAATATTTTGCCTCATGAAAACGATGAGACCAATCCCTAAAAGCTTTGGTGAGAGTAGTTGTATCTGATGGTGCAACATGCACAAAATAAATTAGCGAAATCGAAATTGTCAAGGTCTGGGGACACGTCGAGTTGAGGTGGAATACCCCATATACATTCAAAAATATGGTCAATTTTTTTTATTCAAAAATATAAAAAATAAACCGAGATATGGTACGATTTTTGCAGTATCGTTATAAAATCAGGGTCTACGGTGCCCGCTGGCGTTTCTACAAAACTTATCTGAAAACAAAAAACCACAAAGATTATTAAATTCGATACTATAATCTAGTACTTGTCATAGCCGATTTTCAAAATATCGATTTATGACAAAATGGCGGGCATTTGAACACGAGAAGTGATTTTCGGGCCAAAAATTAGTAATTATTTTCGTATCAAACAAAAACTAAGTGACGAAAAAAAAAATCCTATGACAAGTACTAGATAATGGTGTATAGAATAACCACAAAAAATCTCAAGGCAATCGGTTCATTGGTTTTCGAGAAATTTTGGGCTTCGATTTGAAAAACGTGGTTTTGAGAAAAACGCGTTCGAAAATTTGACAATGAATAAATTATGAAATTCGCCAACTTACATGGAATCATCGATACCAGGCCCATAGTGTACGTCCTCTACGGTTGACGGAATATTCATTGCCTCTAAATTTTGTTGTCGGCGCCGTATTCGACCTTCGTTTGTTTGTTCTTGCGCTTGCAGCTCGGCTTTCGCTATGCGAGTTTCGTCTTCTTGCGCAGCGTACAAGTGCGCTCCTGATCCAACCGATATTCCTAATACGTTCATAACTTCCAATAATGAGCTGACACCATTGTTGAACATGCATGCTGCAAGTAATACAGCAATGTTAACGATTTTGGCCCCGCTGTTCATCGTTTTTGGAGCTATCTTCCAAATAAGTTGGTTGAAGCTCTCATTTTAGTGTATATCCGCCAACACAGCGTTCTAACAGTTTGTCATTGCTAAGGTCTTCGTATATTGGATTTACGACATCTGTCACCATTTCTGGCAATGCAGAATAATCGTGACGGAAATTTACTAGTTCTTTTTTAGCTTCCGCTTGTTGCCACTTGCACCACGATTCGGGGCCTTCGAGACAGAAATGATGTTGAGGTTTGCTGTCTGTTGAGTCGTAATGGTAGAATGTTGCCCATATTGCTTTTTTCATATCATCCTTGGAGTTACAGTTTCTCCGAATAGCTAAACCATAGTAAATGCTCAGTTCATTTATAAGCTTTGCCGTCAATTTGTTTTTGCCGCCGATTCCAGGATTGTTTTTCTTGCATCCGCAAAGACGGGTTTCCATTCGCTTTTGAACGTGTCCCACGCATTCCTTTTTTACAATTTCAATCTCATCACCATACGGTTTCGCTTTTACTATTCCCGTGTACGTCTTGGAGTCGCCATCCCCCACGTAATTCGTGTACCTAACTCCATGCTTTTCGACAGATCTTGAAAATAATTCTATCATGGCGTCCACTTCCATTTTGCCTGACGATCCTTCATGATTGGCTTGACAATTTTCATGATTAGATTTCCATTCCTCGTATTACTCGGTATTTTTGTATTTATTCCAATAGTTACATTCAGCACAATAGGCAGATTTTACAACAAAATCAACGACTTCTCCTGTAAACTGACCAATGAGAACCGCAACTCCATATAATGAGGTAAACCCACGTCTTCGCCACGTACAATCTCCCGAAACGGTCAGTTTTGTTATATCAGCAGTAGAATAGGGCAGCTTTGGTGCGTCACAACAAACCCCCCTTTCCCCCCTCCCCCTCTCCATGGCGCCAGACTTCCCCCTCAAGGTCGTCTGGCCTCCCCCTCAAGGTCGTCTAGGCTCCCCCCTTGCGGTTGACCGTTGACGAGGGGGTGTCTCTGTCCCCCTGTCCCCTCGCTATTTCTGACCCCTCCGCTCCCCTCGCTGTATTTTCATGAGGGGGTCCTCTCTGGCTGAAAATTTGAATACGCTACCCCCTTCTTACGACTATAAGGATGGGAGGAACGGGTGCAAGATGACAAGATGCAATGACACGGCAATGTTCACATAAATACTATTTTTATTCAATTCTCAAGTATACACGATCGGGAATAAGACAACTATTGTTTTCTTAACCCGATGAGTACATAAAATTTCATGCAAATCTTAGGTTACATATTAAGGTAAGTGCTATCTTAAGTCTATAAGTACACACACCCACACAATTTCACTAGTTCAATGTATAATTCACACGCCCTTATATATATATGCTTATTCCACACGTTTGAAAAATGTTGTGTTTATTTAATACTTGGGCGAGGGCGATTCCGCGAGTACGATTTATCATCCCCGGCAGGTCGTGTTGATGCTCCGGTCCGCTTTCAGGCATGGGAATTTTTTTTTCTGTTCACAAGCAGTCGCCATGGTGCGAGCCTGTGAGATCTTGGCGACTGTGGTGTAACTCGATGGAGACAGACGGTCCCAATATGGGAAACACTTACTTTGGCTGCGCTTCGATGAGTTGTTTTACCTGAACGGCCACGTAATAGGAGGAAAGTTTGCTTATCTCTAGCAGGACGATGTCAAGGTAGTTCTCACGGAATTCGAGATCTATCAGTGGTTTGATATGTTGCACGGCCGCGTCGTACTCCCTCAGAGCTATTTGTGAAATGCTTTGCAAGGAAAGCTGAGCAGGTAGCATTGTCTTGACTTTTTCTGCGATGAACTCTGCGAATAGTTTTTTACACGTATTGACATCATCTTTCAATTTCTTCAGCATTCGTATCCGTTCTTTTACACAGGGGAGTAGCGATTTCAGGCCGTCAAAGGTGGTCTTTTGCATCACGATTGAAGGTGCATAGAGTTTTTGGCGCTTAGCGGATGGTTGATCGTCCTCGTGGTCACCGACTGGTGGGTCATCGTTAATAGCGTTTGATGAGATATCTGCGTTGGCTGCTGGTACGTCAAATCGAATTGCTCTTGCCCCGTGAGCTGCCGTGAATGTCAGTTTGCATTCACCAAGGTCGAGGGTATCGAAATACCACTGGGCGTCGTCGTATATATCGAAATAAAAGTAGTCCGAGATGATGTCCGTTGAGTCGGTCAGCGCGATCCACGAATCGAGTTTCAGGCAAATACCTCCGGAAGAATTATTCACTAGCCGAATCAACAGCTCGTACTCACTGTCCCCTCGCAATCCAAGACCGACATTGATTTTCTTGGTGAACGAGTGGTTTAATCCGTATGTAGTAGACAGAAAGTAGGTGTGTTTCCGTCTGTTTCAACGACTGAGAGTGAGATTTCAAAATTTTACGTGGCTTGCTCGCCGGTAAAGCAGTCTTGGGTGTAGCCATTGTGCGATGTTGTTTCTTTCACAGATGACGAAGAACTGACCTGGCTTTGCGGTTACCGTGCTTTAATATACGTATAAATTGTCATAAAATTATTTACACGGTTACCCCTACCATTGTATGATATGGGTTGAAAAGACAGCTGATCAGTCGTGACCAGGTTGGGGGACGAATGGTCTTCGCCCCCTCGTCCAGCAGGTAGCAGGGGTGACGCAATCTGTAACGGTCACTAGCGTGGCGTTAATTACCTACCGTTGGCCCCTAATCTCCGAGACGACCCCCTAGACCGCCACTTAAAGGTCGAGTCAAAATGGTCAAAATATACGGTATGCGGATTACGACAAGTAAGGCGGTTCGCGAAAAGGCGCTTCACAGCTGGCCTGCTCGAATGCATTAGGATTCTCGCGTGAGAATCGTTGAAAATCTTACGGCACCCCCGCGTGAGAATAATGTCGTTTTCATCGTGAGAGGTGCATACGGCAGCGGGGTGAGGGGGTGCTACGTGGTATATCTAGGCTAGTGTTCCGCAATCTTCCTCATTCTTTCAAAGTCATTGATCAAGCCTATACGCTTTCTCATTTTTGATGTATCTTTCTCTCTCTCTCTCGAGACCCGCCCTACTTGTTCGATTTTTACATTTTTTCAAATCCCAACGCAATGTCCGGTATTTTGAGTGTGTACCGTGCCGCAGTGCTCATGGCCGTGTTTTACGCTAAAAAGAAGGGTTCGTCAATTGGCCTGGAATGTGATATGCGATGGAGACGATCGCTTGCTCGTATGTCAGCCAGTGATTTGCTGCGTCAGCTGCGACGTTTCATCGGAGCATGTAGCGAGAGGTCCATCGGTTCGATGCACGCGGCCGGCGTTTTTAAAAAATCGATTGAGTGTCTCCGAATTACGGCCGAGACAGTGTTGCGACGGAGGACCGAACATTTTGCCGTGGTGCTGCCGTTGATCGCGGAATATAACGAACACCGACGTAAGTCAAGATTTCATTTCATACGCCCCAATGTAGTGATTCGGTGCAAAGTGAATTAATTCTGAGAAAATTTAATTTCCTACGTCCGTCAGAAATGTTAAACATGCTCGAGGATTCCGAGGAGATGGAGGGGATGTTTTGCGACATCCTGGACCAGTTCGAGGATGCGGAAATGCCAGGGGAACAGCCGTCGCTAGTCGATCGCCGAAACTCTGAGGTATCTGCACAGCCCTTTGCGGTCGAAACCGCAACAACAAGAAGCGTCGTGCTCTTTCGGGCCGGACCCTCGAGCAATTTCCGGATCCCTTCAGCCGAGATGAAGGAACCGGTTGCGTCGACATCCCGCGATTGTCCCGACGGTGAGTTACAACAAAAACAAGGGTCCCAGTCATTTGACCGATATACGCCCGCCGCCGAGTAGACGCGTAGCTTTTCCGATGTAGATAATTACACAGTGACTTTTCATATGCGAACAGCATCAGTTACCACTAGTCTGTACGATCCACTGTCCCAGGCTTCGACCGTAAAGTTACAAAGACCGAATCGGGCCGAGATGACCACTGACTCAGGTATTGTTCGGCGTATTACCTCGGTATACCATGCCTTCTTGCAAGCGCGTACCGTGCCACATACATATCATTGCGTACATTTCCTTTTCCCATCTACAAGCAGAACATCCCGCAGTTCTTCAAGTAGCCATGGAAGAAGTGGCTGAAGATAAGGATGAACCCGAGGAAGAGGAGGAGGTGGAAGCCGAGGTCGAAGACGAGGACGAGGACGAGGACGAGGACGAGGATGAGGATGAGGATGAGGATGAGGATGAGCTTGAGGATGCGGAGAACGCCAGTATTTCCACGGCAGACCCTGAGGCTCTTTCTCAATTATTCAGCCCAGGCTCGTCCTTCGACAGTGGAATATTTTCATTGTGCAATACCTCGGCCGCGGCGGAGTAATACTTTTCATAAATGGGGCGGGCGTGTGTTTGACAGTTTATTCCGTAATGATAAATAACCCAGTAATAATTGCTATTCCTAACGTTATGTCTGATGTTTTGCACTGTTCGCTGTACAAGTATCTGCATTCTCATTATTGACCTATAGGCCCGGTTTACCGGTGCTAAATAAATGGATAATTAAATTACAAAATCTCATTTTCTGTGGACTACCGCACACCAAGACTACCGATGAACGTCGAGGAGGGTTGTACCTCCGGTTTACAGACCGGAGGCCGTCAACGGCTCACGCGCGTAAACGAAGGAGCCAGTACCTCTGGGTTACCGAGCGCTGGGGCGATGACCATCGATTCTGACGATTCCGATTATGACGATGACAGCGACGACTACGACGCGACGCCTGACGAACAAGCGAAAAACACCGACCAGCTCGACGGACCGAGCGGTCGCGAAGTGGGCGATAAGAAACAGCGTAAAAGCGTGGCGAGAGACGAGGTTGAGCCAGAGCCGTTAGATCCTGGAAATTGCTTTAGCATTCTCGGTGAAACTTTGAGACATATCAGGCGGTTTGATATTAACGGGCGTGAACTGAACGTTAAAATAAATATTCCTGATGCCAGCGTGAATCCTTTAGAGTGGTTGGCGGGAGCGTTCAAAGACTTGCACACATACGTCACTGCCGTTGCATGACACGTTTGTCATGGGGATGATTACATAGGTTTCATTTTTCACGCGGAAAGTTTCAATGAGGGGTCGGCATGATTGTCTTTTCGGCCTGTCCGCGATTCTCACTACAGTCATCTGTGGAAGCTGGTTTCCAGCGTGACGCAGAGTGCTGCCGAGTTTGAAATCGACAAGGTCTTCACTGTCACGGTTCATATAGTCAAGGTACCGTCCGGTCGTGGCAGGGCCTTACCGATGACACACGCCGGTGTAATGAAAAAGTCGATTGTTCGAATCGTAAATACCAACGGGCTTTGTTTACCGCGAGCGTTGGTGGTGGCGGAAGCGCACGCCGAGAGGGGTTCGAGTCGTAGCGGGACACTGCACGAGCGGTACGATGCGAAACGTCGCCATGGATCGTCTCTGCAGCGGGTGGAAGCACGGCAACTCGTAGAGCGAGCTGGAGTAGAAATCCCCGAAACGGGTTGTAGGATGTTAGAAATTAGCAGATTCCAAGATTTCTTGGCTCCCAAGGGATTGGCGATCGTGATTTACGAACTGGGAAAATTAGGTACCGGGGACGCAGTTTTTTACAACGGCACGGCCAGTGTTACAGACAGGCACCTGAGTGTTACCAGTCGGCTGAATATTTTGTATAACCCTGCCGAGCGGCATTTCGACACCATAACAAGCTTGACCGGGGCTTCGGCGGGTAGGTTTTTCTGCGAGGGCTGCAACAAAAAATTCAATAAAAGCAACGATCATCGCTGCTCGCATCGATGTCCGCAGTGTCTGGGTACACCGCAGTGTGACAGCCGGGTAGTTGAATTGGAATGCCGGCCGCACAACCATTTTTGTTTTATGGCACCCTTGAAAACGGAGGTTCGTTCGAGCGATTGCATTTTCATATTCTACGATTTTGAGACCCAGCAGAGTCAGACGATCCGCGGATACCCCACGACGAACGTACACGTGCCTAACCTTTGCGTGGCGCAGCAGGTGTGTACTCGTTGCATCGGCCAAACCGATATCAGACAAGGCTGTACCTTCTGCGGACTTGTGCGTGAGTTCGTTTTCAGAAAGGACCCTGTAAGAGAGCTGGTCGAGTTTGCAACACGACCGCTGCAGGGTTTCAGTCGCGTTACTTGCATCGCCCACAATTCGAAAGGGTTCGATTGCCAGTTTATTCTGCGCTGGATATTCGAGCGGGATGTCGAGCCTCCGACGGTAATATTGAACGGTAGTAAAATTATCATGCTCGAGACGGGTCGTACGCGCTTCTTAGATTCTCTATCGTACATGCCGATGCCCCTATCCGCTCTCCCAAAAGCCTTTGGACTACCGGATAGTGCTGTGAAAGGAGTATTCCCGCATTTTTTAATACCCCGGAAAATATCGGTTACGTGGGACCGTTCGCCGCTGCGCGATTCTACGCTCCGGACAGCATGAGTAGTTCCGCGCGTGCGGCATTCTACGACTGGTACACCGACGCTGTGGTGAAAAATTACACGTTCAATTTTGACCTGTAACTAGTGGCGTACTGTAAATCCGACGTAGATATTCTTCGGCGCGCTTGCATCGCGTTCCGGGCGATATTTCTAGAGTGCGGCGGTGTATGCCCTTTCACAGAAAGTACCACAATAGCATCGGCTTGCTCGGCTGTGTTTCGCAAAAAATTCTTGCAACCGGAGCACATAGGGATCTTACCCCCCGGGGGTTACAGGCTAGCCGACCGGCAGTCCCAAAAGGCTGTAAAGTGGCTCGTTTGGATGGAGCGGCAGCTAGGACAGACCGTATTGCACGCCGGACGCTCTCAAAAATATCGTATACCTGAAACAGTGCGCCAGGTGAACGGTTATTACGTCGACCGTGACGGGACGAGGCACGTGTTGGAATTTCACGGCTGTTTCTTTCACGGGTGTCGCCACTGTTTCCGTATCAACCGTGATCGGCGTCTGGTAAACGGTATCACACTCGACGCGCGCGCCGAGGAAACACTCGCCAACACCTCGCGGATGAAGCAGTTGGGGTACAGTGTGACGGAAATTTGGGCATGCGCGTTTGACCGGGAGTTTGCCGAAAATGAGGATATGCGGCAATATTTAGCGCAGCACCCTTTGACCGCGAGCACGGCCAGTAGCGAGGCTTTGAATCCGCGAGATGCGTTCTACGGTGGACGTACCGGTAATACGTCGCGTTACCGTCGAATCACCGCTGACGCGGTGAAGCAGATCCGTTACGTGGACGTCTGTTCCCTGTACCCGTGGGTTTGCAAGAACGGGTGATTCCCGGTTGGTCATCCGACCGTTTACGTAGGTGACGAGTGCAAGTTGCTGACGGGGCCGACTGGCAAGGACATCTCGCGTGTCGAGGGTTTGATCAAGTGTCGCATCTTACCACCGCGAAATCTGTATCACCCAGTGTTACCTCTGCGTATGCACGACAAGCTTATGTTTACGTTGTGCTATTCCTGTTGCCTGAATTTCGAGCAAAACGAGTGCCCTCACGAGGATAGCAAGGACAGGCAGTTTGAGAGTACCTGGGTATCGGCCGAGTTGAAAAAGGTCGTAGAAATGGGATACGAAATCTTGAGCGTGCAAGAGATCTGGCACTACGAGGTTACCTCCTTCGACTCCGTCATTCGTCAAGGCGGCGTATTCGCAGCCTACATCGACACATTTCTGAAAATGAAGCAGGAGGCGAGCGGTTGGCCCGCAGAATGTGTCGATGACGTAACGCGGGCACGCTACTCGCCGAGTACGAACGAGTCGAAGGTATACGCCTGGATGAAGCTAAAATTGAGGAAAATCCCGGGCTGCGGTCTGTTTCAAAGCTGTGTCTAAACTCGTTTTGGGGCAAGTTTGGGCAACGTAAAAATCTGACGGAAACAAGCATCGTCAAAAGCCGCCAGCAGCTGCTCGAGTTGATGACCGATCCCGAGATTGAGCTGCAGCATCTGCTGACGGTCAACGAGAACGTGTTGTACGTCAGGTGGGCATACGCGCGCCACAGTGTCGGTCCCTCGCCACTCGCCAACGTGGTAATAGCCGCCTATATCACGGCTCAGGCACGCTTGAAGCTTTACTCGTACCTAGAAAGGCTCGACCACCGCGTTCTCCATTACGACACCGATTCGGTCATTTACACACGTGACATTACCCGCCCGAAAGATTACGAGCCGCCAACTGGTAACTTTTTGGGAGACTTGACGGACGAACTGACTACTTACGGCGACGGAAGTTACATCCGAATCTTTGTCTCGGGTGGTCCAAAATTTTACGCGTTTATCGTACGTCGTGCGGACGGTGAAGAGGTTGAAGTGTGCAAAGTCAAAGGAATCACTGTAAATTACACAGTCGGTAGTCGCGTCAATTTCGAATCCATTCGCCGGATGTTAGTTGAGGGGGCGAATCCGATCGAAGTGAAGTACCGTGCGATTTGCACAACTGCGATGCGCGAAGTAGTGAAGCGCACTGAAAAGAAAACCTGCAGACCGGTATTTCTCAAAAGACGTTGTTTGCCAGGCAACTTTGATATGCTTCCCTACGGCTATCGCGCGTAGGCTATATAGATCGAGCCGCGGACCATGAGCAGAACGGTGCCACCCTCTGCCCCGCTTTCACTCTCCTTTTCTCACTCCTCCGCTCAACCGAGCGGTGTACGGACAGACAGACAGGCAAACAGACACCTGCTAGACAGACCGACGGACGGACGCCCCGCTGTGAAAGATCGGTGGACATGCCGAAAGCCAGCAGGGCACAAACTACGGGTCAACGACGACAAAATATCTGCTTGGACGCGTCGTCAAGGCTGTTAAACAGGTTAGTGAATTGGGAATTAATTCCTGATTGATAAATTTCAAATATCTCGTTTGGCATGTATACGAGAAGATTTAAAAAAATTAAAAAAAAAAAGAATGAGCTCATACCCGCCGCGTGGCGCGCTGACAATCAGCTCATTGCACAGCGCGCGCGTGCGTTCAAACGAGCTTGACACGCACGCATCCCCGTGCGTGCGTACAAACGAGCTTGACACGCACGCACCCCGCGCGCGGTAGTCTGCTCGTCCAACGGACGTCGCGCGCGCGCTGATATCAGCTGGTAGACAGCGCGCCGGACCCGCGCCGCCGCCGCCGCCGGGATGAGCTCATAGAGAGAGAGTAGCCCCTGCGTTTCGATTCCTATCGCACATTTGGATTTCATTTTTCCGAATTTTTGCAGAACGTTTGGAAGAAATCAACCGCAACGCAGCATCTACGATAATGGACACGCGTTGGAAGCATCCGTTCTTAGCCATCGTAGCCGGATCATCGGGCTGTGGCAAGTCCAACTTTGTGAAAAATTTCCTGCGTCACAGCGAGAACATGTGCGAGACTAAATTCGGTCGAGTCATCTGGTACTTTGACGAGTGGCAACCGCTTCACGAGTCGGGTAACGGGATAGAGTACCGCGAGGGTCTGCCGCAACACAACGATTACGACACTGACAAGTCGCCCAAGTTGTTGGTGATTGACAATCTTATGCGCGAGGCTTCTAACAACGTGGTCGTCGACCTATTTACCAAAGTCTGTCATCACAAGAATCTCAGTGTCTTCTACATTACTCAGAATCTCTTTCATCAGGGACACGGTCAACGAGATATCTCTCTAAACGCAATCTATATAGTTTTCTTCAAAAACCCCCGGGATCGCGGACAGATTCAACATCTCGCGCGACAAGTCTATCCGGAGGATCCGCGATTCCTTCAAGAGGCTTATCACGACGCCACCGCTGTCCCGCACGGTTATTTACTGCTCGATCTGAAGCAATCGACGCAGGAAAATTGTCGTTTCCGAACCAGCATATTTCCCTCGGATTAGAAACAGTACGTCTACGTTCCTCGGAAGGATATAAAGAGCGGCAACGCCCACAGACTACCAGTCGTTCAGCTGTAATGCCGCGAGGATCCCGCATCGCTACCCGTCACGGCGGTCCCGCCAACTTTTGCAAGACGAATACCATCGCTTTACAAGCGCTGCACAAATTGAACCCCGCGCAGAGAAAAGCATTGCTGCGTACGGCCGACAACTCATTGATAAAGAATATTCGCGAGTGGGAACTGAACACCTTGGAGGGTAACGTGGCGTTGTCCCGCGCGCAGAAGGCTCGTCACGTCCGTCACAAGCAGACCATTCGGCGTTTGGCTGGTAATCGCGGCAGCTGGAAGACCAAAAAACGAATACTCGTTCAGCAGAGAAACGGATTTTTAACTCTACTGCTTGGACCGATACTCCAAACTCTTGCCTCTAGCCTATTTTCGACACGATAGACGGAGATGGAGCGAGCTAAGAAGATGGTTTTAATTCCGATGGAAACGATCGAGAGATTTCAACGGCGTGTCAGTGATGGCGTGGGTACGGCCGCATCACCAACGATCAACTCTGATTCCACTGTTAGCACTGATTCCGTATCCGGGCTCGATGGGGAGCTGAACAATATTTCGAAACAGCCGACTAAGGATGACGCGGAAGAGTGGAAACTTTGTCAACAGGCTCTGCAGCGTTATTTGTTCTTTGCAAACGAGTCGCGAAAACCATTGCGAGTGAATGTTTACGAGAAAGGCCACAATGCGGACGGAAAAATCGCTAACAAAGAACAGTTCAAAACTGACGTCAAGACCGCCGCAACAAGCGACGAAGAAAAAGGAGAAGCTACCCAGGGAAGGAAAATAATTTCGGCCGTACCTGCCAAGTTCAACGCAAAACACAAACTCTTAATGGGTATGCTGAGCGTGGCTTCGTCACGGTTGACGTGGAACAACGGTGGGGCAATCTCGCTCGACGGGGTACCTGTACCAGGTACGAATATCGTCGACCTGGTAAACCACACAATGCGCAACAAAAAAACCTTTGACCCGGCTGGCAGAGTACCGTTCGCGCGATTTCTTCACGCGCTCAACGTTCCGCGGGAATACGTGGGCAACGATAATTTTTGGAAAGATATACGAGCCTTGGACAATGAAAGTATTGCGGATATCTCGAGCTCGAGGATCGCATCATCTTCAACGAGGAACGAGCTCGACCTCACCCTCAGTGGACTTCCGCGCCTGAGACGGGCAAGACGATTAGCGAACCACGGCGGGGGCACCGATGCAGAGAACGAGACTCACGACACCGAAGAGGAAACACCTGTATCGTTTGATTGTTGGGGGAATATAAGACTTTCACGCAATCGTTCCAGCGCTGAGAAACGTGCAAAAATCGGCGCCGGGAAACCCCGTTGGAAGACTCTCCGACTGAAAAAATAATGAAAATACTGGAGAAAACGTATTACGATGCCACTCATCCCGCCGGGTACGCAGGGGCTCGAAGACTCAAACGGGCCGCACACGGAGATACGAGTCGCGAATCGGCCAGAAAATGGTTGGCTGCGCAAGAGGCCTATACACTGCACAAGCCTGTGCGGAGAAGATGTCCACGCGCAAGATACAACGTTTCCAACATCGATGACGTGTGGGAGGCCGATCTGGCTGACCTGAGCTCTGTGAAAAAACACAACAACTGTTACCGCTATCTGTTGATTGTCATCGACGTCTTGAGCAAGTACGCGTGGGTGGTCCCCCTAAAACGCAAGACTGCTTCCACCGTGGCCGAGGGATTTCTACACGTGTTGAGTACAACGCCGCGTCGACCCGTTTTGCTGCAGACTGACAAGGGTAAGGAGTTTGTCGGAAGCGCCTTCCACAAGATACTCAACTACAACGAAATAAAGTACCGAACCACCCGCAACCCTGATATAAATGCAGCTATCGTCGAACGGTTCAATCGCACACTCAAGGAACGACTATGGCGTTACTTTACGCACAAGAAGACGCGCTGCTACGTTGATGTCCTACCTCAGGTTGGACAAGCTTACAACGCAGCTGTTCACTCGAGCATAGGAATGGCTCCATCGGAGGTGACGCTTCGCAACGCCGCGGAGGCGCGCGCCCACATGCAGAGACCCTACCCACCCCGTTCTGCGGGTAAGCCGAGATTCCGCAAAAACAACTTGGTACGGATCAGTAGAACCAAGGGTACGTTCGAGAAAGGCTACGTAGCAAACTGGAGCCAAGAACTCTTCAAGATTCGTCGCGTACTAGCGCGCGCGCCGATCGTCTACGTGCTGGAGGATCTCAATGGTGAGGAGATCGACGGCGCATTCTACGAACCTGAACTTCAGCGGATGGAGGGAGAACACGCGGCATAAAATCGGAAAAAAATCACGCGAATCAAGGAGCGAGGATTCAGTAAGGGTGCGTTTGCCATACGATTCACACTTGCCGCAACGAACGGACGTCATGACGGGCGATCAGTTTTATATTACTCTACCGAGCAATAGTTCGATGCGATTTTTTCCGGAAAATCGTACCTGTTGCTATATAACTCAATTACCGCGGTCAATCGAGTTGACCGGTGTCTGGGAGGTTGGACTTGCCGAGATTCATTATCCGCTTACCATCGCGGCAAACGAGGCCTCGTGCGAAGAATATCCAACGGTGATGACCGAGATACGGCCAAGGGTGTACGAGGCGACAAAGGTGAAACCTCGAGCGAAGATACAGCCAAAGATACCGTCCTGCCTGATGTTCGTATACTGCGACCTCGTGGAATCTCGGATAGTCGGGGACGTTTACGCCCCCCTGCTGCGGGTTGTCCAAGCATGCGGAAGAGAGCATTCCGTTTACGGGGAGTCCGAGTTGACAGTTCTATCACCACCGCACTATCTGCCTTTGATGCTTACAAGTTTCCGCACGATTGAAATCAATATCAGAACGCATACCGGGAAACCTATGCCATTCGAGTACGGGACGTTGACGACCACACTGCACTTCCGACGTATTTAGCAATAAGACGATCCGCCTCTTCGCGACAGAAGTGGAACAAGAAGAAGAAGAAGAAGAAGAAACGGAAAATAACAATTAGGCACAAATTCAGATGGCTCATTATATCGACCATTACGAGGCGCAGCTCGGCGGCGGCGGTATGGAAATCTTCTACCGCGGTGCGGTGCATCAGCGGGGCCACGGTATTGGTAGTTTTCTCGGACGTTTGTTTCGTAGAGTATTACCGCTGCTAACCAGAGGGGCTCGGGCTGTTGGAAAAGAGGTTTTACGCAACGGCGCCAACCTATTATCGGACATGCGGAATCATAAACCGTTTAATCAGGCGTTCAAGACACGGGTGAAGGAATCAGGTAGTAATTTGCAACAAAAGGCCGAGGAAAAAGTTAATGCACTAATGAAGGGATCTGGATATAAAAAAGGGACCGCAGGTACAGAGCGTCAGTTAACGCTTGCCCGTCTGAAACGACTCGTCGCCGGACACCCGTCTACCGGAGCTAACAAAAAAAGAAGAAGAAAAAGACAACCACCAAAACCAGGCGTGGGGCAGCTGACAAAAGTGGAAGGCGAACAAAAAAGCGGGCAATTACCGATATCTTTGGACCCCGATAATCTCTCACCACCGGTAACAACGTCAACAAGCAATGGCGTTTTTACACGTGCACTCTGGGGGAGTGTATGAAATCTGAGCTGGATCTTTTAACCTTACCACCGACGCAAACATCGATCGAGGGCGGTCAGTGGATTCACTACAAGCTCGTATCATCATTAACTGATGATTCGCCCATCGAATTTCTCGTACCCGGGCACGGCGACGAGTACATTGACCTGGCGCACACAATGCTCAGCGTACGAGTACAATTTCGACGAATTACCGAACCTAATGACGCGGATCAAGCGCGACCGTGGCCATGCCCCGTGAACAATCTGCTTCACTCCATGTTCAGTCAGGTTGATGTATTCTTCAATCAAAAATTAGTCTCACCGACCAACAACTCGTATGCTTATCGCTCCTACATAGAGACACTACTGAATTACGCACCACATGCGAAGGAATCACATCTTACTGCCGGCTTATGAAGTGGTTACGGTAAATCGGCATCGGACAACGACACGGGGGACGTTGACGAGGAAGGTGTGGATGGCGAATATGCCGCACGCAAAGCTATAATGAACAACGGGCGTGTTGTGGATCTGATCGGTCATCTTCACTGCGACGTTTTCAACCAAGAAAAGTTTCTACTCAACGGTGTAGAGCTGCGACTACGACTCGTGAGATCACGAGACAGTTTTTGCATAATGGAGCCGGAGCCCTCGCATAGTCTTCACATCGTCGAAACTTTGTTGTTGTCGCGGCGCGTGAAGATCAGTCCCAGAATTTTATTGGCCAAGCGCGGACCCTCGCTCAACGTAGTGCAAAGTACCCTGTGACCAGAGTAGAGGTGAAATCCTTTACCATTCACGGGGGCGTACAGGCCGAGACGCTGGACAACGTTATACTTGGACAATTGCCGAAACGCGTGATACTAGGCTGCGTCAGCAACAAGGCCTTCAACGGAGACAGAAAACTGAATCCGTTCAATTTCCAAAACTTCCTCATGAACTATTTGACACTGTACGTCGATGGGGTACAGGTCCCTTCAAAACTTTTACAACCGAATTTCAAGAAAGACGGAGTGACGAGTAACCTGTACATTGAGGCGTATCATACTGTTGAGTGTAGAAACATTTTTTTTTGTAATCATCCCCCACTACGCAGGCGGTCGGTAAGGCGCTGCCTACATATTTAGGAGTCAGTCGCCATCCAAACTCAGAAGAAGACGCACGCCTTTCGTGGCAGGTCTTAGACCTATACGCGACCAACCCGCAACGAGGTTGACGAAAATTACATATGTGTTGAGGAGTTACGAGAACGGCAACGGCTCTAGATTCTCGACTCCTCAACAAGCGTCCCCCTTTTACCTAAAGGACGGCTACAGCCCAAGATCCTATCTGGTACGAGCGACGCAGTAAAACACAACACGCGTGCGATCACGTTAGCGCGAGGCATACACTCATGACACATTCATATTGTAAACGCTAAGACCGATGTAGAAACCCAAAAGAAAACGCATTTAGATCACAATCTATCTTACTCCCTTAATCATTATCAAATATAAATACGAAATGACGAGGGAACTTCGCAATGAAGGACTTTCGACCATACAATACCCTCTTCTCGGGCACAGGTATACATTTTCTCAATGAGGGAAACGAAATCAGCAGGACAAGTTACCCGAAAGGATTCTGTCTGATGGCATTTGACCTGACCCCGGATCTCTCAGCTAACTGTCCGTCACATTGGTCTCTCATCAAACACGGTACCCTGAGAATCGAAGTGCGCTTTGACGAAGCGTTGAAAGAAACCATCAACTGCATTGTTTACGCAGAGTTCGATAATATTATCGAAGTGAATGCCGCCCGCCGGGTCATTGCGGATTTCGGCGGTTAAACGAGCCCAACGGCTGCTAGGGGAAAATACACGTCATCGTTCGGCCAGGTGTCCGCTACGGGGGAGGAGCCGACTACCTGAAGTGGTAAGGGCCACAACCAAGAGCTCGTGGGCGAGTTTAAAAGGCCGCACGCCAGCACCGTGTCGATCAGTCTACTACCAGCCTTTGATTCGTTCGCTATCGTACGTCAAGCGTTAAATATGAATTACGTTATTGATATCCAAGGATTTCACCATAGCGAGCAGCACTTTATACCAAAAGAAGTGGCGGTGGTTACTCTGGAGGAAAGTCACTCGGCGCATTGGTTTGTCGAGCCACCGCACCCGTTTGAAGCTCTGCTTTTCGCTGACCAGATCCTTAATAATCACGTAACCTGCCATCATCACGGGATCGAGTCGTTCGAGGGAGACATTTCGCTACGAAAACTGAATAGTTATCTGAGGGAAATTGCTCGCACTGCTCACCATATTCTGACCGGATGCTATGAGAAGGCGAGATACTTGGAAAGAGCAGCAGCACGGATAATCGTGAATTTGGAAAACTTTGACTGCCCTAGTTTTGCCAGGATGGAAGCAACGCCGGAATATTGTTTATTTCACGGCGTGAAAAAGGAAGAATATTACACGTGTGCATTAAACAATGCCGTTAAGCTGAAAAAATGGTTAACAACCAGTGAGTTCATCAAAACCTACTACAGCCACAGTCCTCGCGTCGAGTCAGCCCCCGACAGATTCAGTCATATCTCCCAATCGAGTTCACCGGTCGACAGTAAGTGTCGGAACGGCGAACGTAGCGTCTCGACAGTAGAACAACAAGAACAGGTGGCTGCACCAGCACCACCTATACCGACAAAAAACGAGAAACGACAGCCTCCAACGCGGCCTGAAAGAAAGTCATCTCTGCGACGAAATTCTGTTGAGGTGAGACCGCCAACGCCTGGTATAATACCAAAGAAATTGGAATATCCGGAGGAGGCGGAAGACGAAGAAGGTTCCATAGTCAGCATCTCAGAAACTCTCGATCAACTTGAGCTATATTCAACTAGGACGCCATCACCGCGTGGCATGACAGTATCCGAAGACGAGGGATATGGACAGTCTAGAAATTCTGCAGGCGCTACAGATGCTGTATACGGTCCCGTGCGGGGTTTTCGCAGCCGACCGAGTACCCTTGGCTTGGACATACCCAACAGCTATTGTCTCCAACATCGATGATCACACGCGACCAGGCTCGCATTGGGTGGCATTTTACGTCACCCCCACCGGGCAGGGGACATACTTTGACAGTTTTGGACTGCCACCGCTCATCCCTGACCATATGCGAAGGCTCCGAAGAAATTGCCGGCAAGACCGTTACAACGACAGACAGCTGCAGAGCCTTTCTTCTGACGTATGTGGACACTTCTCTATTATGTTTATTTATTTTATGGCTGCTGGCAGTACTTTGCGCCAGTTTCTCGATATATTTAATGACGACTATGAAAAGAATGACGCCATCGCCCGAACATTTTATAACAAGTTAGTCGGCAAGGGCAATATCTCAAGCTCTCGGAATTTTATTCCCAGCAGTTGCCTACAGTATTGTACCTCTGGGGTATATAAATATAAAAATAAAGCTAAGTAGTAGAATTACCCCAACACAATATTTTTAGAACCTCTTGAATAAGCATATGAATAGAAAATTGTACTCGTAAAATTGAGTTATCACCTGCCTTCATGTATAATCCCACCCATATATTGAATAAACACAAATTGCGCGTGTGTGTGTGTGTGTGTGTGTGTGTGTGTGTGTGTGTGTGTGTGTGTGTGTGTGTGTGTGTGTGTACTCATAGGGTTGAGATAGCACTTGAGTCCAATATGTAACCTAAGATTCGCGTAAAATTGTATGTACTCATAGGGTTAAGAAAACAAATTGTCTCATTCCCGTTCGTGTATACTTGAGAATTGAATAAAAATAGTATTTATGTGAACATTGCCGTGTCATTGCATCTTGTCATCTTGCACCCGTTCCTCCCATCCTTATAGTCGTAAGAAGGGGGTACCGTATTCAAATTTTCAGCCAGAGACGGCCCCCTCATGAAAATACAGCGAGGGGGGCAGAGGGATCAGAAATAGCGAGGGGACAGGGGGACCGAGACACCCCCTCGTCAACGGTCAACCCCAAGGGGGGAGCCCAGACGACCTTGAGGGGGGAGGCCAGACGACCTTGAGGGGGAAGTCTGTCACCAGGGGGGGAGGGGGGAAAGGGGGGTTTGTTGTGACGCGCCAAAGCTGCCCTATTCTACTATCAGCACTCGAATTTTCTCGTGTTATTTCCTGTTTTTCTGCTTTTACAGCTTGATTTAACACCAATTGAACAATACTTGAAGCAGCAGAATGAATGTTATTAATTATCATATCATACGTCGTTTGTTGAAGCGGAGGCGGTAAATCCATAAGTCCACAGAATTTCATAGCTCCACGCAAACCAAACCCCAATAAACGCATAACGAAAAAAAACCGTGTATTTATTTCGTAAGCTGTGTTTATGTACGGGCCCGAAGGAATGAAAGTCGGTCTGCACGATGAACATGAGACTACAATTTTCAAACCGAGTCCTCGAGTGCTTTCTCTAGAGAATCGAACATCACTATCACACTTTTTGCATTCAACACATTCCGATAAGGCAGAAAACACAGTCAGAAAATTCAAAATTCGATATTCGATGTTTGGATCTTCTGGTGCGGATGTCTTACGATCAGTCTTCAATTTTTTGGCACTGGAACTGATATTCTCGTAGTAAAGTTTTTCGGCAAAATGTTGATTTTTGGGCGGTATTTTCGTTTTCCTTCGATATTTGCGAAAAGATTCGGATCGACGAACTTCTCGAGAACCTTTTTTTTTTATATCCATTTTTCTCTGAATATTTATTCGGAAACCCAAATTCACTGTAACGCACAGTTGCACAGTTGCACGAATGGCAAGCTACTGACGAAACGTGTCTATTTCTGGCAATGACTAACAGTCACATGGTATTTCCGCTGAACCTGGAGCCAAGCATGCCCAAACACAATAGAATCACAAAACAGGTCTAGACACGAAGGGTCTTCGAAGGGTTGCTTGCCGCTACCTGCCTGTCCGCTTGGCGCCGCGAACCCCGTTTCACTTTCTCGGCTGTAACTGGCTTATTTATCGAGATATTGACTTGCCGTTTGCACCAGATATTCTAGAGACCTCAAACTTCAAGAAAATGCAACAAAAAAAAAACGATTCTTTTCAACTTTCTAGGTGTATATCTCCCCTTAATCAATTCTCTACAAAATCGTTAAGTCAAAAGAATAGAGAAACGATGGAGACTATGTGAAAACGATTTATTTATAAGTGACGGCGCACGCTGCCACTGTAAAACCCGGCTCGGGTACGTGTGGTTAGCACAAGGAAGCATCGGTGGGCATGTTACACGGTCATATCTTTGATTTATTTCATCCTAGAGACTTCTTCCAAGAACCATTTTGAAGCTAATGAATGACACCATTATTATATATTCATTTAATTTCACGATAACGAACAATTCGATTTGTTATAAACAAATACAATATTCAAATGTGGTTTTCAAGGCAAGAACCACACGTAAAAATTCGGAGAAAAATATAAGAGTATTCCGTGATCAATTCTCTACAAAATTGTTGGGTCGAAAGCATCAAGAACCGATGGGAACCATGTTGAAACGATTTATTTGTAAGCGACGGCGCGCGCCGCCGCTGAAAGACCCGGCTCGGGTACGGTTTTTCGGTGGCAGCGCGCGCCGCCGCTTATAAATAAATCGTTCTGACATAGTCTCCATAGTTTCTCCATCCTTTAGACATAATAATTTTGTAGAGAATTGATCAAGGAATATGCTCATATTTTTTTCAGAATTTTATCGCGTGGTTCTTGCTTTGAAAATCACGTTTGAATAATATATTTGTTTAAAACAAATGAAATTGTCTGTCACCGCAGAATCAAATAAATATATAATAATAGTGTCATTCAATAGCTTTGAAATGGTTCTTGACTGAAGTCTCTAGGATGCATACAATCAAAGATATGACCGTTTGAAGAGAAGTACGTTTTCGATTTTTGGCTCTTTTTGCTGAATTTCACCCCCGTCTAACTTGGAAAATAGAGGCTAAAAAAAAAACGAAAAATGGTTTAATGAATTTATTTGTTCCATAGAACCCGTAAAAAAAATTATAGCGAAATCGGTGACATCGAGGTCCCAAAGCTGTTCGGTTTGACGTGGAATTGCTCCTATATAGAAATAGACTTATTTTTTTGCAAACGGATACCGTTTACCTCGTCTGGATATAGGTGTTATTACTAGAACTTAGTATTTTATCTCTTAGAAATCTCTCCCGCTACTTCTGTAAATACGGGCGAATATTATATCGACGAAGAAGAGCTTGAGGCGGTGGAGAAGCAGCAGGAGAAAAAAGATAAGATTGAGAATAGGGATGAGGAGGAGGAGGATGAGTATGAGACAGAAGAGAATGAGATTGAGAATAGGGATGACGAAGAGGAGGATGAGTATGAGACAGAAGGGGGGGAGGAGGACGAGATCATGACCATGTCCTCACCTGATAGTGCCATATGGTCACCGGTTGCCGCGTATCCACCCTCGCCTGGAAGTGGCATATTCTCGCTGCCGAGTAGCGTCGGAGAGGTGTCCTCATCCCTAAAATATTAAAATTCATTCAAAAAATACTAGTTTAGACTCTAGAGAGACGCAAACGGCCGATGAGAGTGAGAGCGAGGAAGAGTCCGTCAGGGACTTCGTTGACACCGGGTAACCGATTCGCGATACTCGGAGAGTCCTCGAAATACATTCGACGATTCGAGGTTCACGCGCGGGAACTCGATATCAAAATTGAGATACCGAAGTCAGATGTTAATCCCGTGGAGTGGTTGAAGGGAGCTTTCAGAGATCTGCACGCATACGTCACCTCAACGTGTCATTCGAGTGACTACATCGGTTTTGTTTTCCACGCCGAAAGTTTTATTCAGGGTTCTGCGTGGTTATCTTTCCGACCAGTCCGTGATTCTCAGTACGCCGATCTGTGGAGGCAAGTCTCCAGCGTGCCACAGAGTAACTCGGAGTTCGGGGTTGATCAAGTATTCTCGGTCACAGAGCAATGCGTCAAAGTACCGTCCGGTCACGGAAACACTCGTCCCATTACACACGTGGGTGTGGCCAAAGAATCTATCATACAAATTGTGAACACGAACGGTCTTCGTTTACCGCAGGCTCTAGTCGTCGCGAAAGCACACGCCGAGAAGGGGACGATTCGTAGCGGTGAGCTTCACGAGGTATATAACGCGATACGCGGATCAGGATCGCAGTTGCAGCGCGAAGCGGCGAGAGGGTTGACAGAGAAAGCAGGAGTCGAAATACTGGCGACGGGGTGTGGGGTGTGCCAAATATCACAATTTCAACGGTATGTGGCCCGCGAGGGGATAGCAATCGTGGTATACGAGGCGGGTAAATTGGGCACCGGGGATGCGACGTTCTATAATGGAAGCAGCGTGGTGACCGAGAGTGGCAGAAACGTAACCCGTCGTTCAAATCTTCTCTACTTTTCCAGACCATCTTTCTTTCAGCAAAAAATGAATCTACAGATTTCACATGTGATGCAAGAATTGAGCTCATTGAGAACGACTACGCATTGTAACCATTTACAATAGACTTTAGATATGACGCCGCACGAGCGAATTCGACGTCACACGTACTTGCACGCAAACAACCAGCGCTCCCCCACCACAATTGCGCACGCCACTGCCGGTAAGCATATAATAGTGACACTAACCTCCCGGCGCTCACTCTTACGCGCATGCTTGTGAGCGTTCATGTCGAAATCAAAACAAACGCCGGCCGCTAGAGGCGTGACTTCGGCACTGGACTGCTGCGTGGAGAGGGCTCTCCACTTCTGGCCGTATCCGAGAATTCTCCTCTTCTTTTTTGTTTGGTGGCGCTATCTATCCGAAGAGCGCGGGGCAGGGTTGCCACTCCGTGAAAACTCATTCCTTGGGATGAGGCGTCGAAATTTCTCAAGAATTTCTTGGGGCCTGAAGCATTATTGAATTTATTGTTGCGTACAATAATTGTAGAAAGAAAACAGGGACAGACTGTACGACCAAACGTATAGAACGTATCGTTATCTTGAAAGAAACCTCGATAATGAATCATTAAAAAATTTGAAACCGCGAAATGAAACGACGCGCGTCGTGGTAAACAAAAAACTCGACCAAAAAAATGAAACAAAATAAAACAATAGCGTTTGTTATAAACAAAAAAAAAATCAATGACAAAAAGACAGGAAGTATTGTTATCGTTGGAAAAAAACTTCCACCATTGATGAAACTTGAGAAACTTGAACCTTGAACTTGAACCCCGAAATAAAACGAAATAAAACGCGCATCGTAACAGACGAAAAACTCGTCAATAAGAATAAAAAAAAACAAGAATGTTTGTTCTGAACGAGCAAATATGCGGAAAGTATCATTATCGCTGGAAAAAGCGATCTATAAATCGAACAAGAAATGACAACTCGGTTTATTTACAAGTTGATTTTCGATTCTACTTTTTTCTCTCGTACATCGAGTCGTTGTGCGCAAGCGGAAGAAAAAAAATTCTTTAGACATGTAACATTTTCTTTGACCTTTCGAAAATTTCTTAACGATTCTTTTATTTTTCTTATTTCTTAGCAATTGATGGAAATTCTTGAAATCTTAAGAAATTTCTTCAACAGTGGCAACACTGGCGCGGGTCTCTCAAGTGTTTTGACTAGCAGACCTTCGCCTGCGAGAGCGCTCCCCCCACTTATGAGAACGTAGCCACACGTATTGTGACGATCGTCAAGACTTTAGTGTGGCTACGATCTCACAAGTGGGGGGGGGGCGCTCTCACAGGCGAAGGTCTGCTAGTCAAAACCATGAGAGGGCCAAGCTCGTCGAATGAACAGCGCCAGCAAACGAAAATTCTTTCCGTCTACAGCCCAATACCGCGGCGATTCATCTGGAGTCTACTATATACCAACAAAGGGAAAGGAAGGTGTTTTGAAGAAATTGTTGAAACCATCTCATTGAACGATACATGACATGCTGATCGTTAACTTCCTCACATACAGTGAAGAAATCCTATTTGGTGACAATGAAGAAATCGTATTATCATTGTTCGGTGATAAAATTATATTGATGCCACTTGTACTTCAAACGAGAGAAAGTACGAAGGAATCACCTCTCCGTACCTAGCCCCCCCCCCCCCCCACCTTCTCGAAAACAAAAAACTTGATATGGAAAATAATGAGCTTTTTATGAGCTTTCGAAATAACTCAGTCCCGATTTTTGAGCTCCGAAAGTCGAGCAGAAATTTGGGTTTTTGAGTGGGGCGGCTGAAAACTTACGTATTCAGCCCCCGCGCCCCTTGAAAAAATCGGAAAAAATCGAACAAAAATACAAGAGTTATGAGCTATTCATTAGCTTTTGAACCATGCTAATTTTGATTTTTCAGCTTCAACCCTTACGGAAATAAACTCAAAAAACTCGTTTTACACCCGGAGAAAATTTTAATTCAACGAATCATGATTCGTAACCGACAGGAATGTTTGGTGAATTATTAGCTCCCAAAATATGGCGATCGTTATTTTTTGAATCCTACCCCTACCGACTCAAACCCTTAGAACGCGCTGTTCTCTGAGAGAGACGTACCCTCAAAATTCATCGTATCAAACTCTTTAACGTACCAAAATGTTCGCTGATTTATGAGCTCCCCGAATACAGTAGTCTCGATTTTTCATCCACAACCCCTAACCCCCAATAAAACAGAAGTACCCTCAAAATTCATGGTATCGAATTCTTTGACGTACCAAAATGTTGGCTGATTTATGAGCTCCTTAAATACGGTAGTCTCGATTTTTGAGCTACAACCCCTAACCCCCAATAAAACAGAAGTACCCTTACAATTTATCGTATCGAATTCTTTGACGTACAAACATGTTCGCTGATTCATGAGCTCCCCGAATACGGTGGTCTCGATTTTTGAGCTAGAACCCCTAACCCGAAGAAGAGAGGAGTATTCTCAAAATTCATCGTATCGAGATCTTTGACGTACCGAAATGTTCGCTGATCTGTGAGCTCCCCAAATACGGTAGTCTCGATTTTCGAGCTACGACCCCTCACCCCTAATCAAACAGAAGTACCCTTGAAATTCATCGTATCGAATTCTTCGACGTACTAACATGTTCGTTGATCTATGAGCTCCTCAAATACGGCATTCTCAATTTTCGAGCTACAACCCCTAACCCTCAATGAAACAGAAGTACTCTTAAAATTCATCGTATCAAATTCTTCGACGTACCAACATGTTCGCTGATTCATGAGCTCCCCGAGTATGGTGGTCTTGATTTTGGAGCTACAACTCCCAACCGGAAGAAGAGAGGAGTATTTTCAGGATTCATTGTATCGAATTCTTGGACGTACCAAGATGTTCGCTGATTCATGAGCTCCCCAAATACGGTAGTCTCGATTTTCGAGCTACAACCCCTCACCACCAATAAAACAGAAATATCCTTACAATTTATCGTATTGAATTCTTTGACGTACAAACATGTTCACTGATTGATGAGCTCCCCGAATACGGTGGTCTCGATTTTTAAGCTACAACCCCTAACCCGAAGAACAGAGGAGTATTCTCGAAATTCATCGTATCGAGATCTTTGACGTACCAAAATGTTCGCTGATTTATGAGCTCTCCAAATACGGTAGTCTTGACTTATGAGCTACAACCCCTAATCCGCAATCGAACAGGAGTACCCTTGAAATTCATCGTATCGGATTCTTTGACTTACCGAAATGTTTGCTGATTCATGAGCTCCTCAAATAAGGTAGTCTCAATTTCTGAGCTACAACCCCTAACCCCCAATAAAACAGAAGTACCCTTCAAGTTCATCGTATCGAATTCTTCGACGTATCAGAATGTTCGCTGATTGATGAGCTCCCTAAATACGGTAGTCTTGATTTTTGATCTACAACCACTAACCGGAAGAAGAGAGAATTATTTTCAAAATTCATTGTATCGAATTCTTTGACATACCAACATGTTCGCTGATTTATGAGCTCCTCAAATACAGCATTCTCGATTTTCGAGCTACAACCCCTAACCCCCAATGAAACAGAAGTACTCTTAAAATGCATCGTATCGAATTCTTTGACGTACCAACATGTTCGCTGATTCATGAGCTCCCCGAATGGGGTGGTCTTGATTTTGGAGCTACAACCACTAACCGGAAGAAGAGAACAGTATTTTCAAAATTCATTGCATCGAATTCTTCGACGTACCGACATGTTCGCTGATTCATGAGCTGCCCAAATACGGTAGTCTCGATTTTTGATCTACAACCCCCAACCCTCAATTAAACAGAAGTACCGTGAAAATTCATCGTATCGAATTCTTCGACGTACCAAAATGTTCGCTGATTCATGAGGTCCCCGAATACGGTGGTCTTGATTTTGAAGCTACAACATCTAACCGGAAGGAGAGAGAAGTATTTTCGAAATTTATTTTATCGAATTCTTTCACGTACCAACATGTTAGCTGATTTATGAGCTCCTCAAATACGGTTGTCTCGATTTTTGAGCTACAACCCCCAACCCACAATGAAACAGAAGTACCCTCACAATTTATCGTATAAAATTCTGCGACGTACCAACATGTTCGCTGATTCATCAGGTCCCCGGAAACGGTAGTCTCGATTTCGAAACTACAACCCCTAACCGGAAGAAGAGAGGGGTATTTGCGAAATTCATTGTATCGAATTCGTTGACGTACCAACATGTTCGCTGATTCATGAGCTCCCTAAATACGGTAGTCTCGATTTTTGAGCTACAACCCCTAACCCCCGATAAAACAGAAGTACCCTTAAAATTCATCATATCGAATTCTTTGACGTACCAACATGTTCGCTGATTCATGAGCTCCCCAAATACGGTAGTCTCGATTTTTTATCTACAACCCCTAACCTCCAATAAAACAGAAGTACCCTGAAAATTCATCGTATCGAATTCTTTGATGTACCAAAATGTTCGCTGATTCATAAGCTCCTCAAATACGGTAGTCTTGATTTTCAAGCTCTAACCGCTAACCCCCCAATGAAACAGAAGTCCCCTCGAAATTCATCGTATCGAATTCTTTGACGTACCAACAGGTTCGTTGATTTATGAACTTCCCAAATACGGTAGTCTCGATTCTTGAGCTACAACCCCTAACCCCCAATATAACAGAAGTACCCTTACAATTTATCGTATCGAATTCTTCGACGTACCAACATGTTCGCCGAATCATGAGCTCCCCAAATACGGTGGTCTTGATGTTGAAGCTACAACCCCTACCCGGAAGAAGAAAGGAGTATTTTCGAAATTCATTGTATCGAATTCTTTGACGTACCAACATGTTCGCTGATTTATGAGCTTCCCAAATACGGTAGTTTCGATTTTTGAGCTAGAACCTCTAACCCCCAATAAAACAGAAGTCCCCTTAAAATTCATCGTATCGAAATCTTCGAGGTACCAACATGTTCGTTGATTCATGAGCTCTCCGAATACGGTGGTCTTGATTTTGTAGCTACAACCACTAACCGGAAGACGAGAAAAGTATTTTCAAAATTCGTTGTATCGAATTCTTTGACGTACCAACATGTTCGCTGATTCATGAGCTTCCCAAATACGGTAGTCTCGATTCCTGATCTACAACCCCTCACCCCCAATGAAACAGAAGTACCCTCAAAATTCATCGTATCGAATTCTTCGACGTACCAAAATGTTCGCTGATTCATCAGCTCCTCAAATACGGTAGTCTCGATTTTTGAGCTCCAACCGCTCACCCCCAATGAATCAGAAGTCCCCTTGAAATTCAACGTATCGAATTCTTTGACGTACCAACAGGTTCGGTGATTTATGAACTTCCTAAATACGGTAGTCTCGATTCTTGAGCTACAACCCCTAACCCTCAATATAACAGGAGTACCCTCACAATTTATCGTATCGAATTCTTCGAAGTACCAACATGTTCGCCGAATCATGGGCTTCCCGAATACGGTGGTCTTGATGTTGAAGCTACAACCCCTACCCGGAAGAAGAAAGGAGTATTTTCGAAATTCATTCTATCGAATTCTCTGACGTACCAACATGTTCGCTGATTTATGAGCTCCCCAAATACGGTAGTTTCGATTTTTGAGCTACAACCCGTAACCCCCAATCGAACAGAAGTTCCCTTAAAATTCATGGTATCGAATTCCTTGACTTACCGGAATGTTCGCTGATTCATGAGCTCCCCAAATACGGTAGTCTCAATTTCTGATCTACAACCCCTTATCCGCAATAAAACAGAAGTACCCTCAAAATTCATCGTATCGAATTCTTTGACGTACCAACATGTTCGCTGATTTATGAGCTCCACAAATACGGTTGTCTCGATTTTTGAGCTACAACCCTTAACCCCCAATAGAACAGAAGTACCCTCACAATTTATCGTATCAAATTCTCCGACGTACCAACATGTTCGCTGATTCATGAGCTCTTCGAATACGGTGGTCTCGATTTTGAAGCTACAACCCCTAACCGGAAGAAGAGAGGGGTATTTTCGAAATTCATTGTATCGAATTCTTCGACGTACCAACATGTTCGCACATTCATGGGCTCCACAAATACGGTAGTATTGATTTTTAAGCTACAACCCCCAACCCCCAATAAAACAGAAGTACCCTTCAAATTCATCGTATCGAATTCTTTGACATACCAACATGTTCGCTAATTCGAGAGCTCCCCGAATACGGCGGTCTTGATTTTGGAGCTACAACCACTGACCGGAGGAAGAGAAAAGTATTTTCAAAATTCATTGCATCGAATTCTTTAAAGTACCAACATGTTCGCTGATTCATGCGTTTCCCAAATACGCTAGTCTCGATTTTTGATCTACAACCTCTAACCCCCAATGAAACAGAAGTACCCTTACAATTTATCGTATCGAATTCTCCGACGTACCAACATGTTCGCTGATTCATCAGGTCCCCGGAAACGGTAGTCTCGATTTTGAAACTACAACCCCTAACCGGAAGAAGAGAGGGGTATTTGCGAAATTCATTGTATCGAATTCGTTGACGTACCAACATGTTCGCTGATTCATGAGCTCACTAAATACGGTAGTCTCGATATTTGAGCTACAACCCCTAACCCCAAATAAAACATAAGTACCCTTAAAATTCATCGTATCGAAATCTTCGAGGTACCAACATGTTCGTTGATTCATGAGCTCTCCGAATACGGTGGTCTTGATTTTGTAGCTACAACCACTAACCGGAAGACGAGAGAAGTATTTTCAAAATTCATTGTATCGAATTCTTTGACGTACCAACATGTTCGCTGATTTATGAGCTCCACAAATACGGTTGTCTCGATTTTTGAGCTACAACCCTTAACCCCTAATAGAACAGAAGTACCCTCACAATTTATCGTATCAAATTCTCCGACGTACCAACATGTTCGCTGATTCATGAGCTCTTCGAATACGGTGGTCTCGATTTTGAAGTTACAACCCCTAACCGGAAGAAGAGAGGGGTATTTTCGAAATTCATTGTATCGAATTCTTCGACGTACCAACATGTTCGCACATTCATGGGCTCCACAAATACGGTAGTATTGATTTTTAAGCTACAACCCCCAACCCCCAATAAAACAGAAGTACCCTTCAAATTCATCGTATCGAATTCTTTGACATACCAACATGTTCGCTAATTCAAGAGCTCCCCGAATACGGCGGTCTTGATTTTGGAGCTACAACCACTGACCGGAGGAAGAGAAAAGTATTTTCAAAATTCATTGCATCGAATTCTTTAAAGTACCAACATGTTCGCTGATTCATGCGTTTCCCAAATACGCTAGTCTCGATTTTTGATCTACAACCTCTAACCCCCAATGAAACAGAAGTACCCTTACAATTTATCGTATCGAATTCTCCGACGTACCAACATGTTCGCTGATTCATCAGGTCCCCGGAAACGGTAGTCTCGATTTTGAAACTACAACCCCTAACCGGAAGAAGAGAGGGGTATTTGCGAAATTCATTGTATCGAATTCGTTGACGTACCAACATGTTCGCTGATTCATGAGCTTACTAAATACGGTAGTCTCGATATTTGAGCTACAACCCCTAACCCCAAATAAAACATAAGTACCCTTAAAATTCATCGTATCGAAATCTTCGAGGTACCAACATGTTCGTTGATTCATGAGCTCTCCGAATACGGTGGTCTTGATTTTGTAGCTACAACCACTAACCGGAAGACGAGAGAAGTATTTTCAAAATTCATTGTATCGAATTCTTTGACGTACCAACATGTTCGCTGATTCACGAGCTTCCCAAATACGGTAGTCTCGATTTCTGATCTACAACCCCTCACCCCCAATAAAACAGAAGTACTCTTGAAATTCATCGTATCGAATTCTCTGACGTACCAACATGTTCGCTGATTTATGAGCTCCCCAAATACGGTAGTTTCGATTTTTGAGCTACAACATGTAACCCCCAATCAAACAGAAGTTCCCTTAAAATTCATGGTATCGAATTCCTTGACTTACCGGAATGTTCGCTGATTCATGAGCTCCCCAAATACGGTAGTCTCAATTTCTGATCTGCAACCCCTAACCCCCAATAAAACAGAAGTAACCTCAAAATTCATCGTATCGAATTCTTTGACGTACCAACATGTTCGCTGATTTATGAGCTCCACAAATACGGTTGTCTCGATTTTTGAGCTACAACCCCTAACCCCCAATAGAACAGAAGTACCCTCACAATTTATCGTATCAAATTCTCCGACGTACCAACATGTTCGCTGATTCATGAGCTCTCCGAATACGGTGGTCTCGATTTTGAAGCTACAACCCCTAACCGGAAGAAGAGAGGGGTATTTTCGAAATTCATTGTATCGAATTCTTCGACGTACTAACATGTTCGCACATTCATGAGCTCCACAAATACGGTAGTATTGATTTTTAAGCTACAACCCCCAACCCCCAATAAAACAGAAGTAACCTGCAAATTCATCGTATCGAATTCTTTGACATACCAACATGTTCGCTAATTCAAGAGCTCCCCGAATACGGCGGTCTTCATTTTGGAGCTACAACCACTAACCGGAAGAAGAGAAAAGTATTTTCAAAATTCATTGCATCGAATTTTTCAAAGTACCAACATGTTCGCTGATTCATGAGCTTCCCAAATACGGTAGTCTCGATTTTCGATCTACAACCTCTAACCCCCAATGAAACAGAAGTACCCTTACAATTTATCGTATCGAATTCTCCGACGTACCAACATGTTCGCTGATTCATCAGGTCCCCGGAAACGGTAGTCTCGATTTTGAAACTACAACCCCTAACCGGAAGAAGAGAGGGGTATTTGCGAAATTCATTGTATCGAATTCGTTGACGTACCAACATGTTTGCTGATTCATGAGCTTACTAAATACGGTAGTCTCGATATTTGAGCTACAACCCCTAACCCCAAATAAAACATAAGTACCCTTAAAATTCATCGTATCGAAATCTTCGAGGTACCAACATGTTCGTTGATTCATGAGCTCTCCGAATACGGTGGTCTTGATTTTGTAGCTACAACCACTAACCGGAAGACGAGAGAAGTATTTTCAAAATTCATTGTATCGAATTCTTTGACGTACCAACATGTTCGCTGATTCACGAGCTTCCCAAATACGGTAGTCTCGATTTCTGATCTACAACCCCTCACCCCCAATAAAACAGAAGTACTCTTGAAATTCATCGTATCGAATTCTCTGACGTACCAACATGTTCGCTGATTTATGAGCTCCCCAAATACGGTAGTTTCGATTTTTGAGCTACAACATGTAACCCCCAATCAAACAGAAGTTCCCTTAAAATTCATGGTATCGAATTCCTTGACTTACCGGAATGTTCGCTGATTCATGAGCTCCCCAAATACGGTAGTCTCAATTTCTGATCTGCAACCCCTAACCCCCAATAAAACAGAAGTAACCTCAAAATTCATCGTATCGAATTCTTTGACGTACCAACATGTTCGCTGATTTATGAGCTCCACAAATACGGTTGTCTCGATTTTTGAGCTACAACCCCTAACCCCCAATAGAACAGAAGTACCCTCACAATTTATCGTATCAAATTCTCCGACGTACCAACATGTTCGCTGATTCATGAGCTCTTCGAATACGGTGGTCTCGATTTTGAAGCTACAACCCCTAACCGGAAGAAGAGAGGGGTATTTTCGAAATTCATTGTATCGAATTCTTCGACGTACTAACATGTTCGCACATTCATGAGCTCCACAAATACGGTAGTATTGATTTTTAAGCTACAACCCCCAACCCCCAATAAAACAGAAGTACCCTGCAAATTCATCGTATCGAATTCTTTGACATACCAACATGTTCGCTAATTCAAGAGCTCCCCGAATACGGCAGTCTTCATTTTGGAGCTACAACCACTAACGGGAAGAAGAGAAAAGTATTTTCAAAATTCATTGCATCGAATTTTTCAAAGTACCAACATGTTCGCTGATTCATGAGCTTCCCAAATACGGTAGTCTCGATTTTCGATCTACAACCCCTAACCCCTAATGAAACAGAAGTACCCTTACAATTTATCGTATCGAATTCTCCGACGTACCAACATGTTCGCTGATTCATAAGCTCTCCGAAAACGGTAGTCTCGATTTTGGAGCTACAACCCCTACCCGGAAGGAGAGAGGAGTATTTTCGAAATTCATTGTATCGAATTCTCTGACGTACCAACATATTCGCTGATTCAAGAGCTACCCGAATACGGCGGTCTTGATTTTGGAGCTACAACCACTAACCGGAAGGAGAGAAAAGTATTTTCAAAATTCATTGCATCGAATTCTTTGACGTACCAACATGTTCGCTGATTCATGAGCTTTCCAAATACGGTAGTCTCGATTTTTGATGTACAACCCCTATTCCCCAATGAAACAGAAGTACCCTTACAATTTATCGTATCGAATTCTTCGACGTACCAACATGTTCGCTGATTCATAAGCTCCCCGGAAACGGTAGTCTCGATTTTGAAACTACAACCGCTAACCGGAACAAGAGAGGGGTATTTGCGAAATTCATTGTATCGAATTCTTCGACGTACCAACATGTTCGCTGATTTATGAGCTCCCCAAATACGGTAGTCTCGATTTCCGAGCTACAACCCCCAACTCCCAATAGAACAGAAGTACCCTTACATTTTATCGTATCGAATTCTTTGACGTACAAACATGTTCGCTGATTCATGAGCTCCCTGAATACGGTGCACTCGATTTTTGAGCTACAACCCCTAACCCGGAGAAGAGGGGCGTATTATCAAAATTCATCGTATCGAGATCTTTGACGTACCGAAATGTTCGCTGATCTGTGAGCTCCCCAAATACGGTAGTCTCGATTTTCGAGCTACGACCCCTCACCCCTAATCAAACAGAAGTACCCTTGAAATTCATCGTATCGAATTCTTCGACGTACTAACATGTTCGTTGATCTATGAGCTCCTCAAATACGGCATTCTCAATTTTCGAGCTACAACCCCTAACCCTCAATGAAACAGAAGTACTCTTAAAATTCATCGTATCAAATTCTTCGACGTACCAACATGTTCGCTGATTCATGAGCTCCCCGAGTATGGTGGTCTTGATTTTGGAGCTACAACTCCCAACCGGAAGAAGAGAGGAGTATTTTCAGGATTCATTGTATCGAATTCTTGGACGTACCAAGATGTTCGCTGATTCATGAGCTCCCCAAATACGGTAGTCTCGATTTTCGAGCTACAACCCCTCACCACCAATAAAACAGAAATATCCTTACAATTTATCGTATTGAATTCTTTGACGTACAAACATGTTCACTGATTGATGAGCTCCCCGAATACGGTGGTCTCGATTTTTAAGCTACAACCCCTAACCCGAAGAACAGAGGAGTATTCTCGAAATTCATCGTATCGAGATCTTTGACGTACCAAAATGTTCGCTGATTTATGAGCTCTCCAAATACGGTAGTCTTGACTTATGAGCTACAACCCCTAATCCGCAATCGAACAGGAGTACCCTTGAAATTCATCGTATCGGATTCTTTGACTTACCGAAATGTTTGCTGATTCATGAGCTCCTCAAATAAGGTAGTCTCAATTTCTGAGCTACAACCCCTAACCCCCAATAAAACAGAAGTACCCTTCAAGTTCATCGTATCGAATTCTTCGACGTATCAGAATGTTCGCTGATTGATGAGCTCCCTAAATACGGTAGTCTTGATTTTTGATCTACAACCACTAACCGGAAGAAGAGAGAATTATTTTCAAAATTCATTGTATCGAATTCTTTGACATACCAACATGTTCGCTGATTTATGAGCTCCTCAAATACAGCATTCTCGATTTTCGAGCTACAACCCCTAACCCCCAATGAAACAGAAGTACTCTTAAAATGCATCGTATCGAATTCTTTGACGTACCAACATGTTCGCTGATTCATGAGCTCCCCGAATGGGGTGGTCTTGATTTTGGAGCTACAACCACTAACCGGAAGAAGAGAACAGTATTTTCAAAATTCATTGCATCGAATTCTTCGACGTACCGACATGTTCGCTGATTCATGAGCTGCCCAAATACGGTAGTCTCGATTTTTGATCTACAACCCCCAACCCTCAATTAAACAGAAGTACCGTGAAAATTCATCGTATCGAATTCTTCGACGTACCAAAATGTTCGCTGATTCATGAGGTCCCCGAATACGGTGGTCTTGATTTTGAAGCTACAACATCTAACCGGAAGGAGAGAGAAGTATTTTCGAAATTTATTTTATCGAATTCTTTCACGTACCAACATGTTAGCTGATTTATGAGCTCCTCAAATACGGTTGTCTCGATTTTTGAGCTACAACCCCCAACCCACAATGAAACAGAAGTACCCTCACAATTTATCGTATAAAATTCTGCGACGTACCAACATGTTCGCTGATTCATCAGGTCCCCGGAAACGGTAGTCTCGATTTCGAAACTACAAACCCTAACCGGAAGAAGAGAGGGGTATTTGCGAAATTCATTGTATCGAATTCGTTGACGTACCAACATGTTCGCTGATTCATGAGCTCCCTAAATACGGTAGTCTCGATTTTTGAGCTACAACCCCTAACCCCCGATAAAACAAAAGTACCCTTAAAATTCATCGTATCGAATTCTTTGACGTACCAACATGTTCGCTGATTCATGAGCTCCCCAAATACGGTAGTCTCGATTTTTTATCTACAACCCCTAACCTCCAATAAAACAGAAGTACCCTGAAAATTCATCGTATCGAATTCTTTGATGTACCAAAATGTTCGCTGATTCATAAGCTCCTCAAATACGGTAGTCTTGATTTTCAAGCTCTAACCGCTAACCCCCCAATGAAACAGAAGTCCCCTCGAAATTCATCGTATCGAATTCTTTGACGTACCAACAGGTTCGTTGATTTATGAACTTCCCAAATACGGTAGTCTCGATTCTTGAGCTACAACCCCTAACCCCCAATATAACAGAAGTACCCTTACAATTTATCGTATCGAATTCTTCGACGTACCAACATGTTCGCCGAATCATGAGCTCCCCAAATACGGTGGTCTTGATGTTGAAGCTACAACCCCTACCCGGAAGACGAAAGGAGTATTTTCGAAATTCATTGTATCGAATTCTTTGACGTACCAACATGTTCGCTGATTTATGAGCTTCCCAAATACGGTAGTTTCGATTTTTGAGCTAGAACCTCTAACCCCCAATAAAACAGAAGTCCCCTTAAAATTCATCGTATCGAAATCTTCGAGGTACCAACATGTTCGTTGATTCATGAGCTCTCCGAATACGGTGGTCTTGATTTTGTAGCTACAACCACTAACCGGAAGACGAGAAAAGTATTTTCAAAATTCGTTGTATCGAATTCTTTGACGTACCAACATGTTCGCTGATTCATGAGCTTCCCAAATACGGTAGTCTCGATTCCTGATCTACAACCCCTCACCCCCAATGAAACAGAAGTACCCTCAAAATTCATCGTATCGAATTCTTCGACGTACCAAAATGTTCGCTGATTCATCAGCTCCTCAAATACGGTAGTCTCGATTTTTGAGCTCCAACCGCTCACCCCCAATGAATCAGAAGTCCCCTTGAAATTCAACGTATCGAATTCTTTGACGTACCAACAGGTTCGGTGATTTATGAACTTCCTAAATACGGTAGTCTCGATTCTTGAGCTACAACCCCTAACCCTCAATATAACAGGAGTACCCTCACAATTTATCGTATCGAATTCTTCGAAGTACCAACATGTTCGCCGAATCATGGGCTTCCCGAATACGGTGGTCTTGATGTTGAAGCTACAACCCCTACCCGGAAGAAGAAAGGAGTATTTTCGAAATTCATTCTATTGAATTCTCTGACGTACCAACATGTTCGCTGATTTATGAGCTCCCCAAATACGGTAGTTTCGATTATTGAGCTACAACCCGTAACCCCCAATCGAACAGAAGTTCCCTTAAAATTCATGGTATCGAATTCCTTGACTTACCGGAATGTTCGCTGATTCATGAGCTCCCCAAATACGGTAGTCTCAATTTCTGATCTACAACCCCTTATCCGCAATAAAACAGAAGTACCCTCAAAATTCATCGTATCGAATTCTTTGACGTACCAACATGTTCGCTGATTTATGAGCTCCACAAATACGGTTGTCTCGATTTTTGAGCTACAACCCTTAACCCCCAATAGAACAGAAGTACCCTCACAATTTATCGTATCAAATTCTCCGACGTACCAACATGTTCGCTGATTCATGAGCTCTTCGAATACGGTGGTCTCGATTTTGAAGCTACAACCCCTAACCGGAAGAAGAGAGGGGTATTTTCGAAATTCATTGTATCGAATTCTTCGACGTACCAACATGTTCGCACATTCATGGGCTCCACAAATACGGTAGTATTGATTTTTAAGCTACAACCCCCAACCCCCAATAAAACAGAAGTACCCTTCAAATTCATCGTATCGAATTCTTTGACATACCAACATGTTCGCTAATTCGAGAGCTCCCCGAATACGGCGGTCTTGATTTTGGAGCTACAACCACTGACCGGAGGAAGAGAAAAGTATTTTCAAAATTCATTGCATCGAATTCTTTAAAGTACCAACATGTTCGCTGATTCATGCGTTTCCCAAATACGCTAGTCTCGATTTTTGATCTACAACCTCTAACCCCCAATGAAACAGAAGTACCCTTACAATTTATCGTATCGAATTCTCCGACGTACCAACATGTTCGCTGATTCATCAGGTCCCCGGAAACGGTAGTCTCGATTTTGAAACTACAACCCCTAACCGGAAGAAGAGAGGGGTATTTGCGAAATTCATTGTATCGAATTCGTTGACGTACCAACATGTTCGCTGATTCATGAGCTCACTAAATACGGTAGTCTCGATATTTGAGCTACAACCCCTAACCCCAAATAAAACATAAGTACCCTTAAAATTCATCGTATCGAAATCTTCGAGGTACCAACATGTTCGTTGATTCATGAGCTCTCCGAATACGGTGGTCTTGATTTTGTAGCTACAACCACTAACCGGAAGACGAGAGAAGTATTTTCAAAATTCATTGTATCGAATTCTTTGACGTACCAACATGTTCGCTGATTTATGAGCTCCACAAATACGGTTGTCTCGATTTTTGAGCTACAACCCTTAACCCCTAATAGAACAGAAGTACCCTCACAATTTATCGTATCAAATTCTCCGACGTACCAACATGTTCGCTGATTCATGAGCTCTTCGAATACGGTGGTCTCGATTTTGAAGCTACAACCCCTAACCGGAAGAAGAGAGGGGTATTTTCGAAATTCATTGTATCGAATTCTTCGACGTACCAACATGTTCGCACATTCATGGGCTCCACAAATACGGTAGTATTGATTTTTAAGCTACAACCCCCAACCCCCAATAAAACAGAAGTACCCTTCAAATTCATCGTATCGAATTCTTTGACATACCAACATGTTCGCTAATTCAAGAGCTCCCCGAATACGGCGGTCTTGATTTTGGAGCTACAACCACTGACCGGAGGAAGAGAAAAGTATTTTCAAAATTCATTGCATCGAATTCTTTAAAGTACCAACATGTTCGCTGATTCATGCGTTTCCCAAATACGCTAGTCTCGATTTTTGATCTACAACCTCTAACCCCCAATGAAACAGAAGTACCCTTACAATTTATCGTATCGAATTCTCCGACGTACCAACATGTTCGCTGATTCATCAGGTCCCCGGAAACGGTAGTCTCGATTTTGAAACTACAACCCCTAACCGGAAGAAGAGAGGGGTATTTGCGAAATTCATTGTATCGAATTCGTTGACGTACCAACATGTTCGCTGATTCATGAGCTTACTAAATACGGTAGTCTCGATATTTGAGCTACAACCCCTAACCCCAAATAAAACATAAGTACCCTTAAAATTCATCGTATCGAAATCTTCGAGGTACCAACATGTTCGTTGATTCATGAGCTCTCCGAATACGGTGGTCTTGATTTTGTAGCTACAACCACTAACCGGAAGACGAGAGAAGTATTTTCAAAATTCATTGTATCGAATTCTTTGACGTACCAACATGTTCGCTGATTCACGAGCTTCCCAAATACGGTAGTCTCGATTTCTGATCTACAACCCCTCACCCCCAATAAAACAGAAGTACTCTTGAAATTCATCGTATCGAATTCTCTGACGTACCAACATGTTCGCTGATTTATGAGCTCCCCAAATACGGTAGTTTCGATTTTTGAGCTACAACATGTAACCCCCAATCAAACAGAAGTTCCCTTAAAATTCATGGTATCGAATTCCTTGACTTACCGGAATGTTCGCTGATTCATGAGCTCCCCAAATACGGTAGTCTCAATTTCTGATCTGCAACCCCTAACCCCCAATAAAACAGAAGTAACCTCAAAATTCATCGTATCGAATTCTTTGACGTACCAACATGTTCGCTGATTTATGAGCTCCACAAATACGGTTGTCTCGATTTTTGAGCTACAACCCCTAACCCCCAATAGAACAGAAGTACCCTCACAATTTATCGTATCAAATTCTCCGACGTACCAACATGTTCGCTGATTCATGAGCTCTTCGAATACGGTGGTCTCGATTTTGAAGCTACAACCCCTAACCGGAAGAAGAGAGGGGTATTTTCGAAATTCATTGTATCGAATTCTTCGACGTACTAACATGTTCGCACATTCATGAGCTCCACAAATACGGTAGTATTGATTTTTAAGCTACAACCCCCAACCCCCAATAAAACAGAAGTACCCTGCAAATTCATCGTATCGAATTCTTTGACATACCAACATGTTCGCTAATTCAAGAGCTCCCCGAATACGGCGGTCTTCATTTTGGAGCTACAACCACTAACCGGAAGAAGAGAAAAGTATTTTCAAAATTCATTGCATCGAATTTTTCAAAGTACCAACATGTTCGCTGATTCATGAGCTTCCCAAATACGGTAGTCTCGATTTTCGATCTACAACCTCTAACCCCCAATGAAACAGAAGTACCCTTACAATTTATCGTATCGAATTCTCCGACGTACCAACATGTTCGCTGATTCATCAGGTCCCCGGAAACGGTAGTCTCGATTTTGAAACTACAACCCCTAACCGGAAGAAGAGAGGGGTATTTGCGAAATTCATTGTATCGAATTCGTTGACGTACCAACATGTTTGCTGATTCATGAGCTTACTAAATACGGTAGTCTCGATATTTGAGCTACAACCCCTAACCCCAAATAAAACATAAGTACCCTTAAAATTCATCGTATCGAAATCTTCGAGGTACCAACATGTTCGTTGATTCATGAGCTCTCCGAATACGGTGGTCTTGATTTTGTAGCTACAACCACTAACCGGAAGACGAGAGAAGTATTTTCAAAATTCATTGTATCGAATTCTTTGACGTACCAACATGTTCGCTGATTCACGAGCTTCCCAAATACGGTAGTCTCGATTTCTGATCTACAACCCCTCACCCCCAATAAAACAGAAGTACTCTTGAAATTCATCGTATCGAATTCTCTGACGTACCAACATGTTCGCTGATTTATGAGCTCCCCAAATACGGTAGTTTCGATTTTTGAGCTACAACATGTAACCCCCAATCAAACAGAAGTTCCCTTAAAATTCATGGTATCGAATTCCTTGACTTACCGGAATGTTCGCTGATTCATGAGCTCCCCAAATACGGTAGTCTCAATTTCTGATCTGCAACCCCTAACCCCCAATAAAACAGAAGTAACCTCAAAATTCATCGTATCGAATTCTTTGACGTACCAACATGTTCGCTGATTTATGAGCTCCACAAATACGGTTGTCTCGATTTTTGAGCTACAACCCCTAACCCCCAATAGAACAGAAGTACCCTCACAATTTATCGTATCAAATTCTCCGACGTACCAACATGTTCGCTGATTCATGAGCTCTTCGAATACGGTGGTCTCGATTTTGAAGCTACAACCCCTAACCGGAAGAAGAGAGGGGTATTTTCGAAATTCATTGTATCGAATTCTTCGACGTACTAACATGTTCGCACATTCATGAGCTCCACAAATACGGTAGTATTGATTTTTAAGCTACAACCCCCAACCCCCAATAAAACAGAAGTACCCTGCAAATTCATCGTATCGAATTCTTTGACATACCAACATGTTCGCTAATTCAAGAGCTCCCCGAATACGGCAGTCTTCATTTTGGAGCTACAACCACTAACGGGAAGAAGAGAAAAGTATTTTCAAAATTCATTGCATCGAATTTTTCAAAGTACCAACATGTTCGCTGATTCATGAGCTTCCCAAATACGGTAGTCTCGATTTTCGATCTACAACCCCTAACCCCTAATGAAACAGAAGTACCCTTACAATTTATCGTATCGAATTCTCCGACGTACCAACATGTTCGCTGATTCATAAGCTCTCCGAAAACGGTAGTCTCGATTTTGGAGCTACAACCCCTACCCGGAAGGAGAGAGGAGTATTTTCGAAATTCATTGTATCGAATTCTCTGACGTACCAACATATTCGCTGATTCAAGAGCTACCCGAATACGGCGGTCTTGATTTTGGAGCTACAACCACTAACCGGAAGGAGAGAAAAGTATTTTCAAAATTCATTGCATCGAATTCTTTGACGTACCAACATGTTCGCTGATTCATGAGCTTTCCAAATACGGTAGTCTCGATTTTTGATGTACAACCCCTATTCCCCAATGAAACAGAAGTACCCTTACAATTTATCGTATCGAATTCTTCGACGTACCAACATGTTCGCTGATTCATAAGCTCCCCGGAAACGGTAGTCTCGATTTTGAAACTACAACCGCTAACCGGAACAAGAGAGGGGTATTTGCGAAATTCATTGTATCGAATTCTTCGACGTACCAACATGTTCGCTGATTTATGAGCTCCCCAAATACGGTAGTCTCGATTTCCGAGCTACAACCCCCAACTGCCAATAGAACAGAAGTACCCTTACATTTTATCGTATCGAATTCTTTGACGTACAAACATGTTCGCTGATTCATGAGCTCCCTGAATACGGTGCACTCGATTTTTGAGCTACAACCCCTAACCCGGAGAAGAGGGGCGTATTATCAAAATTCATCGTATCGAGATCTTTGACGTACCGAAATGTTCGCTGATCTGTGAGCTCCCCAAATACGGTAGTCTCGATTTTCGAGCTACGACCCCTCACCCCTAATCAAACAGAAGTACCCTTGAAATTCATCGTATCGAATTCTTCGACGTACTAACATGTTCGTTGATCTATGAGCTCCTCAAATACGGCATTCTCAATTTTCGAGCTACAACCCCTAACCCTCAATGAAACAGAAGTACTCTTAAAATTCATCGTATCAAATTCTTCGACGTACCAACATGTTCGCTGATTCATGAGCTCCCCGAGTATGGTGGTCTTGATTCTGGAGCTACAACTCCCAACCGGAAGAAGAGAGGAGTATTTTCAGGATTCATTGTATCGAATTCTTGGACGTACCAAGATGTTCGCTGATTCATGAGCTCCCCAAATACGGTAGTCTCGATTTTCGAGCTACAACCCCTCACCACCAATAAAACAGAAATATCCTTACAATTTATCGTATTGAATTCTTTGACGTACAAACATGTTCACTGATTGACGAGCTCCCCGAATACGGTGGTCTCGATTTTTAAGCTACAACCCCTAACCCGAAGAACAGAGGAGTATTCTCGAAATTCATCGTATCGAGATCTTTGACGTACCAAAATGTTCGCTGATTTATGAGCTCCCCAAATACGGTAGTCTTGACTTATGAGCTACAACCCCTAATCCGCAATCGAACAGGAGTACCCTTGAAATTCATCGTATCGGATTCTTTGACTTACCGAAATGTTTGCTGATTCATGAGCTCCTCAAATAAGGTAGTCTCAATTTCTGAGCTACAACCCCTAACCCCCAATAAAACAGAAGTACCCTTCAAGTTCATCGTATCGAATTCTTCGACGTATCAGAATGTTCGCTGATTGATGAGCTCCCTAAATACGGTAGTCTCGATTTTTGATCTACAACCACTAACCGGAAGAAGAGAGAATTATTTTCAAAATTCATTGTATCGAATTCTTTGACATACCAACATGTTCGCTGATTTATGAGCTCCTCAAATACAGCATTCTCGATTTTCGAGCTACAACCCCTAACCCCCAATGAAACAGAAGTACTCTTAAAATGCACCGTATCGAATTCTTTGACGTACCAACATGTTCGCTGATTCATGAGCTCCCCGAATGGGGTGGTCTCGATTTTGGAGCTACAACCACTAACCGGAAGAAGAGAACGGTATTTTCAAAATTCATTGCATCGAATTCTTCGACGTACCGACATGTTCGCTGATTCATGAGCTGCCCAAATACGGTAGTCTCGATTTTTGATCTACAACCCCCAACCCTCAATTAAACAGAAGTACCGTGAAAATTCATCGTATCGAATTCTTCGACGTACCAAAATGTTCGCTGATTCATGAGGTCCCCGAATACGGTGGTCTTGATTTTGAAGCTACAACATCTAACCGGAAGGAGAGAGAAGTATTTTCGAAATTTATTTTATCGAATTCTTTCACGTACCAACATGTTAGCTGATTTATGAGCTCCTCAAATACGGTTGTCTCGATTTTTGAGCTACAACCCCCAACCCACAATGAAACAGAAGTACCCTCACAATTTATCGTATAAAATTCTGCGACGTACCAACATGTTCGCTGATTTATAAGCTCCCCGAATACGGTGGTCTCGATTTTAAAGCTAGAACCCCTAACCGGAAGAAGAGAGGGGTATTCTCGAAATTCATTGTATCGAATTCTTCGACGTACCAACATGTTCGCCGATTCATGAGCTCCCCGAATACGCGAGTCTTGCTTTTTGAGCTACAACCCCTAACCCCCAATGAAACAGAAGTACCCTGGAAATTCATTGTATCGAATTCCTTGACGTACCAAAATGTTCGCTGATTCATAAGCTCCTTAAATACGGTAGTCTTGATTCTTGAGCTACAACCGCTAACCCCCAATGAAACAGAAGTCCCCTTAAAATTCATCGTATCGAATTCTTCGAGGTACTAACAGGTTCGGTGATTTATGAGCTCCCCAAATACGGTAGTCTGGAATTTTGAGCTACAACCCCTAACCCCCAATAAACCAGAAGTACCCTCAAAATTCATGGCATCGAATTCGTTGACGTACCAACATGTTCGCTGATTCATGCGTTCCCCAAATACGGTAGTCTCGATTTTTGATCTACAACCTCTAACCCCCAATGGAACAGAAGTACCCTTACAATTTATCGTATCGAATTCTCCGACGTACCAACATGTTCGCTGATTCATCAGGTCCCCGGAAACGGGAGTCTTGATTTCGAAACTACAACCCCTAACCGGAAGAAGAGAGGGGTATTTGCGAAATTCATTGTATCGAATTCGTTGACGTACCAACATGTTCGCTGATTCATGAGCTCCCTAAATACGGTAGTCTCGATTTTTGAGCTACAACCCCTAACCCCCGATAAAACAGAAGTACCCTTTAAATTCATCGTATCGAATTCTTTGACGTACCAACATGTTCGCTGATTCATGAGCTCCCCAAATACGGTAGTCTCGATTTTTTATCTACAACCCCTAACCTCCAATAAAACAGAAGTACCCTGAAAATTCATCGTATCGAATTCTTTGATGTACCAAAATGTTCGCTGATTCATAAGCTCCTCAAATACGGTAGTCTTGATTTTCAAGCTCTAACCGCTAACCCCCAATGAAACAGAAGTCCCCTTGAAATTCATCGTATCGAATTCTTTGACGTACCAACAGGTTCGTTGATTTATGAACTTCCCAAATACGGTAGTCTCGATTCTTGAGCTACAACCCCTAACCCCCAATATAACAGAAGTACCCTTACAATTTATCGTATCGAATTCTTCGACGTACCAACATGTTCGCCGAATCATGAGCTCCCCAAATACGGTGGTCTTGATGTTGAAGCTACAACCCCTACCCGGAAGGAGAGAGGAGTATTTTCGAAATTTATTGTACCGAATTCTTTGACGTACCAACAGGTTCGTTGATTTATGAACTTCCCAAATACGGTAGTCTCGATTCTTGAGCTACAACCCCTAACCCCCAATATAACAGAAGTCCCCTTAAAATTCATCGTATCGAAATCTTCGAGGTACCAACATGTTCGTTGATTCATGAGCTCTCCGAATACGGTGGTCTTGATTTTGTAGCTACAACCACTAACCGGAAGACGAGAAAAGTATTTTCAAAATTCGTTGTATCGAATTCTTTGACGTACCAACATGTTCGCTGATTCATGAGCTTCCCGAATACGGTAGTCTCGATTCCTGATCTACAACCCCTCACCCCCAATGAAACAGAAGTACCCTTGAAATTCATCGTATCGAATTCTTTGACGTACCAACATGTTCGCTGATTTATAAGCTCCCCAAATATGGTTGTCTCGATTTTTGATATACAACCCCTAACCCCCAATGAAACAGAAGTACCCTTACAATTTATCGTATCGAATTCTCCGACGTACCAACATGTTCGCTGATTCATAAGCTCCCCGAAAACGGTAGTCTCGATTTTGGAGCTACAACCCCTACCCGGAAGGAGAAAGGAGTATTTTCGAAATTCATTGTATCGAATTCTCTGACGTACCAACATGTTCGCTGATTTATTAACTTCCCAAATACGGTTGTCTCGATTTTTGAGCTACGACCCCTAACCCTCAATGAAACAGAAGTACCCTTCAAATTCATCGTATCGAATTCTTTGACGTACCAACATGTTCGCTAATTCAAGAGCTCCCCGAATACGGCGGTCTTGATTTTGAAGCTACAACCACTAACCGGAAGGAGAAAAAAGTATTTTCAAAATTCATTGCATCGAATTCTTTGACGTACCAACATGTTCGCTGATTCATGAGCTCCCCAAATATGGTAATCTCGATTTTTGATCTACAATCCCTAACCCCCAATGAAAGAGAAGTACCCTTACAATTTATCGTATCGAATTCTCCGACGTACCAACATGTTCGCTGATTCATGAGCTCTTCGAATACGGTGGTCTCGATTTTGAAGCACAACCCCTAACCGAAAGAAAAGAGGGGTATTTTCGAAATTCATTGTATCGAATTCTTCGACGTACCAACATGTTCGCACATTCATGAGCTCCCCAAATACGGTAGTATTGATGTTTGAGCTACAACCCCTAACCCCCAATAAAACAGAAGTACCCTTCGGATTCATCGTATCGAATTCTTTTACGTACCAACATGGTCGCTGATTCATGAGCTTCCTGAATACGGTCGTCTTGATTTTGAAGCTACAACCCTCAACCGGAAGAAGAGAGGAGTATTTTCGAAATTCATTGTATCGAATTCTTTGACGTACCAACATGTTCGCTGATTCATGACATCTCCAAATACGGTAGTCTCGATTTCTGATCTACAACCCCTAACCCCCAATAAAACAGGAGTACCCTCAAAATTCATCGTATCGAATTCTTCGACGTACCAAAATGTTCGCTGATTCATCAGCTCCTCAAATACGGTAGTCTCGATTTTTGAGCTCCAACCGCTCACCCCCAATGAATCAGAAGTCCCCTTGAAATTCAACGTATCGAATTCTTTGACGTACCAACAGGTTCGTTGATTTATGAACTTCCTAAATACGGTAGTCTCGATTCTTGAGCTACAACCCCTAACCCTCAATATAACAGGAGTACCCTCACAATTTATCGTATCGAATTCTTCGAAGTACCAACATGTTCGCCGAATCATGGGCTCCCCGAATACGGTGGTCTTGATGTTGAAGCTACAACCCCTACCCGGAAGAAGAGAGGAGTATTTTCGAAATTCATTGTATCGAATTCTCTGACGTACCAACATGTTCGCTGATTTATGAACTTCCCGAATACGGTTGTCTCGATTTTTGAGCTACGACCCCTAACCCTCAATGAAACAGAAGTACCCTTCAAATTCATCGTATCGAATTCTTCGACGTACCAACATGTTCGCTAATTCAAGAGCTCCCCGAATACGGCGGTCTTGATTTTGGAGCTACAACCACTCACCGGAGGAAGAGAAAAGTATTTTCAAATTTTGTTGCATCGAATTCTTTAAAGTACCAACATGTTCGCTGATTCATGCGTTTCCCAAATACGCTAGTCTCGATTTTTGATCTACAACCTCTAACCCCCAATGAAACAGAAGTACCCTTACAATTTATCGTATCGAATTCTCCGACGTACCAACATGTTCGCTGATTCATCAGGTCCCCGGAAACGGTAGTCTCGATTTTGAAACTACAACCCCTAACCGGAAGAAGAGAGGGGTATTTGCGAAATTCATTGTATCGAATTCGTTGACGTACCAACATGTTCGCTGATTCATGAGCTCACTAAATACGGTAGTCTCGATATTTGAGCTACAACCCCTAACCCCAAATAAAACATAAGTACCCTTAAAATTCATCGTATCGAAATCTTCGAGGTACCAACATGTTCGTTGATTCATGAGCTCTCCGAATACGGTGGTCTTGATTTTGTAGCTACAACCACTAACCAGAAGACGAGAGAAGTATTTTCAAAATTCATTGTATCGAATTCTTTGACGTACCAACATGTTCGCTGATTTATGAGCTCCACAAATACGGTTGTCTCGATTTTTGAGCTACAACCCTTAACCCCCAATAGAACAGAAGTACCCTCACAATTTATCGTATCAAATTCTCCGACGTACCAACATGTTCGCTGATTCATGAGCTCTTCGAATACGGTGGTCTCGATTTTGAAGCTACAACCCCTAACCGGAAGAAGAGAGGGGTATTTTCGAAATTCATTGTATCGAATTCTTCGACGTACTAACATGTTCGTTGATCTATGAGCTCCTCAAATACGGCATTCTCAATTTTCGAGCTACAACCCCTAACCCTCAATGAAACAGAAGTACTCTTAAAATTCATCGTATCAAATTCTTCGACGTACCAACATGTTCGCTGATTCATGAGCTCCCCGAGTATGGTGGTCTTGATTCTGGAGCTACAACTCCCAACCGGAAGAAGAGAGGAGTATTTTCAGGATTCATTGTATCGAATTCTTGGACGTACCAAGATGTTCGCTGATTCATGAGCTCCCCAAATACGGTAGTCTCGATTTTCGAGCTACAACCCCTCACCACCAATAAAACAGAAATATCCTTACAATTTATCGTATTGAATTCTTTGACGTACAAACATGTTCACTGATTGATGAGCTCCCCGGAAACGGTGGTCTCGATTTTTAAGCTACAACCCCTAACCCGAAGAACAGAGGAGTATTCTCGAAATTCATCGTATCGAGATCTTTGACGTACCAAAATGTTCGCTGATTTATGAGCTCCCCAAATACGGTAGTCTTGACTTATGAGCTACAACCCCTAATCCGCAATCGAACAGGAGTACCCTTGAAATTCATCGTATCGGATTCTTTGACTTACCGAAATGTTTGCTGATTCATGAGCTCCTCAAATAAGGTAGTCTCAATTTCTGAGCTACAACCCCTAACCCCCAATAAAACAGAAGTACCCTTCAAGTTCATCGTATCGAATTCTTCGACGTATCAGAATGTTCGCTGATTGATGAGCTCCCTAAATACGGTAGTCTCGATTTTTGATCTACAACCACTAACCGGAAGAAGAGAGAATTATTTTCAAAATTCATTGTATCGAATTCTTTGACATACCAACATGTTCGCTGATTTATGAGCTCCTCAAATACAGCATTCTCGATTTTCGAGCTACAACCCCTAACCCCCAATGAAACAGAAGTACTCTTAAAATGCATCGTATCGAATTCTTTGACGTACCAACATGTTCGCTGATTCATGAGCTCCCCGAATGGGGTGGTCTCGATTTTGGAGCTACAACCACTAACCGGAAGAAGAGAACAGTATTTTCAAAATTCATTGCATCGAATTCTTCGACGTACCGACATGTTCGCTGATGCATGAGCTGCCCAAATACGGTAGTCTCGATTTTTGATCTACAACCCCCAACCCTCAATTAAACAGAAGTACCGTGAAAATTCATCGTATCGAATTCTTCGACGTACCTAAATGTTCGCTGATTCATGAGCCCCCCGAATACGGTGGTCTTGATTTTGAAGCTACAACATCTAACCGGAAGGAGAGAGAAGTATTTTCGAAATTTATTTTATCGAATTCTTTCACGTACCAACATGTTAGCTGATTTATGAGCTCCTCAAATACGGTTGTCTCGATTTTTGAGCTACAACCCCCAACCCACAATGAAACAGAAGTACCCTCACAATTTATCGTATAAAATTCTGCGACGTACCAACATGTTCGCTGATTTATAAGCTCCCCGAATACGGTGGTCTCGATTTTAAAGCTAGAACCCCTAACCGGAAGAAGAGAGGGGTATTCTCGAAATTCATTGTATCGAATTCTTCGACGTACCAACATGTTCGCCGATTCATGAGCTCCCCGAATACGCGAGTCTTGCTTTTTGAGCTACAACCCCTAACCCCCAATGAAACAGAAGTACCCTGGAAATTCATTGTATCGAATTCCTTGACGTACCAAAATGTTCGCTGATTCATAAGCTCCTTAAATACGGTAGTCTTGATTCTTGAGCTACAACCACTAACCCCCAATGAAACAGAAGTCCCCTTAAAATTCATCGTATCGAATTCTTCGAGGTACTAACAGGTTCGTTGATTTATGAGCTCCCCAAATACGGTAGTCTGGAATTTTGAGCTACAACCCCTAACCCCCAATAAACCAGAAGTACCCTCAAAATTCATGGCATCGAATTCGTTGACGCACCAACATGTTCGCTGATTCATGCGTTCCCCAAATACGGTAGTCTCGATTTTTGATCTACAACCTCTAACCCCCAATGGAACAGAAGTACCCTTACAATTTATCGTATCGAATTCTCCGACGTACCAACATGTTCGCTGATTCATCAGGTCCCCGGAAACGGGAGTCTCGATTTCGAAACTACAACCCCTAACCGGAAGAAGAGAGGGGTATTTGCGAAATTCATTGTATCGAATTCGTTGACGTACCAACATGTTCGCTGATTCATGAGCTCCCTAAATACGGTAGTCTCGATTTTTGAGCTACAACCCCTAACCCCCGATAAAACAGAAGTACCCTTAAAATTCATCGTATCGAATTCTTTGACGTACCAACATGTTCGCTGATTCATGAGCTCCCCAAATACGGTAGTCTCGATTTTTTATCTACAACCCCTAACCTCCAATAAAACAGAAGTACCCTGAAAATTCATCGTATCGAATTCTTTGATGTACCAAAATGTTCGCTGATTCATAAGCTCCTCAAATACGGTAGTCTTGATTTTCAAGCTCTAACCGCTAACCCTCAATGAAACAGAAGTCCCCTTGAAATTCATCGTATCGAATTCTTTGACGTACCAACAGGTTCGTTGATTTATGAACTTCCCAAATACGGTAGTCTCGATTCTTGAGCTACAACCCCTAACCCCCAATATAACAGAAGTACCCTTACAATTTATCGTATCGAATTCTTCGACGTACCAACATGTTCGCCGAATCATGAGCTCCCCAAATACGGTGGTCTTGATGTTGAAGCTACAACCCCTACCCGGAAGGAGAGAGGAATATTTTCGAAATTTATTGTACCGAATTCTTTGACGTACCAACAGGTTCGTTGATTTATGAACTTCCCAAATACGGTAGTCTCGATTCTTGAGCTACAACCCCTAACCCCCAATATAACAGAAGTCCCCTTAAAATTCATCGTATCGAAATCTTCGAGGTACCAACATGTTCGTTGATTCATGAGCTCTCCGAATACGGTGGTCTTGATTTTGTAGCTACAACCACTAACCGGAAGACGAGAAAAGTATTTTCAAAATTCGTTGTATCGAATTCCTTGACGTACCAACATGTTCGCTGATTCATGAGCTTCCCAAATACGGTAGTCTCGATTCCTGATCTACAACCTCTCACCCCCAATGAAACAGAAGTACCCTTGAAATTCATCGTATCGAATTCTTTGACGTACCAACATGTTCGCTGATTTATAAGCTCCCCAAATATGGTTGTCTCGATTTTTGATATACAACCCCTAACCCCCAATGAAACAGAAGTACCCTTACAATTTATCGTATCGAATTCTCCGACGTACCAACATGTTCGCTGATTCATAAGCTCCCCGAAAACGGTAGTCTCGATTTTGGAGCTACAACCCCTACCCGGAAGGAGAAAGGAGTATTTTCGAAATTCATTGTATCGAATTCTCTGACGTACCAACATGTTCGCTGATTTATTAACTTCCCAAATACGGTTGTCTCGATTTTTGAGCTACGACCCCTAACCCTCAATGAAACAGAAGTACCCTTCAAATTCATCGTATCGAATTCTTTGACGTACCAACATGTTCGCTAATTCAAGAGCTCCCCGAATACGGCGGTCTTGATTTTGAAGCTACAACCACTAACCGGAAGGAGAAAAAAGTATTTTCAAAATTCATTGCATCGAATTCTTTGACGTACCAACATGTTCGCTGATTCATGAGCTCCCCAAATATGGTAATCTCGATTTTTGATCTACAATCCCTAACCCCCAATGAAAGAGAAGTACCCTTACAATTTATCGTATCGAATTCTCCGACGTACCAACATGTTCGCTGATTCATGAGCTCTTCGAATACGGTGGTCTCGATTTTGAAGCACAACCCCTAACCGAAAGAAAAGAGGGGTATTTTCGAAATTCATTGTATCGAATTCTTCGACGTACCAACATGTTTGCACATTCATGAGCTCCCCAAATACGGTAGTATTAATGTTTGAGCTACAACCCCTAACCCCCAATAAAACAGAAGTACCCTTCGGATTCATCGTATCGAATTCTTTTACGTACCAACATGGTCGCTGATTCATGAGCTTCCTGAATACGGTCGTCTTGATTTTGAAGCTACAACCCTCAACCGGAAGAAGAGAGGAGTATTTTCGAAATTCATTGTATCGAATTCTTTGACGTACCAACATGTTCGCTGATTCATGACATCTCCAAATACGGTAGTCTCGATTTCTGATCTACAACCCCTAACCCCCAATAAAACAGGAGTACCCTCAAAATTCATCGTATCGAATTCTTCGACGTACCAAAATGTTCGCTGATTCATCAGCTCCTCAAATACGGTAGTCTCGATTTTTGAGCTCCAACCGCTCACCCCCAATGAATCAGAAGACCCCTTGAAATTCAACGTATCGAATTCTTTGACGTACCAACAGGTTCGTTGATTTATGAACTTCCTAAATACGGTAGTCTCGATTCTTGAGCTACAACCCCTAACCCTCAATATAACAGGAGTACCCTCACAATTTATCGTATCGAATTCTTCGAAGTACCAACATGTTCGCCGAATCATGGGCTCCCCGAATACGGTGGTCTTGATGTTAAAGCTACAACCCCTACCCGGAAGAAGAGAGGAGTATTTTCGAAATTCATTGTATCGAATTCTCTGACGTACCAACATGTTCGCTGATTTATGAACTTCCCAAATACGGTTGTCTCGATTTTTGAGCTACGACCCCTAACCCTCAATGAAACAGAAGTACCCTTCAAATTCATCGTATCGAATTCTTTGACGTACCAACATGTTCGCTAATTCAAGAGCTCCCCGAATACGGCGGTCTTGATTTTGGAGCTACAACCACTCACCGGAGGAAGAGAAAAGTATTTTCAAATTTCATTGCATCGAATTCTTTAAAGTACCAACATGTTCGCTGATTCATGCGTTTCCCAAATACGCTAGTCTCGATTTTTGATCTACAACCTCTAACCCCCAATGAAACAGAAGTACCCTTACAATTTATCGTATCGAATTCTCCGACGTACCAACATGTTCGCTGATTCATCAGGTCCCCGGAAACGGTAGTCTCGATTTTGAAACTACAACCCCTAACCGGAAGAAGAGAGGGGTATTTGCGAAATTCATTGTATCGAATTCGTTGACGTACCAACATGTTCGCTGATTCATGAGCTCACTAAATACGGTAGTCTCGATATTTGAGCTACAACCCCTAACCCCAAATAAAACATAAGTACCCTTGAAATTCATCGTATCGAAATCTTCGAGGTACCAACATGTTCGTTGATTCATGAGCTCTCCGAATACGGTGGTCTTGATTTTGTAGCTACAACCACTAACCAGAAGACGAGAGAAGTATTTTCAAAATTCATTGTATCGAATTCTTTGACGTACCAACATGTTCGCTGATTTATGAGCTCCACAAATACGGTTGTCTCGATTTTTGAGCTACAACCCTTAACCCCCAATAGAACAGAAGTACCCTCACAATTTATCGTATCAAATTCTCCGACGTACCAACATGTTCGCTGATTCATGAGCTCTTCGAATACGGTGGTCTCGATTTTGAAGCTACAACCCCTAACCGGAAGAAGAGAGGGGTATTTTCGAAATTCATTGTATCGAATTCTTCGACGTACCAACATGTTCGCACATTCATGAGCTCCCCAAATACGGTAGTATTGATGTTTGAGCTACAACCCCTAACCCCCAATAAAACAGAAGTACCCTTCGGATTCATCGTATCGAATTCTTTTACCTACCAACATGGTCGCTGATTCATGAGCTTCCTGAATACGGTCGTCTTGATTTTGAAGCTACAACCCTCAACCGGAAGAAGAGAGGAGTATTTTCGAAATTCATTGTATCGAATTCTTGGACGTACCAACATGTTCGCTGATTCATGACATCTCCAAATACGGTAGTCTCGATTTCTGATCTACAACCCCTAACCCCCAATAAAACAGGAGTACCCTCAAAATTCATCGTATCGAATTCTTCGACGTACCAAAATGTTCGCTGATTCATCAGCTCCTCAAATACGGTAGTCTCGATTTTTGAGCTCCAACCGCTCACCCCCAATGAATCAGAAGTCCCCTTGAAATTCAACGTATCGAATTCTTTGACGTACCAACAGGTTCGTTGATTTATGAACTTCCTAAATACGGTAGTCTCGATTCTTGAGCTACAACCCCTAACCCTCAATATAACAGAAGTACCCTCACAATTTATCGTATCGAATTCTTCGAAGTACCAACATGTTCGCCGAATCATGGGCTCCCCGAATACGGTGGTCTTGATGTTGAAGCTACAACCCCTACCCGGAAGAAGAGAGGAGTATTTTCGAAATTCATTGTATCGAATTCTCTGACGTACCAACATGTTCGCTGATTTATGAACTTCCCAAATACGGTTGTCTCGATTTTTGAGCTACGACCCCTAACCCTCAATGAAACAGAAGTACCCTTCAAATTCATCGTATCGAATTCTTTGACGTACCAACATGTTCGCTAATTCAAGAGCTCCCCGAATACGGCGGTCTTGATTTTGGAGCTACAACCACTGACCGGAGGAAGAGAAAAGTATTTTCAAAATTCATTGCATCGAATTCTTTAAAGTACCAACATGTTCGCTGATTCATGCGTTTCCCAAATACGCTAGTCTCGATTTTTGATCTACAACCTCTAACCCCCAATGAAACAGAAGTACCCTTACAATTTATCGTATCGAATTCTCCGACGTACCAACATGTTCGCTGATTCATCAGGTCCCCGGAAACGGTAGTCTCGATTTTGAAACTACAACCCCTAACCGGAAGAAGAGAGGGGTATTTGCGAAATTCATTGTATCGAATTCGTTGACGTACCAACATGTTCGCTGATTCATGAGCTCCCCAAATACGGTAGTCTCAATTTCTGATCTGCAACCCCTAACCCCCAATAAAACAGAAGTAACCTCAAAATTCATCGTATCGAATTCTTTGACGTATCAACATGTTCGCTGATTTATGAGCTCCACAAATACGGTTGTCTCGATTTTTGAGCTACAACCCCTAACCCCCAATAGAACAGAAGTACCCTCACAATTTATCGTATCAAATTCTCCGACGTACCAACATGTTCGCTGATTCATGAGCTCTTCGAATACGGTGGTCTCGATTTTGAAGCTACAACCCCTAACCGGAAGAAGAGAGGGGTATTTTCGAAATTCATTGTATCGAATTCTTCGACGTACTAACATGTTCGCACATTCATGAGCTCCACAAATACGGTAGTATTGATTTTTAAGCTATAACCCCCAACCCCTAATAAAACAGAAGTACCCTTCAAATTCATCGTATCGAATTCTTTGACATACCAACATGTTCGCTATTTCAATAGCTCCCCGAATACGGCGGTCTTCATTTTGGAGCTACAACCACTAACCGGAAGAAGAGAAAAGTATTTTCAAAATTCATTGCATCGAATTTTTCAAAGTACCAACATGTTCGCTGATTCATGAGCTTCCCAAATACGGTAGTCTCGATTTTCGATCTACAACCCCTAACCCCTAATGAAACAGAAGTACCCTTACAATTTGTCGTATCGAATTCTCCGACGTACCAACATGTTCGCTGATTCATAAGCTCCCCGAAAACGGTAGTCTCGATTTTGGAGCTACAACCCCTACCCGGAAGGAGAAAGGAGTATTTTCGAAATTCATTGTATCGAATTCTCTGACGTACCAACATATTCGCTGATTTATGAGCTTCCCAAATACGGTAGTTTTGATTTTTGAGCTACAACCCATAACTCCCAATCAAACAGAAGTTCCCTTAAAATTCATGGTATCGAATTCCTTGACTTACCGGAATGTTCGCTGATCTACGAGCTCCTCAAATACGGTAGTCTCGATTTTTGAGCTAGAACCCCTAACCCCCAATAAAACAGAAGTCCCCTTAAAATTCATCGTATCGAAATCTCCAAGGTACCAACATGTTCGCTGATTCATGAGCTCTTCGAATACGGTGGTCTCGATTTTGAAGCTACAACCACTAACCGGAAGAAAAGAGGGGTATTTTCGAAATTCGTCGTATCGAATTCTTTGACGTACCAACATGTTCGCTAATTCAAGAGCTCCCTGAATACGGTGGTCTTGATTTTGAAGCTACAACCACTAACCGGAAGAAGAGAAAAGTATTTTCAAAATTCATTGCGTCGAATTCATTGAAGTACCAACATGTTCGCTGATTCAAGAGCTACCCGAATACGGCGGTCTTGATTTTGGAGCTACAACCACTAACCGGAAGGAGAGAAAAGTATTTTCAAAATTCATTGCATCGAATTCTTTGACGTACCAACATGTTCGCTGATTCATGAGCTCCCCAAATACGGTAGTCTCGATTTTTGATGTACAACCCCTAACCCCCAATGAAACAGGAGTACCCTCACAATTTATCGTATCGAATTCTTCGACGTACCAACATGTTCGCTGATTCATAAGCTCCCCGGAAACGGTAGTCTCGATTTTGAAACTACAACCGCTAACCGGAACGAGAGAGGGGTATTTGCGAAATTCATTGTATCGAATTCTTTGACGTACCAACATATTCGCTGATTCATGAGCTCCCTAAATAAGGTAGTCTCGATTTTTGAGCTACAACCCCTAACCCGAAATAAAACAGAAGTACCATCAATATTCATCGTATCGAATTCTTTGACGTACCAACATGGTCGCTGATTCCTGAGCTCCCTGAATACAGTGGTTTCGATTTCGAAGCTACAACCCTCAACCGGAAGAAGAAAGGAGTATTTTCAGAATTCATCGTATCGGATTCTTTGACGTACCAACATGTTCGCTGGTTTATGAGCTCCCCAAATACGGTTGTCTCGATTTTTGAGCTACAACCCCTAACCCCCAATCGAACAGAAGTACCCTCACAATTTATGGTATCAAATTCTCTGACTTACCAACATGTTCGCTGATTCATGAGCTCTCCGAATACGGTGGTCTCGATATTGAAGCTACAACCCCTAACCGGAAGAAGAGAGGGGTATTTTCGAAATTCGTCGTATCGAATTCTTTGACGTACCAACATGTGCGCACATTCATGAGCTTCCCAAATACGGTAGTATTGATTTTTGAGCTACAACCCGTAACCCCCAATCAAACAGAAGTTCCCTTAAAATTCATGGTATTGAATTCCTTGACTTACCGGAATGTTCGCTGATCTATGAGCTCCTCAAATACGGTGGTCTCGATTTTTGAGCTACAACACCTAACCCCCAATAGAACAGAAGTACCCTCAAAATTCATCGTATCGAATTCTTTGAGGTACCAACATGGTCGCTGATCCATGAGCTCCCTGAATACGGTGGTTTCGATTTCGAAGCTACAACCCTCAACCGGAAGAAGAAAGGAGTATTTTCAGAATTCATCGTATCGAATTCCTTGACGTACCAACATGTTCACTGGTTTATGAGCTCCCCAAATACGGTTGTCTCGATTTTTGAGCTACAACCCCTAACCCCCAATAGAACAGAAGTACCCTCACAATTTATCGTATCAAATTCTCCGACTTACCGACATGTTCGCTGATTCATGAGCTCTTCGAATACGGTGGTCTCGATTTTGAAGCTACGACCACTAACCGGGAGAAGAGAGGGGTATTTTCGAAATTCGTCGTATCGAATTCTTTGACGTACCAACATGTTCGCTAATTCGAAAGCTCCCCGAATACGGCGGTCTTCATTTTGGAGCTACAACCACTAACCGGAAGAAGAGAAAAGTATTCTCAAAATTCATTGCATCGAATTCTTTGACGTAATAACGTGTTCGCTGCTTCATGAGCTTCCCAAATACGATAGTGTCGATTTTTGATGTACAACCCCTATCCCCCAATGAAACAGGAGTACCCTTACAATTTATCGTATTGAATTCTTCGACGTACCAACATGTTCGCTGATTCATAAGCTCCCCGGAAACGGTAGTCTCGATTTTGAAACTACAACCGCTAACCGGAACAAGAGAGGGGTATTTGCGAAATTCATTGTATCGAATTCTTCGACGTACCAACATGTTCGCTGATTTATGAGCTCCCCAAATACGGTAGTCTCGATTTTCGATCTACAACCCCTAACCCCCAATGAAACAGAAGTACCCTTACAATTTATCGTATCGAATTCTCCGACGTACCAACATGTTCGCTGATTCATAAGCTCCCCGAAAACGGTAGTCTCGATTTTGGAGCTACAACCCCTACCCGGAAGGAGAGAGGAGTATTTTCGAAATTCATTGTATCGAATTCTCTGACGTACCAACATATTCGCTGATTTATGAGCTTCCCAAATACGGTAGTTTCGATTTTTGAGCTACAACCCATAACTCGCAATCAAACAGAAGTTCCCTTAAAATTCATGGTATCGAATTCCTTGACTTACCGGAATGTTCGCTGATCTATGAGCTCCTCAAATACGGTAGTCTCGATTTTTGAGCTAGAACCCCTAACCCCCAATAAAACAGAAGTCCCCTTGAAATTCATCGTATCGAAATCTCCGAGGTACCAACATGTTCGTTGATTCATGAACTCCCCGAATACGGTGGTCTTGATTTTGAAGCTACAACCACTAACCGGAAGAAGAGAAAAGTATTTTCAAAATTCATTGCGTCGAATTCTTTGACGTACCAACATGTTCGCTGATTCAAGAGCTACCCGAATACGGCGGTCTTGATTTTGGAGCTACAACCACTAACCGGAAGGAGAGAAAAGTATTTTCAAAATTCATTGCATCGAACTCTTTGACGTACCAACATGTTCGCTGATTCATGAGCTCCCCAAATACGGTAGTCTCGATTTTTGATGTACAACCCCTAACCCCCAATGAAACAGGAGTACCCTTACAATTTATCGTATCGAATTCTTCGACGTACCAACATGTTCGCTGATTCATAAGCTCCCCGGAAACGGTAGTCTCGATTTTGAAACTACAACCGCTAACCGGAACAAGAGAGGGGTATTTGCGAAATTCATTGTATCGAATTCTTTGACGTACCAACATAATCGCTGATTCATGAGCTCCCTAAATAAGGTAGTCTCAATTTTTGAGCTACAACCCCTAACCCCCAATAAAACAGAAGTACCCTCACAATTCATGGTATCGGATTCTTTGACGTACCAAAATGTTCGCTGATTTATGAGCTCCTCAAATACGGTAGTTTCGATTTTTGAGCTACAAACCCTAACCCGAAATAAAACAGAAGTACCATCAATATTCATCGTATCGAATTCTTTGACGTACCAACATGGTCGCTGATTCCTGAGCTCCCTGAATACAGTGGTTTCGATTTCGAAGCTACAACCCTTAACCGGAAGAAGAAAGGAGTATTTTCAGAATTCATCGTATCGGATTCTTTGACGTACCAACATGTTCGCTGGTTTATGAGCTCCCCAAATACGGTTGTCTCGATTTTTGAGCTACAACCCCAAACCCCCAATCGAACAGAAGTACCCTCACAATTTATGGTATCAAATTCTCTGACTTACCAACATGTTCGCTGAATCATGAGCTCTCCGAATACGGTGGTCTCGATATTGAAGCTACAACCCCTAACCGGAAGAAGAGAGGGGTAGTTTCGAAATTCGTCGTATCGAATTCTTTGACGTACCAACATGTGCGCACATTCATGAGCTTCCCAAATACGGTAGAATTGATTTTTGAGCTACAACCCGTAACCCCCAATCAAACAGAAGTTCCCTTAAAATTCATGGTATTGAATTCCTTGACTTACCGGAATGTTCGCTGATCTATGAGCTCCTCAAATACGGTGGTCTCGATTCTTGAGCTACAACACCTAACCCCCAATAGAACAGAAGTACCCTCAAAATTCATCGTATCGAATTCTTTGACGTACCAAAATGTTCGCTGATTTATGAGATCCTTAAATACGGTAGTTTCGATTTTTGAGCTACAACCCTTAACCGGAAGAAGAGAGGAGTATTTTCAAAATTCATCGTATCGGATTCTTTGACGTACCAACATGTTCGCTGGCTTATGAGCACTCTAAATACGGTTGTCTCGATTTTTGAGCTACAACCCCTAACCCCCAATCGAACAGGAGTACCCTCACAATTTATCGTATCAAATTCTCTGACTTACCAACATGTTCGCTGATTCATGAGCTCTTCGAATACGGTGTTCTCGATTTTGAAGCTACAACCACTAACCGGAAGAAGAGGGGAGTATTTTCAAAATTCATCGTATCGAATTCTTTGACGTACCAACATGTTCGCTGGTTTATGAGCTCCCCAAATACGGTTGTCTCGATTTTTGAGCTACAACCCCCAACCCCCAATAGAACAGAAGTACCCTCATAATCCATCGTATCAAATTCTCTGACTTACCAACATGTTCGCTGATTCATGAGCTCTTCGAATACGGTAGTCTCGATTTTGAAGCTACAACCACTAACCGGGAGAACAGAGGGGTATTTTCGAAATTCGTCGTTTCGAATTCTTTGACGTACCAACATGTTCGCTAATTCAAGAGCTCCCCGAATACGGCGGTCTTGATTTTAGAGCTACAACCACTAACCGGAAGAAGAGAAAAGTATTTTTAAAATTCATTGCATCGAATTCTTTGACGTACCAACATGTTCGCTGATTCATGAGCTCCCCAAATACGGTAGTGTCGATTTTTGATGTACAACCCCTAACCCCCAATGAAACAGGAGTACCCTTACAATTTATCGTATCGAATTCTTCGACGTACCAACATGTTTGCTGATTTATGAGCTCCCCAAATACGGTTGTCTCGCTTTTCGAGCTACAACCCCTAACGCCCAATAAAACAAAAGTACCCTCACAATTTTTCGTATCAAATTCTCCGACGTACCAACATGTTCGCTGATTCATGAGCTCTTCGAATACGGTGTTCTCGATTTTGAAGCTACAACCCATAACCGGAAAAAGAGAGGGGTATTTTCGAAATTAATTGTATCGAATTCTTTGACGTACCAACATGTCCGCACATTCATGAGCTTCCCAAATACGATAATATTGATTCTTGAGCTACAACCCCTAACCCCCAATAAAACAGAAGTACCCTTCAAATTCATTGTATCGAATTCTTTGACGTACCAACATGTTCGCTGATTCAAGAGCTACCCGAATACGGTGGTCTTGATTTTGAAGCTACAACCACTAACCGGAAGAAGAGAAAAGTATTTTCAAAATTCATTGCGTCGAATTCTTTGACGTACCAACATGTTCGCTGATTCAAGAGCTACCCGAATACGGCGGTCTTGATTTTGGAGCTACAACCACTAACCGGAAGGAGAGAAAAGTATTTTCAAAATTCATTGCATCGAACTCTTTGACGTACCAACATGTTCGCTGATTCATGAGCTCCCCAAATACGGTAGTCTCGATTTTTGATGTACAACCCCTAACCCCCAATAAAACAGAAGTCCCCTTGAAATTCATCGTATCGAAATCTCCGAGGTACCAACATGTTCGTTGATTCATGAACTCCCCGAATACGGTGGTCTTGATTTTGAAGCTACAACCACTAACCGGAAGAAGAGAAAAGTATTTTCAAAATTCATTGCGTCGAATTCTTTGACGTACCAACATGTTCGCTGATTCAAGAGCTACCCGAATACGGCGGTCTTGATTTTGGAGCTACAACCACTAACCGGAAGGAGAGAAAAGTATTTTCAAAATTCATTGCATCGAACTCTTTGACGTACCAACATGTTCGCTGATTCATGAGCTCCCCAAATACGGTAGTCTCGATTTTTGATGTACAACCCCTAACCCCCAATGAAACAGGAGTACCCTTACAATTTATCGTATCGAATTCTTCGACGTACCAACATGTTCGCTGATTCATAAGCTCCCCGGAAACGGTAGTCTCGATTTTGGAACTACAACCGCTAACCGGAACAAGAGAGGGGTATTTGCGAAATTCATTGTATCGAATTCTTTGACGTACCAACATATTCGCTGATTCATGAGCTCCCTAAATAAGGTAGTCTCAATTTTTGAGCTACAACCCCTAACCCCCAATAAAACAGAAGTACCCTCACAATTCATGGTATCGGATTCTTTGACGTACCAAAATGTTCGCTGATTTATGAGCTCCTCAAATACGGTAGTTCCGATTTTTGAGCTACAAACCCTAACCCGAAATAAAACAGAAGTACCATCAATATTCATCGTATCGAATTCTTTGACGTACCAACATGGTCGCTGATTCCTGAGCTCCCTGAATACAGTGGTTTCGATTTCGAAGCTACAACCCTTAACCGGAAGAAGAAAGGAGTATTTTCAGAATTCATCGTATCGGATTCTTTGACGTACCAACATGTTCGCTGGTTTATGAGCTCCCCAAATACGGTTGTCTCGATTTTTGAGCTACAACCCCTAACCCCCAATCGAACAGAAGTACCCTCACAATTTATGGTATCAAATTCTCTGACTTACCAACATGTTCGCTGAATCATGAGCTCTCCGAATACGGTGGTCTCGATATTGAAGCTACAACCCCTAACCGGAAGAAGAGAGGGGTAGTTTCGAAATTCGTCGTATCGAATTCTTTGACGTACCAACATGTGCGCACATTCATGAGCTTCCCAAATACGGTAGAATTGATTTTTGAGCTACAACCCGTAACCCCCAATCAAACAGAAGTTCCCTTAAAATTCATGGTATTGAATTCCTTGACTTACCGGAATGTTCGCTGATCTATGAGCTCCTCAAATACGGTGGTCTCGATTCTTGAGCTACAACACCTAACCCCCAATAGAACAGAAGTACCCTCAAAATTCATCGTATCGAATTCTTTGACGTACCAAAATGTTCGCTGATTTATGAGATCCTTAAATACGGTAGTTTCGATTTTTGAGCTACAACCCTTAACCGGAAGAAGAGAGGAGTATTTTCAAAATTCATCGTATCGGATTCTTTGACGTACCAACATGTTCGCTGGCTTATGAGCACTCTAAATACGGTTGTCTCGATTTTTGAGCTACAACCCCTAACCCCCAATCGAACAGGAGTACCCTCACAATTTATCGTATCAAATTCTCTGACTTACCAACATGTTCGCTGATTCATGAGCTCTTCGAATACGGTGTTCTCGATTTTGAAGCTACAACCACTAACCGGAAGAAGAGGGGAGTATTTTCAAAATTCATCGTATCGAATTCTTTGACGTACCAACATGTTCGCTGGTTTATGAGCTCCCCAAATACGGTTGTCTCGATTTTTGAGCTACAACCCCCAACCCCCAATAGAACAGAAGTACCCTCATAATCCATCGTATCAAATTATCTGACTTACCAACATGTTCGCTGATTCATGAGCTCTTCGAATACGGTAGTCTCGATTTTGAAGCTACAACCACTAACCGGGAGAACAGAGGGGTATTTTCGAAATTCGTCGTTTCGAATTCTTTGACGTACCAACATGTTCGCTAATTCAAGAGCTCCCCGAATACGGCGGTCTTGATTTTAGAGCTACAACCACTAACCGGAAGAAGAGAAAAGTATTTTTAAAATTCATTGCATCGAATTCTTTGACGTACCAACATGTTCGCTGATTCATGAGCTCCCCAAATACGGTAGTGTCGATTTTTGATGTACAACCCCTAACCCCCAATGAAACAGGAGTACCCTTACAATTTATCGTATCGAATTCTTCGACGTACCAGCATGTTTGCTGATTTATGAGCTCCCCAAATACGGTTGTCTCGCTTTTTGAGCTACAACCCCTAACGCCCAATAAAACAAAAGTACCCTCACAATTTTTCGTATCAAATTCTCCGACGTACCAACATGTTCGCTGATTCATGAGCTCTTCGAATACGGTGTTCTCGATTTTGAAGCTACAACCCATAACCGGAAAAAGAGAGGGGTATTTTCGAAATTAATTGTATCGAATTCTTTGACGTACCAACATGTCCGCACATTCATGAGCTTCCCAAATACGATAATATTGATTCTTGAGCTACAACCCCTAACCCCCAATAAAACAGAAGTACCCTTCAAATTCATTGTATCGAATTCTTTGACGTACCAACATGTTCGCTGATTCAAGAGCTACCCGAATACGGCGGTCTTGATTTTGGAGCTACAACCACTAACCGGAAGGAGAGAAAAGTATTTTCAAAATTCATTGCATCGAATTCTTTGACGTACCAACATGTTCGCTGATTCATGAGCTCCCCAAATACGGTAGTCTCGATTTTTGATGTACAACCCCTAACCCCCAATGAAACAGAAGTACCCTTGAAATTCATCGTATCGAAATCTTCGAGATACCAACTTGTTTGTTGATTCATGAGCTTCTCGAAAACGGTGGTCTTGATTTCGGAGCTACAACCGGTAACCGGAAGACGAGAGAAGTACTTTCAAAATTCATTGTATCGGATTCTTTGACGTACCAACATGTTCGCTGATTCATGAGCTTCCCAAATACGGTAGTCTTGATTTCTGATGTACAATTCCTAACCCCCAATAAAACGGAAGTACCCTTGAAATTCATCGTATCGAATTCTTTGACGTACCAAAATGTTCGCTGATTCATGAGCTCCCCAAATACGGTAGTCTCAATTTCTAATCTACAACCCCTTATCCGCAATAAAACAGAAGTACCCTCAAAATTCATCGTATCGAATTCTTTGACGTACCAACATGTTCGCTGATTCATGAGCTCTACAAATACGGTTGTCTCGATTTTTGAGCTACAACCCTTAACCCCCAATAGAACAGAAGTACCCTCACAATTTATCGTATCAAATTCTCCGACGTACCAACATGTTCGCTGATTCATGAGCTCTTCGAATACGGTGGTCTCGATTTTGAAGCTACAACCCCTAACCGGAAGAAGAGAGGGGTATTTTCGAAACTCATTGTATCGAATTCTTCGACGTACCAACATGTTCGCACATTCATGGGCTCCACAAATACGGTAGTATTGATTTTTAAGCTACAACCCCCAACCCCCAATAAAACAGAAGTACCCTTCAAATTCATCGTATCGAATTCTTTGACATACCAACATGTTCGCTAATTCAAGAGCTCCCCGAATACGGCGGTCTTGATTTTGGAGCTACAACCACTGACCGAAGGAAGAGAAAAGTATTTTCAAAATTCATTGCATCGAATTCTTCAAAGTATCAACATGTTCGCTGATTCATGCGTTTCCCAAATACGGTAGTCTCGATTTTTTTATCTACAACCTATAACCTCCAATAAAACAGAAGTACCCTGAAAATTCATCGTATCGAATTCTTTGATGTACCAAAATGTTCGCTGATTCATAAGCTCCTCAAATACGGTAGTCTTGATTTTTAAGCTCTAACCGCTAACCACCAATGAAACAGAAGTCCCCTTGGAATTCATCGTATCGAATTCTTTGACGTACCAACAGGTTCGTTGATTTATGAACTTCCCAAATACGGTAGTCTCGATTCTTGAGCTACAACCCCTAACCCCCAATATAACAGAAGTACCCTTACAATTTATCGTATCGAATTCTTCGACGTACCAACATGTTCGCCGAATCATGGGCTCCCCGAATACGGTGGTCTTGATGTTGAAGCTACAACCCCTACCCGGAAGGAGAGAGGAGTATTTTCGAAATTCATTGTATTGAATTCTCTGACGTCCCAACATGTTCGCTGATTTATGAGCTTCCCAAATACGGTAGTTTCGATTTTTGAGCTAGAACCCCTAACCCCCAATAAAACAGAAGTCCCCTTAAAATTCATCGTATCGAAATCTTCGAGGTACCAACATGTTCGTTGATTCATGAGCTCTGCGAATACGGTGGTCTCGATTTTGAAGCTACAACCACTAACCGGAAGAAGAGAGGGGTATTTTCGAAATTCGTCGTATCGAATTCTTTGACGTACCAACATGTTCGCTAATTCAAGAGCTCCCCGAATACGGTGGTCTTGATTTTGAAGCTACAACCACTAACCGGAAGAAGAGAAAAGTATTTTCAAAATTCATCGCGTCGAATTCTTTGACGTACCAACATGTTCGCTGATTCAAGAGCTACCCGAATACGGCGGTCTTGATTTTGGAGCTACAACCACTAACCGGAAGGAGAGAAAAGTATTTTCAAAATTCATTGCATCGAACTCTTTGACGTACCAACATGTTCGCTGATTCATGAGCTCCCCAAATACGGTAGTCTCGATTTTTGATGTACAACCCCTAACCCCCAATGAAACAGGAGTACCCTTACAATTTATCGTATCGAATTCTTCGACGTACCAACATGTTCGCTGATTCATAAGCTCCCCGGAAACGGTAGTCTCGATTTTGAAACTACACCCCCTAACCGGAAGAAGAGAGGGGTATTTGCGAAATTCATTGTATCGAATTCGTTGACGTACCAACATGTTTGCTGATTCATGAGCTCCCTAAATACGGTAGTCTCAATTTCTGATCTGCAACCCCTAACCCCCAATAAAACAGAAGTAACCTCAAAATTCATCGTATCGAATTCTTTGACGTACCAACATGTTCGCTGATTGATGAGCTCCACAAATACGGTTGTCTCGATTTTTGAGCTACAACCCCTAACCCCCAATAGAACAGAAGTACCCTCACAATTTATCGTATCAAATTCTCCGACGTACCAACATGTTCGCTGATTCATGAGCTCTTCGAATACGGTGGTCTCGATTTTGAAGCTACAACCCGTAACCGGAAGAAGAGAGGGGTATTTTCGAAATTCATTGTATCGAATTCTTCGACGTACTAACATGTTCGCACATTCATGAGCTCCACAAATACGGTAGTATTGATTTTTAAGCTACAACCCCCAACCCCCAATAAAACAGAAGTACCCTTGAAATTCATCGTATCGAATTCTTTGACGTACCAACATGTTCGCTGGTTTATGAGCTCCCCAAATACGGTTGTCTCGATTTTTGAGCTACAACCCCCAACCCCCAATAGAACAGAAGTACCCTCACAATTCATCGTATCAAATTCTCTGACTTACCAACATGTTCGCTGATTCATGAGCTCTTCGAATACGGTGGTCTCGATTTTGAAGCTACAACCACTAACCGGGAGAAGAGAGGGGTATTTTCGAAATTCGTCGTATCGAATTCTTTGACGTACCAACATGTTCGCTAATTCAAGAGCTCCCCGAATACGGTGGTCTTGATTTACAAGCTACAACCACTAACCGGAAGAAGAGAAAAGTATTTTCAAAATTCATTGCGTCGAATTCTTTGACGTACCAACATGTTCGCTGATTCAAGAGCTACCCGAATACGGCGGTCTTGATTTTGGAGCTACAACCACTAACCGGAAGGAGAGAAAAGTATTTTCAAAATTCATTGCATCGAATTCTTTGACGTACCAACATGTTCGCTGATTCATGAGCTCCCCAAATACGGTAGTCTCGATTTTTGATGTACAACCCCTAACCCCCAATGAAACAGGAGTACCCTTACAATTTATCGTATCGAATTCTTCGACGTACCATCATGTTCGCTGATTCATAAGCTTCCCGGAAACGGTAGTCTCGATTTTGAAACTACAACCGCTAACCGGAACAAGAGAGTGGTATTTGCGAAATTCATTGTATCGAATTCTTTGACGTACCAACATATTCGCTGATTCATGAGCTCCCTAAATAAGGTAGTCTCGATTTTTGAGCTACAACCCCTAACCCCCAATAAAACAGAAGTACCCTCACAATTCATGGTATCGGATTCTTTGACGTACCAAAATGTTCGCTGATTTATGAGCTCCTCAAATACGGTAGTTTCGATTTTTGAGCTACAACCCCTAACCCGAAATAAAACAGAAGTACCATCAATATTCATCGTATCGAATTCTTTGACGTACCAACATGGTCGCTGATTCCTGAGCTCCCTGAATACAGTGGTTTCGATTTCGAAGCTACAACCCTTAACCGGAAGAAGAAAGGAGTATTTTCAGAATTCATCGTATCGGATTCTTTGACGTACCAACATGTTCGCTGGTTTATGAGCTCCCCAAATACGGTTGTCTCAATTTTTGAGCTACAACCCCTAACCCCCAATAGAACAGAAGTACCCTCACAATTTATCGTATCAAATTCTCTGACTTATCGACATGTTCGCTGATTCATGAGCTCTTCGAATACGGTGGTCTCGATTTTGAAGCTACGACCACTAACCGGGAGAAGAGAGGGGTATTTTCGAAATTCGTCGTATCGCATTCTTTGACGTACCAACATGTTCGCTAATTCGAAAGCTCCCCGAATACGGCGGTCTCGATTTCAAAGCTACGACCACTAACCGGGAGAAGAGAGGGGTATCTTCGAAATTAATTGTATCGAATTCTTCGACGTACCAACATGTCCGCACATTCATGAGCTCCCCAAATACGGTAATATTGATTCTTGAGCTACAACCCCTAACCCCCAATAAAACAGAAGTACCCTTCAAATTCATTGTATCGAATTCTTTGACGTACCAACATGTTCGCTGATTTATGAGCTCACCAAATACGGTAGTTTCGATTTTCGAACTAGGACCCGTAACCCCCAATCAAACAGAAGTTCCCTTAAAATTCATGGTATCGAATTCCTTGACTTACCGGAATGTTCGCTGATCTATGAGCTCCTCAAATACGGTAGTCTCGATTTTTGAGCTACAACCCCCAACCCCCAATAGAACAGAAGGACCCTCAAAATTCATCGTATCGAATTCTTTGACGTACCAACATGGTCGCTGATTCATAAGCTCCCCGGAAACGGTAGTCTCGATTTTGAAACTACAACCGCTAACCGGTACAAGAGAGGGGTATTTGCGAAATTCATTGTATCGAATTCTTCGACGTACCAACATGTTCGCTGATTCATGAGCTCCCTCAATACAGTAGTCTCGATTTTGAAACTACAACCGCTATCCGGAACAAGAAAGGGGTATTTGCGAAATTCATGGTATCGAATTCTTTGACGTACCAAAATGTTCGCTGATTTATGAGATCCTTAAATACGGTAGTTTCGATTTTTGAGCTACAACCCCTAACCCCCAATAAAACAGAAGTACCATCAATATTCATCGTATTGAATTCTTTGACGTACCAACATGTTCGCTGATTCATGAGCTCTTCGAATACGGTGGTCTCGATTTTGAAGCTACAACCACTAACCGGAAGAAGAGGGGAGTATTTTCAAAATCCATCGTATCGAATTCTTTGACGTACCAACATGTTCGCTGGTTTATGAGCTCCCCAAATACGGTTGTCTCGATTTTTGAGCTACAACCCACAACCCCCAATAGAACAGAAGTACCCTCATAATTCATCGTATCAAATTCTCTGACTTACCAACATGTTCGCTGATTCATGAGCTCTTCGAATACGGTGGTCTCGATTTTGAAGCTACAACCACTAACCGGAAGAAGAGAGGGGTATTTTCGAAATTCGTCGTATCGAATTCTTCGACGTACCATCATGTTCGCTGATTCATGAGCTCCCCGGAAACGGTAGTCTCGATTTTGAAACTACAACCGCTAACCGGAACAAGAGAGGGGTATTTGCGAAATTCATTGTATCGAATTCTTTGACGTAACAACATATTCGCTGATTCATGAGCTCCCTAAATAAGGTAGTCTCGATTTTTGAGCTACAACCCCTAACCCCCAATAAAACAGAAGTACCCTCACAATTCATGGTATCGGATTCTTTGACGTACCGAAATGTTCGCTGATCTATGAGCTCCTCAAATACGGTAGTTTCGATTTTTGAGCTACAACCCCTAACCCGAAATAAAACAGAAGTACCATCAATATTCATCGTATCGAATTCTTTGACGTACCAACATGGTCGCTGATTCCTGAGCTCCCTGAATACAGTGGTTTCGATTTCGAAGCTACAACCCTTAACCGGAAGAAGAAAGGAGTATTTTCAGAATTCATCGTATCGGATTCTTTGACGTACCAACATGTTCGCTGGTTTATGAGCTCCTCAAATACGGTTGTCTCGATTTTTGAGCTACAACCCCTAACACCCAATCGAACAGAAGTACCCTCACAATTTATGGTATCAAATTCTCTGACTTACCAACATGTTCGCTGATTCATGAGCTCTCCGAATACGGTGGTCTCGATATTGAAGCTACAACCCCTAACCGGAAGAAGAGAGGGGTATTTTCGAAATTCGTCGTATTGAATTCTTTGACGTACCAACATGTGCGCACATTCATGAGTTTCCCAAAGACGGTAGTATTGATTATTGAGCTACAACCCGTAACCCCCAATCAAACAGAAGTTCCCTCAAAATTCATGGTATTGAATTCCTTGACTTGCCGGAATGTTCGCTGATCTATGAGCTCCTCAAATACGGTGGTCTCAATTTTTGAGCTACAACACCTAACCCCCAATAGAACAGAAGTACCCTCAAAATTCATCGTATCGAATTCTTTGACGTACCAACATGGTCGCTGATCCATGAGCTCCCTGAAAACGGTGGTTTCGATTTTGAAGCTACGACCCTTAGTCGAAAGAAGAGAGGAGTATTTTCAAAATTCATCGTATCGAATTCTTTGACGTACCAACATGTTCGCTGGTTTATGAGCTCCCCAAATACGGTTGTCTCGATTTTTGAGCTACAACCCCTAACCCCCAATAGAACAGAAGTACCCTCACAATTTATCGTATCAAATTCTCTGACTTACCAACATGTTTGCTGATTCATGAGCTCTTCGAATACGGTGGTCTCGATTTTGAAGCTACAACCACTAACCGGAAGAAGAGAGGAGTATTTTCAAAATTCATCGTATCGAATTCCTTGACGTACCAACATGTTCACTGGTTTATGAGCTCCCCAAATACGGTTGTCTCGATTTTTGAGCTACAACCCCTAACCCCCAATAGAACAGAAGTACCCTCACAATTTATCGTATCAAATTCTCTGACTTACCGACATGTTCGCTGATTCATGAGCTCTTCGAATACAGTGGTCTCGATTTTGAAGCTACGACCACTAACCGGGAGAAGAGAGGGGTATTTTCGAAATTCGTCGTATCGAATTCTTTGACGTACCAACATGTTCGCTAATTCGAAAGCTCCCCGAATACGGCGGTCTTGATTTTGGAGCTACAACCACTAACCGGAAGAAGAGAAAAGTATTCTCAAAATTCATTGCATCGAATTCTTTGACGTAATAACGTGTTCGCTGATTCATGAGCTTCCCAAATACGATAGTGTCGATTTTTGATGTACAACCCCTAACCCCCAATGAAACAGGAGTACCCTTACAATTTATCGTATCGAATTCTTCGACGTACCAACATGTTCGCTGATTCATAAGCTCCCCGGGAACGGTAGTCTCGATTTTGAAACTACAACCGCTAACCGGAACAAGAGAGGGGTATTTGCGAAATTCATTGTATCGAATTCTTCGACGTACCAACATGTTCGCTGATTTATGAGCTCCCCAAATACGGTTGTCTCGATTTTCGAGCTACAACCCCTAACCCCCAATAGAACAGAAGTACCCTCACAATTTATCGTATCAAATTCTCTGACTTACCAACATGTTCGCTGATTCATGAGCACTTCGAATACGGTGGTCTCGATTTTGAAGCTACAACCACTAACCGGCAGAAGAGAGGAGTATTTTCAAAATTCATCGTATCGAATTCTTTGACGTACCAACATGTTCGCTGGTTTATGAGCTCCCCAAATACGGTTGTCTCGATTTTTGAGCTACAACCCCTAACCCCCAATAGAACAGAAGTACCCTCACAATTCATCGTATCAAATTCTCTGACTTACCAACATGTTCGCTGATTCATGAGCTCTTCGAATATGGTGGTCTCGATTTTGAAGCTACAACCCATAACCGGAAAAAGAGAGGGGTATTTTCGAAATTCGTCGTTTCGAATTCTTTGACGTACCAACATGTTCGCTAATTCGAGAGCTCCCCGAATACGGCGGTCTTGATTTTAGAGCTACAACCACTAACCGGAAGAAGAGAAAAGTATTTTTAAAATTCATTGCATCGAATTCTTCAGAGTACCAACATGTTCGCTGATTTATGAGCTCCCCAAATACGGTTGTCTCGATTTTCGAGCTACAACCCCTAACCCCCAATAGAACAGAAGTACCCTCACAATTTATCGTATCAAATTCTCTGACTTACCAACATGTTCGCTGATTCATGAGCACTTCGAATACGGTGGTCTCGATTTTGAAGCTACAACCACTAACCGGCAGAAGAGAGGAGTATTTTCAAAATTCATCGTATCGAATTCTTTGACGTACCAACATGTTCGCTGGTTTATGAGCTCCCCAAATACGGTTGTCTCGATTTTTGAGCTACAACCCCTAACCCCCAATAGAACAGAAGTACCCTCACAATTCATCGTATCAAATTCTCTGACTTACCAACATGTTCGCTGATTCATGAGCTCTTCGAATACGGTGGTCTCGATTTTGAAGCTACAACCCATAACCGGAAAAAGAGAGGGGTATTTTCGAAATTAATTGTATCGAATTCTTCGACGTACCAACATGTCCGCACATTCATGAGCTCCCCAAATACGGTAATATTGATTCTTGAGCTACAACCCCTAACCCCCAATAAAACAGAAGTACCCTTCAAATTAATTGTATCGAATTCTTTGACGTACCAACATGTTCGCTGATTTATGAGCTCACCAAATACGGTAGTTTTGATTTTCGAACTAGGACCCGTAACCCCCAATCAAACAGAAGTTCCCTTAAAATTCATGGTATCGAATTCCTTGACTTACCGGAATGTTCGCTGATCTATGAGCTCCTCAAATACGGTAATCTCGATTCTCGAGCTACAACCCCTAACCCCCAATAGAACAGAAGTACCCTTAAAATTCATCGTATCGAATTCTTTGACGTACCAACATGGTCGCTGATTCATGAGCTCCCTGAATACGGTGGTTTCGATTTTGAAGCTACGACCCTTAAACGGAAGAAGAGAGGAGTATTTTCAAAATTCATCGTATCGAATTCTTCGACGTACCAACATGTTCGCTGATTCATAAGCTCCCCGGAAACGGTAGTCTCGATTTTGAAACTACAACCGCTAACCGGTACAAGAGAGGGGTATTTGCGAAATTCATTGTATCGAATTCTTCGACGTACCAACATGTTCGCTGATTCATGAGCTCCCTCAATACAGTAGTCTCGATTTTGAAACTACAACCGCTATCCGGAACAAGGAAAGGGTATTTGCGAAATTCATGGTATCGAATTCTTTGACGTACCAAAATGTTCGCTGATTTATGAGATCCTTAAATACGGTAGTTTTGATTTTTGAGCTACAACCCCTAACCCCCAATAAAACAGAAGTACCATCAATATTCATCGTATTGAATTCTTTGACGTACCAACATGGTCGCTGATTCATGAGCTCCCTGAATACGGTGGTTTCGATTTTGGAGCTACAACCCTTAAGGGGACCAGTACAGCTTGAATTTTCGAAAAAATTGGTTTTTCGTTTTTTGCAGTTTATGTTACCTAAAGATCTTCTACGTCTGTGAAAAAATCGAGTTTGACGAAATCGTCACCGTTTAGAAGTTACGGTCAAAAGTTCGTTATTTGGCTATCGCGATTTGGCGCAAGTGGCGCTGGCGCTTGATTTCGATATTGATCACATGGTGTATGATCGCCATTACTTGTGCAATACTTTTCGAGGTTGCGTGAGCGTCTGCTCGATTTCCAGTGTTTCAGAATTCAAATAAATAAATAAAAACAGTACTTTTCAGTACTAAATAATTATAAATTTACCTAATATCTATAGCGCGTAATCGTTGTACGGGTGTTGTGACTTGGTGCTTCGAAAACTATAACCTAAAAGTAAGTATTCAATCAAAATAGTAATATCTACACTAAGCTTCTGCCGAACTGTGTGTGCGGTCGAAGTTTTTTTGCTTTTTGTTCACAGATTTTTTGATAAAACAGCAAGGAAATATATAAAATATATCCAATATATTCAATATGAAAAGAAGAGAGAGGAGTTCTGGTGTTGGCACAAAAGGATGCATTGGCCGGTCAAAGAAGAGGGCGAAAACATTTCCGCAGAAGCAAACAGCGGCTGATGGACAGAGCACTCATGTTTCAACAGCTTCGGATAGAAAAATCAGTGGCGACTACGAGGCTAGCGATTCTGCTGGCTATAGGCTGTTTCACGTGAAACACTATTCCGTGCTCTGCGGGAGCATTTATTTTGCAAGACATGTGGTGGGTCGATAGTTATGACTGAAGTTAGCTTGAGAGGACTGGGTGGAACATACGGTATCTCTTGTGAAAATTGTGTCCAGCTAAAAATCTTCAAAAGTAGCCCTATGATTGATGATACACGAAGCGCGTATTAAATCAATAGGCGATCCATACTAGCGATGCGTTGTATTGGGCAAGGCAATGAGTCTGCGGAGGATGCAGCAGGGCCCTCATATGCTGCTGGAGCTTTTTAAAGAAGTGAGTAAGAGAAAGAAGCATGTATGGAACAAAAAAATACATGGGAAAAAAAAGTTCTGAGAAAATAGTTTGCAGAAAAGAAAAAGGAAAAATTAAATTTCCAATAAAAAAAAAAATTATTTTCGAAAATTGAAAATTAAAAAAAAAAAAATTTCATTCAACTTTGGTATAACAAACTTTTTGATGTATGAGTCTCCGGAGGAGTATATAATTATTTAACAATTTTTCTGCAAAATCTTCAAACTCGTTTATCTCAGAACTATGTTTTTGGAGCTGTGTCGTAAGGTTTTAGGAGCACCGTTGCTCCGATTGGGGTCTTTGACGGCTCATTTTGTTCGGGCGACAAATCCTCATGATATGAACGAGGGAATTTTTGAATGTGTCTATTTTGGCCAAGTTATTTGCAAATTAGTGGCTCAAATTTCGGAAATTTTAGATAAATGACTGTAAGTTTTCACATGTGTTTTTCTTTTCAGATCCCCGCGTTCATAAGATGTGGAACTCCTGTCTGAAGAAGTTAAGACGTCGAAACACTGGATTGGATCAACGGTGTGCCTGAAACCTTACGACACAGTTTTTTGCAGAAATATTCTTTTTGATGTAAAATAAACTTTGGTTGACAAATAAAGTGATTCTGGAGTACTTGAAATATCTTAAACCAAGCTGTACTGGTCCCCTTAACCGGAAGAAGAGAGGAGTATTTTCAAAATTCATCGTATCGGATTCTTTGACGTACCAACATGTTCGCTGGCTTATGAGCTCTCTGAATACGGTTGTCTCGATTTTTGAGCTACAACCCCTAACCCCCAATCGAACAGAAGTACCCTCACAATTTATCGTATCAAATTCTCTGACTTACCAACATGTTCGCTGATTCATGAGCTCTTCGAATACGGTGTTCTCGATTTTGAAGCTACAACCACTAACCGGAAGAAGAGGGGAGTATTTTCAAAATTCATCGTATCGAATTCTTTGACGTACCAACATGTTCGCTGGTTTATGAGCTCCCCAAATACGGTTGTCTCGATTTTTGAGCTACAACCCCCAACCCCCAATAGAACAGAAGTACCCTCATAATTCATCGTATCAAATTCTCTGACTTACCAACATGTTCGCTGATTCATGAGCTCTTCGAATACGGTGGTCTCGATTTTGAAGCTACAACCACTAACCGGAAGAAGAGAGGGGTATTTTCGAAATTCGTCGTTTCGAATTCTTTGACGTACCAACATGTTCGCTAATTCAAGAGCTCCCCGAATACGGCGGTCTTGATTTTAGAGCTACAACCACTAACCGGAAGAAGAGAAAAGTATTTTCAAAATTCATTGCATCGAATTCTTTGACATACCAACATGTCCGCACATTCATGAGCTTCCCAAATACGGTAATATTGATTCTTGAGCTACAACCCCTAACCCCCAATAAAACAGAAGTACCCTTCAAATTCATTGTATCGAATTCTTTGACGTACCAACATGTTCGCTGATTTATGAGCTCCCCAAATACGGTAGTCTCGATTTTTGATGTACAACCCCTAACCCCCAATGAAACAGAAGTACCCTTACAATTTATCGTATCGAATTCTTCGACGTACCAACATGTTCGCTGATTCATGAGCTCCCCGGAAACGGTAGTCTCGATTTTGAAACTACAACCGCTAACCGGAACAAGAGAGGGGTATTTGCGAAATTCATTGTATCGAATTCTTTGACGTACCAACATATTCGCTGATTCATGAGCTCCCTAAATAAGGTAGTCTCGATTTTTGAGCTACAACCCCTAACCCCCAATAAAACAGAAGTACCCTCACAATTCATGGTATCGGATTCTTTGACGTACCAAAATGTTCGCTGATTCATGAGCTCCTCAAATACGGTAGTTTCGATTTTTGAGCTACAACCCCTAACCCGAAATAAAACAAAAGTACCATCAATATTCATCGTATCGAATTCTTTGACGTACCAACATGGTCGCTGATTCCCGAGCTCCCTGAATACAGTGGTTTCGATTTTGAAGCTACAACCCTTAACCGGAAGAAGAGAGGAGTATTTTCGGAATTCATCGTATCGGATTCTTTGACGTACCAACATGTTCGCTGGTTTATGAGCTCCCCAAATACGGTTGTCTCAATTTTTGAGCTACAACCCCTAACCCCCAATCGAACAGAAGTACTCTCACAATTTATGGTATCAAATTCTCTGACTTACCAACATGTTCGCTGATTCATGAGCTCTCCGAATACGGTGGTCTCGATATTGAAGCTACAACCCCTGACCGGAAGAAGAGAGGGGTATTTTCGAAATTCGTCGTATCGAATTCTTTGACGTACCAACATGTGCGCACATTCATGAGCTTCCCAAATACGGTAGTATTGATTTTTGAGCTACAACCCGTAACCCCCAATCAAACAGAAGTTCCCTTAAAATTCATGGTATCGAATTCCTTGACTTACCGGAATGTTCGCTGATCTATGAGCTCCTCAAATACGGTGGTCTCGATTTTTGAGCTACAACACCTAACCCCCAATAGAACAGAAGTACCCTCAAAATTCATCGTATCGAATTCTTTGACGTACCAACATGGTCGCTGGTTTATGAGCTCCCCAAATACGGTTGTCTCGATTTTTGAGCTACAACCCCTAACCCCCAATAGAACAGAAGTACCCTCACAATTTATCGTATCAAATTCTCTGACTTACCGACATGTTCGCTGATTCATGAGCTCTCCGAATACGGTGGTCTCGATATTGAAGCTACAACCCCTAACCGGAAGAAGAGAGGGGTATTTTCGAAATTCGTCGTATCGAATTCTTTGACGTACCAACATGTGCGCACATTCATGAGCTTCCCAAATACGGTAGTATTGATTTTTGAGCTACAACCCGTAACCCCCAATCAAACAGAAGTTCCCTTAAAATTCATGGTATCGAATTCCTTGACTTACCGGAATGTTCGCTGATCTATGAGCTCCTCAAATACGGTTGTCTCGATTTTTGAGCTACAACCCCTAACCCCTAATAGAACAGAAGTACCCTCAAAATTCATCGTATCGAATTCTTTGACGTACCGACATGGTCGCTGATTCATGAGCTCCCTGAATACGGTGGTTTCGATTTTGAAGCTACGACCCTTGAACGGAAGGAGAGAGGAGTATTTTCAAAATCCATTGTATCGAATTCTTTGACGTACCAAAATGTTCGCTGATTTATGAGCTCCTCAAATACGGTAGTTTCGATTTTTGAGCTACAACCCCCAACCCGAAATAAAACAGAAGTACCATCAATATTCATCGTATCGAATTCTTTGACGTACCAACATGTTCGCTGATTCATGAGCTCTTCGAAAAGGGTGGTCTCGATTTTGAAGCTACAACCACTAACCGGAAGAAGAGAGGGGTATTTTCGAAATTCGTCGTATCGAATTCTTTGACGTACCAACATGTTCGCTAATTCAAGAGCTCCCCGAATACGGCGGTCTTGATTTTGGAGCTACAACCACTAACCGGAAGAAGAGAAAAGTATTTTCAAAATTCATGGCATCGAATTCTTTGACGTACCAACATGTTCGCTGATTCATGACCTCCCCAAATACGGTAGTGTCGATTTTTGATGTACAACCCCCAACCCCCAATGAAACAGAAGTACCCTCACAATTTCTCGTATCGAATTCTTCGACGTACCAACATGTTCGCTGATTCATAAGCTCCCCGGAAACGGTAGTCTCGATTTTGAAACTACAACCGCTAACCGGAACAAGAGAGGGGTATTTGCGTAATTCATTCTATCGAATTCTTCGACGTACCAACATGTTCGTTGATTTATGAGCTCCCCAAATACAGTTGTCTCAATTTTTGAGCTACAACCCCTAACGCCCAATAGAACAGAAATACCCTCACAATCTATCGTATCAAATTCTCTGACTTACCAACATGTTCGCTGATTCATGAGCTCTTCGAATACGGTGGTCTCGATTTTGAAGCTACGACCCTTAAACGGAAGAAGAGAGGAGTATTTTCAAAATTCCTTGTATCGAATTCTTCCACGTACCAACATGTTCGCTGATTCATAAGCTCCCCGGAAACGGTAGTCTCGATTTTGAAACTACAACCGCTACCGGAACAAGAGAGGGGTATTTGCGAAATTCATTGTATCGAATTCTCCGACGTACCAACATGTTCGCTGATTCATGAGCTCTTCGAATACGGTGTTCTCGATTTTGAAGCTACAACCACTAACCGGAAGAAGAGGGGAGTATTTTCAAAATTCATCGTATCGAATTCTTTGACGTACCAACATGTTCGCTGGTTTATGAGCTCCCCAAATACGGTTGTCTCGATTTTTGAGCTACAACCCCCAACCCCCAATAGAACAGAAGTACCCTCATAATTCATCGTATCAAATTCTCTGACTTACCAACATGTTCGCTGATTCATGAGCTCTTCGAATACGGTGGTCTCGATTTTGAAGCTACAACCACTAACCGGAAGAAGAGAGGGGTATTTTCGAAATTCGTCGTTTCGAATTCTTTGACGTACCAACATGTTCGCTAATTCAAGAGCTCCCCGAATACGGCGGTCTTGATTTTAGAGCTACAACCACTAACCGGAAGAAGAGAAAAGTATTTTTAAAATTCATTGCATCGAATTCTTTGACATACCAACATGTCCGCACATTCATGAGCTTACCAAATACGGTAATATTGATTCTTGAGCTACAACCCCTAACCCCCAATAAAACAGAAGTACCCTTCAAATTCATTGTATCGAATTCTTTGACGTACCAACATGTTCGCTGATTTATGAGCTCCCCAAATACGGTAGTTTCGATTTTCGAACTACAACCCGTAACCCCCAATCAAACAGAAGTTCCCTTAAAATTCATGGTATCGAATTCCTTGACTTACCGGAATGTTCGCTGATCTATGAGCTCCTCAAATACGGTAGTCTCGATTTTTGAGCTACAACCCCTAACCCCTAATAGAACAGAAGTACCCTCAAAATTCATCGTATCGAATTCTTTGACGTACCGACATGGTCGCTGATTCATGAGCTCCCTGAATACGGTGGTTTCGATTTTGAAGCTACGACCCTTGAACGGAAGGAGAGAGGAGTATTTTCAAAATCCATTGTATCGAATTCTTTGACGTACCAAAATGTTCGCTGATTTATGAGCTCCTCAAATACGGTAGTTTCGATTTTTGAGCTACAACCCCCAACCCGAAATAAAACAGAAGTACCATCAATATTCATCGTATCGAATTCTTTGACGTACCAACATGTTCGCTGATTCATGAGCTCTTCGAAAAGGGTGGTCTCGATTTTGAAGCTACAACCACTAACCGGAAGAAGAGAGGGGTATTTTCGAAATTCGTCGTATCGAATTCTTTGACGTACCAACATGTTCGCTAATTCAAGAGCTCCCCGAATACGGCGGTCTTGATTTTGGAGCTACAACCACTAACCGGAAGAAGAGAAAAGTATTTTCAAAATTCATGGCATCGAATTCTTTGACGTACCAACATGTTCGCTGATTCATGACCTCCCCAAATACGGTAGTGTCGATTTTTGATGTACAACCCCCAACCCCCAATGAAACAGAAGTACCCTCACAATTTCTCGTATCGAATTCTTCGACGTACCAACATGTTCGCTGATTCATAAGCTCCCCGGAAACGGTAGTCTCGATTTTGAAACTACAACCGCTAACCGGAACAAGAGAGGGGTATTTGCGTAATTCATTCTATCGAATTCTTCGACGTACCAACATGTTCGTTGATTTATGAGCTCCCCAAATACAGTTGTCTCAATTTTTGAGCTACAACCCCTAACGCCCAATAGAACAGAAATACCCTCACAATCTATCGTATCAAATTCTCTGACTTACCAACATGTTCGCTGATTCATGAGCTCTTCGAATACGGTGGTCTCGATTTTGAAGCTACGACCCTTAAACGGAAGAAGAGAGGAGTATTTTCAAAATTCCTTGTATCGAATTCTTCCACGTACCAACATGTTCGCTGATTCATAAGCTCCCCGGAAACGGTAGTCTCGATTTTGAAACTACAACCGCTACCGGAACAAGAGAGGGGTATTTGCGAAATTCATTGTATCGAATTCTCCGACGTACCAACATGTTTGCTGATTCATGAGCTCCCTCAATACGGTAGTCTCGATTTTTGAGCTACAACCCCTAACCCCCAATAAAACAGAAGTACCCTTAGAATTCATGGTATCGAATTCTTTGACGTACCAAAATGTTCGCTGATTTATGAGATCCTCAAATACGGTAGTTCCGATTTTTGAGCTACAATCCCTAACCCCCAATAAAACAGAAGTACCCTCAATATTTATCGTATCGAATTCTTTGACAGACCAACATGGTCGCTGATTCATGAGCTCCCTGAATACGGTGGTTTCGATTTTGAAGCTACAACCCTTAACCGGAAGAAGAGAGGAGTATTTTCAAAATTCATCGTATCGGATTCTTTGACGTACCAACATGTTCGCTGGTTTATGAGCTCTCCAAATACGGTTGTCTCGATTCTTGAGCTACAACCCCTAACCCCCAATCGAACAGAAGTACCTTCACAATTTATCGTATCAAATTCTCTGACTTACCAACATGTTCGCTGATTCATGAGCTCTACGAATACGGTGGTCTCGATTTTGAAGCTACAACCACTAACCGGAAGAAGAGAAAAGTATTTTCAAAATTCATTGCATCGAATTCTTTGACGTACCAACATGTTCGCTGATTCATGAGCTCCTCATATACGGTAGTGTCGATTTTTTATGTACAACCCCTAACCCCCAATGTAACAGGAGTACCCTTACAATCTATCGTATCGAATTCTTCGACGTACCAACATGTTCGCTGATTTATAATCCCCCCGGAAACGGTAGTCTCGATTTTGAAACTACAACCGCTAACCGGAACAAGAGACGGATATTTGCGAAATTCATTGTATCGAATTCTTCGACGTAACAACATGTTTGCTGATTTATGAGCTCCCCAAATACGGTTGTCTCGATTTTTGAGCTACAACCCCTTACCCCCAATAAAATAGAAGTACCCTCACAATTTTTCGTATCAAATTCTCCGACGTACCAACATGTTCGCTGATTCATGAGCTCTTCGAATACGGTGTTCTCGATTTTGAAGCTACAACCCATAACCGGAAAGAGAGAGGGGTATTTTCGCAATTAATTGTATCGAATTCTTCGACGTACCAACATGTCCGCACATTCATGAGCTCCCCAAATACGGTAATATCGATTCTTGAGCTACAACCCCTAATTCCCAATAAAACAGAAGTACCCTTCAAATTCATTGTATCGAATTCTTCGACGTACCAACATGTTCGCTGATTCATGAGCTCCCCAAATACGGTAGTTTCGATTTTCGAACTACAACCCGTAACCCCCAATCAAACAGAAGTTTCCTTAAAATTCATGGTATCGAATTCCTTGACTTACTGGAATGTTCGCTGATCTATGAGCTCCTCAAATACGGTAGTCTCGATTTTTGAGCTACAACCCCTAACCCCCAATAGAACAGAAGTACCCTCAAAATTCATCGTATCGAATTCTTTGACGAACCAACATGGTCGCTGATTCATGAGCTCCCTGAATACGGTGGTTTCGATTTTGAAGCTACGACCCTTAAACGGAAGAAGAGAGGAGTATTTTCAAAATTCATCGTACCGAATTCTTTGACGTACCAACATGTTCGCTGATTTATGAGCTCCCCGAATACAGTTGTTTCGATTTTTGAGCTACAACCCCTAACCTCTAATAAAACAGAAATACCCTCACAATTTATCGTATCAAATTCTCCGACGTACCAACATGTTCGCTGATTCATGAGCTCTTCGAATACGGTGGTCTCGATTCCGAAGCTACAACCCCTAACCGGAAGAGGAGAGGGGTATTTTCGAAATTCATTGTATCAAATTCTTCGACGTACCAACATGTTCGCACATTTATGAGCTCCCCAAATACGGTAGTATTTATTTCTGAGCTACAACCCCTAACCCCCAATGAAACAAAAGTACCCTTCAAATTCATCGTATCGAATTCTTTGACGTACCAACATGTTCGCTAATTTATGAGCTCCTCGAATACGGTAGTTTCGATTTTTGAACTACAACCCGTAAGCCCCAATCAAACAGAAGTTTCCTTAAAATTCATGGTATCGAATTCCTTGACTTACCGCAATGTTCGCTGATCTATGAGCTCCTCAAATACGGTAGTCTCGATTTTTGATCTACAACCCCTAACCTCCAATAAAACAGAAGTACCCTTACAATTCATCGTATCGAATTCTCCGACGTACCAACATGTTTACTGATTCATAAGCTATCCGAAAACGGTAGTCTCGATTATGAAACTACAACCCCTAAGCGGAAGAAGAGAGGGGTGTTTGCGGAATCCATTGTATCGAATTCTTTGACGTACCAACATGTTCGCTGATTCATAAGCTCCCTAAATACGGTAGTCTCGATTTTTGAGCTACAACCCCCAACCCCAAATATAACAGAAGTACCTTTACAATTTATCGTATGGAATTCTTTGACGTACGAACATGTTCGCTGATTCATGAGCTCCCCAAGTACGGTAGTCCCGGTTTTTGATCTACAACCCCTAACCCCCAATAAAACAGAAGTACCCTGAAAATTCATCGTATCGAATTCTTTGACGTACCAAAACGTTCGCTGATCCATAAGCTCCTCAAATACGGTAATCTTGATTTTTGATCTCTAACTACTAACCCCCAATGAAACAGAAGTCCCCTTGAAATTCATCGTATCGAATTCTTTGACGTACCGACAGGTTCGTTGATTTACGAACTTCCCAAATACGATAGTCTCGATTCTTGAGCTACAACCCCTGACCCCCAATATAACAGAAGTACCCTTACAATTTATCGTATCGAATTCTTCGAAGTACCAACATGTTCGCCGATTCATGAGCTTCCCGAATACGATGGTCTTGATGTTGAAGCTACAACCCCTACCCGGAAGGAGAGAGGAGTATTTTCGAAATTCATTGTATCGAATTCTTTGACGTACCAACATGTTCGCTGATTTATAAGCTCCCCAAATACAGTAGTTCCGATTTCTGATCTACAACCTCTAACCCCCAATAATACAGAAGTACCCTTAAAATTCATTGTATCGAATTCTTTGACGTACCAACATGTTCGCTGATTCATGAGCTCTTCGAATACGGTGGTCTCGATTTTGAAGCTACAACCACTAACCGGAAGAAGAGAGGGGTATTTTCGAAATTCGTCGTTTCGAATTCTTTGACGTACCAACATGTTCGCTAATTCAAGAGCTCCCCGAATACGGCGGTCTTGATTTTAGAGCTACAACCACTAACCGGAAGAAGAGAAAAGTATTTTCAAAATTCATTGCATCGAATTCTTTGACATACCAACATGTCCGCACATTCATGAGCTTCCCAAATACGGTCATATTGATTCTTGAGCTACAACCCCTAACCCCCAATAAAACAGAAGTACCCTTCAAATTCATTGTATCGAATTCTTTGACGTACCAACATGTTCGCTGATTTATGAGCTCCCCAAATACGGTAGTCTCGATTTTTGATGTACAACCCCTAACCCCCAATGAAACAGAAGTACCCTTACAATTTATCGTATCGAATTCTTCGACGTACCAACATGTTCGCTGATTCATGAGCTCCCCGGAAACGGTAGTCTCGATTTTGAAACTACAACCGCTAACCGGAACAAGAGAGGGGTATTTGCGAAATTCATTGTATCGAATTCTTTGACGTACCAACATATTCGCTGATTCATGAGCTCCCTAAATAAGGTAGTCTCGATTTTTGAGCTACAACCCCTAACCCCCAATAAAACAGAAGTACCCTCACAATTCATGGTATCGGATTCTTTGACGTACCAAAATGTTCGCTGATTTATGAGCTCCTCAAATACGGTAGTTTCGATTTTTGAGCTACAACCCCTAACCCGAAATAAAACAGAAGTACCATCAATATTCATCTCATCGAATTCTTTGACGTACCAACATGGTCGCTGATTCCCGAGCTCCCTGAATACAGTGGTTTCGATTTTGAAGCTACAACCCTTAACCGGAAGAAGAGAGGAGTATTTTCGGAATTCATCGTATCGGATTCTTTGACGTACCAACATGTTCGCTGGTTTATGAGCTCCCCAAATACGGTTGTCTCAATTTTTGAGCTACAACCCCTAACCCCCAATCGAACAGAAGTACCCTCACAATTTATGGTATCAAATTCTCTGACTTACCAACATGTTCGCTGATTCATGAGCTCTCCGAATACGGTGGTCTCGATATTGAAGCTACAACCCCTAACCGGAAGAAGAGAGGGGTATTTTCGAAATTCGTCGTATCGAATTCTTTGACGTACCAACATGTGCGCACATTCATGAGCTTCCCAAATACGGTAGTATTGATTTTTGAGCTACAACCCGTAACCCCCAATCAAACAGAAGTTCCCTTAAAATTCATGGTATCGAATTCCTTGACTTACCGGAATGTTCGCTGATCTATGAGCTCCTCAAATACGGTGGTCTCGATTTTTGAGCTACAACACCTAACCCCCAATAGAACAGAAGTACCCTCAAAATTCATCGTATCGAATTCTTTGACGTACCAACATGGTCGCTGGTTTATGAGCTCCCCAAATACGGTTGTCTCGATTTTTGAGCTACAACCCCTAACCCCCAATAGAACAGAAGTACCCTCACAATTTATCGTATCAAATTCTCTGACTTACCGACATGTTCGCTGATTCATGAGCTTTTCGAATACGGTGGTCTCGATTTTGAAGCTACGACCATTAACCGGAAGAAGAGAGGGGTATTTTCGAAATTCGTCGTATCGAATTCTTTGACGTACCAACATGTTCGCTAATTCGAAAGCTCCCCGAATACGGCGGTCTTGATTTTGGAGCTACAACCACTAACCGGAAGAAGAGAAAAGTATTCTCAAAATTCATTGCATCGAATTCTTTGACGTACTAACATGTTCGATAATTCATGAGCTTCCCAAATACGGTAGTGTCGATTTTTGATGTACAACCCCCGACCCCCAATGAAACAGGAGTACCCTTACAATTTATCGTATCGAATTCTTCGACGTACCAACATGTTTGCTGATTCATAAGCTCCCCGGAAACGGTAGTCTCGATTTTGAAACTACAACCGCTAACCGGAACAAGAGAGGGGTATTTGCGAAATTCATTGTATCGAATTCTTCGACGTACCAACATGTTCGCTGATTTATGAGCTCCCCAAATACGGTTGTCTCGATTTTTGAGCTACAACCCCTAACCCCCAATAGAACAGAAGTACCCTCACAATTTATTGTATCAAATTCTCTGACTTACCAACATGTTCGCTGATTCATGAGCACTTCGAATACGGTGGTCTCGATTTTGAAGCCACAACCACTAACCGGCAGAAGAGAGGAGTATTTTCAAAATTCATCGTATCGAATTCTTTGACGTACCAACATGTTCGCTGGTTTATGAGCTCCCCAAATACGGTTGTCTCGATTTTTGAGCTACAACCCTTAACCCCCAATAGAACAGAAGTAACCTCACAATTCATCGTATCAAATTCTCTGACTTACCAACATGTTCGCTGATTCATGAGCTCTTCGAATACGGTGGTCTCGATTTTGAAGCTACAACCCATAACCGGAAAAAGAGAGGGGTATTTTCGAAATTAATTGTATCGAATTCTTCGACGTACCAACATGTCCGCACATTCATGAGCTCCCCAAATACGGTAATATTGATTCTTGAGCTACAACCCCTAACCCCCAATAAAACAGAAATACCCTTCAAATTCATTGTATTGAATTCTTTGACGTACTAACATGTTTGCTGATTTATGAGCTCCCCAAATACGGTAGTTTCGATTTTCGAACTAGGACCCGTAACCCCCAATCAAACAGAAGTTTCCTCAAAATTCATGGTATCGAATTCCTTGACTTAACGGAATGTTGTACCAACATGTTCGCTGATTTATAATCCCCCCGGAAACGGTAGTCTCGATTTTGAAACTACAACCGCTAACCGGAACAAGAGAGGGGTATTTGCGAAATTCATTGTATCGAATTCTTCGACGTACCAACATGTTTGCTGATTAATGAGCTCCCCAAATACGGTTGTCTCGATTTTTGAGCTACAACCCCTAACCCCCAATAAAATAGAAGTACCCTCACAATTTTTCGTATCAAATTCTCCGACGTACCAACATGTTCGCTGATTCATGAGCTCTTCGAATACGGTGTTCTCGATTTTGAAGCTACAACCACTAACCGGAAGAAGAGGGGAGTATTTTCAAAATTCATCGTATCGAATTCTTTGACGTACCAACATGTTCGCTGGTTTATGAGCTCCCCAAATACGGTTGTCTCGATTTTTGAGCTACAACCCCCAACCCCCAATAGAACAGAAGTACCCTCATAATTCATCGTATCAAATTCTCTGACTTACCAACATGTTCGCTGATTCATGAGCTCTTCGAATACGGTGGTCTCGATTTTGAAGCTACAACCACTAACCGGAAGAAGAGAGGGGTATTTTCGAAATTCGTCGTTTCGAATTCTTTGACGTTTCAACATGTTCGCTAATTCAAGAGCTCCCCGAATACGGCGGTCTTGATTTTAGAGCTACAACCACTAACCGGAAGAAGAGAAAAGTATTTTTAAAATTCATTGCATCGAATTCTTTGACATACCAACATGTCCGCACATTCATGAGCTTCCCAAATACGGTAATATTGATTCTTGAGCTACAACCCCTAACCCCCAATAAAACAGAAGTACCCTTCAAATTCATTGTATCGAATTCTTTGACGTACCAACATGTTCGCTGATTTATGAGCTCCCCAAATACGGTAGTTTCGATTTTCGAACTACAACCCGTAACCCCCAATCAAACAGAAGTTCCCTTAAAATTCATGGTATCGAATTCCTTGACTTACCGGAATGTTCGCTGATCTATGAGCTCCTCAAATACGGTAGTCTCGATTTTTGAGCTACAACCCCTAACCCCAAATAGAACAGAAGTACCCTCAAAATTCATCGTATCGAATTCTTTGACGTACCGGCATGGTCGCTGATTCATGAGCTCCCTGAATACGGTGGTTTCGATTTTGAAGCTACGACCCTTGAACGGAAGGAGAGAGGAGTATTTTCAAAATCCATTGTATCGAATTCTTTGACGTACCAAAATGTTCGCTGATTTATGAGCTCCTCAAATACGGTAGTTTCGATTTTTGAGCTACAACCCCTAACCCGAAATAAAACAGAAGTACCATCAATATTCATCGTATCGAATTCTTTGACGTACCAACATGTTCGCTGATTCATGAGCTCTTCGAAAAGGGTGGTCTCGATTTTGAAGCTACAACCACTAACCGGAAGAAGAGAGGGGTATTTTCGAAATTCGTCGTATCGAAGTCTTTGACGTACCAACATGTTCGCTAATTCAAGAGCTCCCCGAATACGGCGGTCTTGATTTTGGAGCTACAACCACTAACCGGAAGAAGAGAAAAGTATTTTCAAAATTCATTGCATCGAATTCTTTGACGTACCAACATGTTCGCTGATTCATGACCTCCCCAAATACGGTAGTCTCGATTTTTGATGTACAACCCCTAACCCCCAATGAAACAGAAGTACCCTCACAATTTCTCGTATCGAATTCTTCGACGTACCAACATGTTCGCTGATTCATAAGCTCCCCGGAAACGGTAGTCTCGATTTTGAAACTACAACCGCTAACCGGAACAAGAGAGCGGTATTTGCGAAATTCATTGTATCGAATTCTTCGACGTAACAACATGTTCGTTGATTTATGAGCTCCCCAAATACAGTTGTCTCGATTTTTAAGCTACAACCCCTGACCCCCAATAGAACAGAAGTACCCTCACAATCTATCGTATCAAATTCTCTGACTTACCAACATGTTCGCTGATTCATGAGCTCTTCGAATACGGTGGTCTCGATTTTGAAGCTACAACCACTAACCGGCAGAAGAGAGGAGTATTTTCAAAATTCATCGTATCGAATTCTTCGACGTACCAACATGTTCGCTGGTTTATGAGCTCCCCAAATACGGTTGTCTTGATTTTTGAGCTACAACCCCTAACCCCCAATAGAACAGAAGTACCCTCACAATTTATCGTATCAAATTCTCTGACTTACCAACATGTCCGCACATTCATGAGCTCCCCAAATACGGTAATATTGATCCTTGAGCTACAACCCCTAACCCCCAATAAAACAGAAGTACCCTTCAAATTCATTGTATCGAATTCTTTGACGTACCAACATGTTCGCTAATTTATGAGCTCCCCAAATACGGTAGTTTCGATTTTCGAACTACAACCCGTAACCCCCAATCAGACAGAAGTTGCCTTAAAATTCATGGTATCGAATTCTTCGACTTACCGGAATGTTCGCTGATCTATGAGCTCCTCAAATACGGTAGTCTCGATTTTTGAGCTACAACCCCTAACCCCCAATAGAACAGAATTACCCTCAAAATTCATCGTATCGAATTCTTTGACGTACCAACATGGTCGCTGATTCATGAGCTCCCTGAATACGGTGGTTTCGATTTTGAAGCTACGACCCTTAAACGGAAGAAGAGAGGAGTATTTTCAAAATTCATTGTATCGAATTCTTCCACGTACCAACATGTTCGCTGGTTTATGAGTTCTTCAAATACGGTTGTCTCGATTCTTGAGCTACAACCCCTAACCCCCAATCGAACAGAAGTACCCTCACAATTTATCGTATCAAATTCTCTGACTTACCAACATGTTCGCTGATTCATGAGCTCTTCGAATACGGTGGTCTCGATTTTGAAGCTACAACCACTAACCGGAAGAAGAGAGGAGTATTTTCAAAATTCATCGTATCGAATTCTTTGACGTACCAACATGTTCGCTGGTTTATGAGCTCCCCAATTACGGTTGTCTCGATTTTTGAGCTACAACCCCCAACCCCCAATCGAACAGAAGTACCCTCACAATTCATCGAATCAAATTCTCTGACTTACCAACATGTTCGCTGATTCATGAGCTCTTCGAATACGGTGGTCTCGATTTTGAAGCTACAACCACTAACTGGAAGAAGAGAGGGGTATTTTCGAAATTCGTCGTATCGAATTCTTTGACGTACCGAAACGTTCGCTTATTTAAGAGCTCCCCGAATACGGCGGTCTTGATTTTGGAGCTACAACCACTAACCGGAAGAAGAGAAAAGTATTTTCGAAATTCATTGCATCGAATTCTTTGACGTACCAACATGTTCGCTGATTCATGAGCTTCTCAAATACGGTAGTATCGATTTTTTATGCACAACCCCTAACCCCCAATGAAACAGGAGTACCCTTACAATTTATCGTATCGAATTCTTCGACGTACCAACATGTTCGCTGATTTATAATCCCCCCGGAAACGGTAGTCTCGATTTTGAAACTACAACCGCTAACTGGAACAAGAGAGGGGTATTTGCGAAATTCATTGTATCGAATTCTTCGACGTACCAACATGTCCGCACATTCATGAGCTCCCCAAATACGGTAATATCGATTCTTGAGCTACAACCCCTAATTCCCAATAAAACAGAAGTACCCTTCAAATTCATTGTATCGAATTCTTTGATGTACCAACATGTTCGCTGATTTATGAGCTCCCCAAATACGGAAGTTTCGATTTTCGAACTACAACCCGTAACCCCCAATCAAACAGAAGTTCCCTTAAAATTCATGGTATCGAATTCCTTGACTTACTGGAATGTTCGCTGATCTATGAGCTCCTCAAATACGGTAGTCTCGATTTTTGAGCTACAACCCCTAACCCCCAATAGAACAGAAGTACCCTGAAAATTCATCGTATCGAATTCTTTGACGTACCAACATGGTCGCTGATTCATGAGCTCCCTGAATACGGTGGTTTCGATTTTGAAGCTACGACCCTTAAACGGAAGAAGAGAGGAGTATTTTCAAAATTCATCGTATCGAATTCTTTGACGTACCAACATGTTCGCTGGTTTATGAGCTTCCCAAATACGGTTGTCTCGATTTTTGAGCTACAATCCCTAACCCCCAATCGAACAGAAGTACCCTCACAATTCATGGTATCGAATTCTCTGACTTACCAACATGTTCGCTGATTCATGAGCTCTCCAAATACGGTGGTCTCGATATTGAACCTACAACCCCTAACCGGAAGAAGAGAGGGGTATTTTCGAAATTCGTCGTATGGAATTCTTTGACGTACCAACATGTTCGCACATTCATGAGCTTTCCAAATACAGTAGTATTGATTTTCGAGCTACAACCCCCAACCCCCAATAAAACAGAAGTACCCTTCAAATTCATCGTTTCGAATTCTTTGACATACCAACATGTTCGCTGATTCATGACCTCCCCAAATACGGTAGTCTCGATTTTTGATGTACAACCCCTAACCCCCAATAAAACAGAAGTACCCTCACAATTTCTCGTATCGAATTCTTCGACGTACCAACATGTTCGCTGATTCATAAGCTCCCCGGAAACGGTAGTCTCGATTTTGAAACTACAACCGCTAACCGGAACAAGAGAGGGGTATTTGCGAAATTCATTGTATCGAATTCTTCGACGTACCAACATGTTCGTTGATTTATGAGCTCCCCAAATACAGTTGTCTCGATTTTTGAGCTACAACCCCTAACGCTCAATAGAACAGAAATACCCTCACAATCTATCGTATCAAATTCTCTGACTTACCAACATGTTCGCTGATTCATGAGCTCTTCGAATACGGTGGTCTCGATTTTGAAGCTACAACCACTAACCGGCAGAAGAGAGGAGTATTTTCAAAATTCATCGTATCGAATTCTTTGACGTACTAACATGTTCGCTGGTTCATGAGCTCCCCAAATACGGTTGTCTCGATTTTTGAGCTACAACCCCTAACCCCCAATAGAACAGAAGTACCCTCACAATTTATCGTATCAAATTCTCTGACTTACCAACATGTCCGCACATTCATGAGCTCCCCAAATACGGTAATATTGATCCTTGAGCTACAACCCCTAACCCCCAATAAAACAGAAGTACCCTTCAAATTCATTGTATCGAATTCTTTGACGTACCAACATGTTCGCTGATTTATGAGCTCCCCAAATACGGTAGTTTCGATTTTCGAACTACAACCCGTAACCCCCAATCAGACAGAAGTTCCCTTAAAATTCATGGTATCGAATTCCTTGACTTACCGGAATGTTCGCTGATCTATGAGATCCTCAAATACGGTAGTCTCGATTTTTGAGCTACAACCCCTAACCCCCAATAGAACAGAATTACCCTCAAAATTCATCGTATCGAAATCTTTGACGTACCAACATGTTCGCTGGTTTATGAGCTCCCCAAATACGGTTGTCTCGATTTTTGAGCTACAACCCCTAACCCCCAATAAAACAGAAGTACCCTCACAATTCATCGTATCAAATTCTCTGACTTACCAACATGTTCGCTGATTCATGAGCTCTTCGAATACGGTGGTCTCTATTTTGAAACTACAACCACTGACCGGAAGAAGAGAGGGGTATTTTCGAAATTCGTCGTATCGAATTCTTTGACGTACCAACATGTTCGCTAATTCAAGAGCTCCCCGAATACGGCGGTCTTGATTTTGGAGTTACAACCACTAACCGGAAGAAGAGAAAAGTACTTTCAAAATTCATTGCAACGAATTCTTTGACGTACCAACATGTTCGCTGATTCATGAGCTCCCCAAATACGGTAGTGTCGATTTTTGATGTACAACCCCTAACCCTCAATGAAACAGGAGTACCCTTACAATTCATCGTATCGAATTCTTCGACGTACCAACATGTTCGCTAATTCATAAGCTTCCCGGAAACGGTAGTCTCGATTCTGAAACTACAACCGCTCAACGGAACAAGAGAGGGGTATTTGCGAAATTCATTCTTTCGAATTCTTCGACGTACCAACATGTTCGCTGATTCATGAGCTCCCTCAATACGGTCGTCTCGATTTTTGAGCTACAACCCCTAACCCCCAATGAAACAGAAGTACCCTTAGAATTCATGGTCTCGAATTCTTTGACGTACCAAAATGTTCGCTGATTTATGAGCTCCTCAAATGGGGTAGTTCCGATTTTTGAGCTACAACCCCTAACCCCCAATAAACTAGAAGTACCCTCAAAATTCATCGTATCGAATTCTGGGACGTACCAACATGGTCGCTGATTCACGAGCTCCCTGAATACGGTGGTTCCGATTTTGAAGCTACAACCCTTAACCGGAAGAAACGAGGAGTATTTTGAAAATTCATCGTATCGAATTCTTTGACGTACCAACATGTTCGCTGATTTATGAGCTCCCCAAATACGGTTGTCTCGATTTCTGAGCTACAACCCCTAACCCCCAATAGAACAGAAGTACCCTGAAAATTCATCGTATCGAATTCTTTGACGTACCAACATGGTCGCTGATTCATGAGCTCCCTGAATACGGTGGTTTCGATTTTGAAGCTACGACCCTTAAACGGAAGAAGAGAGGAGTATTTTGGAAATTCATCGTATCGAATTCTTTGACGTACCAACATGTTCGCTGGTTTATGAGCTTCCCAAATACGGTTGTCTCGATTTTTGAGCTACAATCCCTAACCCCCAATCGAACAGAAGTACCCTCACAATTCATGGTATCGAATTCTCTGACTTACCAACATGTTCGCTGATTCATGAGCTCTCCAAATACGGTGGTCTCGATATTGAACCTACAACCCCTAACCGGAAGAAGAGAGGGGTATTTTCGAAATTCGTCGTATGGAATTCTTTGACGTACCAACATGTTCGCACATTCATGAGCTTTCCAAATACAGTAGTATTGATTTTCGAGCTACAACCCCCAACCCTCAATAAAACAGAAGTACCCTTCAAATTCATCGTTTCGAATTCTTTGACGTACCAACATGTTCGCTGATTCATGACCTCCCCAAATACGGTAGTCTCGATTTTTGATGTACAACCCCTAACCCCCAATGAAACAGAAGTACCCTCACAATTTCTCGTATCGAATTCTTCGACGTACCAACATGTTCGCTGATTCATAAGCTCCCCGGAAACGGTAGTCTCGATTTTGAAACTACAACCGCTAACCGGAACAAGAGAGGGGTATTTGCGAAATTCATTGTATCGAATTCTTCGACGTACCAACATGTTCGTTGATTTATGAGCTCCCCAAATACAGTTGTCTCGATTTTTGAGCTACAACCCCTAACGCTCAATAGAACAGAAATACCCTCACAATCTATCGTATCAAATTCTCTGACTTACCAACATGTTCGCTGATTCATGAGCTCTTCGAATACGGTGGTCTCGATTTTGAAGCTACAACCACTAACCGGCAGAAGAGAGGAGTATTTTCAAAATTCATCGTATCGAATTCTTTGACGTACTAACATGTTCGCTGGTTTATGAGCTCCCCAAATACGGTTGTCTCGATTTTTGAGCTACAACCCCTAACCCCCAATAGAACAGAAGTACCCTCACAATTTATCGTATCAAATTCTCTGACTTACCAACATGTCCGCACATTCATGAGCTCCCCAAATACGGTAATATTGATCCTTGAGCTACAACCCCTAACCCCCAATAAAACAGAAGTACCCTTCAAATTCATTGTATCGAATTCTTTGACGTACCAACATGTTCGCTGATTTATGAGCTCCCCAAATACGGTAGTTTCGATTTTCGAACTACAACCCGTAACCCCCAATCAGACAGAAGTTCCCTTAAAATTCATGGTATCGAATTCCTTGACTTACCGGAATGTTCGCTGATCTATGAGCTCCTCAAATACGGTAGTCTCGATTTTTGAGCTACAACCCCTAACCCCCAATAGAACAGAATTACCCTCAAAATTCATCGTATCGAATCCTTTGACGTACCAACATGTTCGCTGGTTTATGAGCTCCCCAAATACGGTTGTCTCGATTTTTGAGCTACAACCCCTAACCCCCAATAAAACAGAAGTACCCTCACAATTCATCGTATCAAATTCTCTGACTTACCAACATGTTCGCTGATTCATGAGCTCTTCGAATACGGTGGTCTCTATTTTGAAACTACAACCACTGACCGGAAGAAGAGAGGGGTATTTTCGAAATTCGTCGTATCGAATTCTTTGACGTACCAACATGTTCGCTAATTCAAGAGCTCCCCGAATACGGCGGTCTTGATTTTGGAATTACAACCACTAACCGGAAGAAGAGAAAAGTACTCTCAAAATTCATTGCAACGAATTCTTTGACGTACCAACATGTTCGCTGATTCATGAGCTCCCCAAATACGGTAGTGTCGATTTTTGATGTACAACCCCTAACCCTCAATGAAACAGGAGTACCCTTACAATTCATCGTATCGAATTCTTCGACGTACCAACATGTTCGCTAATTCATAAGCTTCCCGGAAACGGTAGTCTCGATTCTGAAACTACAACCGCTAAACGGAACAAGAGAGGGGTATTTGCGAAATTCATTGTATCGAATTCTTCGACGTACCAACATGTTCGCTGATTCATGAGCTCCCTCAATACGGTCGTCTCGATTTTTGAGCTACAACCCCTAACCCCCAATGAAACAGAAGTACCCTTAGAATTCATGGTCTCGAATTCTTTGACGTACCAAAATGTTCGCTGATTTATGAGCTCCTCAAATGGGGTAGTTCCGATTTTTGAGCTACAACCCCTAACCCCCAATAAACTAGAAGTACCCTCAAAATTCATCGTATCGAATTCTGGGACGTACCAACATGGTCGCTGATTCACGAGCTCCCTGAATACGGTGGTTCCGATTTTGAAGCTACAACCCTTAACCGCAAGAAACGAGGAGTATTTTGAAAATTCATCGTATCGAATTCTTTGACGTACCAACATGTTCGCTGATTTATGAGCTCCCCAAATACGGTTGTCTCGATTTCTGAGCTACAACCCCTAACCCCCAATAAATCAGAAGTACCCTCACAATTTTTCGTATCAAATTCTCCGACGTACCAACATGTTCGCTGATTCATGAGCTCTTCGAATACGGTGTTCTCGATTTTGAAGCTACAACCCATAACCGGAAAAAGAGAGGGGTATTTTCGAAATGAATTGTATCGAATTCTTCGACCTACCAACATGTCCGCATATTCATGAGCTCCCGAAATACGGTGATATTGATTCTTGAGCTACAACCCCTAACCCCCAATAAAACAGAAGTACCCTTCAAATTCATTGTATCGAATTCACTGACGTACCGAAATGTTTGCTCATTCATGAGCTCCCCAAATACGGTAGTCTCGATTCTTGAGCTACAACCTCTAACCCGCAATCAAACAGAAGTTCCCTCAAAATTCATGGTATCGAATTCCTTGACTTACCGGGATGTTCGCTGATCTATGAGCTCCTCAAATACGGTAGTGTCAATTTTTGAGCTACAACACCTAACCCCCATTAGAACAGAAGTACCCTCAAAATTCATCGTATCGAATTCTTTGACGTACCAACATGTTCGCTAATTCATGAGCTCCCCGAATACGGCGGTCTTGATTTTGGAGCTACAACCACTAACCGGAAGAAGGGAAGAGTATTTTCAAAATTCATCGCATTGAATTCTTTGACGTACCAACATGTTCGCTGATTCATCAGCTCCCCAAATACGATAGTCTCGATTCTTTATCTACAACCCCTAACCTCCAATAAAACAGAAGCACCCTTACAATTTATCGTATCGAATTCTCCGACGTACCAACATGGTCGCTGATCCATGAGCTCCCTGAATACGGTGATTTCGATTTTGAAGCTACAACCCTTCACCGGAAGAAGAGAGGAGTATTTTCAAAATTCATCGTATCGAATTCTTTGACGTACCAACACGTTCGCTGGTTTATGAGCTCCCCAAATACGGTTGTCTCGATTTTTGAGCTACAACCCCTAACCCCCAATAAAACAGAAGTACCCTCACAATTCATCGTATCAAATTCTCTGACTTACCAACATGTTCGCTGATTCATGAGCTCTTCGAATACGGTGGTCTCTATTTTGAAACTACAACCACTAACCGGAAGAAGAGAGGGGTATTTTCGAAATTCGTCGTATCGAAGTCTTTGACGTACCAACATGTTCGCTAATTCAAGAGCTCCCCGAATACGGCGGTCTTGATTTTGGAGCTACAACCACTAACCGGAAGAAGAGAAAAGTATTTTCAAAATTCATTGCATCGAATTCTTTGACGTACCAACATGTTCGCTGATTCATGACCTCCCCAAATACGGTAGTCTCGATTTTTGATGTACAACCCCTAACCCCCAATGGAACAGAAGTACCCTCACAATTTCTCGTATCGAATTCTTCGACGTACCAACATGTTCGCTGATTCATAAGCTCCCCGGAAACGGTAGTCTCGATTTTGAAACTACAACCGCTAACCGGAACAAGAGAGGGGTATTTGCGAAATTCATTGTATCGAATTCTTCGACGTAACAACATGTTCGTTGATTTATGAGCTCCCCAAATACAGTTGTCTCGATTTTTAAGCTACAACCCCTAACCCCCAATAGAACAGAAGTACCCTCACAATCTATCGTATCAAATTCTCTGACTTACCAACATGTTCGCTGATTCATGAGCTCTTCGAATACGGTGGTCTCGATTTTGAAGCTACAACCACTAACCGGCAGAAGAGAGGAGTATTTTCAAAATTCATCGTATCGAATTCTTCGACGTATCAACATGTTCGCTGGTTTATGAGCTCCCCAAATACGGTTGTCTCGATTTTTGAGCTACAACCCCTAACCCCCAATAGAACAGAAGTACCCTCATAATTTATCGTATCAAATTCTCTGACTTACCAACATGTCCGCACATTCATGAGCTCCCCAAATACGGTAATATTGATCCTTGAGCTACAACCCCTAACCCCCACTAAAACAGAAGTACCCTTCAAATTCATTGTATCGAATTCTTTGACGTACCAACATGTTCGCTGATTTATGAGCTCCCCAAATACGGTAGTTTCGATTTTCGAACTACAACCCGTAACCCCCAATCAGACAGAAGTTCCCTTAAAATTCATGGTATCGAATTCTTCGACTTACCGGAATGTTCGCTGATCTATGAGCTCCTCAAATACGGTAGTCTCGATTTTTGAGCTACAACCCCTAACCCCCAATAGAACAGAATTACCCTCAAAATTCATCGTATCGAATTCTTTGACGTACCAACATGGTCGCTGATTCATGAGCTCCCTGAATACGGTGGTTTCGATTTTGAAGCTACGACCCTTAAACGGAAGAAGAGAGGAGTATTTTCAAAATTCATTGTATCGAATTCTTCCACGTACCAACATGTTCGCTGGTTTATGAGCTCTTCAAATACGGTTGTCTCGATTCTTGAGCTACAACCCCTAACCCCCAATCGAACAGAAGTACCCTCACAATTTATCGTATCAAATTCTCTGACTTACCAACATGTTCGCTGATTCATGAGCTCTTCGAATACGGTGGTCTCGATTTTGAAGCTACAACCACTAACCGGAAGAAGAGAGGAGTATTTTCAAAATTCATCGTATCGAATTCTTTGACGTACCAACATGTTCGCTGGTTTATGAGCTCCCCAATTACGGTTGTCTCGATTTTTGAGCTACAACCCCCAACCCCCAATCGAACAGAAGTACCCTCACAATTCATCGAATCAAATTCTCTGACTTACCAACATGTTCGCTGATTCATGAGCTCTTCGAATACGGTGGTCTCGATTTTGAAGCTACAACCACTAACTGGAAGAAGAGAGGGGTATTTTCGAAATTCGTCGTATCGAATTCTTTGACGTACCGAAACGTTCGCTTATTTAAGAGCTCCCCGAATACGGCGGTCTTGATTTTGGAGCTACAACCACTAACCGAAAGAAGAGAAAAGTATTTTCGAAATTCATTGCATCGAATTCTTTGACGTACCAACATGTTCGCTGATTCATGAGCTTCTCAAATACGGTAGTATCGATTTTTTATGTACAACCCCTAACCCCCAATGAAACAGGAGTACCCTTACAATTTATCGTATCGAATTCTTCGACGTACCAACATGTTCGCTGATTTATAATCCCCCCGGAAACGGTAGTCTCGATTTTGAAACTACAACCGCTAACCGGAACAAGAGAGGGGTATTTGCGAAATTCATTGTATCGAATTCTTCGACGTACCAACATGTCCGCACATTCATGAGCTCCCCAAATACGGTAATATCGATTCTTGAGCTACAACCACTAATTCCCAATAAAACAGAAGTACCCTTCAAATTCATTGTATCGAATTCTTTGATGTACCAACATGTTCGCTGATTTATGAGCTCCCCAAATACGGAAGTTTCGATTTTCGAACTACAACCCGTAACCCCCAATCAAACAGAAGTTCCCTTAAAATTCATGGTATCGAATTCCTTGACTTACTGGAATGTTCGCTGATCTATGAGCTCCTCAAATACGGTAGTCTCGATTTTTGAGCTACAACCCCTAACCCCCAATAGAACAGAAGTACCCTGAAAATTCATCGTATCGAATTCTTTGACGTACCAACGAGGTCGCTGATTCATGAGCTCCCTGAATACGGTGGTTTCGATTTTGAAGCTACGACCCTTAAACGGAAGAAGAGAGGAGTATTTTCAAAATTCATCGTATCGAATTCTTTGACGTACCAACATGTTCGCTGGTTTATGAGCTTCCCAAATACGGTTGTCTCGATTTTTGAGCTACAATCCCTAACCCCCAATCGAACAGAAGTACCCTCACAATTCATGGTATCGAATTCTCTGACTTACCAACATGTTCGCTGATTCATGAGCTCTCCAAATACGGTGGTCTCGATATTGAACCTACAACCCCTAACCGGAAGAAGAGAGGGGTATTTTCGAAATTCGTCGTATGGAATTCTTTGACGTACCAACATGTTCGCACATTCATGAGCTTTCCAAATACAGTAGTATTGATTTTCGAGCTACAACCCCCAACCCCCAATAAAACAGAAGTACCCTTCAAATTCATCGTTTCGAATTCTTTGACGTACCAACATGTTCGCTGATTCATGACCTCCCCAAATACGGTAGTCTCGATTTTTGATGTACAACCCCTAACCCCCAATGAAACAGAAGTACCCTCACAATTTCTCGTATCGAATTCTTCGACGTACCAACATGTTCGCTGATTCATAAGCTCCCCGGAAACGGTAGTCTCGATTTTGAAACTACAACCGCTAACCGGAACAAGAGAGGGGTATTTTCGAAATGAATTGTATCGAATTCTTCGACCTACCAACATGTCCGCACATTCATGAGCTCCCGAAATACGGTGATATTGATTCTTGAGCTACAACCCCTGACCCCCAATAAAACAGAAGTACCCTTCAAATTCATTGTATCGAATTCACTGACGTACCGAAATGTTTGCTCATTCATGAGCTCCCCAAATACGGTAGTCTCGATTCTTGAGCTACAACCTCTAACTCGCAATCAAACAGAAGTTCCCTCAAAATTCATGGTATCGAATTCCTTGACTTACCGGGATGTTCGCTGATCTATGAGCTCCTCAAATACGGTAGTCTCAATTTTTGAGCTACAACACCTAACCCCCATTAGAACAGAAGTACCCTCAAAATTCATCGTATTAAATTCTCTGACTTACCAACATGTTCGCTGATTCATGAGCTCTTCGAATACGGTGGTCTCTATTTTGAAACTACAACCACTGACCGGAAGAAGAGAGGGGTATTTTCGAAATTCGTCGTATCGAATTCTTTGACGTACCAACATGTTCGCTAATTCAAGAGCTCCCCGAATACGGCGGTCTTGATTTTGGAGTTACAACCACTAACCGGAAGAAGAGAAAAGTACTTTCAAAATTCATTGCAACGAATTCTTTGACGTACCAACATGTTCGCTGATTCATGAGCTCCCCAAATACGGTAGTGTCGATTTTTGATGTACAACCCCTAACCCTCAATGAAACAGGAGTACCCTTACAATTCATCGTATCGAATTCTTCGACGTACCAACATGTTCGCTAATTCATAAGCTTCCCGGAAACGGTAGTCTCGATTCTGAAACTACAACCGCTAAACGGAACAAGAGAGGGGTATTTGCGAAATTCATTGTATCGAATTCTTCGACGTACCAACATGTTCGCTGATTCATGAGCTCCCTCAATACGGTCGTCTCGATTTTTGAGCTACAACCCCTAACCCCCAATGAAACAGAAGTACCCTTAGAATTAATGGTCTCGAATTCTTTGACGTACCAAAATGTTCGCTGATTTATGAGCTCCTCAAATGGGGTAGTTCCGATTTTTGAGCTACAACCCCTAACCCCCAATAAACTAGAAGTACCCTCAAAATTCATCGTATCGAATTCTGGGACGTACCAACATGGTCGCTGATTCACGAGCTCCCTGAATACGGTGGTTCCGATTTTGAAGCTACAACCCTTAACCGGAAGAAACGAGGAGTATTTTGAAAATTCATCGTATCGAATTCTTTGACGTACCAACATGTTCGCTGATTTATGAGCTCCCCAAATACGGTTGTCTCGATTTCTGAGCTACAACCCCTAACCCCCAATAGAACAGAAGTACCCTGAAAATTCATCGTATCGAATTCTTTGACGTACCAACATGGTCGCTGATTCATGAGCTCCCTGAATACGGTGGTTTCGATTTTGAAGCTACGACCCTTAAACGGAAGAAGAGAGGAGTATTTTCAAAATTCATCGTATCGAATTCTTTGACGTACCAACATGTTCGCTGAATTATGAGCTTCCCAAATACGGTTGTCTCGATTTTTGAGCTACAATTCCTAACCCCCAATCGAACAGAAGTACCCTCACAATTCATGGTATCGAATTCTCTGACTTACCAACATGTTCGCTGATTCATGAGCTCTCCAAATACGGTGGTCTCGATATTGAACCTACAACCCCTAACCGGAAGAAGAGAGGGGTATTTTCGAAATTCGTCGTATGGAATTCTTTGACGTACCAACATGTTCGCACATTCATGAGCTTTCCAAATACAGTAGTATTGATTTTCGAGCTACAACCCCCAACCCCCAATAAAACAGAAGTACCCTTCAAATTCATCGTTTCGAATTCTTTGACGTACCAACATGTTCGCTGATTCATGACCTCCCCAAATACGGTAGTCTCGATTTTTGATGTACAACCCCTAACCCCCAATGAAACAGAAGTACCCTCACAATTTCTCGTATCGAATTCTTCGACGTACCAACATGTTCGCTGATTCATAAGCTCCCCGGAAACGGTAGTCTCGATTTTGAAACTACAACCGCTAACCGGAACAAGAGAGGGGTATTTGCGAAATTCATTGTATCGAATTCTTCGACGTACCAACATGTTCGTTGATTTATGAGCTCCCCAAATACAGTTGTCTCGATTTTTGAGCTACAACCCCTAACGCTCAATAGAACAGAAATACCCTCACAATCTATCGTATCAAATTCTCTGACTTACCAACATGTTCGCTGATTCATGAGCTCTTCGAATACGGTGGTCTCGATTTTGAAGCTACAACCACTAACCGGCAGAAGAGAGGAGTATTTTCAAAATTCATCGTATCGAATTCTTTGACGTACTAACATGTTCGCTGGTTTATGAGCTCCCCAAATACGGTTGTCTCGATTTTTGAGCTACAACCCCTAACCCCCAATAGAACAGAAGTACCCTCACAATTTATCGTATCAAATTCTCTGACTTACCAACATGTCCGCACATTCATGAGCTCCCCAAATACGGTAATATTGATCCTTGAGCTACAACCCCTAACCCCCAATAAAACAGAAGTACCCTTCAAATTCATTGTATCGAATTCTTTGACGTACCAACATGTTCGCTGATTTATGAGCTCCCCAAATACGGTAGTTTCGATTTTCGAACTACAACCCGTAACCCCCAATCAGACAGAAGTTCCCTTAAAATTCATGGTATCGAATTCCTTGACTTACCGGAATGTTCGCTGATCTATGAGCTCCTCAAATACGGAAGTCTCGATTTTTGAGCTACAACCCCTAACCCCCAATAGAACAGAATTACCCTCAAAATTCATCGTATCGAATCCTTTGACGTACCAACATGTTCGCTGGTTTATGAGCTCCCCAAATACGGTTGTCTCGATTTTTGAGCTACAACCCCTAACCCCCAATAAAACAGAAGTACCCTCACAATTCATCGTATCAAATTCTCTGACTTACCAACATGTTCGCTGATTCATGAGCTCTTCGAATACGGTGGTCTCTATTTTGAAACTACAACCACTGACCGGAAGAAGAGAGGGGTATTTTCGAAATTCGTCGTATCGAATTCTTTGACGTACCAACATGTTCGCTAATTCAAGAGCTCCCCGAATACGGCGGTCTTGATTTTGGAATTACAACCACTAACCGGAAGAAGAGAAAAGTACTTTCAAAATTCATTGCAACGAATTCTTTGACGTACCAACATGTTCGCTGATTCATGAGCTCCCCAAATACGGTAGTGTCGATTTTTGATGTACAACCCCTAACCCTCAATGAAACAGGAGTACCCTTACAATTCATCGTATCGAATTCTTCGACGTACCAACATGTTCGCTAATTCATAAGCTTCCCGGAAACGGTAGTCTCGATTCTGAAACTACAACCGCTAAACGGAACAAGAGAGGGGTATTTGCGAAATTCATTGTATCGAATTCTTCGACGTACCAACATGTTCGCTGATTCATGAGCTCCCTCAATACGGTCGTCTCGATTTTTGAGCTACAACCCCTAACCCCCAATGAAACAGAAGTACCCTTAGAATTCATGGTCTCGAATTCTTTGACGTACCAAAATGTTCGCTGATTTATGAGCTCCTCAAATGGGGTAGTTCCGATTTTTGAGCTACAACCCCTAACCCCCAATAAACTAGAAGTACCCTCAAAATTCATCGTATCGAATTCTGGGACGTACCAACATGGTCGCTGATTCACGAGCTCCCTGAATACGGTGGTTCCGATTTTGAAGCTACAACCCTTAACCGGAAGAAACGAGGAGTATTTTGAAAATTCATCGTATCGAATTCTTTGACGTACCAACATGTTCGCTGATTTATGAGCTCCCCAAATACGGTTGTCTCGATTTCTGAGCTACAACCCCTAACCCCCAATAAATCAGAAGTACCCTCACAATTTTTCGTATCAAATTCTCCGACGTACCAACATGTTCGCTGATTCATGAGCTCTTCGAATACGGTGTTCTCGATTTTGAAGCTACAACCCATAACCGGAAAAAGAGAGGGGTATTTTCGAAATGAATTGTATCGAATTCTTCGACCTACCAACATGTCCGCACATTCATGAGCTCCCGAAATACGGTGATATTGATTCTTGAGCTACAACCCCTGACCCCCAATAAAACAGAAGTACCCTTCAAATTCATTGTATCGAATTCACTGACGTACCGAAATGTTTGCTCATTCATGAGCTCCCCAAATACGGTAGTCTCGATTCTTGAGCTACAACCTCTAACCCGCAATCAAACAGAAGTTCCCTCAAAATTCATGGTATCGAATTCCTTGACTTACCGGGATGTTCGCTGATCTATGAGCTCCTCAAATACGGTAGTCTCAATTTTTGAGCTACAACACCTAACCCCCATTAGAACAGAAGTACCCTCAAAATTCATCGTATTAAATTCTCTGACTTACCAACATGTTCGCTGATTCATGAGCTCTTCGAATACGGTGGTCTCTATTTTGAAACTACAACCACTGACCGGAAGAAGAGAGGGGTATTTTCGAAATTCGTCGTATCGAATTCTTTGACGTACCAACATGTTCGCTAATTCAAGAGCTCCCCGAATACGGCGGTCTTGATTTTGGAGTTACAACCACTAACCGGAAGAAGAGAAAAGTACTTTCAAAATTCATTGCAACGAATTCTTTGACGTACCAACATGTTCGCTGATTCATGAGCTCCCCAAATACGGTAGTGTCGATTTTTGATGTACAACCCCTAACCCTCAATGAAACAGGAGTACCCTTACAATTCATCGTATCGAATTCTTCGACGTACCAACATGTTCGCTAATTCATAAGCTTCCCGGAAACGGTAGTCTCGATTCTGAAACTACAACCGCTAAACGGAACAAGAGAGGGGTATTTGCGAAATTCATTGTATCGAATTCTTCGACGTACCAACATGTTCGCTGATTCATGAGCTCCCTCAATACGGTCGTCTCGATTTTTGAGCTACAACCCCTAACCCCCAATGAAACAGAAGTACCCTTAGAATTAATGGTCTCGAATTCTTTGACGTACCAAAATGTTCGCTGATTTATGAGCTCCTCAAATGGGGTAGTTCCGATTTTTGAGCTACAACCCCTAACCCCCAATAAACTAGAAGTACCCTCAAAATTCATCGTATCGAATTCTGGGACGTACCAACATGGTCGCTGATTCACGAGCTCCCTGAATACGGTGGTTCCGATTTTGAAGCTACAACCCTTAACCGGAAGAAACGAGGAGTATTTTGAAAATTCATCGTATCGAATTCTTTGACGTACCAACATGTTCGCTGATTTATGAGCTCCCCAAATACGGTTGTCTCGATTTCTGAGCTACAACCCCTAACCCCCAATAGAACAGAAGTACCCTGAAAATTCATCGTATCGAATTCTTTGACGTACCAACATGGTCGCTGATTCATGAGCTCCCTGAATACGGTGGTTTCGATTTTGAAGCTACGACCCTTAAACGGAAGAAGAGAGGAGTATTTTCAAAATTCATCGTATCGAATTCTTTGACGTACCAACATGTTCGCTGGTTTATGAGCTTCCCAAATACGGTTGTCTCGATTTTTGAGCTACAATCCCTAACCCCCAATCGAACAGAAGTACCCTCACAATTCATGGTATCGAATTCTCTGACTTACCAACATGTTCGCTGATTCATGAGCTCTCCAAATACGGTGGTCTCGATATTGAACCTACAACCCCTAACCGGAAGAAGAGAGGGGTATTTTCGAAATTCGTCGTATGGAATTCTTTGACGTACCAACATGTTCGCACATTCATGAGCTTTCCAAATACAGTAGTATTGATTTTCGAGCTACAACCCCCAACCCCCAATAAAACAGAAGTACCCTTCAAATTCATCGTTTCGAATTCTTTGACGTACCAACATGTTCGCTGATTCATGACCTCCCCAAATACGGTAGTCTCGATTTTTGATGTACAACCCCTAACCCCCAATGAAACAGAAGTACCCTCACAATTTCTCGTATCGAATTCTTCGACGTACCAACATGTTCGCTGATTCATAAGCTCCCCGGAAACGGTAGTCTCGATTTTGAAACTACAACCGCTAACCGGAACAAGAGAGGGGTATTTGCGAAATTCATTGTATCGAATTCTTCGACGTACCAACATGTTCGTTGATTTATGAGCTCCCCAAATACAGTTGTCTCGATTTTTGAGCTACAACCCCTAACGCTCAATAGAACAGAAATACCCTCACAATCTATCGTATCAAATTCTCTGACTTACCAACATGTTCGCTGATTCATGAGCTCTTCGAATACGGTGGTCTCGATTTTGAAGCTACAACCACTAACCGGCAGAAGAGAGGAGTATTTTCAAAATTCATCGTATCGAATTCTTTGACGTACTAACATGTTCGCTGGTTTATGAGCTCCCCAAATACGGTTGTCTCGATTTTTGAGCTACAACCCCTAACCCCCAATAGAACAGAAGTACCCTCACAATTTATCGTATCAAATTCTCTGACTTACCAACATGTCCGCACATTCATGAGCTCCCCAAATACGGTAATATTGATCCTTGAGCTACAACCCCTAACCCCCAATAAAACAGAAGTACCCTTCAAATTCATTGTATCGAATTCTTTGACGTACCAACATGTTCGCTGATTTATGAGCTCCCCAAATACGGTAGTTTCGATTTTCGAACTACAACCCGTAACCCCCAATCAGACAGAAGTTCCCTTAAAATTCATGGTATCGAATTCCTTGACTTACCGGAATGTTCGCTGATCTATGAGCTCCTCAAATACGGAAGTCTCGATTTTTGAGCTACAACCCCTAACCCCCAATAGAACAGAATTACCCTCAAAATTCATCGTATCGAATCCTTTGACGTACCAACATGTTCGCTGGTTTATGAGCTCCCCAAATACGGTTGTCTCGATTTTTGAGCTACAACCCCTAACCCCCAATAAAACAGAAGTACCCTCACAATTCATCGTATCAAATTCTCTGACTTACCAACATGTTCGCTGATTCATGAGCTCTTCGAATACGGTGGTCTCTATTTTGAAACTACAACCACTGACCGGAAGAAGAGAGGGGTATTTTCGAAATTCGTCGTATCGAATTCTTTGACGTACCAACATGTTCGCTAATTCAAGAGCTCCCCGAATACGGCGGTCTTGATTTTGGAATTACAACCACTAACCGGAAGAAGAGAAAAGTACTTTCAAAATTCATTGCAACGAATTCTTTGACGTACCAACATGTTCGCTGATTCATGAGCTCCCCAAATACGGTAGTGTCGATTTTTGATGTACAACCCCTAACCCTCAATGAAACAGGAGTACCCTTACAATTCATCGTATCGAATTCTTCGACGTACCAACATGTTCGCTAATTCATAAGCTTCCCGGAAACGGTAGTCTCGATTCTGAAACTACAACCGCTAAACGGAACAAGAGAGGGGTATTTGCGAAATTCATTGTATCGAATTCTTCGACGTACCAACATGTTCGCTGATTCATGAGCTCCCTCAATACGGTCGTCTCGATTTTTGAGCTACAACCCCTAACCCCCAATGAAACAGAAGTACCCTTAGAATTCATGGTCTCGAATTCTTTGACGTACCAAAATGTTCGCTGATTTATGAGCTCCTCAAATGGGGTAGTTCCGATTTTTGAGCTACAACCCCTAACCCCCAATAAACTAGAAGTACCCTCAAAATTCATCGTATCGAATTCTGGGACGTACCAACATGGTCGCTGATTCACGAGCTCCCTGAATACGGTGGTTCCGATTTTGAAGCTACAACCCTTAACCGGAAGAAACGAGGAGTATTTTGAAAATTCATCGTATCGAATTCTTTGACGTACCAACATGTTCGCTGATTTATGAGCTCCCCAAATACGGTTGTCTCGATTTCTGAGCTACAACCCCTAACCCCCAATAGAACAGAAGTACCCTGAAAATTCATCGTATCGAATTCTTTGACGTACCAACATGGTCGCTGATTCATGAGCTCCCTGAATACGGTGGTTTCGATTTTGAAGCTACGACCCTTAAACGGAAGAAGAGAGGAGTATTTTGGAAATTCATCGTATCGAATTCTTTGACGTACCAACATGTTCGCTGGTTTATGAGCTTCCCAAATACGGTTGTCTCGATTTTTGAGCTACAATCCCTAACCCCCAATCGAACAGAAGTACCCTCACAATTCATGGTATCGAATTCTCTGACTTACCAACATGTTCGCTGATTCATGAGCTCTCCAAATACGGTGGTCTCGATATTGAACCTACAACCCCTAACCGGAAGAAGAGAGGGGTATTTTCGAAATTCGTCGTATGGAATTCTTTGACGTACCAACATGTTCGCACATTCATGAGCTTTCCAAATACAGTAGTATTGATTTTCGAGCTACAACCCCCAACCCCCAATAAAACAGAAGTACCCTTCAAATTCATCGTTTCGAATTCTTTGACGTACCAACATGTTCGCTGATTCATGACCTCCCCAAATACGGTAGTCTCGATTTTTGATGTACAACCCCTAACCCCCAATGAAACAGAAGTACCCTCACAATTTCTCGTATCGAATTCTTCGACGTACCAACATGTTCGCTGATTCATAAGCTCCCCGGAAACGGTAGTCTCGATTTTGAAACTACAACCGCTAACCGGAACAAGAGAGGGGTATTTGCGAAATTCATTGTATCGAATTCTTCGACGTACCAACATGTTCGTTGATTTATGAGCTCCCCAAATACAGTTGTCTCGATTTTTGAGCTACAACCCCTAACGCTCAATAGAACAGAAATACCCTCACAATCTATCGTATCAAATTCTCTGACTTACCAACATGTTCGCTGATTCATGAGCTCTTCGAATACGGTGGTCTCGATTTTGAAGCTACAACCACTAACCGGCAGAAGAGAGGAGTATTTTCAAAATTCATCGTATCGAATTCTTTGACGTACTAACATGTTCGCTGGTTTATGAGCTCCCCAAATACGGTTGTCTCGATTTTTGAGCTACAACCCCTAACCCCCAATAGAACAGAAGTACCCTCACAATTTATCGTATCAAATTCTCTGACTTACCAACATGTCCGCACATTCATGAGCTCCCCAAATACGGTAATATTGATCCTTGAGCTACAACCCCTAACCCCCAATAAAACAGAAGTACCCTTCAAATTCATTGTATCGAATTCTTTGACGTACCAACATGTTCGCTGATTTATGAGCTCCCCAAATACGGTAGTTTCGATTTTCGAACTACAACCCGTAACCCCCAATCAGACAGAAGTTCCCTTAAAATTCATGGTATCGAATTCCTTGACTTACCGGAATGTTCGCTGATCTATGAGCTCCTCAAATACGGTAGTCTCGATTTTTGAGCTACAACCCCTAACCCCCAATAGAACAGAATTACCCTCAAAATTCATCGTATCGAATCCTTTGACGTACCAACATGTTCGCTGGTTTATGAGCTCCCCAAATACGGTTGTCTCGATTTTTGAGCTACAACCCCTAACCCCCAATAAAACAGAAGTACCCTCACAATTCATCGTATCAAATTCTCTGACTTACCAACATGTTCGCTGATTCATGAGCTCTTCGAATACGGTGGTCTCTATTTTGAAACTACAACCACTGACCGGAAGAAGAGAGGGGTATTTTCGAAATTCGTCGTATCGAATTCTTTGACGTACCAACATGTTCGCTAATTCAAGAGCTCCCCGAATACGGCGGTCTTGATTTTGGAATTACAACCACTAACCGGAAGAAGAGAAAAGTACTCTCAAAATTCATTGCAACGAATTCTTTGACGTACCAACATGTTCGCTGATTCATGAGCTCCCCAAATACGGTAGTGTCGATTTTTGATGTACAACCCCTAACCCTCAATGAAACAGGAGTACCCTTACAATTCATCGTATCGAATTCTTCGACGTACCAACATGTTCGCTAATTCATAAGCTTCCCGGAAACGGTAGTCTCGATTCTGAAACTACAACCGCTAAACGGAACAAGAGAGGGGTATTTGCGAAATTCATTGTATCGAATTCTTCGACGTACCAACATGTTCGCTGATTCATGAGCTCCCTCAATACGGTCGTCTCGATTTTTGAGCTACAACCCCTAACCCCCAATGAAACAGAAGTACCCTTAGAATTCATGGTCTCGAATTCTTTGACGTACCAAAATGTTCGCTGATTTATGAGCTCCTCAAATGGGGTAGTTCCGATTTTTGAGCTACAACCCCTAACCCCCAATAAACTAGAAGTACCCTCAAAATTCATCGTATCGAATTCTGGGACGTACCAACATGGTCGCTGATTCACGAGCTCCCTGAATACGGTGGTTCCGATTTTGAAGCTACAACCCTTAACCGGAAGAAACGAGGAGTATTTTGAAAATTCATCGTATCGAATTCTTTGACGTACCAACATGTTCGCTGATTTATGAGCTCCCCAAATACGGTTGTCTCGATTTCTGAGCTACAACCCCTAACCCCCAATAAATCAGAAGTACCCTCACAATTTTTCGTATCAAATTCTCCGACGTACCAACATGTTCGCTGATTCATGAGCTCTTCGAATACGGTGTTCTCGATTTTGAAGCTACAACCCATAACCGGAAAAAGAGAGGGGTATTTTCGAAATGAATTGTATCGAATTCTTCGACCTACCAACATGTCCGCATATTCATGAGCTCCCGAAATACGGTGATATTGATTCTTGAGCTACAACCCCTAACCCCCAATAAAACAGAAGTACCCTTCAAATTCATTGTATCGAATTCACTGACGTACCGAAATGTTTGCTCATTCATGAGCTCCCCAAATACGGTAGTCTCGATTCTTGAGCTACAACCTCTAACCCGCAATCAAACAGAAGTTCCCTCAAAATTCATGGTATCGAATTCCTTGACTTACCGGGATGTTCGCTGATCTATGAGCTCCTCAAATACGGTAGTGTCAATTTTTGAGCTACAACACCTAACCCCCATTAGAACAGAAGTACCCTCAAAATTCATCGTATCGAATTCTTTGACGTACCAACATGTTCGCTAATTCATGAGCTCCCCGAATACGGCGGTCTTGATTTTGGAGCTACAACCACTAACCGGAAGAAGGGAAGAGTATTTTCAAAATTCATCGCATTGAATTCTTTGACGTACCAACATGTTCGCTGATTCATCAGCTCCCCAAATACGATAGTCTCGATTCTTTATCTACAACCCCTAACCTCCAATAAAACAGAAGCACCCTTACAATTTATCGTATCGAATTCTCCGACGTACCAACATGGTCGCTGATCCATGAGCTCCCTGAATACGGTGATTTCGATTTTGAAGCTACAACCCTTCACCGGAAGAAGAGAGGAGTATTTTCAAAATTCATCGTATCGAATTCTTTGACGTACCAACACGTTCGCTGGTTTATGAGCTCCCCAAATACGGTTGTCTCGATTTTTGAGCTACAACCCCTAACCCCCAATAAAACAGAAGTACCCTCACAATTCATCGTATCAAATTCTCTGACTTACCAACATGTTCGCTGATTCATGAGCTCTTCGAATACGGTGGTCTCTATTTTGAAACTACAACCACTAACCGGAAGAAGAGAGGGGTATTTTCGAAATTCGTCGTATCGAAGTCTTTGACGTACCAACATGTTCGCTAATTCAAGAGCTCCCCGAATACGGCGGTCTTGATTTTGGAGCTACAACCACTAACCGGAAGAAGAGAAAAGTATTTTCAAAATTCATTGCATCGAATTCTTTGACGTACCAACATGTTCGCTGATTCATGACCTCCCCAAATACGGTAGTCTCGATTTTTGATGTACAACCCCTAACCCCCAATGGAACAGAAGTACCCTCACAATTTCTCGTATCGAATTCTTCGACGTACCAACATGTTCGCTGATTCATAAGCTCCCCGGAAACGGTAGTCTCGATTTTGAAACTACAACCGCTAACCGGAACAAGAGAGGGGTATTTGCGAAATTCATTGTATCGAATTCTTCGACGTAACAACATGTTCGTTGATTTATGAGCTCCCCAAATACAGTTGTCTCGATTTTTAAGCTACAACCCCTAACCCCCAATAGAACAGAAGTACCCTCACAATCTATCGTATCAAATTCTCTGACTTACCAACATGTTCGCTGATTCATGAGCTCTTCGAATACGGTGGTCTCGATTTTGAAGCTACAACCACTAACCGGCAGAAGAGAGGAGTATTTTCAAAATTCATCGTATCGAATTCTTCGACGTATCAACATGTTCGCTGGTTTATGAGCTCCCCAAATACGGTTGTCTCGATTTTTGAGCTACAACCCCTAACCCCCAATAGAACAGAAGTACCCTCATAATTTATCGTATCAAATTCTCTGACTTACCAACATGTCCGCACATTCATGAGCTCCCCAAATACGGTAATATTGATCCTTGAGCTACAACCCCTAACCCCCACTAAAACAGAAGTACCCTTCAAATTCATTGTATCGAATTCTTTGACGTACCAACATGTTCGCTGATTTATGAGCTCCCCAAATACGGTAGTTTCGATTTTCGAACTACAACCCGTAACCCCCAATCAGACAGAAGTTCCCTTAAAATTCATGGTATCGAATTCTTCGACTTACCGGAATGTTCGCTGATCTATGAGCTCCTCAAATACGGTAGTCTCGATTTTTGAGCTACAACCCCTAACCCCCAATAGAACAGAATTACCCTCAAAATTCATCGTATCGAATTCTTTGACGTACCAACATGGTCGCTGATTCATGAGCTCCCTGAATACGGTGGTTTCGATTTTGAAGCTACGACCCTTAAACGGAAGAAGAGAGGAGTATTTTCAAAATTCATTGTATCGAATTCTTCCACGTACCAACATGTTCGCTGGTTTATGAGCTCTTCAAATACGGTTGTCTCGATTCTTGAGCTACAACCCCTAACCCCCAATCGAACAGAAGTACCCTCACAATTTATCGTATCAAATTCTCTGACTTACCAACATGTTCGCTGATTCATGAGCTCTTCGAATACGGTGGTCTCGATTTTGAAGCTACAACCACTAACCGGAAGAAGAGAGGAGTATTTTCAAAATTCATCGTATCGAATTCTTTGACGTACCAACATGTTCGCTGGTTTATGAGCTCCCCAATTACGGTTGTCTCGATTTTTGAGCTACAACCCCCAACCCCCAATCGAACAGAAGTACCCTCACAATTCATCGAATCAAATTCTCTGACTTACCAACATGTTCGCTGATTCATGAGCTCTTCGAATACGGTGGTCTCGATTTTGAAGCTACAACCACTAACTGGAAGAAGAGAGGGGTATTTTCGAAATTCGTCGTATCGAATTCTTTGACGTACCGAAACGTTCGCTTATTTAAGAGCTCCCCGAATACGGCGGTCTTGATTTTGGAGCTACAACCACTAACCGAAAGAAGAGAAAAGTATTTTCGAAATTCATTGCATCGAATTCTTTGACGTACCAACATGTTCGCTGATTCATGAGCTTCTCAAATACGGTAGTATCGATTTTTTATGTACAACCCCTAACCCCCAATGAAACAGGAGTACCCTTACAATTTATCGTATCGAATTCTCCGACGTACCAACATGTTCACTGATTCATAAGCTCCCCGGAAACGGTAGTCTCGATTTTGAAACTACAACCCCTAAGCGGAAGAAGAGAGAAGTATTTTCGAAATTCATTGTATCGAATTCTTCGACGCACCAACATGTTCGCTGATTCATGAGCTCCCCAAATACGGTAGTCTCGATTTTTGATGTACAACCCCTAACCCCCAACGGAACAGTAGTACCCTTAGAATTCATGGTATCGAATTCTTTGACGTACCAAAATGTTCGCTGATTTATGAGATCCTCAAATACGGTAGTTCCGATTTTTGAGCTACAATCCCTAACCCCCAATAAAACAGAAGTACCCTCAATATTTATCGTATCGAATTCTTTGACAGACCAACATGGTCGCTGATTCATGAGCTCCCTGAATACGGTGGTTTCGATTTTGAAGCTACAACCCTTAACCGGAAGAAGAGAGGAGTATTTTCAAAATTCATCGTATCGGATTCTTTGACGTACCAACATGTTCGCTGGTTTATGAGCTCTCCAAATACGGTTGTCTCGATTCTTGAGCTACAACCCCTAACCCCCAATCGAACAGAAGTACCTTCACAATTTATCGTATCAAATTCTCTGACTTACCAACATGTTCGCTGATTCATGAGCTCTTCGAATACGGTGGTCTCGATTTTGAAGCTACAACCACTAACCGGAAGAAGAGAAAAGTATTTTCAAAATTCATTGCATCGAATTCTTTGACGTACCAACATGTTCGCTGATTCATGAGCTCCTCATATACGGCAGTGTCGATTTTTTATGTACAACCCCTAACCCCCAATGTAACAGGAGTACCCTTACAATCTATCGTATCGAATTCTTCGACGTACCAACATGTTCGGTGATTTATAATCCCCCCGGAAACGGTAGTCTCGATTTTGAAACTACAACCGCTAACCGGAACAAGAGAGGGATATTTGCGAAATTCATTGTATCGAATTCTTCGACGTAACAACATGTTTGCTGATTTATGAGCTCCCCAAATACGGTTGTCTCGATTTTTGAGCTACAACCCCTTACCCCCAATAAAATAGAAGTACCCTCACAATTTTTCGTATCAAATTCTCCGACGCACCAACATGTTCGCTGATTCATGAGCTCTTCGAATACGGTGTTCTCGATTTTGAAGCTACAACCCATAACCGGAAAGAGAGAGGGGTATTTTCGCAATTAATTGTATCGAATTCTTCGACGTACCAACATGTCCGCACATTCATGAGCTCCCCAAATACGGTAATATCGATTCTTGAGCTACAACCCCTAATTCCCAATAAAACAGAAGTACCCTTCAAATTCATTGTATCGAATTCTTCGACGTACCAACATGTTCGCTGATTCATGAGCTCCCCAAATACGGTAGTTTCGATTTTCGAACTACAACCCGTAACCCCCAATCAAACAGAAGTTCCCTTAGAATTCATGGTATCGAATTCCTTGACTTACCGGAATGTTCGCTGATCTATGAGCTCCTCAAATACGGTAGTCTCGATTTTTGAGCTACAACCCCTAACCCCCAATAGAACAGAAGTACCCTCAAAATTCATCGTATCGAATTCTTTGACGTACCAACATGGTCGCTGATTCATGAGCTCCCTGAATACGGTGGTTTCGATTTTGAAGCTACGACCCTTAAACGGAAGAAGAGAGGAGTATTTTCAAAATTCATCGTACCGAATTCTTTGACGTACCAACATGTTCGCTGATTTATGAGCTCCCCGAATACAGTTGTTTCGATTTTTGAGCTACAACCCCTAACCTCTAATAAAACAGAAATACCCTCACAATTTATCGTATCAAGTTCTCCGACGTACCAACATGTTCGCTGATTCATGAGCTCTTCGAATACGGTGGTCTCGATTCCGAAGCTACAACCCCTAACCGGAAGAGGAGAGGGGTATTTTCGAAATTCATTGTATCGAATTCTTCGACGTACCAACATGTTCGCACATTTATGAGCTCCCCAAATACGGTAGTTTCGATTTTTGAACTACAACCCGTAAGCCCCAATCAAACAGAAGTTTCCTTAAAATTCATGGTATCAAATTCCTTGACTTACCGCAATGTTCGCTGATCTATGAGCTCCTCAAATATGGTAGTCTCGATTTTTGATCTACAACCCCTAACCTCCAATGAAACAGAAGTACCCTTACAATTTATCGTATCGAATTCTCCGACGTACCAACATGTTTACTGATTCATAAGCTATCCGGAAACGGTAGTCTTGATTATGAAACTACAACCCCTAAGCGGAAGAAGAGAGGGACGTTTGCGGAATCCATTGTATCGAATTCTTTGACGTACCAACATGTTCGCTGATTCATAAGCTCCCTAAATACGGTAGTCTCGATTTTTGAGCTACAACCCCCAACCCCAAATATAACAGAAGTACCTTTACAATTTATCGTATGGAATTCTTTGACGTACGAACATGTTCGCTGATTCAGGAGCTCCCCAAGTACGGTAGTCCCGGTTTTTGATCTACAACCCCTAACCCCCAATAAAACAGAAGTACCCTGAAAATTCATCGTATCGAATTCTTTGACGTACCAAAACGTTCGCTGATCCATAAGCTCCTCAAATACGGTAATCTTGATTTTTGAGCTCTAACTACTAACCCCCAATGAAACAGAAGTCCCCTTGAAATTCATCGTATCGAATTCTTTGACGTACCGACAGGTTCGGTGATTTACGAACTTCCCAAATACGATAGTCTCGATTCTTGAGCTACAACCCCTAACCCCCAATATAACAGAAGTACCCTTACAATTTATCGTATCGAATTCTTCGAAGTACCAACATGTTCGCCGATTCATGAGCTTCCCGAATACGATGGTCTTGATGTTGAAGCTACAACCCCTACCCGGAAGGAGAGAGGAGTATTTTCGAAATTCATTGTATCGAATTCTTTGACGTACCAACATGTTCGCTGATTTATAAGCTCCCCAAATACAGTAGTTCCGATTTCTGATCTACAACCTCTAACCCCCAATAATACAGAAGTACCCTTAAAATTCATTGTATCGAATTCTTTGACGTACCAACATGTTCGCTGATTCATGAGCTCCCCAAATACGGTGGTCGCGATTTTTGATCTACAATCCCTGGCCCCCAATAAAACAGAAGTACCCTGAAAATTCATCGTATCGAATTTTTTGAAGTACCAAAATGTTCGGTGATTCATAAGCTTCTCAAATACGGGAGTCTTGATTTTTGAGCTCCAACCGCTTACCCCCAATGAAATAGAAGTCCCTTTGAAATTCATCGTATCGAATTCTTTGACGTACCAACAGGTTCGTTGAAATATAAACTTCCCAAGTACGGTAGTCTCGATTCTTGAGCTACAACCCCTAACCCCCAATAATACAGAAGTACCCTTAAAATTCATCGTATCGAATTCTTTGACGTACCAACATGTTCGCTGATTCATGAGCTCCCCAAATACGGTAGTCACGATTTTTGATCTACAACCCCTAACCCCCAATAGAACAGAAGTCCCCTTAGAATTCATCGTATCGAAATCTTTGACGTACCAACATGGTCGCTGATTCATGAGCTTCCTGAATACGGTCGTCTTGATTTTGAAGCTACAACCACTAACCGGAAGACGAGAGAAGTATTTTCAAAATTCATTGTATCGAATTCTTTGACGTACCAACATGTTCGCTGATTTATGAGCTCCTCAAATACGGTAGTCTCGATTTCTGATCTACAACCCCTAACCCCCAATCAAACAGAAGTACCCTTAAAATTCATCGTATCGAATTCTTTGACGTACCAAAATGTTCAATAATCTATGAGCTCCTTAAATACGGTAGTCTCGATTTTTGAGCTACAACCCCTAACCCCCAATAAAACAGAAGTACCCTCAATATTCATCGTATCAAATTCTTTGACGTATTAACATGGTCGCTGATTCATGAGCTCCCTGAATACGGTGGTTTCGATTTTGAAGCTACATCCCTTAACCGGAAAAAGTGGGAAGTATTTTCAAAATTCATCGTATCGAATTCTTTGACGTACAAACATGTTCGCTGATTTATGAGCTTCACAAATACGGTTGTCTCGATTTTTGAGATACAACCCCTAACCCCCAATAAAACAGAAGTACCCTCACAATTTATCGTATCAAATTCTCCGACGTACCAACATGTTCGCTGATTCATAAGCTCTTCGAATACGGTGGTCTCGATTTTGAAGCTACAACCCCTAACCGGAAGGAGAAAGGGGGATTTTCGAAATTCATTGTATCGAATTCTTTGACGTACCAACATGTTCGCTGATTCATGAGTTCCCCAAATACGGTAGTATTGATTTTTGAGCTCTAACCCCTAACCCCTAATAAAACAGAAGTACCCTTCAAATACATCGTATCGAATTCTTTGCCGTACAAACATGTTCGCTAATTCATGAGCTCCCCGAACACGGCCGTCTTGATTTTGGAGCTACGACCACTAACCAGAAGAAGAGAGGAGTATTTTTAAAATTCATTGTATCGAATTCTTTGACGAACCAACATGTTCGCTGATTCATGAGCTTCCCAAATACGGTAGTCTCGATTTTTGATCCACAACCCCTAACCCCCAATAGAACAGAAGTACCCTCACAATTTATCGTATCGAATTCTCCGACGTACCAACATGTTAACTGATTCATAAGCTCCTGGGAAACGGTAGTGTCGATTTTGAAACTACAACCCCTAACCGAAAGAAGAGAGGGGTATCTGCGAAATTAATTGTATCGAATTCTTTGACGTACCAACATGTTCGCTGATTCATGAGCTCCCTCAATACGGTAGTCTCGATTTTTGAGCTACAACCCCTAACCCCCAATAAAACAGAAGTAAGCTTACAATTCATCGTATCGAATTCTTCGACGTACCAACATGTTCGCCGATTCATGAGCTCCCCGAATACGGTGGTCTTGATGTTGAAGCTACAACCCCTACCCGGAAGGAGGGAGTAGTATTTTCGAAATTCATTGTATCGAATTCTTTGACGTACCAACATGTTCGCTGATTCATGAGCTCCCCAAATACGGTAGTTTTGATTTTTGAGCTACGACCCGTAACCCCCAATCAAACAGAAGTTCCCTCAAAATTCATGGTATCGAATTCCTTGACTTACCGGAATGTTCGCGGATCTATGAGCTCCTCAAATACGGTAGTCTCAATTTTTGAGCTACAACACCTAACCCCCATTAGAACAGAAGTACCCTCAAAATTCATCGTATCGAATTCTTTGACGTACCAACATGTTCGCTAATTCATGAGCTCCCCGAATACGGCGGTCTTGATTTTGGAGCTACAACCACTAACCGGAAGAAGGGAAGAGTATTTTCAAAATTCATCGCATCGAATTCTTCGACGTACCAACATGTTCGCTGGTTCATCAGCTCCCCAAATACGGTAGTCTCGATTCTTTATCTACAACCCCTAACCTCTAATAAAACAGAAGCACCCTTACAATTTATCGTATCGAATTCTCCGACGTACCAACATGTTCACTGATTCATAAGCTCCCCGGAAACGGTAGTCTCGATTTTGAAACTACAACCCCTAAGCGGAAGAATAGAGGAGTATTTTCGAAATTCATTGTATCGAATTCTTTGACGTACCAACATGTTCGCTAATTCAAGAGCTCCCCGAATACGGCGGTCTTGATTTTGGAATTACAACCACTAACCGGAAGAAGAGAAAAGTACTTTCAAAATTCATTGCAACGAATTCTTTGACGTACCAACATGTTCGCTGATTCATGAGCTCCCCAAATACGGTAGTGTCGATTTTTGATGTACAACCCCTAACCCTCAATGAAACAGGAGTACCCTTACAATTCATCGTATCGAATTCTTCGACGTACCAACATGTTCGCTAATTCATAAGCTTCCCGGAAACGGTAGTCTCGATTCTGAAACTACAACCGCTAAACGGAACAAGAGAGGGGTATTTGCGAAATTCATTGTATCGAATTCTTCGACGTACCAACATGTTCGCTGATTCATGAGCTCCCTCAATACGGTCGTCTCGATTTTTGAGCTACAACCCCTAACCCCCAATGAAACAGAAGTACCCTTAGAATTCATGGTCTCGAATTCTTTGACGTACCAAAATGTTCGCTGATTTATGAGCTCCTCAAATGGGGTAGTTCCGATTTTTGAGCTACAACCCCTAACCCCCAATAAACTAGAAGTACCCTCAAAATTCATCGTATCGAATTCTGGGACGTACCAACATGGTCGCTGATTCACGAGCTCCCTGAATACGGTGGTTCCGATTTTGAAGCTACAACCCTTAACCGGAAGAAACGAGGAGTATTTTGAAAATTCATCGTATCGAATTCTTTGACGTACCAACATGTTCGCTGATTTATGAGCTCCCCAAATACGGTTGTCTCGATTTCTGAGCTACAACCCCTAACCCCCAATAAATCAGAAGTACCCTCACAATTTTTCGTATCAAATTCTCCGACGTACCAACATGTTCGCTGATTCATGAGCTCTTCGAATACGGTGTTCTCGATTTTGAAGCTACAACCCATAACCGGAAAAAGAGAGGGGTATTTTCGAAATGAATTGTATCGAATTCTTCGACCTACCAACATGTCCGCACATTCATGAGCTCCCGAAATACGGTGATATTGATTCTTGAGCTACAACCCCTAACCCCCAATAAAACAGAAGTACCCTTCAAATTCATTGTATCGAATTCACTGACGTACCGAAATGTTTGCTCATTCATGAGCTCCCCAAATACGGTAGTCTCGATTCTTGAGCTACAACCTCTAACCCGCAATCAAACAGAAGTTCCCTCAAAATTCATGGTATCGAATTCCTTGACTTACCGGGATGTTCGCTGATCTATGAGCTCCTCAAATACGGTAGTCTCAATTTTTGAGCTACAACACCTAACCCCCATTAGAACAGAAGTACCCTCAAAATTCATCGTATCGAATTCTTTGACGTACCAACATGTTCGCTAATTCATGAGCTCCCCGAATACGGCGGTCTTGATTTTGGAGCTACAACCACTAACCGGAAGAAGGGAAGAGTATTTTCAAAATTCATCGCATTGAATTCTTTGACGTACCAACATGTTCGCTGATTCATCAGCTCCCCAAATACGATAGTCTCGATTCTTTATCTACAACCCCTAACCTCCAATAAAACAGAAGCACCCTTACAATTTATCGTATCGAATTCTCCGACGTACCAACATGGTCGCTGATCCATGAGCTCCCTGAATACGGTGATTTCGATTTTGAAGCTACAACCCTTCACCGGAAGAAGAGAGGAGTATTTTCAAAATTCATCGTATCGAATTCTTTGACGTACCAACATGTTCGCTGGTTTATGAGCTCCCCAAATACGGTTGTCTCGATTTTTGAGCTACAACCCCTAACCCCCAATAAAACAGAAGTACCCTCACAATTCATCGTATCAAATTCTCTGACTTACCAACATGTTCGCTGATTCATGAGCTCTTCGAATACGGTGGTCTCTACTTTGAAACTACAACCACTGACCGGAAGAAGAGAGGGGTATTTTCGAAATTCGTCGTATCGAATTCTTTGACGTACCAACATGTTCGCTAATTCAAGAGCTCCCCGAATACGGCGGTCTTGATTTTGGAGTTACAACCACTAACCGGAAGAAGAGAAAAGTACTTTCAAAATTCATTGCAACGAATTCTTTGACGTACCAACATGTTCGCTGATTCATGAGCTCCCCAAATACGGTAGTGTCGATTTTTGATGTACAACCCCTAACCCTCAATGAAACAGGAGTACCCTTACAATTCATCGTATCGAATTCTTCGACGTACCAACATGTTCGCTAATTCATAAGCTTCCCGGAAACGGTAGTCTCGATTCTGAAACTACAACCGCTAAACGGAACAAGAGAGGGGTATTTGCGAAATTCATTGTATCGAATTCTTCGACGTACCAACATGTTCGCTGATTCATGAGCTCCCTCAATACGGTCGTCTCGATTTTTGAGCTACAACCCCTAACCCCCAATGAAACAGAAGTACCCTTAGAATTAATGGTCTCGAATTCTTTGACGTACCAAAATGTTCGCTGATTTATGAGCTCCTCAAATGGGGTAGTTCCGATTTTTGAGCTACAACCCCTAACCCCCAATAAACTAGAAGTACCCTCAAAATTCATCGTATCGAATTCTGGGACGTACCAACATGGTCGCTGATTCACGAGCTCCCTGAATACGGTGGTTCCGATTTTGAAGCTACAACCCTTAACCGGAAGAAACGAGGAGTATTTTGAAAATTCATCGTATCGAATTCTTTGACGTACCAACATGTTCGCTGATTTATGAGCTCCCCAAATACGGTTGTCTCGATTTCTGAGCTACAACCCCTAACCCCCAATAAAACAGAAGTACCCTCACAATTTTTCGTATCAAATTCTCCGACGTACCAACATGTTCGCTGATTCATGAGCTCTTCGAATACGGTGTTCTCGATTTTGAAGCTACAACCCATAACCGGAAAAAGAGAGGGGTATTTTCGAAATGAATTGTATCGAATTCTTCGACCTACCAACATGTCCGCACATTCATGAGCTCCCGAAATACGGTGATATTGATTCTTGAGCTACAACCCCTAACCCCCAATAAAACAGAAGTACCCTTTAAATTCATTGTATCGAATTCACTGACGTACCGAAATGTTTGCTCATTCATGAGCTCCCCAAATACGGTAGTCTCGATTCTTGAGCTACAACCTCTAACCCGCAATCAAACAGAAGTTCCCTCAAAATTCATGGTATCGAATTCCTTGACTTACCGGGATGTTCGCTGATCTATGAGCTCCTCAAATACGGTAGTCTTAATTTTTGAGCTACAACACCTAACCCCCATTAGAACAGAAGTACCCTCAAAATTCATCGTATCGAATTCTTTGACGTACCAACATGTTCGCTGATTCATGAGCTCCCCAAATACGATAGTCTCGATTCTTTATCTACAACCCCTAACCTCCAATAAAACAGAAGCACCCTTACAATTTATCGTATCGAATTCTCCGACGTACCAACATGTTCACTGATTCATAAGCTCCCCGGAAACGGTAGTCTCGATTTTGAAACTACAACCCCTAAGCGGAAGAAGAGAGAAGTATTTTCGAAATTCATCGTATCGAATTCTTCGACGCACCAACATGTTCGCTGATTCATGAGCTCCCCAAATACGGTAGTCTCGATTTTTGATGTACAACCCCTAACCCCCAACGGAACAGTAGTACCCTTAGAATTCATGGTATCGAATTCTTTGACGTACCAAAATGTTCGCTGATTTATGAGATCCTCAAATACGGTAGTTCCGATTTTTAGCTACAATCCCTAACCCCCAATAAAACAGAAGTACCCTCAATATTTATCGTATCGAATTCTTTGACAGACCAACATGGTCGCTGATTCATGAGCTCCCTGAATACAGTGGTTTCGATTTTGAAGCTACAACCCTTAACCGGAAGAAGAGAGGAGTATTTTCAAAATTCATCGTATCGGATTCTTTGACGTACCAACATGTTCGCTGGTTTATGAGCTCTCCAAATACGGTTGTCTCGATTCTTGAGCTACAACCCCTAACCCCCAATCGAACAGAAGTACCTTCACAATTTATCGTATCAAATTCTCTGACTTACCAACATGTTCGCTGATTCATGAGCTCTTCGAATACGGTGGTCTCGATTTTGAAGCTACAACCACTAACCGGAAAAAGAGAAAAGTATTTTCAAAATTCATTGCATCGAATTCTTTGACGTACCAACATGTTCGCTGATTCATGAGCTCCTCATATACGGCAGTGTCGATTTTTTATGTACAACCCCTAACCCCCAATGTAACAGGAGTACCCTTACAATCTATCGTATCGAATTCTTCGACGTACCAACATGTTCGGTGATTTATAATCCCCCCGGAAACGGTAGTCTCGATTTTGAAACTACAACCGCTAACCGGAACAAGAGAGGGATATTTGCGAAATTCATTGTATCGAATTCTTCGACGTAACAACATGTTTGCCGATTTATGAGCTCCCCAAATACGGTTGTCTCGATTTTTGAGCTACAACCCCTTACCCCCAATAAAATAGAAGTACCCTCACAATTTTTCGTATCAAATTCTCCGACGCACCAACATGTTCGCTGATTCATGAGCTCTTCGAATACGGTGTTCTCGATTTTGAAGCTACAACCCATAACCGGAAAGAGAGAGGGGTATTTTCGCAATTAATTGTATCGAATTCTTCGACGTACCAACATGTCCGCACATTCATGAGCTCCCCAAATACGGTAATATCGATTCTTGAGCTACAACCCCTAATTCCCAATAAAACAGAAGTACCCTTCAAATTCATTGTATCGAATTCTTCGACGTACCAACATGTTCGCTGATTCATGAGCTCCCCAAATACGGTAGTTTCGATTTTCGAACTACAACCCGTAACCCCCAATCAAACAGAAGTTCCCTTAGAATTCATGGTATCGAATTCCTTGACTTACCGGAATGTTCGCTGATCTATGAGCTCCTCAAATACGGTAGTCTCGATTTTTGAGCTACAACCCCCAACCCCAAATATAACAGAAGTACCTTTACAATTTATCGTATGGAATTCTTTGACGTACGAACATGTTCGCTGAATCAGGAGCTCCCCAAGTACGGTAGTCCCGGTTTTTGATCTACAACCCCTAACCCCCAATAAAACAGAAGTACCCTGAAAATTCATCGTATCGAATTCTTTGACGTACCAAAACGTTCGCTGATCCATAAGCTCCTCAAATACGGTAATCTTGATTTTTGAGCTCTAACTACTAACCCCCAATGAAACAGAAGTCCCCTTGAAATTCATCGTATCGAATTCTTTGACGTACCGACAGGTTCGGTGATTTACGAACTTCCCAAATACGATAGTCTCGATTCTTGAGCTACAACCCCTAACCCCCAATATAACAGAAGTACCCTTACAATTTATCGTATCGAATTCTTCGAAGTACCAACATGTTCGCCGATTCATGAGCTTCCCGAATACGATGGTCTTGATGTTGAAGCTACAACCCCTACCCGGAAGGAGAGAGGAGTATTTTCGAAATTCATTGTATCGAATTCTTTGACGTACCAACATGTTCGCTGATTTATAAGCTCCCCAAATACAGTAGTTCCGATTTCTGATCTACAACCTCCAACCCCCAATAATACAGAAGTACCCTTAAAATTCATTGTATCGAATTCTTTGACGTACCAACATGTTCGCTGATTCATGAGCTCCCCAAATACGGTGGTCGCGATTTTTGATCTACAATCCCTGGCCCCCAATGAAACAGAAGTACCCTGAAAATTCATCGTATCGAATTTTTTGAAGTACCAAAATGTTCGGTGATTCATAAGCTTCTCAAATACGGGAGTCTTGATTTTTGAGCTCCAACCGCTTACCCCCAATGAAATAGAAGTCCCTTTGAAATTCATCGTATCGAATTCTTTGACGTACCAACAGGTTCGTTGAAATATAAACTTCCCAAGTACGGTAGTCTCGATTCTTGAGCTACAACCCCTAACCCCCAATAATACAGAAGTACCCTTAAAATTCATCGTATCGAATTCTTTGACGTACCAACATGTTCGCTGATTCATGAGCTCCCCAAATACGGTAGTCACGATTTTTGATCTACAACCCCTAACCCCCAATAAAACAGAAGTCCCCTTAGAATTCATCGTATCGAAATCTTTGACGTACCAACATGGTCGCTGATTCACGAGCTTCCTGAATACGGTCGTCTTGATTTTGAAGCTACAACCACTAACCGGAAGACGAGAGAAGTATTTTCAAAATTCATTGTATCGAATTCTTTGACGTACCAACATGTTCGCTGATTTATGAGCTCCTCAAATACGGTAGTCTCGATTTCTGATCTACAACCACTAACCCCCAATCAAACAGAAGTACCCTTAAAATTCATCGTATCGAATTCTTTGACGTACCAAAATGTTCAATAATCTATGAGCTCCTTAAATACGGTAGTCTCGATTTTTGAGCTACAACCCCTAACCCCCAATAAAACAGAAGTACCCTCAATATTCATCGTATCAAATTCTTCGACGTATTAACATGGTCGCTGATTCATGAGCTCCCTGAATACGGTGGTTTCGATTTTGAAGCTACATCCCTTAACCGGAAAAAGTGGGAAGTATTTTCAAAATTCATCGTATCGAATTCTTTGACGTACAAACATGTTCGCTGATTTATGAGCTTCACAAATACGGTTGTCTCGATTTTTGAGATACAACCCCTAACCCCCAATAAAACAGAAGTACCCTCACAATTTATCGTATCAAATTCTCCGACGTACCAACATGTTCGCTGATTCATAAGCTCTTCGAATACGGTGGTCTCGATTTTGAAGCTACAACCCCTAACCGGAAGGAGAAAGGGGGATTTTCGAGATTCATTGTATCGAATCCTTTGACGTACCAACATGTTCGCTGATTCATGAGTTCCCCAAATACGGTAGTATTGATTTTTGAGCTCTAACCCCTAACCCCTAATAAAACAGAAGTACCCTTCAAATACATCGTATCGAATTCTTTGCCGTACAAACATGTTCGCTAATTCATGAGCTCCCCGAACACGGCCGTCTTGATTTTGGAGCTACGACCACTAACCAGAAGAAGAGAGGAGTATTTTTAAAATTCATTGTATCGAATTCTTTGACGAACCAACATGTTCGCTGATTCATGAGCTTCCCAAATACGGTAGTCTCGATTTTTGATCTACAACCCCTAACCCCCAATAGAACAGAAGTACCCTCACAATTTATCGTATCGAATTCTCCGACGTACCAACATGTTAACTGATTCATAAGCTCCTGGGAAACGGTAGTGTCGATTTTGAAACTACAACCCCTAACCGAAAGAAGAGAGGGGTATCTGCGAAATTAATTGTATCGAATTCTTTGACGTACCAACATGTTCGCTGATTCATGAGCTCCCTCAATACGGTAGTCTCGATTTTTGAGCTACAACCCCTAACCCCCAATAAAACAGAAGTAAGCTTACAATTCATCGTATCGAATTCTTCGACGTACCAACATGTTCGCCGATTCATGAGCTCCCCGAATACGGTGGTCTTGATGTTGAAGCTACAACCCCTACCCGGAAGGAGGGAGTAGTATTTTCGAAATTCATTGTATCGAATTCTTTGACGTACCAACATGTTCGCTGATTCATGAGCTCCCCAAATACGGTAGTTTTGATTTTTGAGCTACGACCCGTAACCCCCAATCAAACAGAAGTTCCCTCAAAATTCATGGTATCGAATTTCTTGACTTACCGGAATGTTCGCTGATCTATGAGCTCCTCAAATACGGTAGTCTCAATTTTTGAGCTACAACACCTAACCCCCATTAGAACAGAAGTACCCTCAAAATTCATCGTATCGAATTCTTTGACGTACCAACATGTTCGCTAATTCATGAGCTCCCCGAATACGGCGGTCTTGATTTTGGAGCTACAACCACTAACCGGAAGAAGGGAAGAGTATTTTCAAAATTCATCGCATCGAATTCTTCGACGTACCAACATGTTCGCTGGTTCATCAGCTCCCCAAATACGGTAGTCTCGATTCTTTATCTACAACCCCTAACCTCTAATAAAACAGAAGCACCCTTACAATTTATCGTATCGAATTCTCCGACGTACCAACATGTTCACTGATTCATAAGCTCCCCGGAAACGGTAGTCTCGATTTTGAAACTACAACCCCTAAGCGAAAGAATAGAGGAGTATTTTCGAAATTCATTGTATCGAATTCTTCGACGCACCAACATGTTCGCTGATTCATGAGCTCCCCAAATACGGTAGTCTCGATTTTTGATGTACAACCCCTAACCCCCAACGAAACAGTAGTACCCTTACAATTTATCGTATCGAATTCTCCGACGTACCAACATGTTCGCTGATTCATGAGCTTCTCAAATACGGTAGTCTTGATTTTTGAGCTCTAACCGCTAACCTCCAATGAAACAGAAGTCCCCTTGAAATTCATCGTATCGAATTCTTTGACGTACCAACAGGTTCGTTGATTCACGAACTTCCCAAATACGGTAGTCTCGATTCTTGAGCTACAACCCCTAACCCCCAATATAACAGAAGTACCCTTACAATTCATCGTATCGAATTCTTCGACGTACCAACATGTTCGCCGATTCATGAGCTCCCCGAATACGGTGGTCTTGATGTTGAAGCTACAACCACTACCCGGAAGGAGAGAGGAGTATTTTCGAAATTCATTGTATCGAATTCTTTGACGTACCAACATGTTCGCTGATTTACGAGCTTTCCGAATACGGTAGTTTTGATTTTTGAGCTACAACTCGTAACCCCCAATCACACAGAAGTTCCCTAGAAATTCACGGTATCGAATTCCTTGACTTACCGGAATGTTCGCTGATCTATGAGCTCCTCAAATACTGTAGTCTTGATTTTTGAGCTAGAACCCCTAACCCCCAATAAAACAGAAGTACCCTCAAAATTCATCGTATCGAATTCTTTGACGGACCAACATGGTCGCTGATTCATGAGCTTTTCGAATACGGTGGTCTCGATTTTGAAGCTACAACCACTAACCGGAAGAAGAGAGGGGTATTTTCGAAATTCGTCGTATCGAATTCTTTGACGTACCAACATGTTCGCACATTCATGAGCTTCCCAAATACGGTAGTATTGATTTTTGAGCTACAACCCGTAACCCGCAATCAAACTGAAGTTCCCTTAAAATTCATGGTATCGAATTCCTTGACTCACCGGAATGTTCGCTGATCTATGAGCTCCTTAAATACGGTAGTCTCGATTTTTGAGCTACAAAACCTAACCCCCAATAGAACAGAAGTACCCTCAAAATTCATCGTATCGAATCCTTTGACGTACCAACATGGTCGCTGATCCATGAGCTCCCTGAATACGGTGATTTCGATTTTGAAGCTACAACCCTTTACCGGAAGAAGAGAGGAGTATTTTCAAAATTCATCGTATCGAATTCTTTGACGTACCAACATGTTCGCTGGTTTATGAGCTCCCCAAATACGGTTGTCTCGATTTTTGAGCTACAACCCCTAACCCCCAATAAAACAGAAGTACCCTCACAATTCATCGTATCAAATTCTCTGACTTACCAACATGTTCGCTGATTCATGAGCTCTTCGAATACGGTGGTCTCTATTTTGAAGCTACAACCACTGACCGGAAGAAGAGAGGGGTATTTTCGAAATTCGTCGTATCGAATTCTTTGACGTACCAACATGTTCGCTAATTCAAGAGCTCCCCGAATACGGCGGTCTTGATTTTGGAGTTACAACCACTAACCGGAAGAAGAGAAAAGTACTTTCAAAATTCATTGCAACGAATTCTTTGACGTACCAACATGTTCGCTGATTCATGAGCTCCCCAAATACGGTAGTGTCGATTTTTGATGTACAACCCCTAACCCTCAATGAAACAGGAGTACCCTTACAATTCATCGTATCGAATCCTTCGACGTACCAACATGTTCGCTAATTCATAAGCTTCCCGGAAACGGTAGTCTCGATTCTGAAACTACAACCGCTAAACGGAACAAGAGAGGGGTATTTGCGAAATTCATTGTATCGAATTCTTCGACGTACCAACATGTTCGCTGATTCATGAGCTCCCTCAATACGGTCGTCTCGATTTTTGAGCTACAACCCCTAACCCCCAATGAAACAGAAGTACCCTTAGAATTCATGGTCTCGAATTCTTTGACGTACCAAAATGTTCGCTGATTTATGAGCTCCTCAAATGGGGTAGTTCCGATTTTTGAGCTACAACCCCTAACCCCCAATGAACTAGAAGTACCCTCAAAATTCATCGTATCGAATTCTGGGACGTACCAACATGGTCGCTGATTCACGAGCTCCCTGAATACGGTGGTTCCGATTTTGAAGCTACAACCCTTAACCGGAAGAAACGAGGAGTATTTTCAAAATTCATCGTATCGAATTCTTTGACGTACCAACATGTTCGCTGATTTATGAGCTCCCCAAATACGGTTGTCTCGATTTCTGAGCTACAACCCCTAACCCCCAATAAAACAGAAGTATCCTCACAATTTTTCGTATCAAATTCTCCGACGTACCAACATGTTCGCTGATTCATGAGCTCTTCGAATACGGTGTTCTCGATTTTGAAGCTACAACCCATAACCGGAAAAAGAGAGGGGTATTTTCGAAATGAATTGTATCGAATTCTTCGACCTACCAACATGTCCGCACATTCATGAGCTCCCGAAATACGGTGATATTGATTCTTGAGCTACAACCCCTAACCCCCAATAAAACAGAAGTACCCTTCAAATTCATTGTATCGAATTCACTGACGTACCGAAATGTTTGCTCATCCATGAGCTCCCCAAATACGGTAGTCTCGATTCTTGAGCTACAACCTCTAACCCGCAATCAAACAGAAGTTCCCTCAAAATTCATGGTATCGAATTCCTTGACTTACCGGGATGTTCGCTGATCTATGAGCTCCTCAAATACGGTAGTCTCAATTTTTGAGCTACAACACCTAACCCCCATTAGAACAGAAGTACCCTCAAAATTCATCGTATCGAATTCTTTGACGTACCAACATGTTCGCTAATTCATGAGCTCCCCGAATACGGCGGTCTTGATTTTGGAGCTACAACCACTAACCGGAAGAAGGGAAGAGTATTTTCAAAATTCATCGCATTGAATTCTTTGACGTACCAACATGTTCGCTGATTCATCAGCTCCCCAAATACGATAGTCTCGATTCTTTATCTACAACCCCTAACCTCCAATAAAACAGAAGCACCCTTACAATTTATCGTATCGAATTCTCCGACGTACCAACATGTTCACTGATTCATAAGCTCCCCGGAAACGGTAGTCTCGATTTTGAAACTACAACCCCTAAGCGGAAGAAGAGAGGAGTATTTTCGAAATTCATTGTATCGAATTCTTCGACGCACCAACATGTTCGCCGATTCATGAGCTCCCCGAATACGGTGGTCTTGATGTTGAAGCTACAACCCCTACCCGGAAGGAGAGAGGAGTATTTCCGAAATTCATTGTATCGAATTCTTTGACGTACCAACATGTTCGCTAATTTATGAGCTCCCCAAATACGGTAGTTTCGATTTTTGAACTACAACCCGTAACCCCCAATCAAACAGAAGTTCCCTGAAAATTCATGGTATCGAATTTCTTGAGTTACCGGAATGTTCGCTGATCTATGAGCTCCTCAAATACGGTAGTCTCGATTTTTGAGCTACAACCCCTAACCCCCAATCGAACAGAAGTACCCTCAAAATTCATCGTATCGAATTCTTCGACGTACCAACATGGTCGCTGATTCATGAGCTCCCTGAATACGGTGTTTTCGATTTTGAAGCTACAACCCTTAACCGGAAGACCAGAGGAGTATTTTCAAAATTCATCGTATCGAATTCTTTGACGTACCATTATGTTCGCTGATTTATGAGCTCCCCAAATACGGTTGTCTCGATTTTTGAGCTACAAAACCTAACTCGAAATAGAACAGAAGTACCCTCACAATTTATCGTATCAAATCCTCTGACGTACCAACATGTTCGCTGATTCATGAGCTCTTCGAATACGGTGGTCTCGATTTTGAAGCTACAACCCATAACCGGAAGGAGAGAGGGGTATTTTCGAAATTCATTGTATCGAATTCTTGGACGTACCAACATGTTCGCACATTCATGAGCTCCCCAAATACGGTAGTAATGATTTTTGAGCTACAACCTCCAATCCCCAATAAAACAGAAGTACCCTTCAAATTCATCGTATCGAATTCCTTGACGTCCCAACATGTTTGCTAATTCAAGAGCTCCCCGCATACGGCGGTCTTGATTTTGAAGCTACAACCACTAACCGAAAGAAGAGAAAGGTATTTTCAAAATTCATTGCATCGAATTCTTCGACGTACTAACATGTTCGCTGATTCATGAGCTCCCCAAATACGGTAGTCTCGACTTTTGATGTACAACCCCTAACCCCCAACGAAACAGAAGTACCCTTACAATTTATCGTATCGAATTCTCCGACGTACCCACATGTTCGCTGATTCATAAGCTCCCCGAAAACGGTATTCTCGATTTTGAAACTACAACCCCCAACCGCAAGAAGAGAGGGGTATTTGCGAAATTCATTGTATCGAATTCTTTGACGTACCAACATGTTCGCTGATTCATGAGCTCCCTCAATACGGTAGTCTCGATTTTTGAGCTACAACCCCTAACCCCCAATAAAACAGAAGTACCCTTACAATTTATCCTATCGAATTCTTCGACGTACAAACATGTTCGCCGATTCATGAGCTTCCCGAATACGGTGGTCTTGATGTTGGAGCTACAACCCCTACCCGGAAGGAGAGAGTAGTATTTTCGAAATGCATTGTGTCGAATTCTTTGACGTACCATTATGTTCGCTGATTTATGAGCTCTTCAAATACGGTAGTTTTCATTCTTGAGCTACAACCCGTAACCCCCAATCAAACAGAAGTTCCCTTAAAATTCATGGTATCGAATTTCTTGACTTACCGGAATGTTCGCTGATCTATGAACTCCTCAAATACGGTAGTCTCGATTTTTGAGCTACAACACCTAACCCCCAATAGAACAGAAGTACCCTCAAAATTCATCGTATCGAATTCTTTGACGTACCAACATGGTCGCTGATCCGTGAGCTCCCTGAATACGGTGGTTTCGATTTTGAAGCTACAACCCTTAACCGAAAGAAGAGAGGAGTATTTCCAAAATTCATCGTATCGAATTCTTTGACGTACCGACATGTTCGCTGATTTATGATCTCCCCAAATACGGTTGTCTCGATTTTTGAGCTACAACCCCTAACCCGCAATAGAACAGAAGTACCCTCACAATCTATCGTATCAAATTCTCTGACGTACCAACATGTTCGCTGATTCATGAGCTTTTCGAATACGGTGGTCTCGATTTTGAAGCTACAACCACTAACCGGAAGAAGAGAGGGGTATTTTCGAAATTCGTCGTATCGAATTCTTTGACGTACCAACATGTTCGCACATTCATGAGCTTCCCAAATACGGTAGTATTGATTTTTGAGCTACAACCCGTAACCCGCAATCAAACTGAAGTTCCCTTAAAATTCATGGTATCGAATTCCTTGACTCACCGGAATATTCGCTGATCTATGAGCTCCTTAAATACGGTAGTCTCGATTTTTGAGCTACAAAACCTAACCCCCAATAGAACAGAAGTACCCTCAAAATTCATCGTATCGAATCCTTTGACGTACCAACATGGTCGCTGATCCATGAGCTCCCTGAATACGGTGATTTCGATTTTGAAGCTACAACCCTTCACCGGAAGAAGAGAGGAGTATTTTCAAAATTCATCGTATCGAATTCTTTGACGTACCAACATGTTCGATGGTTTATGAGCTCCCCAAATACGGTTGTCTCGATTTTTGAGCTACAACCCCTAACCCCCAATAGAACAGAAGTACCCTCACAATTTATCGTATCAAATTCTCTGACTTACCAACATGTTCGCTGATTCATGAGCTCTTCGAATACGGTGGTCTTGATTTTGAAGCTACAACCACTAACCGAAAGAAGAGAGGAGTATTTTCAAAATTCATCGTATCGAATTCTTTGACGTACCAACATGTTCGCTGGTTTATGAGCTCCCCAAATACGGTTGTCTCGATTTTTGAGCTACAACCCCTAACCCCCAATAGAACAGAAGTACCCTCACAATTCATCGTATCAAATTCTCTGACTCACCAACATGTTCGCTGATTCATGAGCTCTTCGAATACGGTGGTCTCGATTTTTGAGCTACAACCCCTAACCCCCAATAGAACAGAAGTACCCTCACAATTTATCGTATCAAATTCTCTGACTTACCAACATGTTCGCTGATTTATGAGCTCTTCGAATACGGTGGTCTTGATTTTGAAGCTACAACCACTAACCGAAAGAAGAGAAAGGTATTTTCAAAATTCATTGCATCGAATTCTTCGACGTACTAACATGTTCGCTGATTCATGAGCTCCCCAAATACGGTAGTCTCGACTTTTGATGTACAACCCCTAACCCCCAACGAAACAGAAGTACCCTTACAATTTATCGTATCGAATTCTCCGACGTACCCACATGTTCGCTGATTCATAAGCTCCCCGAAAACGGTATTCTCGATTTTGAAACTACAACCCCCAACCGCAAGAAGAGAGGGGTATTTGCGAAATTCATTGTATCGAATTCTTTGACGTACCAACATGTTCGCTGATTCATGAGCTCCCTCAATACGGTAGTCTCGATTTTTGAGCTACAACCCCTAACCCCCAATAAAACAGAAGTACCCTTACAATTTATCCTATCGAATTCTTCGACGTACAAACATGTTCGCCGATTCATGAGCTTCCCGAATACGGTGGTCTTGATGTTGGAGCTACAACCCCTACCCGGAAGGAGAGAGTAGTATTTTCGAAATTCATTGTGTCGAATTCTTTGACGTACCATTATGTTCGCTGATTTATGAGCTCTTCAAATACGGTAGTTTTCATTCTTGAGCTACAACCCGTAACCCCCAATCAAACAGAAGTTCCCTTAAAATTCATGGTATCGAATTCCTTGACTTACCGGAATGTTCGCTGATCTATGAACTCCTCAAATACGGTAGTCTCGATTTTTGAGCTACAACACCTAACCCCCAATAGAACAGAAGTACCCTCAAAATTCATCGTATCGAATTCTTTGACGTACCAACATGGTCGCTGATCCGTGAGCTCCCTGAATACGGTGGTTTCGATTTTGAAGCTGCAACCCTTAACCGAAAGAAGAGAGGAGTATTTCCAAAATTCATCGTATCGAATTCTTTGACGTACCGACATGTTCGCTGATTTATGATCTCCCCAAATACGGTTGTCTCGATTTTTGAGCTACAACCCCTAACCCGCAATAGAACAGAAGTACCCTCACAATCTATCGTATCAAATTCTCTGACGTACCAACATGTTCGCTGATTCATGAGCTTTTCGAATACGGTGGTCTCGATTTTGAAGCTACAACCACTAACCGGAAGAAGAGAGGGGTATTTTCGAAATTCGTCGTATCGAATTCTTTGACGTACCAACATGTTCGCACATTCATGAGCTTCCCAAATACGGTAGTATTGATTTTTGAGCTACAACCCGTAACCCGCAATCAAACTGAAGTTCCCTTAAAATTCATGGTATCGAATTCCTTGACTCACCGGAATATTCGCTGATCTATGAGCTCCTTAAATACGGTAGTCTCGATTTTTGAGCTACAAAACCTAACCCCCAATAGAACAGAAGTACCCTCAAAATTCATCGTATCGAATCCTTTGACGTACCAACATGGTCGCTGATCCATGAGCTCCCTGAATACGGTGATTTCGATTTTGAAGCTACAACCCTTCACCGGAAGAAGAGAGGAGTATTTTCAAAATTCATCGTATCGAATTCTTTGACGTACCAACATGTTCGATGGTTTATGAGCTCCCCAAATACGGTTGTCTCGATTTTTGAGCTACAACCCCTAACCCCCAATAGAACAGAAGTACCCTCACAATTTATCGTATCAAATTCTCTGACTTACCAACATGTTCGCTGATTCATGAGCTCTTCGAATACGGTGGTCTTGATTTTGAAGCTACAACCACTAACCGAAAGAAGAGAGGAGTATTTTCAAAATTCATCGTATCGAATTCTTTGACGTACCAACATGTTCGCTGGTTTATGAGCTCCCCAAATACGGTTGTCTCGATTTTTGAGCTACAACCCCTAACCCCCAATAGAACAGAAGTACCCTCACAATTCATCGTATCAAATTCTCTGACTTACCAACATGTTCGCTGATTCATGAGCTCTTCGAATACGGTGGTCTCGATTTTTGAGCTACAACCCCTAACCCCCAATAGAACAGAAGTACCCTCACAATTTATCGTATCAAATTCTCTGACTTACCAACATGTTCGCTGATTTATGAGCTCTTCGAATACGGTGGTCTTGATTTTGAAGCTACAACCACTAACCGAAAGAAGAGAGGAGTATTTTCAAAATTCATCGTATCGAATTCTTTGACGTACCAACATGTTCGCTGGTTTATGAGCTCCCCAAATACGGTTGTCTCGATTTTTGAGCTACAACCCCTAACCCCCAATAGAACAGAAGTACCCTTACAATTTATCGTATCGAATTCTCCGACGTACCCACATGTTCGCTGATTCATAAGCTCCCCGGAAACGGTATTCTCGATTTTGAAACTACAACCCCCAACCGCAAGAAGAGAGGGGTATTTGCGAAATTCATTGTATCGAATTCTTTGACGTACCAACATGTTCGCTGATTCATGAGCTCCCTCAATACGGTAGTCTCGATTTTTGAGCTACAACCCCTAACCCCCAATAAAACAGAAGTACCCTTACAATTTATCCTATCGAATTCTTCGACGTACAAACATGTTCGCCGATTCATGAGCTTCCCGAATACGGTGGTCTTGATGTTGGAGCTACAACCCCTACCCGGAAGGAGAGAGTAGTATTTTCGAAATTCATTGTATCGAATTCTTTGACGTACCATTATGTTCGCTGATTTATGAGCTCTTCAAATACGGTAGTTTTCATTCTTGAGCTACGTCCCGTAACCCCCAATCAAACAGAAGTTCCCTTAAAATTCATGGTATCGAATTCCTTGACTTACCGGAATGTTCGCTGATCTATGAACTCCTCAAATACGGTAGTCTCGATTTTTGAGCTACAACACCTAACCCCCAATAGAACAGAAGTACCCTCAAAATTCATCGTATCGAATTCTTTGACGTACCAACATGGTCGCTGATCCATGAGCTCCCTGAATACGGTGGTTTCGATTTTGAAGCTACAACCCTTAACCGAAAGAAGAGAGGAGTATTTCCAAAATTCATCGTATCGAATTCTTTGACGTACCGACATGTTCGCTGATTTATGATCTCCCCAAATACGGTTGTCTCGATTTTTGAGCTACAACCCCTAACCCGCAATAGAACAGAAGTACCCTCACAATTTATCGTATCAAATTCTCTGACGTACCAACATGTTCGCTGATTCATGAGCTTTTCGAATACGGTGGTCTCGATTTTGAAGCTACAACCACTAGCCGGAAGAAGAGAGGGGTATTTTCGAAATTCGTCGAATCGAATTCTTTGACGTACCAACATGTTCGCACATTCATGAGCTTCCCAAATACGGTAGTATTGATTTTTGAGCTACAACCCGTAACCCGCAATCAAACTGAAGTTCCCTTAAAATTCATGGTATCGAATTCCTTGACTCACCGGAATGTTCGCTGATCTATCAGCTCCTTAAATACGGTAGTCTCGATTTTTGAGCTACAAAACCTAACCCCCAATAGAACAGAAGTACCCTCAAAATTCATCGTATCGAATCCTTTGACATACCAACATGGTCGCTGATCCATGAGCTCCCTGAATACGGTGATTTCGATTTTGAAGCTACAACCCTTCACCGGAAGAAGAGAGGAGTATTTTCAAAATTCATCGTATCGAATTCTTTGACGTACCAACATGTTCGATGGTTTATGAGCTCCCCAAATACGGTTGTCTCGATTTTTGAGCTACAACCCCTAACCCCTAATAGAACAGAAGTACCCTCACAATTTATCGTATCAAATTCTCTGACTTACCAACATGTTCGCTGATTCATGAGCTCTTCGAATACGGTGTTCTTGATTTCGAAGCTACAACCACTAACCGAAAGAAGAGAGGAGTATTTTCAAAATTCATCGTATCGAATTCTTTGACGTACCAACATGTTCGCTGGTTTATGAGCTCCCCAAATACGGTTGTCTCGATTTTTGAGCTACAACCCCTAACCCCCAATAGAACAGAAGTACCCTCACAATTCATCGTATCAAATTCTCTGACTTCTCAACATGTTCGCTGATTCATGAGCTCTTCGAATACGGTGGTCTCGATTTTGAAGCTACAACCACTGACCGGAAGAAGAGAGGGGTATTTTCGAAATTCGTCGTATCGAATTCTTTGACGTACCAACATGTTCGCTAATTCAAGAGCTCCCCGAATACGGCGGTCTTGATTTTGGAGTTACAACCACTAACCGGAAGAAGAGAAAAGTACTTTCAAAATTCATTGCATCGAATTCTTTGACGTACCAACATGTTCGCTGATTCATGAGCTCCCCAAATACGGTAGTGTCGATTTTTGATGTACAACCCCTAACCCTCAATGAAACAGGAGTACACTTACAATTTATCGTATCGAATTCTTCGACGTACCAACATGTTCGCTGATTCATAAGCTCCCCGGAAACGGTAGTCTCGATTCTGAAACTACAACCGCTAAACGGAACAAGAGAGGGGTATTTGCGAAATTCATTGTATCGAATTCTTCGACGTACCAACATGTTCGCTGATTCATGAGCTCCCTCAATACGGTCGTCTCGAATCTTGAGCTACAACCCCTGACCCCCAATAAAACAGAAGTACCCTTAGAATTCATGGTCTCGAATTCTTTGACGTACCAAAATGTTCGCTGATTTATGAGCTCCTCAAATGGGATAGTTCCGATTTTTGAGCTACAACCCCTAACCCCCAATAAACTAGAAGTACCCTCAAAATTCATCGTATCGAATTCTGGGACGTACCAACATGGTCGCTGATTCACGAGCTCCCTGAATACGGTGGTTCCGATTTTGAAGCTACAACCCTTAACCGGAAGAAACGAGGAGTATTTTCAAAATTCATCGTATCGAATTCTTTGACGTACCAACATGTTCGCTGATTTATGAGCTCCCCAAATACGGTTGTCTCGATTTCTGAGCTACAACCCCTAACCCCCAATAAAACAGAAGTACCCTCACAATTTTTCGTATCAAATTCTCCGACGTACCAACATGTTCGCTGATTCATGAGCTCTTCGAATACGGTGTTCTCGATTTTGAAGCTACAACCCATAACCGGAAGAAGAGAGGGGTATTTTCGAAATTAATTGTATCGAATTCTTCGACGTACCAACATGTCCGCACATTCATGAGCTCCCGAAATACGGTGATATTGATTCTTGAGCTACAACCCCTAACCCCCAATAAAACAGAAGTACCCTCCAAATTCATTGTATCGAATTCTTTGACGTACCGAAATGTTTGCTGATTCATGAGCTCCCCAAATACGGTAGTCACGATTCTTGAGCTACAACCTCTAACCCGCAATCAAACAGAAGTTCCCTCAAAATTCATGGTATCGAATTCCTTGACTTACCGGAATGTTGGCTGATCTGTGAGCTCCTCAAATACGGTAGTCTCGATTTTTGAGCTAGAACCCCTAACCCCCAATAAAACAGAAGTCCCCTCAAAATCCATCGTGTCGAAATCTTTGATGTACCGACATGTTCGTTGATTTATGAGCTCCCCGAATACTGCGGTCTTGATTTTGGAGCTACAACCACTATTCGGAAGAAGAGAGGGGTATTTTCGAAATTCATTGTATCGAATTCTTTGACGTACCAACATGTTCGCTGATTCATGAGCTCTCCAAATACGGTAGTCTTGATTTTTGAGCTACAACCCCTAACCCTCAATAAAACAGAAGTACCGTTGAAATTCATCGTATCGAATTCTTTGACGTACCAACATGTTCGCTAATCCATGAGCTCCCCGAATACGGTGGTCTCGATTTTGGAGCTACAACCACTAACCGGAAGAAGAGAAAAGTATTGTCAAAATTCACTGCATCGAATTCTTTGACGTACCAATATGTTCGCTGATTCATGAGCTTCCCAAATACGGTAGTCTCGATTTTTGATCTACAACCCCTAACCCCCAATGAAACAGAAGTACCCTAAAAATTCATTGTATCGAATTCTTCGACGTACCAAAATGTTCGCTGATTCATAAGCTTCTCAAATACGGTAGTCTTGATTTTTGAGCTACACCCGCTAACCCCTAATGAACCAGAATTCCCCTTAAAATTCATCGTATCAAATTGTTTGACGGACCAACAGGTTCGTTGATTTATAAGCTCCCCAAATACAGAAGTCTTGATTTTCGAGCTAGAACCCCTGACCCCCAATAAAACAGAAGTACCCTTACAATTTATCTTATCGAATTCTTCGACGTACCAACATGTTCGCTGATTCATGAGCTCCCCGAATACGGTGGTCTTGACTGTGAAGCTACAACCCCTAACCGGAAGGAGAGTGGAGTATTTTTAAAATTCATTGTATCGAACTCTTTGACGTACCAACATGTTCGCTGATTCATGAGCTCTCTAAATACGGTAGTCTTGATTTTTGAGCTAAAACCCCTAACCCTCAATAAAACAGAAGTACCGTTAAAATTCATCGTATCGAATTCTTTGACGTACCAACATGTTCGCTTATCAATGTGCTCCCCGAATACGGTGGTCTTGATTTTGGAGCTACAACCACTAACCGCAAGAAGGGGAAAGTATTTTCAAAATTTATTGCACCGAATTCTTCGACGTACCAATATGTTCGCTGATTCATGAGCTCCCCAAATACGGTAGTCTCGATTTTTGGTCTACAACCCCTAACCCCCAATGAAACAGAAGTACCCTGAAAATTCATCGTATTGAATTCTTTGACGTACCAATATATTCGCTGATTCATAAGCTTTCCAAATACGGTAGTATCGATTTTTGAGCAACAACCGCTAACCCCCAATGAAACAGAAGTCCCCTGAAAATTCATCGTATCGAATTCTTTGACGTACCAACAGGTTTGTTGATTTATGAGCTGCCCAAATACGGTAGTCTTGATTTTTGACCTACAACCCCTAACCCCCAATAAAACAGAAGTACCCTTACAATTTATAGTATCGAATTCTTTTACGTACCAACATGTTGGCTGATTCATGAGCTTCCCGAATACGGTGGTCTTGATTTTGAAGCTACAATTCCTAACCGGAAGGAGAGAGGAGTATTTTCGAAATTCATTGTATCGAATTCGTTGACGTACCAACATGTTTGCTGATTCATGAGCTCCCCAAATACGGTAGTCTCGATTTTTGAGCTACAACCGCTTACCCCTAATCAAACAGAAGTTCCCTTGAAATTCATGGTATCGAATTCCTTGACTTACCGGAATGTTCGCTGATCCATGAGCTCCTCAAATACGGTAGTCTCGATTTTTGGTCTACAACCCCTAACCCCCAATGAAACAGAAGTACCCTGAAAATTCATCGTATTGAATTCTTTGACGTACCAATATATTCGCTGATTCATAAGCTTTCCAAATACGGTAGTATCGATTTTTGAGCAACAACCGCTAACCCCCAATGAAACAGAAGTCCCCTGAAAATTCATCGTATCGAATTCTTTGACGTACCAACAGGTTTGTTGATTTATGAGCTGCCCAAATACGGTAGTCTTGATTTTTGACCTACAACCCCTAACCCCCAATAAAACAGAAGTACCCTTACAATTTATAGTATCGAATTCTTTTACGTACCAATATGTTGGCTGATTCATGAGCTTCCCGAATACGGTGGTCTTGATTTTGAAGCTACAATTCCTAACCGGAAGGAGAGAGGAGTATTTTCGAAATTCATTGTATCGAATTCGTTGACGTACCAACATGTTTGCTGATTCATGAGCTCCCCAAATACGGTAGTCTCGATTTTTGAGCTACAACCGCTTACCCCTAATCAAACAGAAGTTCCCTTGAAATTCATGGTATCGAATTCCTTGACTTATCGGAATGTTCGCTGATCTATGAGCTCCTCAAATACGGTAGTCTGGATTTTCGAGCTAGAACCCCTAACCCCCAATAAAACAGAAGTTCCTTTAAAATTCATCGTATCGAAATCTTTGACGTACCAACATGTTCGTTGATTCATGAGCTCTCCGAATACGGTGGTCTTGATTCCGAAGCTACAACCACTAACCGGACGACGAGAGAAGTATTCTCAAAATTCATTGTATCGCATTTTTTGACGTACCAACATGTTCGCTGATCTATGAGCTCCCCAAATACGGTAGTCTTGATTCCTGATCTACAACCCCTAACTCCCATTAAAACAGAAGTACCCTTAAAATCCATCGTATCGAATTCTTTGACGTACCAAAATGTTCGCTGATTTATGAGCTCCTCAAATACGGTAGTCTCGATTTTTGAGCTACAACCCCTAACCCCCAATAAAACAGAAGTACCCTTAAAATTCATCGTATCGAATTCTTTGACGTACCAACATGATCGCTGATTCATGAGCTCCCTGAATACGGTCGTCTTGATTTTGAAAGTACAACCCTCAACCGAAAGAAGAAAGGAGTATTTTCGAAATTCATTGTATCGAATTCTTTGACGTACCAACATGTTCGCTGATTCATGAGCTCCTCAAATACGGTAGTCTCGATTTTTGAGCTTCAACCCCTAACCCCTAATAAAACAGAAGTACCCTTAAAATTCATCGTATCGAATTCTTTGACGTACCAACATGTTCGCTAATTCATGAGCTTTTCGAATACGGTGGTCTTGATTTTGGAGCTACAACCCCTAACTCCCAATAAAACAGAAGTACCCTTACAATTTATCGTGTCGAATTCTTCGACGTCCAAACATGTTTGCTGATTCATGAGCTCCCCGAATACGGTGGTCTCGATTCTTGAGCTACAACCCCTAACCCGAAGAAGAGAGAAGTATTCTCAAAATTCATCGTATCGAGATCTTTGACGCACGAAATTGTTCGCTGATTTATGAGCTCCCCAAATACGGTAGTCTCGATTCCTGAGCTACAACCCCTAACCTTCAATAAAACAGAAGTACCCTCGAAATTCATCGTATCGAATTCTCCGGCGTACTGAAATGTTAGCTGATTCATGAGCTTCTCAAATACGGTAGTCTCGATTTTTGAGCCACAACCCCTATCCCCCATAAAACAGAAGTACCCTTAAAATTAATCGTATCGAATTCTTCGACGTACCAACATGTTTGCTGATTTATGAGCTCCCCGAATACGGTGGTTTCGATTTTGGAGCTACAACCCCTAACCGGAAGAAGAGAGGAGTATTTTCAAAATTCATTGTATCGAATATTTTGACTTTCCAACATGTTCGCTGATTTATGAGCTATCTAAATACGGTAGTCTCGATTTGTGAGCTACAACCCCTAACCCCCAATTAAACAGAAGTACCCTTACAATTCATAGTATCGAATTCTTTGACGTACCAAAATGTTTGTTGATTCTTGAGCTCCCCAAATACGTCGGTCTCGATTTCTGAGCTACAACACCTCATTTCGAATAAAACAGAAGTACCCTAAAAATTCATCAAATCGAACTTTCTGACGTACCAGAACGTTCGCTGATTTATGAGCTCCCTGAATACAGTGGTCTCGATTTTCATGCTATTTAAATTTATCGTATCAAATTCTTGGAATGGCATGGAAAATTCTCAAAAATTATTTCAAAACCTTATGGCTCAGTAACGAGGCAACGTACATAATAGTCCGATACATGTTTCATAGGAAATTGATTACTCTACAACAAAGGTCGATGACTCGACTGTTCCGAAAGTTATTCGAAGTTAAAATTTCACTTTCGCCTTGAATAACAAAAAGAAAAAGTTGAGTTATCAAAATATCATAACAGACCCTTTTTGTATAGCAATAAACTTGCGATAAGAATATATATCGGACCTTTATGTATGTAGATGCCTTGTTACTCAGCTACCAAAGTCAGGAATAATTTCGAACAAAATTTCCATGTTCAGGGGTAATACTTCCTTGTGTACGTCAAATTAAGGGTCATATTTTATCATTTACTCAAGAATAAAGAAATAACATTTTCGAAGTCTGTTTCTCAGAATATTAATACGACTTTGGAAGTATATGAGAATAGTACATTCCAGTACGAGTACGGACAGGCTTTTTTGACGAATCGAGAGGTTTACGGCACGAGCCGAAGGCGAGTGCTGTAACGAGGTTCGTCAGAAAGCCTTTACGTACAAGTAATGATTATTATTTTTCATCACGAAAGCCGGGAAATCGCGACAAAGTCGCGATTTCGAGGCTAGGAAGATGAAACAAAAATTTCTTAACACATGCACCGAAAGTACACTTTCGCGCACCGGTGTGCGAGAAAAATTTCGCACACCGCTAGCAGTGCGCGAAAATTTTTCCGCATCGCCTGCGATGCGCGAAAGTTTTCCCCACACGGGCACGCTCAATCCTGCTTTCTTGCTTGCAGACGGCGCACAGCGAGGACCTTCCGTTGTATTCATTGAGAAAAATAGATTTTGATACAAGAGCGCAAAGTTAATTTATTCATGAATTCTCTAAACTTCAAACACAGAGAGGCTTTTGATTTTTTTTTTTTAATCTTAAAACTTCTATTTCCGAAGACGACACTACAAACGACGGTCACTCATCATCCTGATATAAACGTAGTTATTTATTTTCAAAATCGGATTTGCGATAATTTATTTCGTTTCATAAAAAAACACCATTTTTCGATTCTTGAAATCATTATGGGTGTATAGCGTTTTCGGTTGGGACAATTTTTCGTGCACCGTGCTGAACTGGGGCTAAACCGGTGCAGAATTTGCTTGTAGAGTGCGCTTCATTCTGCACCAGTTCAGCCCCAGTTCAGCACGGTGCACGAAAAATTGTCCCAACCGAAAACGCTAATAGTACAATATTTGAATATTATCATACATTCACGTACGATAGTGAATCACTATCGTATATCGTACGGTCGTACGAAATTACGGCACATGTACGATAATTATCGTATACGGTTGACAACGCTGATTCTACTGGTGCGTGCGTCGATGTGTTTCACGCGAGCATGCACATGCGTGTGTTGCGGAAGAAATAATCCGTGTCGACTTTACCGGGTTTGGCTTTTTTGTTTTATCTTTTTTGACCCATTGTGAATTTTGATTTCACCACTTCGAAAATGAGAAGAGGACCCTATAGGCAATACCTACAGGATATGAATGCAGACGATATCCCAGAAGCGACATACCGTTATCGTTCACAGAAACGCAGACGTAACGATCATAATGAAAGAATGATTGAAGACGAACCAGAAGAACAGCATGAAGACGATGAAAGTGGGGATACAAATTCTGAAGAAGACACTAATGACGATACTTCTAATTCGGACTACGACCAGTCTGATGACGGAACAGTGTGGACAGCTCGACTATTGAAAATGACCGTACTTATGAAGAAGTGTACTATGATGCAGAGGAGTACTGTGATGATCATCGCTCTGGCGAAAACGACAATCAAGAAGCTGCAGATATCGAAGATGAGGGTGCACACGATAACAATTGTTAAGATAATTCTTTACGCGATGAACGGGAAAATGTTGTGAGTATAATACACATTGCTACCTGTTATATATAGGGTTGCCCATCGGTTGCCCATTTTAATCGCCCCAGGCGAATATCTTAAAAAAAAACTAACAGTTATACAAGAAAAAGTTTCTAACAAAACTTGAAGGGTTTCGAAAAGGAAATAGCATGCTGACGTGTGGTGACTTGTGGATTTCGCCAATTCCGAGATTTCGCAAGTCACTCCGGACTTTAGACAGAAGAGACATGTTTTGGTTAGGAGCAGCTGATAACGAGATCAAAGACTAATTCGAATACCGAAGCAGAAAAAAATTCGGAAAAGAAATTTCGCGAAACTTATTTTTATCCGCATACGATTTTTTTGTCCGACATAATATTGAACATGTTGTCAGTGACAATATGTCAGGCAAACTAACGAGGTTGATTGTTTGCGTTATTATATAATCCACAAATTTCTTTACCAATCTCATAGTACTTTCAAATTTTTCAATTTCAAAATTTGCGAGGAAAATGAACAATTAATGTGTTCGAAATCTGGGGACAAAAAAACAATCTTCAGTGAAAAAAAAACATTTTGCAAAAATTTGGGAAATTATTTTTTTGCAAAATTTTTTTCTCTGATTTTTCTTGCTTCCGTATTCGAATTAGTCTGTGATCTCGCTATCAGCTGCTCCCGAGCAAAACATGTGTTCCCTATCTAAAATCCGAAAATACTTGCGAAATTTCGAAATTGGCGAAATCCACAAGTCATTAACACATATCAGCATTATCTTTTCCCATCGAAACCCTTCAAGTTTTGTATGAAACTTTGTCTTGTAATACTGTTAGCTTTTGAGATATTTCCCTGGGGTGATTCAAATGAGCCACCCTGTATTGAATGTGGAAAAAATGAATACGAAAGTGCCCTTCGGAAGATTGAACGATTCATATCATAGATGAGGTATTTTATGCCGACTCGACTTGGGTCTGACCCTCGACCCAGCTCCGATCCGGTCCGTAATTTTTCATTATTCTATCTTTGAAAGGCACGTTGAATTGTTTGGAAACTTTTTTTCAACAAATTTGTTCAAATGGGACAATAAAATCACTTTAGGTAAAATAAACATCGATGGCCACAATTCAAAAATCTGAAAAAATTCTAAGAAATCCTGCATTCGATAACAAAATTTCAGCGTGTGCTGCAGTGAAGTGGGCGATCGCCTATATCTGTAATTTCCAATAATTTCAGGAAAGAACGTCATTATATGAAAATTGTCAACTGACACAACAGGAAAGTGAACTCCTTATCATGTATTATACAGTACGCCACAATGTTACAGAGATCGGTCTGCAACATTTAATTGAACTGATCGATCTGCATTTGCCCGTACGAAAACATATTTCTCAGTATGAATTTCTAAAAAAATTTAACGGTCCCGGGAAAATTATTGTGCACTATTACTGTCCTGTTTGTAAAAAAATGTTGGATCGCCAAGAAGAAGATACAGTATCAAAGTGTGATACCTGCAAAGAAGAATATAATAATCTAGATTTGAAGAAAAATGGTCAATTTTTCATCTATATACCATTGAAAGAACAAATAAGGCACTTGATAGAACACGTCGGATTTCAACACTTCCAAAAAGATCACGAGAATAATACTTCGTCAGATATCACTAGCGGTAAAGTCTATCGAAATCCAGTTGCGAATGGAACGATATGAGAACACGATATCAGTATTCAATTCCATACTGATGGAGTTTAAACTCATAACTCTTCCAAGGCATCGATGTGGCCAATCCAAGTATCTATCAACGAATTACCCTACCGTTTAAGGAACAATAACGTAATGCTTTGCGGAATGTGGTACAGGAACGAAAAACCTGACATGAATCTTTATTTGAAGCCATTTGTTGATGAAATGAACATTTTACACTCAGAAGATCTGCAATACATTGTACCTGGTTTGGGTTCACTTACAGTAAAAGTACATACTTTAATTGGTTCACTTGATTCTGTTGCCAGGCCAGCAGTTCAAAATATGAACCAGTTTAACGGAAAATATGGTTGTTCATATTGCCTGCATTCCGGCAAACGCGTGAAAATGGGACAAGGTTTTTCACGTGTTTATTGTGGTGACAAAGCTGCGAGTCGAACCATAGCTCAACATAATGCAGACGTCAAACGGGCAGTTGACTCAAATATAATTTGCAGGGGTGTTAAAGGTCCCACAATATCATCTTTATTACCTATTTGGAATTTGATAATCTGTCTACCACCAGACTACATGCACTGTTTATTATTGGGTGTTGTTAAACTATTTGCGACTTCATGGTTCAATTCGCAAAGTAATGCAGAACGCTGGTACATAAACAAGGCGAAGACTAATATTTTTAATCAAAGATTGAAATCGATTCTTCCTCCATGTGAGATAACAAGAGTTCGACGATCGACAAGTGAAATGAAAAATTGGAAAGCTGCAGAATGGAAACATTTTCTATTGTATTATTCGTCACCATGTTTGCGTGATTTGATCCCATCGGCATATTATGAGCATTGGGTTTTGCTTGTCTTCTCTATTCACATTTTCTTAAAAGAAAAGATTACTTAAGCAGAATTTAAAACAGCTAAAAGAGTCTTACGCACATTCGTTTTACAAGTAGAAGACTTATATGGTAAGGAATTCATGAGATATAATGTCCACCTACTTTTGCATATACCTGATAGCGTCAGAAATTTCGGGTTATTTTGGGCTTGGTCAGCTTTTCCGTTCGAAAGTTACAACAGTGTTTTAAAAAAAAATTTCAAGAATTCGCAATGTATTCCGCAACAGATAGTTAAAAATTATTCAAGACTCAAATCCGTGCAAGAAGTTTCCCGATACATATTTGAAAAACCTAATCACAGTATAAGTGGTAAGTGCTTACTTGGGACTTTGTCGCAGTACTACAACATCAAAAAATGCAGAATCTACAGTGATTCATTGAGAGTTTTTGGCACTCCAACAATAGTAAATTTATCAAGATTGCAAAAATTACTGATGAAACAACTGTTAAATGAAGACATAAATGAGTTTGCTGAAAAATATGATAGGTTCACTTTCAAAAACGTTCTCTACCATACTGAAAACTACAACAGGTTACAAAAACGAAATAGTAGTACCATCAAACTCGTGAACTGTACGTTTATGCTATTAACGGATCTTGTATTAGTTAAAACAAGAAATACTGAGGAAATAATGTACGTGATCATAGGTCGTTACTTGCAGCCTTTACTTGCTAAATTGACCAATAATACAAATTTTCCATCCGCACGATTTTCTTCGATTGTTAGATCGACTAATAATCTGAAGTGCGATTATCTCAAAAATATATTTGAAAGATGCGTAAACGTGAATTATGAACAGGATACTGCATACATATTTTCTGTCGTGAATCACAAAAAGCGAGATTAATTATTCACTGTTTAAAGGGATATTAATTTTTGGATCTGAAACTGAATAGACAAAAAATGTCAGTATAGTTACAATAAAAATGTACTGAACTAGTATTTTTATTTTTTTATTGTCAAATATTGTTCGAAAATACACCCTCAAACTTGGCGTGTACGGATCACGTCTCATTGTGCGGTGAATATCTTTTTTTTTGTAATTTTACTTATGATGGTATGATATTATTAAGAGAATAATGTACCTACATACGATGCCACTTCATGTGTGATCTATCAATATAATAATAAGAGTTTCTTTATAAAAAACACGTTTTATTCTTCCACTTCGATATACAGGCTGGGCCGTTTGAGTCGATACAGCTGAATATCTTGAAAACAATGTATTTTAGATAAAGATGTTTCCATTAAAAGTTTGATGGTTCAAAGACGGCAAAACACTGTGCTATCGTACTGTTTATTCGGTGGAGGTTTACAAGGTCATTCGGAGGTTAACATATTTTTTTCAATGGGAATGTATACTTCTTTTTCACGAAATCGCATTTTACACTAGAAAATACAAAACTTTTGCCCCAAATGTCTTTTTTCTATGATATCAATTTTTTCTAAATTTTTTTTATATTTCATTTTTTTGGAATATTTCGCAACCTTTTGAGGAATGTATCGAACTGCACGGGCGTAATTTTGAGCATCCTTTGCAATGAATTTATTTTTGAATTATAATTCACTGTTTTATTGCGTAATATATAATAAAAAAAATGGCCAAAAATTGAAAAAAAAAATGGATCTCATAGAAGAAAAACCGTAGGAGAAAAATGTTGTATGCTCTGCGAAAAATGCGAATCTGTAAAAAAAATTACAAGTTTCCATTGAAAAAAACAATGTTCACCTCCGAATAACCTGGTATACCTTCATGGACTGGAGAGTACGATAGCGCAGTGTTTTGCCGCCTTCGAACCATGAAACTTTTATTCGAAACATCTTTCTCTAAAATATACGTTTTTTTCGAGCTGTGTCGAATTAAATAGACCACCCTGTAGAGTGAAGGCCTTTCGATAAGCCCATCGACCCCCCCCCCCCCCCCCCCCCCCTTATGGAGATCTCTTCCGAGAAAATCGTATACTCGTATTGATAGAACTAAATATACATTAATACTAGCAGTAACTTTTACAAGTGGTCCTTACTCAACTTCAGGAGGAGGATATGAGTAAACTACTGAAGCTGTAGTAGATTCGGCAGTGAATACTGGTACTACTGCTCACAGTAGTTACTACTAGCAGTAGTCACCACTCAGCTTCAGGAGTAGGATATAAGTAAACCACTAAAGCTGTAGTAGATTCAGCAGTGAATACTCGTACTACTGCTCACAGTAGTTACTACTAGCAGTAGTCACCACTCAGCTTCAGGAGTAGGATATAAGTAAACCACTAAAGCTGTAATAGATTCAGCAGTGAATACTCGTACTACTGCTCACAGTAGTTACTACTCGCAGTAGTTACCACTCAGCTTCAGGAGTAGGATCTGAGTGAACTACTGAAGCTGTAGTATATTCAGCAGTGAATACTCGTACTACTGCTCACAGTAGTTACTACTCGCAGTAGTTACCACTCAGCTTCAGGAGTAGGATCTGAGTGAACTACTGAAGCTGTAGTATATTCAGCAGTGAATACTCGTACTACTGCTCACAGTCATGACTATTAGCAGTAATCACTACTGGGGGGTATGCTATTTACTCGACTTACCACCCACCTCCAGTAGTGACTACTCAATCAACTACAAACCTTCAGTAGTTACTACTCAGTTACTACACCGCTCCAGTAGTAACTACTGGAAATCCAGTAGTTTTTTCCGTACGGGACCTCACACTGAATCATCAATGCCAGGTCCATAAAGGATGTTACTAGGACGAATCCTGCCTTCTTGAGTTTGTTTCTCAGCTTCCTGCTCTGCTCGGCTTATACGTGTGCAGTCAGTTGATCGCGCCCAGTCATGAGCGCTTGATTCACTACTGATTCCCATGTCTTGCATGAAGGTTAGTAAAGTAAAAGAACCTTCATTGAAGATACTGGCTGCCATATAATCTGCAATTTCAACGATGACAGAGGTTTCACTCAAATGCTTTGGTGAGATTTTCCAAATAAGTTGGTTCAAACTCTCATTGTTGTTCTGCGTCAAGCCTCCGACACATCGCTTCAGGAGGGCATTTTTGCTCAGATCTTTATAGATAGGCTTGATGGCATGCAAAACATTCTCGCGAAGAGCACTGTACGTGTGTTTGAACGAATCCAATGCATTCGCAGCTGCAGCTTTTTGCCATTCGCACCAGGAGTCCGCGCCGCTCGGGCATTTTTCATGCTGTGGATTCTCGTCCGTCGAACTGTAGTGAAAGAACGTTGCCCAGATAGCATTCTTCATATTTTCTACGGAATCAGAGTAACGTCTAATAGTCAAACCGTAGTACACCGTCAGTTTATCAATCAGTTTGGCCGTAAGCTTCCCTTTACCAGAGTCTGCTCTTTCTTTTGATCTTCTTTCCAGCCTTAGTTTCAGTATCCACAACGGTCTTTTTTACTATTTCACGTAGACGAGTGCCCATTCTTTTTTGAACGTGTCCTACACATTATTCTTTCACTATTGAAAACTCATCATCACAAGGTGTAGAATTCACTTACCCGGAGTAAGCTTTAGAGTCACCGTCGCCGATATAGTTGCGATATCGTACACTATTCTTTACCGAGCGTTGAAACATGGTTTTTATCGCTTCGACCTCCATATTTCCAGCTGCATCAGCATGATTTGCCCGACACTTTCCAGCATTTACATGAGCTTCATGCCACTCTTCGTATTCGGCAGAGTTTAATTTACGTTCCCAAGTTTCACATTCATGGCAGTATGAACTTTTGACGATAATGTCAAGAACTTTACCTGTGAAGTAACCGATTAACGAGGTGACGCCGAATAAAAATGAGAAGCCTCTTTTTTTCCATGTTCCGTCGCCTGATACAGCGAGTTCGTCGGCATCTTCAGTTTTTTTCTCTTCGGCTGTTGCTGCTTTTTTTTCTTTTGTAGCAGATAAAAAAAATCGATTCGCTACTTCTTTTACAGTCGAGCACATTTTTTTCACGTCATCATCCTACTTCGGTCTTGATATAAACCTACTAGACGAATCCATCAAGCCGCAGAATTTTTCACAGCCAACTAATCCAAGGCCTAATATCCTCATCACGAGAACAAACCGATAATTAATTTCGAAAGCACAAGAGTTTATTCTTGCACAAGACGGAACATTTGTAATCTGTTTACAGCTTTCGCACGACACTTTGATGTTAAATCCAAGGCCTTCTTTCTTACTCGAATGAAAATTTACTTTTCCATCACATTTCACACACTTTATTGGCGTAGCAATTGTTGAAAATACTAATAAAAAATCAATTATCCTGTAATGTTTTTCAAGATCCTCCGTAACTTGCTCTTCAACGGTCACTTTTATTTTTTTAGCTGACGCGCTACTTGTTGAAATATCTTCGTTTTCACGTTTTTGCGAAGGTACAACTTTTCTAGGTCGATGTAATCTCGAACTAGTTAATTGTCTATCAGATCTTGCAATTTTTTTAGGCATTTTAGTAATAATTAAACACAAAACTTCAATGAAAATGGAGCTAAAATGATCCGAAAATAGAAACGCACGTATACGTCTGCTCGATAGAATATTTAGTGCTACACTAAATTTTATACTGTACACTGACAAAATATACAGTACAGATATAAACAGGTTTGTAATTGCGTTGAAATTTCTACAAATAAAACTGAAAGAGCGAGATATAGAGAGCGAAACATCTGCCAGGTAACAATAGCACGCTCGGATCGGGTAGGTATAAAAATCCGGCACGTCAGAAAATACTCATAACTTCGTCACTTTTGCTCCAATCGACTTGACATTTTGACACAATATTCTTGAGATATTATGCATTCAATTAAAAAAATTAAAAAAAAAAGCAAAAAAAAATAATTTCAATACCCCCCCCATAAAATGTGTAACGGACATATCGACTTTTTTTCAATCGCTTCTTCGTAACATAGAGATGAGGAAACGAGAATCGCAAATTGCGTCATGGAAAAACGAATTTTTTGTCATCAAGGGCAAATTTTTGTGCACATACTTTGGAATGTGTACATCGTTTTGAACTTCAGAAATATAAAAAAAAAAAATATTTTACAAACATAAGAAATTACAGCACAAACAAAGCGAAATAACTTCATAATTTTACGTGTTTTGAAATTCTCCGTCGGTTAACGTCGCGAGTAATTTTCTCGACGACTAATTGCTGTATTAAATTAAGGTTTGGATGATTCGAAAGAGATTGAAATACTCTGGAGAGTACTTTTTAATTTTTGATTTGAATTGAAGGGTTGATTAAGAAACAAGGACCGATTGTTTTGATAACGTTTATTGTATTTCTTTCTACACTCTTTATGTCCACAACGCAACGTAACGCTTTTCTTGGGGACGGCACGCCAAGTGAGTTAGACTGGGGAGCGGGGCGCTCAGGCCCCAGGTTAGTGTTAGGGCAGTAGGAGACCGGAAGATGGCGCCACCCCACAGATTCCAACACTCCCTCCCGACACCTGCCGTGTCTTCGTCAATATATATAGTAATTTTATATTCATTTTATTTTGAAGTTATGAATTTTCCGTGTGTGGTAGATTTGGCGATAGGGGGGGGGGGGGGGGGGGGAGACCAATAACATTTGTTCAGGTTTTCAGATTTTCTATTTAGTCATAGTGAAAGTAGCTCCGTGACCGCACAGATCTGAATCATGTTCTGAATTTTAGCAAATTTTGTAGCGTGGTCTGTGATACTTGATAAATTTTGTTTTGAAGTGATCGAATTCCGTGTGTGGAAAAACCACACACGGAACATTCCGAGTGTGGTTGTCTCCACACCAACCACACAATAGTTGCCGGCCATGTTCCAGCACCTCTAGTGAGTTCCATCTAGCGGGGCTCTCTTTTGTTAACTGGTTTCCTGTGAACACACAAACAACTATTTTGCATGGAGTTTTACAATATCATCTGTCAGTTTCTTGTGTAGCTCAAAAGGAAGGGGTTTCGTAAATATGTCAGCCAACTGATCTTTCGACCAAACTCACTTCACTACTATGAGTCCTCTCTTTACACACTCTTTCATGTGGTGAGCTTTTGTTTCTATGATATGTCTCAGCTTATTCCCCCCCATTAACTTCTACACTCGCCGTCGACGCTTTATTGTCGCACCATTGAATCATCGCCAAAGGAGGATTGCTCAAAACTAGTCTCAAGCTGTTGTAGACTGAGAGCATTTCATGACTAGCAATGCTCATAGCCACATATTCGGCGTGGCACGTGGATAATACTACGTAGTTCTGTTTGAGAGTCTTCCACGTAATCGTGTCACCATGTAGCTTGACCAAAAATCCACACGTGGTGAGTGAGACTTTGCAATCAGCAAAACTCGCATCCGAGAAACTCTCAATTTTGTCGGACTCACCAGTGTATTTCAGCTTGAGATTTATGGTCCCTTTTAGATACCTGAATACTCTTTTCACCATTCCCCAGTCATCCAGGGTAGGGTTTATTTGATGTCTGCTCAAGACATTTACAGCGTAAGAAATGTCTGGTCTAGTTGCACCAGCCAGATATAGTAAACTCCCAACTGCCTCGCGATACGGGAAACTCTTCTTTGTATCGTCTGGGTAAATTTTCTCATCATTGGTATCTGTTTCTCTCATCTTTCTTGTATAGTTTGTTGCTTGAGTAGTTAACATCGGAGTTCTTTGAGGGTGTGATTGGCCAAAACCAAATCTTGTCAACAATTTCTGAATATACTTTTCCTGACTTAACTCAATCACTTCAGTATTTCTGTCTCGTCTTGAAGAGATACTTAGGAACTGTTTGGGCTCGCCTATGACCGTCATTTCGAATTCCTGACTCAGCTGATTTTTCACCTATTCTAATTTTATCTCATCGTTTCCGGCCAGTAGGATATCATCTACATAAAGCAGTGATATCGGTATTTTCTCGCCCTTCCTCCGGATGAACAAACAGGGTTCTAAGTCTGAATTTTGCAACTCTAAGCTGCAGGCTATTATGGTGAATTTTTCATTCCACTTCTTTGGACTAACTCGGAGTCCGTATAAAAATCTTTCAAGTTTGCACACCTTGAACCTGTTCTCTTCGTCAGTCAACTCCACTCCTTCAGGCACTTCCATGTATATTTCTTCATCTAGCTCACCGTTAAGGAAGGCGGTTTTTACATCTAACTGACGAACATCTAAGTCGTATTTGTTGATTATTGAGACAACTGCACGCACTAAGGTCAGTCTTGACACTGGTACATAGGTTTCACTAAGTTCATAGACATTTTTGTCCTTAAATCCACGTATCACCAACCGTGCTTTGTGTTTCTCCTTTTCATTTGCTCCAGTCTTTTGTTTGAAAACCCATTTAGAATCTATGATATTTGCTCTCTGATTTTTGTTGTTGCTCATTGGCCTCTTTACCAGTTTCCAGACATGATTCTTGTACATTGACCTCAGCTCTTCATTGATCGCTCTTTTCCACTCTTCTTTGTCTGCTGAGCGCACTGCCTCTTTATAGTTTGCTGGATCAGCTATGATGCTGGACAACAAAACATGATATAGCTCATCATTTGCTTCATCTGTTTCAGACCCGTCTTCTTCGGCCAGATAACACAAGTTTGTAGCTCTCTCCCTCAAATGCCCATCGATAGCGAGATTAATGAAACTCGAGTCGTGAATGTGTTCTGAATTGTCTCTCATAACATTTGGTTGAGTCTGTATTTTCCTTTCTTTCCTTGGTCTACCTCTTCCTCTCTTTGTTTCTTGTTCCTGATTACATAACTTTCCCTCCGTTTTCGACGCTTCGTTAGACCCGTTCTCTTCTTCAGCGGAACTCAGAAACCAATTTTGCTCGTCAATTTTCACTTCTTCTTGTGGTCAATCTTCAATACCATCTTTACCGTATTTATTTCCATACACTAACTTCTTATTCAACCTAGCTTGTCTGCTCTCGTAATATTTCCCGTCTTCAGGTTTCAAGAATTGGTATCCAGTTGGGGTATATTCCACAAGTATCACTCGAAGTCCTATGGCTCTAAACTTTGGAACAGTCTTTCTCTGTACTTTAATGTAAGCTAAACATCCGGATTTTCCGATTTGATCTATTGTGAAATTGTGTTGGGGTGCAAAATTCTCTAACTAAGTAATAATGTCATTTGATTTATGTGGTGTGCGATTATAGGCGTATACTGCAGCTGTTGCAGCTAAGTCCCGAAGGTTTTCTGGTAGTTTCACATCGTACATGAGCGGATCCACGTCACTTCACTCAAAAAAAACCCGTCAAGTCACGGATCTTTGCGCCATTCGACATATCGTTAGTACTATGGGGAAAAAAATACGACTGCAGAGATTTTGAAAATTTTCCAAAACTGGCGGAGTTAGAGCTATTTGAATTTTGGTAAGTCGCTGTTGCACCGCTATATTTAAAAATTCATATCTCCGAAAATATTTACCGGAGCGGACTGATCCTGGAATCATTTTGTTCGTAAAAGAATGTGCTTTCATACAAAAAATTTTGTTTCTAAAAAAAAAATTTCTCCAATTTTTTTTCGTCGTTTTTTTTTCAATTTCGCTGCCATTTCCGCGGGACTTACAGGAATCCATGCAGATAATTTTTTTTGGATAGCCGAATCCTTCCCCTCCAACCCTAAAAAAAAAAATTATGGAGAACTGACCTGGGCCAGAGAACAAAAATAAAACGTTCAGTCGTGCATCGCCGCGCACGCCGATCCACGTCTGCGTGCGGCGTTCTTGGTTCGAAAACTGCCTCAAAACAAAATTACAAATACGGTGGTCGATCGGAAATTTTCTGAATTTTCCAAAAATGATGACCATTTTTCCTTCACTTGTCATTTTCAATTCGTAATTCAAAAAATGAAACTCAAAATGTCGATTTCACCACGTTTCCCATCGTTTTTTGAAAATCTTATTTTTTTTTCTTCAGAAAGTTCCGAAAATTTCCGATAAAAATCATGTCCAAAAGTTTTCCGCTCGCTCACCTCCAAGGCACAGTTACGATTTAAATAAGGTTTGAGGGTTTTGTGTCATTATTTGTACATTTCGATATTAACCCTAGAATGATAACCTTATTTTTTTTTTACCTATTATGGTAACCTGGGGTCAAAAACGACCGCAATTTTGAAAAATTCATATGTCCGGTAATATTTTACGATGAGAGTTCAACTTGGGCTCATTCTTTTCGTTTTTTAATGCAGAATCACGTGAGCATATCGCAATTTCGCTTGAAGTCAGAAAAGTTAGTCAAATATGAGGTAGAACGGTCAAGAAGCATGAAAATTTAAATTCAACTAGCGACATTCAAAGTCTCCTGGGGTCGTTTTTGACCCCAGGTTACCATTCTAGGGTTAAGAATGAAATTATCGCGATAATGATAACTTGGAGGTAAACGAGCGAGAAACTTTTGGACATGATTTTCATCGGAAATTTCTTGAACTTTCTGAAAAAAAAATAAGATTCTTAAAAAACGATGGGAAACGTGGTGAGATCGACATTTTGAGTTTCATTTTTTGAATTACGCATTGAAAATGACAAGTGAAAAAAAAATGGTGATCATTTTTGGAAAATTGAAAAAATTTCCGATCGACAACCGTATTTGTAATTTTGTTTCGAGGCAGTTTTCGAACCGAGAACGCCGCACGCAGACGTGGATCGGCGTGCGCGGCAACGCACGACTGGTCGTTTTATTTTTGTTCTCCAGCCCAGGTAGGTTCTCCATAAATTTTTTTTCTTAGGGTCGAAGGGGAAGGATTCGGCTATCCAAAAAAAAATTATCTGCAAGGATTCCTGTAAGTCCCGCGAAAATGGCAGCGAAATTAAAAAAAAAAAGACGAAAAAAAATTGGAAGAATTTTTTTTTTTTTCAAACAAATTTTTCTGTATGAAACCGCGTTCTTTTACAAACAAGATGATTCCAGAATCAGTCCGCTCCGGTAAATACTTTCGGAGATATGAATTTTTAAACATAGCGGTGCAACAGCGACTCACCAAAATTCAAATAGCTCTAACTCCGCCATTTTTGAAAAATTTTCAAAATCCCTGAAGTTGTATTTCTTTTCCCCGCAGTACTAAAGATATGTCGAATGGCGCAAAGATCCGTGACTTGACGGTTTTTGTTTTGAGTGAAGTGACGTGGATCCGCTCACATATAAGATCTCACCTTCTTTTGAATTGTTTGATTGAACCTTTCAGCCACTCCATTGTGTTCTGGAGTATCGGCACTGGACAGCTGAGACTCGGCACCCAATCTCTTTATTATCTCCACAGTATATCCACCGCTGTATTTGGTACCTTGGTCTGACCGTAGATAACAGACTTTGGCATCGTATCCGATTAGATTCCTCGCACTCCTAACAAACATTCCAAGACATTTGCCTGTATCGCTCTTAGCTTTCATGGGGTATGCCATAGCAAACCTGGAGTAGTCATCTATAAAAACCGAAATGAATCTGTACCCCTTTGGATGAGTACTCGGATTTATCACTCCCATCATATCGGAATGAATAATCTGTGATGGTTGTGTTGCTCTTCTTCTCGTCGATGGGAATGCCAGTTTGTTGAACTTGGCTATTTTGCACACTTCACAATCTAGAACTGTCTCGTCAAATATCGCATCATTCAGTTCTTCATTTTGTGGAAACTTGACTTGAAGTGCCTTAAGATATGCCACCGATGCATGACCGAACCAAACATGCCACAATAGGGCTTTGTTATTTCTCTTAAAGTTGTCATTATCAAGGGCGAAAGGTGACACGTCTCCGTTTGTATCAGTGTATGGTCATCAAGGCTTCGGAATTTACGATACCAAATCGTGGAATCGAAGCTGGATTGTTCATACGGAACTTTTCTTATTTCGATTCCATTCTCATCCTTGGAACTTTCTCCAGTCGCTATGGTTTCTATTCTCTCGTTTAGTTTTCGATCATTTTCTTCTTGGCAAGTCTATTGTGTCTCATATTGAGTTTCTTCAGTTTTGTCGTTAGGGATAGTATTATTTCTTGTCATACTCCTAGTAAGACATCCTTTGGTTTCAGGCTCCTTTTCGGTGAAATTCGCAATCATCCGTCTAGCTACTGTATTCTCGTTTCTCTCGTTATTCATTTGCAGTTCAATCATCCAGTACGGTCTTTAATATACTCCTTCAATAAAAGATTCTTCAGTTTGTCTGTCTACTATGTTTATTTTCTCATCGTCTAAATAAATCCCTAAACCCATTTCTGCAAATTTACTAAGAGGCAATAAATTTTCTTTCAATGATTCTGAGTACACGACATTTTCGATATTTACTGTTTTCCCATCCGTCAGTTCTATTTTTATAACACCCTCACCTTCTGATCTTAGATCAGCTGACCCGTCTTTGTTAGCGCATTTGATGGCTCCTCTGCGAGTTTTGTCGAAAGTTTTGAACACCATTTTCGGGTTGGTTAGGTGATCGATAGCACTGGAATCTGCTATCAACTCCGTAATCATTCTTTGTTCTCCAATGAATTTAGTTTTAGTGGTGTTTATGTAGGGGAAAGTGTTGTACCTTGAACATAGTGTACCTTGAAACACGTGCTCGATTTTTTGTTTTGTTGTTTTTTTTTTTTTTTTTCTCGCCATAGTTTGTCATCAACAGCAACGTACAGTGAACTAAAAATCGAAATTCGCATTCTTTTCTCCGTCACATCGGCGTTTACATCGATTTAAAGATTTGGGCATCAGAATTCGAGAGTTTTGTGATTTCGTTATCGATTTTATACAATCGTAATAACGAATTTCCGGGAGATCTTTTTCAAGGATCAGATACATATAAACCTTGTAAGTATACCGTAAAATATATGTTGAATATAAACACAACCTCCAAATATGCACGGCTTGCTTTTCGAATCGTGTACTCTCTTGTACCTTGAGACACACAAGCATCGTGTACCTCGAAACACTGCTCTGCAGCGTTACAGCAGTCTCTACGCCAGAGGAAAGAGCAGAACGACCAAGAACCGAGAGTAATCAAGAGGAATCAAAGAACACGACGAATCCTCTCCGGAAATGTAAGCCGCGAGCAGCCCGCAGAATCGAATTTTGAAATAATTTAGTACCCTGCTATAACAACTATAATGAACAATATTTATATCTTCATCGTGCGAAAAAAATCAAGTCCCCCTCCCCCCTCCGAACCCCCATAAAAAAAAAAAAAAAAAATTAAAAAAAAAATTAAAAAAAAAAATAAAAATTTTAGACAATTTATAAACCGAAATGATAATTATTTGCTGAATGTACAAATAACAATCTATTATAAATTTCACTCCGTGGATAGCGTTTCAAGGTACAAGAGGGTATGTTTCAAGGTACATGATGGTGTTGTACCTTGGTGCATATTTCGAAAAAATTTCAAAAATTCTTGACCAAAAAATCACTTTTAACGAAAGAATGAATCCCAGTAGGGTTTGTCATGAAAAGGTGGTTCTTCAAAATGATATCAAGGACAAGTCAAAATGTTGAAAAATTTCCATCTTATAAGCAAAAATCAAAAACTTACCTTCGGTTGAGCTGTTCCAGTCCGTTGGTTTGCCCGACTTCTGTTGCTTATTCTTCTTGCTGCCGTTATCGTTTTGGTTTCTGTCATTTCTCTGAGTATGACCTTTCTTCTTTCCTTCGTATTTACTCCTTTTCCTACCTTTGGAGTTCTCATCGTTAGCTTTTCTTTTCAGGAAATTCCTGGATCTATTTGTTCCACCTGTGCCCTTTGAGTATTGTTTTGAATTATTGTCCCTTGATCCTTCAAAATTTCTTGTCGTTGCTCTCTTCTTCTTTTCGTCTACACACTCGAAGCTTTTATGTCCAAACCTGTTAAATCGGTAGTACTTTGGACCTTCGCCTTTGTGAGGACAGTTATTCCCATGGTGACCACTGTCTCCACACTCAAAACAGCGATCAGTTGTTTTTCTTGTCATATTTGCAGCTCTTACCGCACCTTCTCCAGAAACTGCCTGTTTCCTTGAGGCCTCTTTCTGTATCAATAATGTTTTTAGGTTGAGGTAAGTGATCCTAGTACCGCTGGCTTGTTGTGACATGAAATCCAGGTTCTTGATTCCTGGAGCTGAGTTTTCAATTGCTCCAAAGAATATGTCTCTCTTTTCCTCATTATCTATGGGTTTTGCTCCGGGACAGTTTTCGTATAGCCTGATCGCATCTTCGAAACTTCGCAGAACTTTACAGCTGAGTCGTTATTTATTTTGTACTATAAGTTTCAGATGGCTCGTTTGGCTGCGTGCGGCGTGATGTTGATTTCACTGATTTTAAGTATTTTCAATTTTTCTAACATCAATTCAATTCTTCTAGCATCTTGATAGGATCTTTAATTTGAATGATTTTAGAATGATATATTTTATCTTAATGATTGATTATGATATCTCTAGCTTTGAACTTTTGCTCGTCTTTGATTTTATCGCTCAACTCAGCTGGATATTTGTTGTCAATTGTGTGTAAGAGTTCATGTGATCTCAACTCACTGGTTAGTAGATCATAGAAGTATTCATATTTAGTGTCTTTGTCTAATTCATAGTCTCTTTTGATATGACCAGCTTTGGCTATCATTCCTAACTTTGAAGTATTCTTCATGTCTTTGGCAATTTCTATCATTGAGCTATCTTCCTCATTTTGTGACTCTACCTTACTGTTTGTTTTTAATTTTTCCTCTATTATTTTAACTACTTTCTCTCTTCAATCTCCCTTGTCCACGGTATCAGCACTCATAGTTTTGGATTCAGTATTTTCTCTCATCATATCCTCGCCATTGTGATCAACGTTCTCATCGTATTTCATTGCATCGAAAACTAGCTTCGAAACGCTGTCCAGTTACTCTCTCATTCTATACATTGTTTTGAATCTCTCGTTTATGTCCACTAATATCTTTTCAGACTGTTCCAGGGACTGAGCAGTGCTTAAAACACAGATTTGAACGCTGGATCCCGAATCACTTTCTCTTGTTTATCTAACCTCTCTTCAGTTGTTGAGTTACTTTTGTTTTCAGGTGGTAAGGAACTTTGATTACTCTTATTTGAAAAGTATTTATGAGGATTCAGGTTTACATTCGTTTTCTCAATTTTTGTAACCATTGGTTTGTGTTAAAAATAAGGCATCCACACATTGTTACCCTCTGTCGGTAATATACCTATATCGATTTATCTTTGACTGCGGCTGTATCCGCCTTGCTTCGGCCGTCTCCGCCGGAAACGGCTATCGGGACCTCATTCTCAAGACCTGTGTCTATGGGGTGGACGTGAAACGAAGTGAAGCGATATTATACCCAAGAGAATAAAGCACGAATACTTAAAACAATAGGTCTACATTTATGTTCATTCCTAAACATAATCTTAACAGGTTATGGGCCCAGCACGCTTCCACTGCGCGAGTGATGTCAATAAGTGTTAGTGCTACGAAAAATAAGAAGAAAGTGCGCCGGCAAAACACGAGCTGCTGCATACAAAGGAAAAGGCTCTGCGTCTCTTCATAGGAAGAAAAGAATAATGGAGGACGCGAAGATTCCTGCTACAGAGTCTGAGACGAGTGAGTACAGAAACGAAATTACGAAGGGTCTCAGACAAATTTGTAAGTACTGGAATTACGAGTTTGTAGAAAAAGACGTGCGGTGCGGTGGGCCAGGGCATGCTTTGTCATAAGCGAGTCGGTGCAAGTTCCGAGGCGGTTTCGTCCGAGAGATGTCGCTCGCCGCAGCCCACGCTCGTTTTAAACTCAGCATACATCAACAACGATGTGCATGCGCAACTAATGCGTTCGAACTGTACAGTCGACTATAACAAAATAAATGCGAAAACGAAATGGAACAAAATGATGAAATTAAGAGGAAATATTTCTAAATTAATCGATTGTACACAAGTTTGAACTAATCTCTTTTTCTTATCCCTAGAAAACGAATACGAATCGCTACAAAGCTTCAGAGAGAAATAAAGTGAAATTTTCCATCTGACGGAAAATCACCCAAACCAAAAGATTACGATTACGACACAAAGTGATAACATTCTGTTAATAACAGAAACTGGAATTGAATGCAAAGCAGGTGTGGCACAAATTGAAGTATCATTTCAGAAATGTACATAATTATGGTACCGATAAAATTAATCATGCTTGAACTACTTGGAAGGAAAAAAAAAAAAATTGGCCCAAGACAAATTCAAGTAACTCGGATGCAAACTTCCTTGTTGGGTCACCGGTATAGTGCTCAGCGCAGTGCGTTGCCCATTGTACCAGAGACTAATGTGAATTCAAAAGTAATCTTGTGTTCAGATACGGAAGTCTTCACAGTTCCAATTCGGTATGACTTGTGTTCGGTCAGCCGGATTCGAAGCATAGCCCTAAATGATAATATTACAGACAGACCACTAGAACGAAAGCATTACTATTTTGCGGCCAAAGTAAGAATGGACGAAGACGAATGCAAATTGATAATTGATTCAATTGAAAGATGCGAACGAGATGGGACTGTGCTGGAAGTACCAGGGGCGCAAATCCAACAGGAAGAAAAGGACATGGAGGAGATTTCGCAGGAGCTAGAAGAGAATTTGCTGAACGATGAGGCAAGATTCCCTGATACAGAAAACGATTTGAACGTAGTAAGAAAAGATGAAGACGCAAACGAAGAAACGGTATCGACCAAACCCATAAAAACAGGTGACGAGCTACCTAAAATCAGAAAAGTTAAAAAGGTAAAATGACAGTATCAAAACTTGGAAGATAAACTAGCTCAAGAATCACAAGGTCAGAAACTAGTGACGCGTTTCTCCTTAAGACTGTAACGATAAAACCCAAATTCAAATAGAGCGCCAATTGGCAAATGACTCCAGCAGTCATTTGCACCAAACAAACTACGAAAAGCAATAGAGCGACGGAAGGAATGTCCGATCCCTCTCTTGGCCTCGAGCTCCCGACCTAATCAGTCGTTTCATACGTGTGCTTTTAACCTCTATATATTTCTCCAAATTGTGTGTGAAATCTATAATTTCTTTCTTGTAATATATATTTATCTCCTTCATTATCTTGATGATAGATCTGACTACCATAATCTGACGAGCTCCAATGGAACGAGTACTTGACGAAACAAGGAAATATAAAATATAAGTAAACACGTGGCGATCGCCATATCAAATATAATCTATATATTATATCACACTATCTATTGGTGGTTACGAACAATCAGAATTTCTTCTCAAATTTTATATTACGATTTATGGATTCTAATACGATATACATTAAATAGACAAGTTCAGGCCAGAGCATATATTTTAATTGTGATGTCCTAATTTATACTTACCTATATTCTTTATCTGTAGCGAGATTGACCTAAGACTAATCATCACACATTGAATATGTTCTCAATCTTTGGTCCATGAGCCAGTAACACTTTAATCATTTCTTCAAGACGTGTGACTGCAATTTAATTACCTATTGTACGTGATACTGGTTTCTAGAATTATTGCTTCTGCATTGCTCTAACATTTATGTTGATTAATAACTGAATAAATATATATTGGTTTATTTTATACACTATAAATTTCTGATTTCGTTATTTGTACAATTTGTCCTTAGAACCTTTACCTTCCAGTTTTAATATAACTTAACTATAGAATTTTTACATTGGCGCCCACCGTGCAGGCAAGAATCAGTCTCGCTATAGATAGTGTAACATTGCATGTTACGACAGGCTCCTCACCCCTTAAACGAACTTAGCGGAGTGAATGAAAAGGAGAAAATGCGTAGATAGACCCCGAGGTCCGACAGAATTTCCGAGAGGCGACCGTGACCGACTAAAGACTGTTGAACATATGATTTATTCTTTTGTTTTGTTTTACGACTTTTCTCTAACATGTGGGAGACGAGGCCTAGCCAACGACTAAGAGACTGTGACACAGACACACCACTATCGACGCAAGACGTTCCAGTATCGACTGTTTGGATCCTACTCGACGAACGCCACCCAAAAGCTTCGGAGGATAGTAGTGGCCACGCTACCTCCGGCTATTAATCTAGAGGACACGGGGGAGTGCCAAGGGCATTCTACAATGGGGGATATCGGTGGTGGAAGAGATTCCCGCCACCAAGAAGAGCCTGCAACCCGTGAGCCTCCGACGTAGCGAGCTAAAATCATCGTGGCGAACTTTGAATTACGCGCGTGGCGACCACCGGTCGCCATGCTTAAGGGATCCTTCGGTCGATACAAAAATCGATATTTAGCCGTAACACGAGGGCGCTGATTACCGGCGCCATGCGGTCTAGTCACTCTGCGTTAGACTAGCGTTCTTAGCACTCGTGCCTTAGACTAGCGATTAGACATCATTGTTGAAAAATTTGCGTTTAAGCCCCGTGGGCAGTTTAGTTTCTTTTCTGTGGTTGTAACGAATTGTGTGGAACGCGTGGGAATTTACCTTCGAGGGTATTCAAGTGTGTCGTCATGGATTCTGGTCGGGAGACGACTGATTTCCTCAGGTGGCTGGAAGACGGTAAGCGTTAGCCATTCTTACCCATGCTAATTTGGATTCGGCAACGGCCGTCAGCCATATTGCCTTTGAGCAGCCACGAGGCTAATTAATATTTTTGGAATCGAATTAAACCGATCTCCGAAGGGTAGGCCGTCACCAGTGTCCCCGTGTAGTAGAGAATATCGTTCGAGTCATTATTTTGTAGAGAAATATCGAGTATTGTATGGTTTATTAAGTTCGGGTGTGCTACCTGTCGCACACGAGTGCGACAGAGATAGTCCTAGTCAGTCACTGTCGCTCTCTCTTCCTCCTGTAGGGAGAGACACAGCTAGTTAGTGTTTAGATTTCGAGTCTTGGTTTTTCGAGTTCGAGTCAATAAGGAATTCTAGTTAAATAATTATCGCGTTATTCGCAGAGTTAGGTTAAGTTAGTTTTAGTAAGCTCTTGTAAATATTACTCCTTTGGTCAATTTCTTATTTTCTATTCTTCAATACGAGCCGAAGGCTCACCCATTGTAAATACTAGCCTGTTAATTAGTTGTAAGTTCTACTCGTGTAGTTTATTTAGCGTTCCCGTTGGGATATTGTCCCACGAGGACCTAGTTTGTCGAGCTATTTAATTATCTTGCATGATTTTCCTTGTTATTGCTATCCTACGTGGAAGCTGGTAGTTTATTAGATATTGTAAAGCTCGTCAAACGTGGCCAGGTCGCCTATACACGGCCTGTGGCTGTCCTTTATCCGAGGGGAATTCTCCCCGATTGTTCAAATTATTATTTCTATTTCTTTTCTATAATTTATTTTATTGAATAAATTCTATTTGTCTGTTATTAAATTCAATCGCTCGAGTCGTTCTTTAACGTCCCGCTAATTCTTCATTTAATCCTGACCCCTCTCCGCGGTACTGTAGCTAGCCGACGGTTATTATTTTGTTTAGATTTTTGAAAGTGGCGGTTACCCGCCTGGCGCCCAATATCTCTTTTTATTCTCAGTTTTTGGCCAATTGTCGAGTGGATGGTTCTCGGAGACTGGCTATCCGGTCCAGATCCGAGGATCAAATAAAATCCACGTCACAATAGATATATGTGTAATGTGTTTTAAATAAGTGTTAATGGGTAAGATTATTCACAGTCCGGTTGTCACTAGGGCAAAAGCGAATTCGAGTGCTGACAGGGTGCGCTCAGGGTCTACCCCATCACCAATCAGTAGACGAGCGAGAGCAGATAAGCTCTTAAAAAAGACACCTGCTATAATGGACGAACAGATGCAGCAGTTACGGTTGCAGCAGGAGGAGCTAAAAAAACAACGGGAACAATTAAACAGACAACAACAGGAATTGCAATCCCAGCAGGAGATGGCGAATCAAATCGAGCAACTGCAGAGAGAAAAAGAAGCTCAAGCTCACATGTTGAATGAACTGCGTAGAAATACCAACGTTAATCAGGTAGCTCAATCAAGTAGTGTCGTAAATGGATTGGTTAATCATTTTTAATGCATGCAATTAGATATTGAAGCCCCTAAATTCAGTGATGAAGATAGTCACAATCCTTTGGAATTTTTAACAAACTTGGAAAATTATTTTACTATTAGTGGTGTATCTGGAGCACAAAGATTATGGATTGTTAGTGGTATTTTATCAGGAAGAGCAAAAATCTGGCTCGATATGAATAAAGATGTGTGCGACTCTTATGAAAAGTTCAAAGAATTGTTTAAGAAAGAATTTTATTCTGTTCAGTATCAAGTGAAATTGAAAAGTAGGTGGTCTGCGCGACGATATAGATCACAGGATGGAAGTTTGCGGGGGTATTTTGGAAAACAAAATCGTGAAGCAATGCATTTTGAACCTAGATCATCATCTTATGAAGTTAATTATGCGATCGTTCAGCAATTGCCATTTCGAGTTAAAGATATATTGGCCACCGTCAATTTTTCAGATACCAAACTAATTTTACAGACCCTTGCAAATTTAGATATTTCGCAAGAGGAGAAGGAAAACAGGCAACAGACCTATAACCAACGGTCTGGCAATACCAATGTTCAGGGTCAAAATTCAAACGCTCAAAATAGTAAACATACACAAATCAATCAAGTCTTACATTGTCAAGGGACACAAGGGGATTATGGGAATAGTAATCAGATGGGAAGTGTCTATAGTGATGCATATCAACCAAAGTTTATGTTACCTAATACAAGTTCCCCACCACCCAGGATTAATGATAGCCAACATAATATGCCATCCAATAATCAACATTTAAACTAAATCTGGGTGCGATGAGCAAAGGTCCTGCATCGTACCACGGTTTCTCTCAATTGGCAGCGGACCTGGTAGGTGATATAGATCAACCCCATGAATCTAATAAATATAATCAGTTAAAATGTCCTCACTTACTAGTTTCTATCGGTGGGCATACTGTGCAAGCATTAGTTGATTCTGGTAGCCAATTAACCTGTATGTCAGAAAATCTATATAAACAACTAGCGAGTCATTTAAAGTTAACGGAATTACCTATATCAAATTTGAAATTATTTCCTGCATTTGGAAAGTCAAGTATCAGTATATGAAAACAAATCTTAATAGATATGTTTGTTGAACATCGAAGAATGACCTATGCGTTTGTAGTGGTACCTAGGCTAACTGCTTGTATTATATTGGGGGATGACTGGTTATCACGAAATCGAGTAATTCTAGATTATAATCATGCAACAATTAGTATAGATGGTCTTCGAGTTAGTAGTAAATTCGTATCGTACAGTCGTCTTTCTTCGAATGAGTTAGGGTCAACGGGTCAGGATAATATTACTTATATTCAATCAGTAGAGAAGGCGGTGATTCCCAATCGATTCCCAGAGATAAACAAAAATCATGTGACAAAAAATTATAGTAGCAAAAAATCTGAAGGTATAAAGGGGATAAAAGCTAACTCTGATACTAATAACGATGTAGCCATTGATTTAATAATATGTGATAAAACTTATGATGAGAACATGCCGAGTAAAGAGGATGTTACTCTCGATATTGATAATTGTGTAATGTTGGATAACATGCCTACTAAAGAGGGTGTTACTCCTAATAATGCTAGTTGTAGAATATTGGATAATCAACCCGTTAGAGAGGGTGTTACTCCGAACATTGATAGTTATACAGTCGTCAGAGACATACCCAGTAAACAGGCAATACTCTTTAATGATATAGAAGATAGTAATCTGTTAACAATTGAAAACGAAAAATCAACAAGCGATAATCCATCAAAAAATAATACTAAACCAATATTAGCATTTGTATCTAACAATCAATGCGCGCATATTGGTGATGTCGCCAGACCTAATGATGAAATTATTGCTCAGCATATAATCACTGATAATGATTCGTTGGTCACTGGGAATTCGAGCGATATCTTACCCCAGCATAGCAAGCAAACAGACGCCAAGCAAGCAGTTTTAGAATCAGACATACAACAAATCCTAGGACTATCCGAGGATCCCGATTTTTTCGAGGAATTACGAATGATCGCGTCTGAACTTACGATATCGAATGATACACAGAAAGAATCCATAGTTAAACTAATTATTCACCACAAAGATCTATTTTCGGATAAACCGGGATGCACAAATATATACGAACATAAACTAAAACTAATAAGCAATAGGCCATTCATTCGAAGATCGTATCCAATACCAATTGCACTTAGAAATGCAGTTGATATAGAAATAAATAACATGTTAGATGAGGGAATTATAGAGCGATCCACCAGCCCGTTCTGCAACCCACTAAGAATCGTAAAAAAGAAGGATGGTAAAGTACGAATATGCTTAGATGCTTGCTACCTAAATGACGTTATTGAATCAGATAATGAGTCACCACCACTAATCAATGAAATATTGCAAACATACCACGGAGTTCAATTCTTTTCCAGTGTGGATCTCACACACGGTTATTGGCAAGTTCCACTAAGTAAAGAATCACGTCCATACACTGCATTCTTGCACGGGTCCACCCTTTACCAGTACTGCAGAATACCATTCGGCCTAAAAACCGCTGGTAGTGGTTTCATTCGAGCACTCAATTTAGCATTTAATAATGACTTCACATTTTTAACAACTTACATTGATGATCTACTAATAGCATCAAATAGTTTTGAACAACATTTATACCATTTACATCCAATCTTTAGCCGTCTAAAACAGCATAACTTCACACTGAGGCTAAGCAAGTCATTATTCTTTAGGAAATCTATACCCTTTTTAGGATTTAGATTATCAACAGACGGAGTTTGCCCTGATCCACAAAAGCTAAATATAATTAGAGAGTTCGCTCAACCAAAAAACAAAAAACAATTGCAACAGTTTCTTGGAATATGTAATTACTATAGACAATTCGCCATCAAATATGCTAACTATATAGATCCATTCAGGGATCTATTAAGAGACAACAAAACATGGATTTGGACCACTGAGCATAGTAAAGCATTTACAGCATTAAAAAATAACTTTATTGCAGCAGTAACTTTGAATCACTTTCTTCCTAATACTGAATTCAAACTACAAACAGATGCTAGTGACAAAGGTATTTCGGGAATTTTATATCAAACAAATGAAAAGGGAGAGCATTACCTAATAGGACTAGTTAGCCGATGCTTATCCAATATGGAGGTTAACTATTGCACAACAGAAAAAGAACTACTAGCTATTATTTATTCAATTAATAAATTCAGAACCTACCTCGTTGAGACAAAGTTTGAAATCATTACGGATCACAAAGCATTAGTATTTCTAAACACTACGCCTTATCACAATTCAAGACTAATAAGATGGAGTCTATTTTTACAACAATATCAGTTTAAAGTAACATACTGTAAAGGAAAAGACAACATTATTGCTGATTTCTTTAGCAGAAACCCAGAAAGTGAATTTCTGGAAGAAGAATCTAGGAACATAATTATTTCCAGTGTAAATTTAGAGTTATCGTCACCAAAACAAAATAAGAAATCAAATAGACTTAACGCAATAACGCCAATAAAAATCGATGTTGGACTACCAGCCCATTATAAAGAAATAGGCAAACTTCAGAAAGAAGACCCAGTTCTAAAAGCCAAATTCAATACCAATACATCAAACAAAGCATTGGAAAACTATGAAATTTATAACGACATACTATTTACCTGCAATAAAAATGACAATAGTTGGAAGATCGTAATACCTCAATCAATAACAAAAGAATTAATCAATCTGACCCACAGCAAACTAGGTCTATGGGAGTATATAAAACATTACATTATTTGAAAAAATATTACTCGTGGAAACACATGGCACATAATGTAAAAAACTTCGTTCTATCATGTGATCTTTGTCAGCGAACTAAGCATCTAAACTACCCAATGGAAGGAACATATGATATGGTAAAATCAGACAGTCCAAGTGATTTGGTAACAGTAGACTTTTATGGCCCCCTACCACGATCAGTCGGTGGAGTACAATACATTCTAGTAGTTTTAGATGCGTTCTCCAAATACGTCGTACTTTACCCAATGAAAAAAGCGACAGCGCAGATCAGTATTAAGAAAATCATAGAACATTACATGACCAAATTTGGTAAGCCAAAACGCATACTCTCTGATAACGGAACACAATTCACGTCAGAAAAATGGAGGGTAGGATTAGAACAACTGGGTATAAACGTTTGTTATTCATCGATAAGACACCCACAATCCAACCCAACCGAAAGGGTAATGAGAGAACTGGGAAAGCTATTCAGAATTTTATGCGCTGACCAGCATACCAAATGGGCTAAATTTATACCGAATATAGAACAAATTTTAAATGTAACAATACATCAAAGTACAGGATTTACCCCCTATCAACTCCAATTCGGTATAGACCACACGGATAAAATACAAGAAATAATAAAATTCCCAGAAAAAACTGGCATGAGTAAAAATGTAATCATCACACTAGCTAGAGAACAATTGAAAAAAAAAATTCCATAAGCGTCGTACACATCAAAAGAAGAAATCAAAAGTCCAACTCAAAATTAACGACCTAGTACTCATCAGAGTACCTATGCAATCTAATGCTCTGGATAGAGTTACCCAAAAATTCTTTCATTTGTTCCAAGGACCATATAAAATAAAGAAAATCATAGGAAATAATGCATATGTATTAACTGAGAAAGACGATGAAAATCGAATCAAAGGAACGTACAATCGTGCGAACTTACGACTATATTACCAATCCATCTAATAAACTATTTGTTACCGAGCTAAATCTAGAAATCAAATCCACAGCAACGTAACTGTTCCATCTGGTCATAAAAAAAAAAAAAAAAAATAAAAAAAAAAAAAAAAAAAATTAATACAAGTATGTGTTTAGGAAATAAGAATAAAGACAAAGGCATAACTAGCCAAGCAGTAGCAATACAAATCAACAAAACTATAAATAATAAAATATGTACGGTGATATGTAAGCAGATAGATAAGTCAGAAGCTCATCAAACAATAACCTAAAAGTACAACAAGTTCTAGTCATATAGACAAACAAAATTATAGTTTAAATTACGTAAATAAGAGAATGAAGGCGACCTTATCAAGGTTTTACATGAATACCTTCCATAAAAAGGAATCATGAAAAAAAGGGGATAATGTAACGATAAAACCCAAATTCAAATAGAGCGCCAATTGGCAAATGACTCCAGCAGTCATTTGCACCAAACTAACTACGAAAAGCAATAGAGCGACGGAAGGAATGTCCGATCCCTCTCTTGGCCTCGAGCTCCCGACCTAATCAGTCGTTTCATACGTGTGCTTTTAACCTCTATATATTTCTCCAAATTGTGTGTGAAATCTATAATTTCTTTCTTGTAATATATATTTATCTTCTTCATAATCTTGATGATAAATCTGACTACCATAATCTGACGAGCTCCAATGGAACGAGTACTTGACGAAACAAGGAAATATAAAATATAAGTATACACGTGGCGATCGCCATATCAAATATAATCTATATATTATATCACACTATCTATTGGTGGTTAGGAACAATCAGAATTTCTTCTCAAATTTTATATTACGATTTATGGATTCTAATACGATATACATTAAATAGACAAGTTCAGGCCAGAGCATATATTTTAATTGTGATGTCCTAATTTATACTTACCTATATTCTTTAGCTGTAGCGAGATTGACCTAAGACTAATTATCACACATTGAATATGTTCTCAATCTTTGGTCTATGAGCCAGTAACACTTTAATCATTTCTTCAAGACGTGTGGCTGCAATTTAATTACCTATTGTACGTGATACTGGTTTCTAGAATTATTGCTTCTGCATTGCTCTAACATTTATGTTGATTAATAACTGAATAAATATATATTGGTTTATTTTATACACTATAAATTTCTGATTTCGTTATTTATACAATTTGTCCTTAGAACCTTTACCTTCCAGTTTTAATATAACTCAACTATAGAATTTTTACAAGACATGTCCGATCAAATAAAACTAACTCTCAAAGTAACGCAACGATAGATGACGACACGAAAGCAAAGGCTAAAACGAACGAACCTGAACAAAATGTGTCCGATGCTTCAGGAGAAACGAGTTAAAAGGAGATTAGGTCATTGAACCAAAAATACCTTGAACTCATAAACTCAGCAATAAAAACGAATATTGGCATGATAAACACCAGAGCAAAAATAAAGAAAAACATGAATATGGCTCAAGAAACGATAGAAAGGGAGAATAAAGAGCATAGAATAATCATGCAAGAGGAAAGCCTCAAGTCCCGGGAGATGATAAGTAATCAAATAAATGAGTTCAATAAGTTAATGAATAATTTTATTGAAAGACACGAACCCGATGACAATGAATATGAAGACGAGGTAAGGAACGATGGGCAAACAAGTATACCCCGGGACGAAACACAAATGGAGAAACAAATCACGAAAATAGTAAAATTAGAACTAGAGAACTTCAAAAATACAAACAACAATAAGGAGAATTCAACGAAATCTCTAACAAACGACGTGAAAGAAACAATTGAATTCGAGATCATAAATAAAGAATCAGGTACAAAGCGCGACTATAAACTCACTCCACAAACGAAATTTGAACGCTTCTACGATTATTTTACGTCAGAACTCAGAACCAATGATTTGTTATACACAATTGATCCGAATATCAGTCCAAGTAACACTTTCGATGAAAATACAAAATAAAGACATAGATTCAAAGTCAGAGACCTATTAATTAACCGTTTAGACCAAAACTACCACTCAAAAATTGTAGGGATCAAAGATCCTATAGAAATCTTGAACAAAATTGAGGAACTGAAACGATGTGAAACGAACCTAACTTCAGTAACGATAAGAAAACAACTTTACAGTATTAGGTATGATTTATAACAGGAAATGGGAGATGGGTGATTTATTGAAGGTTGATCGTATTAAGACAATTTGTCAATATAAGTATGTATTTAAACAGTGTTAAGACGTTGTCAGTAAGAAGAAGAGTGAAAGTCCGAATGTTGCAACTTAGGTTGCTACCCATAAGTCAGCGAGATGCTGACACAAGGTAAATTGACATAGGCGTATAGGACGTCGTTAAGGTGTCTCAAAGGCATGAGCAGGGATGAGCCCGAAAGGCAAGGTGTCTCATTTTGAACTACTCTCCACTGTAGTTCGCAGAAGCCAACATTAACGAGAATAATGAAATGGAGAATTATTGTGATCGCGATGTTTGGTCTTCGGTAGAAGGCAAACATCCCGATCTTGTCTATAAATTTATTGGTTATTGAGTTGAATTTTGTCATTAAATAGAAATGATTCGATTATAACACCTTCCCCCTTAAGAATAAATGTGAAGCGAAGCAAAATATTCATCGGTTAAAAAGAATCAATATTCCAGGTCAGGATTACAAAGCCTTCCTCAGAACGTTTACAATATTATTCTGTACGGATGAGGATGTATAAAAGTTTTCCTCAACCGTTTGCTTGATTACATATAATTATTCTTAATATCAACGAATGGAATGTAAGGTATGTTTATTCTCTATGACCCCAAAAAGCACCTCTGGTGCAAAAACCTTTCACCAAGTTCATTGATGTGATATATATCCCCCAAAAAGCACCTCCCACGTAAAAAGAAATCCAAAATCAGTTGCTACTGCCAAGTACCGCTACATCACATCACCTTTTTCTCAAATTCATAATTCGGCCTTCCATTACATGGTTTCCATAGCCATCTTGTCTTTCTACGCAGAACCATAGATATAGCGATAGGCAATTGACAGTTCTATTGGTGTAAACAGAAGACATAGAGAAATGAAAATGAAGAGATGAAAAAAAAAAATTTGGAGGTAGTGGTACTTGGCGGGCCTTTTATAGAAAAGTACGAGCAAAGAGCATAAAATAGTGGCCCGCCAAGTACCACGTACTCCAAATTTTTTTTTTTTTCATCTCTTCATTTTCATTTCTCTATGTCTTCTGTTCACACCAATAGAACTGTCAATTGCCTATCGCTATATCTATGGTTCTGCGTAGAAAGACAAGATGGCTATGGAAACCATGTAATGGAAGGCCGAATTATAAATTTGAAAAAAAGGTGATATGATGTAGCGGTACTTGGCAGTAGCAACTGATTTTGGATTTCTTTTTACGTGGAAGGTGCTTTTTGGGGGATATATATCACATCAATGTACTTGGCGAAAGGTTTTTGCACCAGAGGTGCTTTTTGGGGATCGCACTACTTTTTGTAGAATTTGATTAACTGATTATTCTCGTTCATAATGAATTGTAATAAATTATTAGCTCACTGTGATTGTGTATCATAGCGTTCAATATTTAGGTACTACTTGTGTTTTACTAATATTTTTCAGCTTATTTATCAACAGTACGCGATCTCTTATCTCTGTGTTAGATCATCGAAAAACAGAATCCCAAATTTTTTCAGATTTTTTTACCATTTCATTTTCGAAGTTATTGTAGAGGATATTCCATATAGTTTTGTAGTTGTGTCATCAATTTTTTTTCCTTGCGTTCTTCTGCCATTATACATTTTCTTTCAGAAATAGGTTTTCCGTGTAAAAAATCTCGGCGTTCAGAAAAAATATATTTTGTTCGTTTATTCCTGTGAAAAGCTCTTAAAATTTAGCTTGAAATTTAAAAAGCTGTTTTTTGCCACTCCCAAATTTAAAAAAAAATTTTCAATGTTTTTTCAAAAAGTTCAGAAAATTTTACATAATTCACCTAATTTCCAAGGTAGGATCTCGATAAACACACGAGCAATGAATTAATGAACCAAAATTAAACCGTCGGATCATAGAAGGCCATATAAAATTATTTTGCGATTTTTAGATGGCCTCTGACCACTTGAACTTTCAACTTTTTTCAAGAGGACATAAAAGATACGCAATCAAATTTCCGATAAGGATACGGGTTTTAAACATCAAAAATTGACATTTTCTCTAGAAGTGGTCAAGGGCCATCTAAAAATCGCAAAATAATTTGAAACGCCCTTTTATGATCCGGCGGTTCAATTGAAGAAAATTTCAAGTCATTACATGCATTCAATAATTATTCTTTTTTCTCCCTTTCTCTCCTTTCCGCTTTCTCTCTTTCACTCGAGAAAGGAATGAAAGAACAGAAACTGAAGGAAATTTCAAATTCAATTCATATATTTTACTTATGTTATACTTATGTATGTGAAAAGTATGAGAATCGTATCAAAAAACTTCAGTTATTGAAGTTAACTGAAAGAACTTTCCACGAGCATAAACGAAAACAAAATATTTGTTTGGAATTTTTTTATACAAAAAAACCTATGTTTTGAAAAAAATGTATGGTGGCAAAAAGACGCAAGAAAAAAATGAATAAACAAGAATTATAAAACTATATAACTTCGAAAATAAAGGGGTGAAAATCCTGAAAAAATTGGGATGCTGTTTTTCGATAAGGAGTTTCAGCTCAAAAAAATTCGGAAAGCTCTGAGAACGTGAGGCCGGGTCCCTTTTGTTGATGTTTTTTTTTTTTTTTTTGAGTTTTTAAAAGTTTTTTTTCATTTTTTTTTTTGTGAAAAATTATTTTCTATTTCAAAGAGAAATTACCCTATGTAGGTTTGAATGACTAATTGAAAGACACCCTGTATACAGAGCGATTCTGAGGAAACAGGTCAGTCTAATAGAGGCTCCCTTATTCATGTTCGTCAATGATAACGTTGTCAGATACCACGAACAAGCGATCTACCGATATTGAATATACCCACGACTGATATTTTCAGACGACGTAGCGGTAGCTGTCACGTCGTAGGTTATATAATGAACTGTCATATTACAATATTGTGTAATTAAATTCTAATAATGTTCATAATACAGCGGTATACGATATTATTTCATAAATAAGTAGTGATGAGGTTAAATTGATTGCAGGCGATAACTTCAGTTTATTTCCAACATTATTAGGTTATAAATAATTGTCTTGGTGAAATTTACACATCTGGTAGTGATAAAGTTAATAAGTTAATAGCATACGATATTAATTCTTTATGAATTCATTCCAGGTGTGGATTTCTGTTTATTTCCTACATTAGTTACAACCGAGGGTTTCTTCGATGACTGACTGACCCGTTGCATCTCTTCGATAGGTAGGGTTACAAACAAAACGATGTGAATATCATTCATCAAGCAGTATCTCATCGATCCAGTGAAGGCTTTTCATCCTACGAGGCATCTCCGCTGCATAAAACAATACTCTACATTTCTTCTAAGCCTAATAAGTACGAAGACAATCCTGCATGAATGATGTGTTGGTCTATCAACGCGTGTTTAGGTTTCATCGAGTGACAAATGAATGAAAATTACTGTTTCTATTGTGTACCATGTATCATTAATTATTTGATATGATTATGCAATATCAACTGAATAAACAAAGAATTTTATGGAATTTCTACAATTTGCTGTGATTGAGTATTTTATACAAAAATGTAACGCTTTGTTCTACGCAGCAATCAAATATTCAATTAAATAGATTCACAATGCGAACGATAATTTACATTCATTTATCACTCGATGAAACTTAAACACGCATTGATAGACCAACACATCATTTATGCAGGACTGTCTTCGTACTCATTAGGCTTAGAAGACATGTAGAGTTCTATTCAGCGGAGATGCCTCGTAGGATGAATAGCTTTTACTGGATCGATGAGATATTGCTCGATGAATGATATTCACATCGGATTGTTCATAACCCTACTTGTCGAAGAGATGCAACGGGTCAGTTAGTTACCGAAGAAACCCTCGGTTGTAACTAATGTGGGAAATAAACAGAAATCCACATCTGGAATGAATTCATGAAGAATTAATATCGTATGCTATTAACTTATTAACTTTATCACTACCAGATGTGTAAATTTCACCAAGACAATTATTTATAACCTAATAATGTTTGAAATAAACTGAAATTATCGCCTGCAATCAATTTAACCTCATCACTACTTATTTATGAAATAGTATCGTATACCGTTGTATTATGAACAATATTAGAATTTAATTACACAATGATGTAATATGACAGTTCATTATATAACTATATGGAGGTAGGACGGAACGTTCACTAACGGCCATAGACTATATTGTTGACAGCTGGACGGGTAAACGCTCTTGATTTCCCGTCCGCCTAGCCTAAGTCTTTTCGTCGGCCCAAGAAAAGAAGGGACGCCTCTCTATGTTATTTATATACCCATACAACTGCCTCGTGACGTCAAGGTGGAGACGGAAAAGACCAAGAAAATTCTTGATCAAACTGAGCATTTCTATAAATCGGAATATCAAATCTCAGCTCTCCGTGCACCGATTGCATAAAAGTTGGGGTTAAATTAAAGCTGTTTGAAAACATATTCTGAGATAAAAATTTCAATCTCGTGCATAACCCGAGTCGGAATAAAATAAGGATGATATCATCGCCGTGTAGGCCGAAGAGCTCTCGTGCGGGTATAGAGACTCGGTCGAGCCTCACGCCGCGCGCTTAAATAGTAGTTGTCGTATCTAGGGCGTAAAGTTAAACTTTACGCCCGAGTTGGGATCGTCGCGCGATCACACGAGGGCGTCAAGTTTAATTACGCCCGAGTTGCGAACAATATTTTTCGCCATAGTGGCGTGAAGTATAACGCATTTTTAGCCTTGTTTTGCAAGCGTCAAGTTCGACTCTACGCCCAGTGTATGTGAACAAAAACTATTTCCACGCGCGACGCACAATGGACGTAGCGCGTGAGGATAGTTTTTGTTTACATGAACCGGGCGTAAAGTCGAACTGTACGCCCGCAAAACAGGGCGTAAAGTGCGTACTCTACGCCTACTATGAGGGAAAATTCTTTTTAATGTACTTGGCGCGAGACTCTACCGAGTCTCTTGATCTCGATCCATATATCGTAAACGGATAGCATCAGTAGCTCCGTCTTCGTCGTCAGTTATGTCAGGCATGTGGACTGTTACGGCTGGAGTGCGTGTGCGACGAGACCTACAGCAATAAACTATTACGTGTTGGACCATTCCCTTGATTCCTGGGTCACGATTATTAGGATCTTCTGTCATCTTGTAACATCATTTGATCAACTTATAAACTAGGTACACGCTCAGTGTGGTAGCTGCGAAATAAGTTAAATAACTTACGCGTGTGGACATAGTTTCTTCAGCCTGTTCCTTCAATATTTTATCAGCTGATTCTTCAATATTTTTCAATTTATGACTGGCAATGGTTAAGTCGTCAAAATTGAAGGTGTTTGTATTAACCAAATCGTCGAATTGGAAATTAGTAATATTTAAAAATTCAGGTATATCCTCACAACAATCGTCGGATCTTAGATCTATTGATGGTACAAAGGTTTTATCAACAGTATTATTGAATATTCTATTTGGTGTTAACAGGGCTAAGTTCGAATAACCCTTACAATTTGCACTTAACGGGATGTGATAGCCAGGGGTCGATAAAGTAGGGGGGTGTTTTTACCAATTTTTTTTGTTTTACTCGGCATTTCGCGACGAAGGCACAGAATGGATTTTCGCAGAGGCATTCGACGTATTATATGGTGAAGTATTGCCGTAGACGAATAAACGTATTGAAATCGAAAAATAGTTTGTTTTCGTAAATTACAATCTGTAAAACAGGGTAAAAAAATGGCCGGTCGGGGCTCGACTTTCATATGCTGACCTTATTATTCAAGTTCGCGCGGTATCCAGCACTGAAATGTATAGCGACGTCAATTCTACGACCTCGCACGAACCGAATGATCCGTTTATTTATGAATATTACTTGAAAATGGGAGCGTGATTTGCAATGCTGCTTTTCGTCGACTTCGACCGAGTCAAAGCGGTTTTTGACAGTTACATACACTGAACGTGTTCAATGTTGACCGGTATGAAGTTCACCCCACAGTCTTCTGTCTCTTTCTTCCCTCGCGCTAACTGTCAAGACCCGCTTTGACTCGGTCGAAGTCGACGAAATGCAGCATTGCAAATCACGCTCCCATTTTCAAGTAATATTCATAAATAAACGGATCATTCGGTTCGTGCGAGGTCGTAGAATTGACGTCGCTATACATTTCAGTGCTGGATACCGCGCGAACTTGAATAATAAGGTCAGCATATGAGAGTCGAGCCCCGACCGGCCATTTTTTTACCCTGTTTTACAGATTGTTATTTACGAAAACAAACTATTTTTCGATTTCAATACGTTTATTCGTCTACGGCAATACTTCACCATATAATACGTCGAATGCCTCTGCGAAAATCCATTCTGTGCCTTCGTCGCGAAATGCCGAGTAAAACAAAAAAAATTGGTAAAAACAACCCCCTACTTTATCGACCCCTGGCTATCACATCCCGTTAATTCTATTTTTCCAGTATTTTTCAGGGGTATGTCTGGAATTTTGTCGTGCGTCGAACAACTAATTGTAAGTGTTTCTGATTTAGGTAAGACATACAACCATTTATTCTGATTTCTGAGTTGGATCCACACGGGTGCAGTAAGCTTGATAATCCTAACGTCGCATGAAACCGGTAATGGTCTGGTGTTTACGAATAGTAAGATCTCACAACTATCAGTGGCATGTGTCAGGTACACTGGTTGTGTTTGCTTACAGATGCGATAGTCATTCTTAATCAGACTACAGTCTCGTATCATGTCCTCTATTATAATGTAATTTTGTCTTGTATTAGTTATGCCAAAATATTTTATCGTTGGTTGTATGAAGATGGATTTTTTATTTTCTTGTAAGACTGGCATTAGTTTGACTAAATAGATCTCAGATTCTCTGTCTTGAATTAAAGGGACATGGATCACAAAGCCTAATTTCAGCTCAGTTTTGAAAGTTTCTAGAGTTATCCCGTCCATAATGTAATGGATATTTTGGATATTTGGGGTGAGTGCAAAGTCAACATCGTTGGGTATATTTTTACCCTTCGCTTGTAATTCGGCGAGAAGTTGATTTGGCCTCAACACGGCCGGGTGTAATATATTCTGTTTAGCGAATAACACGGCGTCCATTACGTTACTAATGTCGATTAAAAAGGTTTCTATCATAACGTTGAGTATCATAAAACTTTCGTCAATCAATTGATAGGCCTATATAGTGTCTGTTTTGTTAAAAAAGATATATACGTTCTGAGCAATGTTCTTTAAATTTTGATTTATTATGTCCTCGTTTTTATTCAACTGATGGATCGTGTCATTGAAATTTTGAATCGTTGACGAGACGATTGTCGCTTGTTCTTTAACTAATTCTAGGGTCTTCCTTTCCCCTTTGGTTAGTTTATCTATCTCTGCATCGAATTTTTCTCCATTAGCATTATCGATCAATCCAAAAATCTCTTCAAATACGTGTCCTATTCCATTGAACCAACCTCTTTTAAACCTTCTATTATTGGAATCGCCTTCGTCATAGAGCCTAAGTAGGTCTTGTAGGTCAGTTTGTTTGTCTCTTAACCCATTTATTACACTGTCGAGGGAACCTAAATATTTCCTACATGTTAACATTCTATTATCTGTTTGGCATGACACTTTAATTTTATCTGCTAGGGTGGAAATCCGTTGCAGTTGTTGAAAGAAATCGTTCAGACCGAGGAATCTTATTATTCACCAATCTGTGGGGAACAGCTTAACGGTTCCAATCTGTTCGTAATGAAGCCCAGCAGTATTTTCGTATCTTTCATTCTCGTAGTCGTCAGCTCCCCATACAAAGGGTCTGTAATCAATTTGTTATTCTGTTTGAATCGGTCCTATCGGCTCAGTTGACTTGTGGTATGGTTTCAATCTATTTGCATGCACTATTTTATTCTTCCCTTTGATTTTTACCTCATAGTTTACTTCATTAGTTTGGTCAGTAATGGGGTATGGCCCTAGAAATTTTGGATCTAGTGGTCCGGCAGTTTCGTTACTCATTAGTACTAAGTCCCCAATTTCGAAATTTTGTGGTCGAGTAATTTGGTCATAAAAACCCTTGGACTTTTCTTTGGATTTATCTATGTTCTGTTTAGCAAGTGTTTGGCTGTTTATCAGTTTTTCGGATAGTCGCTGAGCATATTCTTTATATGTTTCGTCCCTAGGTTCGTGAGGCACGCTACAACGTACTCTGGCTATTTGTCCAAATATAAGTTCATAAGGTGACATTTTAGTGGTAGTATGAGGTGTTGTGTTGTATGCTAGGATATAAATTGAGAGTGTTTCGTTCCAGTCGTCTGTAGTTGACATACACCTAAGGTAATCTTTTAACGTGCCGTGGCTGCGTTCGAGTGCCCCGTTGGTTTGCGGGTGGTATGCCGTACTATTTAACTTTTTTATTTTTAATATTTTTGTGACTTGGGTGAACAGGTCACTCATAAAATTTGTGCCTTGGTCTGTAAGGCTTGATAGTGGTACTCCGTAGTTAGATATGAAGTTTCGTATGAAAGCTTCTGCGGTGTGTTCAGCAGTTGCAGCTCGGAGTGGATAGGCTTGGGAATACTTTGTTAGATCATCTTGTAGCGTCAGTATGTAACTATGACCTGATTTTGTAGTCGGTAGGGGTCCAACTATGTCTAAGAAAACCTTTTCAAACGGTTTGTTAGTACTGGTCGTGATCTTCATTGGCATTTTGGTCTTTTGGCGATCGGTTTTATTCTTTTGGCAAGTCGTGCAATTACGAATATATGTTCTTACATCGTTTTCCATTGAATCTCAGTAGTATCTTTCTTTAAGTCGCGTCATAGTACGATCAACGCATTGGTGTCCACCTGAAGGGCGGTCGTGAAATTCTTTGATAACGTCTTGAATGTGGTTTTGATTGAGATCGGTTTTTATGTTTGTACAGACCGTTATTTTAATTTCCGATCCTTTAGAGATAAATCGTAACATCGTCCGAACCTTATGCCATTTTAAATTATCGATCCCGCAACCGATCCTGGGTATACAAATTGTTTTGATTGAGTCCATCTCTAATTTTTCTCTAAATTGTATCAAACTTATGTATAAATCTCCGTATGTAGGCTTATCCCAAAGTGTTTTTTGGTCATTATGTAATAGACGTTACGGTCTCGTAGGGTAAGTCTACCAGTTGTGTATAGTTCAGCTGATTCCCTCAAATTCTCAACATTGCCATACCTAGTTTTGAATTCTAATGCTATTCCTTGACTCATTTCCAGATCAGTGGAAACAGCGTGTGCGTAGTTATCCGTTCGTTTAAAAAGGTCATGGTGGATTTCTACGATGTCTGAGTTTTGTAGTATTGTTGTTTTTATGAGTTTAAGGTATTCAGGGTACGATGGGAGAAAGTCCGTCGCGCTGATAGGGAGTATTTCGAACGCATGATTAGTTGGTGGGTCGATAGGATTCCTACTAAGAGCATCTGCGTTCTGATTCTTTATTACAGGTTTGAAACAAATCTCGTGATCGAATTCCGAAATTTTTAATTGCCATCTAACTAATTTACTATTAGGATCTTTGATGTTGAACAGCCAAGTCAGGGGCCTATGGTCGGTAAATATCTCAAATTTCCTCCCGAACAGGTATGGTCTGAAATGTTGGGTCGCCCATACTATGGCCAGCAGCTCACGTTCGATTGTGAAGTAATTACTTTCTGCCTTGTTTAGAGTCCGCGAGGCGTATGCAACAGGCCTGTCATCGCCTGGGACACCTTGAGATAAGACGGCCCCTAGAGCAGTGTTACTGGCATCTGTCGTTAGATTAAACGTCTGTGTATAGTCGGGGTATATTAGGACTGAGTCGGATATTAGGGCATTCTTTAGTTCCTCGAAGGAATTTTGCTGTAGTGACGTCCATTCGAATGGTATGTTTTTTCGCAAAAGTTCTGTCAATGGCTTAGATATCATCGAAAAATTGTTAATGAAACGTCTATAGTAACCTACAAGCCCAAGAAATGATTTTTTTTTCGTAGGTGTGTTGGGTGTAGGGAATTCCTTGACTACTCTGACTTTGTCTGGGTAAGGTTTAACTCCGTCCTCTGATATAATGTGTCCTAAGTAGGACCTCTTTTCTCAAGAACTCACATTTATTCGGTTGTAACCGTAAGTTGTATTCTTTCAATTTCAGTAGTAACCCGCAAAGTTTTTCTGTATGGGTTTGAAGTAAGTCGGCGTAAATTATAAGGTCGTCTAGGTACACTAGACATTTCAATCCTTGTAGACCCGATAGGACGGTATTCGCTAGTCTCTGGAATGTAGCTGGGGAATTTTTAAGCCCGAATGGCATATTCGGCAGCGGGTAAGCATCCCCTATTGTTCTATCATTCAGTTTTCGATAGTCTACGATTATTCTCCACTTCTTAATCCCTGATGAGTCTAATTTCTTTGGTGCTACCCAGATGGGTGAGTTCCATGGTGAGTTTGAATTTCGAATAATTCCTTTATTAAGGAGATCTTCCATTTGTCTATCTATTTCTGTTTTTTGGATTTCCGGATACCGGTATTGTCCAACATGAACCGGTGTATCATCGGTAGTTTTAATTTTGTGGATACAAGCTTGTGTACCTGGTAGTGTGTCCCCTTCTAAATAGAAGAGTTTGTTAAACTTGGTGCAAGCTTCTACTATACTTTCCCTTTCTTCTACATTTAGATGGTCTAATCTCAATGCGTCTTTCAATTTTTTGATTCTGTCAGCTGAATTATTTTCGTTTATACAATCAACTGATTGTATCTCGTCAGTCTCAGAATCTAGGATTCTGTAAACTCTTTGTGGTGCGATAAAGATAGTATGATCTGTGTCGGTTAAATTGATGATGCTTGTGATAGCTGTGTCATCTGGTCTAATTGTCACGTAGCTTTCGCTTATTACGACTCCTGATTTTAACTCGACCCTGTATATTGAGCCTTCTTTTATGAAATCTTCGGTGATGGTTGGAACGGCTGCCAAGATTTCTGTCTTGGCGGGGATAGTGAATTGTTTTTGATTTTGCAATTTGTATTTGCGGCTACCTAATAGCAACTCGGGTTTATCCATGCCTCGGCATCTATAACTGATCCGCACATTATTGAATTGTGTTAAAAAGTGGTTGCCTATTAAACCATCTTGCGTTATGTCTAAGGAATCGTCTACTACGTGAAATTTGATCGGCCTAACTTCGTCTCCACCATTGAGTGTGAGTTCAATGGTTCCTAATGTGTGTGCTTGTGAGTCGCTAGCTAGACCTTTTAATTTCATGCGCTCTTGTGGGTTTATCTGTGATGAATTCAGGATAAATTTCTTCTTGATCAAACATGGGTAGGCTCCAGTGTCTAACATCAGCAAGCTGTTGGGTTGGTTCAACTCGGGTATTCAGAAAATTACGTTATTTGGTTAGCCGATTAGATTTATCTTATGTTCTGGTATTTCTATTTTTGCGCTGTTTGTGTTGAGCGGTTTTCTATGACGGATGTCGTTCCACTCGTCGACGCAGTCCGTTCCCCAAAATTCGCGGTTCCTACATGGTTTTGATCAGTTTTCGCGGCTAACATAGCTTTCTTTTCGAAACATTCGTTTTCCATATGGCCAGGTTTTTTTACAAAAGAAGCACCTAATTCTGGAACTATCGATGGGAAAGATTCGCTGGCATTCGTCGCCTGTAATTCCCTCTGTTATAGAATCGTAGCCGTACACTATTTCAAAAAAGTTTTGTGAGCAGCTGTTTTCTGATTAGTGGTCTAGGTCTACGTACTGATCAGATTCTGAACTAGAACCTGCCTCAAGGGTATTTATTGGTTCGAGTCTCTGTTTCCTAAAACAAGTTTTTGCCGTGTGTCCGATTTTATGACAATTTTGACAAACAAGATCACTTCTAATAATAGCAGTGGTTTTCGCAAGATGAGTAATTAGATTTTCAGTTTCCCTCAATTTTTCTTCCTCTGTGACCCAATTGTAAGCTTGAAGTAAGTCCTTAGAGTTTTTTAATCTAAGGATGTCGCGTAGTTTTTCGTTAAGGGGGTATCTACACGTTTGAATTTTCGAAAAATCGTTTTTTTTTTTATAATTTATTTGGAATGCTAGTGACCTACTCTACCTGCAAATAAATCGGTGTCAAAATATCTAGAGGATTTGAAAAGTTACAGCCATGACAGTGCCAGATTGCGAAAAAGCGCCGCGGCGCGGCGCGCGAACCCTCAGATTGGTGCCATAAGTATTGTACAACACCGCCAACACCACTTACACCACTGCTTAATTTTATGACGTTTTTATATATTTCGATTTTGAATTTGATTCTGTGATCTTTTGATTCTTCGTAATTATCATTCTTACACATATTTAATTTTCAATATTCTTTTGAATTGTGATCATTGACAGAACACATGGCTGCGATCTACATTCTTTCGAGGTTAGGTGTCCACTTGTTTGTAAATATTATCGTGCTTCCATTACGAATTCAAACTACTGGTAATTTCCATTATCGAATAAACACAGTGTTTATATATCTGACATGAGACTTCGGAATCGAAAGAAGATGATGCATCAAAAAGTGCGTTTGAAATCGATGCCAGGAAACTACACATTTGGATTTCTAAAAAGATGAGTATTTCTACAAATTCGGTGCAAAAACCTTCCGCCAAGTCGATTAATGTGTAGATCACTCCACCAAAAAATAATCAAAGGTTGTGCTCGCTCACTCGATTGGTTGATGATTATCAACATACAAAATCATTGAAATCAGATACAACTGCCAAGTACCTGTAGAATGGTAAAAGTTTTGAATTGAAAAATTTGTTCAAACTAAATAACGTTGTACTCGTTCGCTCGCTGCGCTCGCTTACTCTATTGGCTTATGATTATGGGTTGAAAAAACAATTCGGATGAAGAAATTGAAGATGTCAACATTTATCAAAAAATATTTATAACGAAAAAATAATTTAAAAAAAATTTGAAAAAAAAATTTGGAGTCCGTGGTACGTTGGCGGGCCAATGTTTGAATATCTATCAGATGACATTGACATGGTTCGCGATCGATATTTTATATTTCTTTTTCTACAAAAGGCCCCCCAAGTACCACTACCTCCAAATTTTTTTTTCAAATTTTTTTTAAATTATTTTTTCGTTATAAATATTTTCTGATAAATGTTGACATCTTCAATTTCTTCATCCGAATTGTTTTTTCAACCCATAATCATAAGCCAATAGAGTGAGCGAGCGCAGCGAGCGAACGAGTACAACGTTATTTAGTTTGAACAAATTTTTCAATTCAAAACTTTTACCATTCTACAGGTACTTGGCAGTTGTATCTGATTTCAATGATTTTGTATGTTGATAATCATCAACCAATCGAGTGAGCGAGCACAACCTTTGATTATTTTTTGGTGGAGTGATCTACACATTAATGGACTTGGCGGAAGGTTTTTGCACCGAAGGTGCTTTTTGGGGTTGATTTCACTACTTTTTGTAAAATTTTGCTTGACCACATAATAATTGTGCTCGCTCGCTACGCTCGCTCGGTTGTTTTGTGCTATTCCATACCGCCCGAAGTCCCTCGATAAGCAGGAACGTCAACAGCAACGAGCACGCGTGTGCTCTTAATTTTCCCCAAGTCTCAAATTTGTAGAGTGACGCGTAATGTACTTTCATAGCGTTTACAAATTGTTCCGCTACAATAATTTTTTATACTGCAACGAATACCACTTTTTCAGGGATAAGGGGTAACCCGGTAATCCGTGCACTTCGGCGTCAATATACGTGAGAGGTGAATTAATTAAAGAAATAAGACCAAAAACTAGAGTTGGGCGCCAGACGTGAAAACGTCGCTTGAAATATAATAAATATAACAAAGGCTAGACGATTGACGGCGGAACTTGCCAGTTAGCTCAGAATATAATCAACTAATTACGGTAGAGGGGCGGGGTGCCAAATTAGACAAGAATGTTTAACATTTCATATCTGATTGATTTATTAACAAATTTGCCGTATTTTACGGGATATAGAACTCGATTTACAAAATTATCGTTATGCCTCAGACAGTTTCAAGAATATCGGGATTAGATCGTAAATAATATTCACAGAAAATACAATAGAATAATAGCAAAAATATCAAAGCAATGCGATCCGATATAATACGGAATATACCATTCAATTGAACGGGAAAAGATATCAGACGATAATATTATAATATAATAATCATGCGGAATAAATCAAACAGAATATTAATAACCAAGAACTATAAATTAAACAACAAATGCTTGCTTCTACACTCGCTATCTCCAGAAATTATTCGTCTACAGGTCGATCGCTATCATTTTATTCACTACTAAGAAAAGAATAGCCACTAGACTCTACGGGATGCGTTAAGCAGCGTAAGAGAAAGAATAGAATAGAATAAAGAAAAGGAAAACCCACAAAGAGATACTAAGCACGAGTCAGCTCGTGAATCCGTCCTTAATCAGACTACTAAAATACTAAAAACTCGGGACGAAGTCGAAGACTTGCGTTCCGTTATTTCGTGACCTACGTCACACCAAATATAAAATATATAACAGACTAAATAACCAGACGGGATTCGTGAACTAACTCGTGGTTTTACAGAAAATAGGTCTTACCTTATCGATGAGATAGAGAATTCCTCGTACAAGTACGGGATTAGAACTAAACGGCACTTAGTGTTCGTTATAACTGAAGCTAAATTTATATTAAAGACTAAAGTACGGAATAAAGAAGAAAGAAATAAAAGAACAGAATAGCAAAGAACGGAATATAAAAATATGAAACACTGTAGAAGTCGGGATATTCGGGATAGTCGGTATATCACTTTCGGGATCTTGACGTCTTGTCGTGAGGACGGACGAGCGTAGAAGTAGATCGAGTCCTGTGTCGTCCTACATTTTTTAGCTTCAGGAATTCCATGCCATGAGCCGATCTTCGCACGTAGCTTAGGCGACCAATCAGGTGCCGAGTACGGTTGGACGTACTTTCGGGAACACGTTGTCCTATTTCGCCTGAGTTTTGAATATTTGTCCAGGCGTGTAGTTAGCTACACGGTACGGCGGGATATTTCAAATGTAGTAGACGGGACTTCGACGGTTTCTTTCCTCGTCTCTTCTCTTTTCTGCTCTGGTCTCTCGTCTCGGGACTCGGGACTCCTCGGGATCATCGTCGGGATGAAGTGCACCCTAGTTGCGCTTTAACTGGAAAAACTGACCAATTAGAGGATCTGGCGGAAGTTCTGATGCCCCAATAACCGAATCTGCATCCAGAATTCCCCATGGGCGGTATGGAAGGCTTACGGACAGGCCTGCATCATACGATTGCAGTTCTACTATCGGGACCTTTCTTGGGTAACCCCACGATAGCGTGACGATGACGAGAAAGTCGATGATATGGTCTAGCTCGACTCCAGGTCGATAAGTCTTCGGCAACGGGAAGCTTTGGTCAGGTTACTTTTGGGTGTTCGCCCTGCTCTATTCAACCATTCCCGAGACGTCCAGAAATAGTTGACGGGACGTGGTCCAGCACCAGGCTGAGGAGTCTGCGGGAACGGGAGGAGGGACTCAGTGAGTCGCCCTTATTCGACCTTTCCTGCGGCATCCACGACTGAGAGCGTTGGAGAGAGAGACGGGAACCAATAACTCGGAAAGGACCTCGATTTAGACGTCGGGCGAATCCCACGACGTCCTAGCGTAGTCCTCCGAGCGTCGACATTTCACAGAATTCTATAGAATAGAAGGGAAGAAATGATAAATAATATAAGCGATAATTAACTAAATTCTGACCTGAGACCTTGGCTACTTTCTGGAGTTGACCGTCCTCACGTCGTCACTGATCTGAGTGGCCCGACTGTGACAGTTGCAAAATGCAACGTCACAATACCTACAACATCTAACCCTGCGTGCAGCCCTCCTCCTGTCTCATCTGGGCCTGGGACCGGCAATGGCGGAGTTACTTGCACACAGGGTTATAGTTGCTGCTCATGACTAAATATATATAAACATCAGATATATGTATTGCAACCTCTGCAAAAAGAACATGTACGCGTCCCGGACTCATAACGTCAACTTCCAATTCGGGTCTGAACAGAAGGTATCAAAATATTTGGAATTGAGCCTATTCATGCAAGACTAGCGTAGAGCATAAAATGGAAGTTTATGAAGTCAAACACTCGCATTCTGCACTCTTCGACTGACTCTTGCCGTTTCTCCTATCGAATCATACTATACCGATACTTTGCAACCCAAGCGTTTTCTTTCATCATCCTTACGTCTTATACGGCAACCCGCTACAAAATTAAACAATCCATACGAAAGATTTTTCTTCAATAATTCCATTCATGAATGATTATACGCTGAGTCTACAAATAATAAATAAATATCAATCAGAATCTCTATCATCTGAGAAAGAGGAAGTCTATCGATCATTTCTTTAATATTGAATGAGTATTTTTATTCTCACCATTTGTCGTGATAGCACTAATCTGAATTTGATTGAGCTTCTGAGCGGAGAATCTAAGCTAATTGTAAAACATGGATTAAAAAATTATCTTCATCGAAGGTCATGGCATGACGTTGACGTGGAGTGTAGAATAAAGCCTATCGTAGTCCAACACACAACGTCGACTTACAGTCTCGTTTGGACTAGAGGATACCGAGATACAATATAGAATTCGTTGAAATCCTACACATAACGGTGGCTCGCAGTTTACGTCCGAGCAGACGAGCCTCTAGAAATGAGCCTAACATCGAGCTTGAAGTGGAATTTGTTGCAATCCAACGCTTGAACTCGGCTTCGTTGGTCTGGCTCCTTGCCGTTCCTTATATCAAATCATGCTATCCTGATATTTTTCAACTTCAACATTTTTTCTTGATTTTCTATTGTCAGACTTTCTCAGGCGGTGACTTGCTAGAAAATTGAATCCCCAAAACACCGTTTCCTCCGATAATTGCATTCATGAATGGAAATAAGCCAAATCTACAATGTATAAGTGAATAAAATTTAGAGGTCATAGTCAGTTAATAGTCATCTAACAGTCTTGTGTCATACAAGGCAAGCCTAATCGTAAAATTATCCGTTCACAATTATTATTCTATTTATCACTATGAATTTTACACGTCAGTCGATTCGCATCACCTCAAAAGCTCAAGATCGTAGGATTTAAGATAATTAACCTATCGAAACATTTTTGTTGGTGGCTATCACTTGAATGTACTTGGTGTGAGATTTTCGCACCTAAGTGGCTTTTGGGAGGTATTCGCTAGTTTTTGTACGTTCAAATTTTGCATTAAGCATTGCTCGTACTTTCTTTTATTTCCTTTATTTTGATTTAAAAATATGAAATGACAACACGCGTCTGCTAGTGTAGCAGACGGTTTCTGTCTGCGATACTGGCGCTATCTACGTCGGAACTATCTCGTATACTGACGTCACTCTATACAACTTTTGTGTGGTTTCCCGTCTAGTGATTTTATATAGGAATGGTTTGAATGTGAATCTTGGTCTGAAGACGACGACGACGACTAAAGAGAAAAATTGTACGATGAAACGGGGTATCAGAATTTGTAGTTAATCATATCTCAGCACTCCGGACACCGATTTATTCGATCTAAGGCTTAAGGGGACCAGTACAGCTTGGTTTAAGATATTTCAAGTACTCCAGAATCACTTTATTTGTCAACCAAAGTTTATTTTACATCAAAAAGAATATTTCTGCAAAAAACTGTGTCGTAAGGTTTCAGGCACACCGTTGATCCAATCCAGTGTTTCGACGTCTCAACTTCTTCAGACAGGAGTTCCACATCTTATGAACGCGGGGATCTGAAAAGAAAAACACATGTGAAAACTTACAGTCATTTATCTAAAATTTCCAAAATTTGAGCCACTAATTTGCAAATAACTTGGCCAAAATAGACACATTCAAAAATTCCATCGTTCATATCATGAGGATTTGTCGCCCGAACAAAATGAGCCGTCAAAGACCCCAATCGGAGCAACGGTGCTCCTAAAACCTTACGACACAGCTCCAAAAACATAGTTCTGAGATAAACGAGTTTGAAGTTTTTGCAGAAAAATTGGTATATACTCCTCCGGAGGCTCATACATTAAAAAGTTTGTTGTACCAAAGTTGAATGAAATTTTTTTTTTTTTAATTTTCAATTTTCAAAAAGAATTTTTTTTTTTATTGGAAATTTAATTTTTCCATTTTCTTTTCTGCAAACTATTTTCTCAGAACTTTTTTTTCCCATGTATTTTTTTGTTCCATACATGCTTCTTTCTCTTACTCACTTCTTTAAAAAGCTCCAGCAGCATATGAGGGCCCTGCTGCATCCTCCGCAGACTCATTGCCTTGCCCAATACAACGCATCGCTAGTATGGATCGCCTATTGATTTCTGGAGAATGAATATTTTGAACGGTTGTCGTAAAGAATCGGAGCATCGCTGGACCGATTCTGGTGTTTGTGGTCACCAAATTTGCAGAATCGGAACCTGTATCAGATCAACATAGAACTTTTTGATAAACCCATTTTTAGTTGAAATATTAGAAAAATAAGCAAATTTTTTTCCAAATTCAGAAAAAAAATCGAAAAAATTCAATAACTCAAGTAATTCTTGCAATATCAAACAGTTCTATGTTCATCTGATAGAGACATGTCTTATGAACAATTGAGAACCAAAAATTCCAAGATTGGTCCAACGCTGGGTCTGATTCGTTACGGCAACCGAGTGATTTTGTATTTTCCTGTCTTCAGCGCAGCCACTATTAGACTGGAAGTAATACATGATGTAAGATATGGATAATGAAGGTCAAACCCTCCCCAAACATGATGATTTTTTTCAATTTTATCAGAGTCTTCAAGTTAAAAAAAAGAAAAATTGTTTTGCAGAAATTCAACCAATTTAAAGGTGTATATACCCCCTTAAGTCCGTAAGTGAAACAGTCTCGTGCTTTTGTCGTGATGTTTTTCTCGTAAAATACAGTATCTTCTCTAGATCTTACCGGACCAGACTCTACTACTCTTATGCACAGGTGTTCTATTCTCTGATAGAAGGAATCGACAGATTCGCCGGGGCGTTGCCTACAAATGCTTAATTCTAATTCCCATTGTCTATTTGTTCCTTCAGCTCCATAAATCAGTAGTAGCTGCCTTTTCAGAGTATTGTAGTCTTGAATTTCCCTATTTTGAATCCTTTCATATGCCTTACCAGTGATTTTGATACGTATATACTCGTAAAGTTCTTCCAATTCTGTATTGATACATTGTTTGATCGCACGATCGCATTTGTCAATAAATTCTCTGACGCTAATATCCTTTCCGGTAAATACGGGAAGGAGTTTGGCTAATTTTTCAGCTGATACTGGCATTTTCTAGGATTTCAATTACAATTTCAAACTTTTACTATATATTGCTAGTTCGTAACACTTACAGTAACAGTTGAATGGCCCAATGCATAACGTTATCAGTGTTGAGAGCTCGAGTTCGCCGTACCGTCGGATCCGTGGTTGGCTGTTTTGGTGTTCGTCTACTGGAATTCTCTTGTGTTTAGATCTTGACGTATCTTGAGGTTTCTTGAGCGCCTCTTCATATAGGGCACGTAATGTAACTTCTCTACCAGGGTTTTGTTAACGTTGATTTCGTACAACGGTGAATTATATGTTAATTCACGCACAGTGATTTTTGTTTACCTTGATGTATTACAACGGTGAATTATATGTTAATCTACGCACAGTGATTTTTGTTGACGTTGATGTATTACAACGGTAAATTATGTGTTAATCCACGCACAGTGATTTTTGTTTTGATATCGTTGGTTTACTACAACGGCCTCTGTTTTCTTATTTTAGGGTTCACTGTTTATTAATAGTTTGGATTGTCTTCAATTCAGAATCCGTATTTCTGACACCATTTGTTAGATATGATTTATAACAGGAAATGGGAGATGGGTGATTCATTGAAGGTTGATCGTATTAAGACAATTTGTCAATATAAGTATTTATTTAAACAGTGTTAAGACGTTGTCAGTTCGAAGAAGAGTGAAAGTCCCAATGTTGCAACTTAGGTTGCTACCCATAAGTCAGCGAGATGCTGACACAAGGTAAATTGACATAGGCGTATAGGACGTCGTTAAGGTGTCTCAAAGGCATGAGCAGGGATGAGCCCGAAGGGCAAGGTGTCTCATTTTGAACCACTCTCCACTGTAGTTCGCAGAAGCCAAGATTAACGAGAATAATGAAATGGAGAATTATTGTTATCGCGATGTTTTGTCTTCGGTAGAAGGCGAAACATCCCGATCTTGTCTATAAATTTATTGGTTATTGAGTTAAATTTTGTCATTAAATAGAAACGATTTGATTATAACAACAGTATGCAGTTTATTCCAGGCAAAGAAAAGGCCTCAGAGTTCTGGGATAAGTTTGAAAAAATAGTGAGAAACTATGAAAACCTGCCCAATACAAACTCTCTAACTGAAGAAAATAAACGGGATGCCTTGTACAATGCCATTATGGCAACAGTTCCTGCAGTACAAGCTGTAGAATTTAAGACGAGAAACTCTACAGGAAAAGGGCTGACGTATGATTAGCTTAAAACCTTTATTATACAGACTGAAGCAGACAAACAACAAACCGGACAAAACCTTAACAGAGCGGCAATGAACATCCAACGACGTGATCTCAAGGACAGATGCTATGAGTGTGCTGACTATGTACACATCATACACAATCGTCCACATAAGGAAAGAGGCGTACACAAATGCTACGAGTGTAACAAATTTGTTGACCACAAGGCCGCGCAATGCTCACTCAGAATAGAACAATTGAGAATAGAAGAAACAAATGAAAATAGAGGTTTCAAAAGAACCAATGACTATAGGCACAGTAACTACAGACCAAAATTTCGAAATACCAGAGGAACCAACAATAGGTACCGGGGACAAAAGCGAAAAGATAATGAAAACGATAGAGGGAACGGATTTAAGCGAACGAAATTCTCAACAAACAAAAATAAGGGTGGCTCGTACACCTATAATAAAAACAACAAAGAAAACAAACCTAATAACCAAACGATGAGAAAAGACTCGGAGAAGGACGACTTAACAAACCAACGTAAATATAAAGGTGAGAACTTCTACTCTATTCATTGTGAAATTCACGATGCACCAAAAGGTACAAAATGCGAAAGAGGTATTGATAACATGAGAGCAAGTAGTGATAACCTTATTGATGCGAACAAAGAAAAACTATTTGTTATATTCCTAGCAGACTCTGGTGCAACTGAACATTCAACGAATTCAAAAATTATTTTCAAAACCTTCGACCAATCTGACAGGGGAACGATTAAATGTGCAAACAAAAATTCTTCAGCAGACTTAGAAACGGAGGGAGCAAGATCGATTAACATAAACCTCAACGATGACAGATTCCTTGAGCTAGATCATGTCATATATGCCAAGTCTCTCTCTGAAAATCATTTATCTCTCAGAAAATTCGCAGAATTAGGTTTAGGTATTTATTCAGACAATAAGAAAATAGACATATTTGATCCAATTTACAACGAGTTGTTTATCTCAGGAATCTACAGTAAACCATTCTGGATAATTGAATTTGAGATAAATGAAAACAATGTGGAAAACACTAGGAATAAGGATGAAATAAAACATATTCTTGTAAATCTAATGATGGGAGAAAAAGACGAGGTACCAAGATATCATACACGAAGTGTAACAGCCCGTGATAAAATTGAACGAAATGAAAATCCAAATAACGATTGAGAGAAGAAGAAAGACTCGAATGAAAAACAAAACGATGCGAACTCGGGTACAGCCGTTGAAGACGAAAAACACCCCTCGAACAAAGACGAACAGACAATAAATAACGAAGGGTTCGAAATTGCTCTATCCGAACGAAAAATCACATATCAGCACTCAAACTCCGATATGACAATCTGGGATAGGAAGTTTGACGACCTAGACGAACTACCGATCATTGAACTATCAGAAAACGAGAACCCATTCAACAAAAATTACAGTAATTTCATCAAAAACAACAATGCAATGCTCTGGCATGTGCGAATGGGACATGCCTCAGTGGCTTACTTAAAGGCTCTGCAAAAACAGTTTCCTAAAAATAAACTGCTGCACGACACAGTTTTTGACGATTCCATTTTAGATTGTGAGGTGTGCATGATAGCAAAAATTCGAAAATTACCCTTTACCTCAACACGAAGAAGAGCCACAGAAAGATTACAAATTATGCACTCAGATACGATAGGCATAATAAATCCTCCTTCCTACCCAAAACATTATAGATTCATCTCCGTATTCATTGATGATTACTCACGACTCGCTATGGCTTATACAATGAAGGCGAAAAGTGAGACCGGACATTGTCTAGAAGCCTTTGTACGAAGTGCACGAAACTTACTAAGCCAAGATGCAAAAGTCCCCTATTTACGATCAGATCAAGGTACTGAATACACAGGTGGACATACAGTAGAAGTTTTGAAGAAACCAGGAGCTGAACAACAATTCTCATGCCCAGACACGCCAGAACACAACGGTGTGTCAGAACGATTTAACCAGACCATCCAGAAGACGGTTAGAGCATATATGTACGACTCAAAGCTTCCGGAGAATATGTAGGATGTAGCCTTGGGTACAGCCGTATATGCTTGCAATAGGACTCCCCACAAGTAAAACGATATGATAATACCTTTACAGAAATTTGCTGCAAATCATAGCTACGATATGAATCAAATTAAACGATTTGGATGTGTGGCATATATCAAGGTTCAAAGAAAAACAGGACCCAAATTTAGGTATGAAGGACGAAGAGTAATTCTGGTAGGATATACTCCATCTGGGTACCAATTCTTGAAGCCGGAATCAGGAAAATACTACGAGACTAGAGATGCTAGGTTCAACGAAAAGTTGGTTTACGGCGATAAGTATGAGAAAGACGGCATAAAAGACTGGCCTAATGTTCACGATGATATAGATAAAAGTAAATGGTTCATAGAATTCGAAAGCAAAGTGTAAGAGAGAAACGACGAGACCTTAAGACCGGAGGGATATCCTGAAAGAAAACGGGCTGGCCAAGGAAGAATTCACCTAGTAACGAAGAGAAAAGAATAATAAAAGATGAAGATGATTCCCAACGAAGTGACAACGAAACAAACGTTTCAAGTTTGTCTAAATCACCACCACATCTTGACGAAACAAGTAAGGCATTGCCCACCTCAGAAATTAGTAACGAAATGGGAAAAAGGTTGGAAAACCTGAAAGACGAAGAATATTATGCGCTCTCATCACAGATTAACAGAGATCCGATTTCATATGCCGAAGCAATGCAAACTAAAGAACGAGTCAAGTGGAAAAATGCAATAAATAAAGAATTGAGTTCAATGCACGAAAATAAGGTTTGGACGATTGTCAATAGACTAGTGAGAATGTCGAATGGAAATGAAGCAAATATTATAGATTCGAAATGGGTTTTTAAACGGAAGATAGATAATGATGGTCAGGAAAAACACAAGGCCCGGTTGGTGATTAGGGGTTTTAAAGACAGAAACAATTATGACCCGCTCGAAACCTATGCTCCAGTATCTCGTCTACTACTAGTAAGATGTGTACTTGCGATAATAAATAAATACGATATAGAAGTCTTTCAACTTGATGTCGGAACGGCTTTTCTTAATGGCACGATTGTAGAAGAAATTTACATGGAAATTCCTGAAGGTGCTCATTATTTAGAACAATCGAAACAAACCAAAGTATGTAAACTAGAACGATCTTTGTACGGGTTACTTATAAGCCCGAAACGATGGAACGACAAATTCTCAAAAGTGGCCTTGAAAATTGGTCTGAAAACTAACGAAGAAGAACCTTGTCTGTTCATTTGGAGAGACGGAAAACGATTCCTGATACTGCTGTTATATGTGGACGATATGCTAATAGCCAGCAATGACTCAGAAAAGTTGAAGGAAGTGATAACTCGACTGCAAAAGAAATTCGAAATGACTAACTTGGATGAACCAAAAGAATTCCTTGGTATAACGATAAAACGAGACAGGAAAAACAAGATCATCACTGTGAGCCAAGAAGATTACATTGACAAAATCTTGGAACGATTTAAATATAACGAAATGTATCCTCAAGGATCGCCAATGGTCACCGCGCAAGTAGCTAATCGGGAACGAAAATTACGAGAAGAGCCATGCGACTCAACCACTCTAACGAAAACAGAAACAAAACAAAATATACCATATAGAGAAGCAATAGGTAGCTTGCTATATTTGGCGGGTGCAACCCGCCCCGATGCATCATATGCAGTAAATGTCCTTAGTAATCATCAAATAATCCTAGTCCTTAGTCCCATCAAATAAATCCCACAATCGAAGACTTCAACATGGTTAAACGGGTGTTCAGGTATTTCAAGGGAACTAAGAACTTGTGTTTAAATTATAGGGGAAAACGAGATGACTTGCAAGCCTTTTCAGATGCAAGTTTCGCAGATTGCAAGGATTCTTTAACGACGTGTGGATATATCATCAAACTATTTGGCGATGCAATAGCTTGGAGAACGTATCAACAACCATACGTAGCGTTATCAACCTGTCAGGCTGAATATGTTGCAATGAGTGAGACATGCCAGGAATTGGTGGGATTAGAGAGATCCATACAACTAATGTTAAATAACAGTTTTTATCCCATGAAACTTTGGTGCGACAATAAAGCCGCCGAAGCTAGTGCCAAAACGAATGGTGGACATAAACTGAGACATATGACTGAAGTGAGAGACCACTATGTCAAGGAATGTGTCAAACGAAACTTCATAACGATTAACTGGATACCTTCTGAAAACCAAATCGCAGACATATTCACGAAACCTCTTCCATTTGAAAATAATAGACGACTAGTAAACGAAATAATAAACGAAATGGAAACGAATTGATCTGAAATAAAGACGCCTAAATCAAATCCAATCACCCTAATGAATATTTCAAATTCTGTTACAGGAAACAAATCTGCTTAAACCTCCTATGTCTTGCTGGATCACGATGAGATGCACGAACAAGGAACGAAGGGACAAATACCAAAAACCAAATATATACAAACCAAAAATTAATATCTACTCAAAGCTAAGATCGCGAACATAAAAGAATAGAATCCATCACATATATATTAAGGGGACTGGAGAGGTTTGAAATTTTGAAAAAATTTAATTCCTGTTTTTTGCTTAGTTTGGTAGTGTGATTCTTCAAGAATATTTTCCCGTTTAATTTTTGAAAAAATTCGCAAAATTGAGGTCAGGAGAGCAAAAACAGTAGAACTGTGCGCTCACAGCCCAGTACAGATAGTCGCGCTGCCGTATCGTCACAGGGAGTCGTGCGACTGCTCAATGTCTGTACACGGAGAGAAATGTCAAGTAAATATTCCTATGCAGCATAGTAACGGTCACCATGCTCTATAGTTTGTGTCGCGCCGCTCTTATGTGACCGCATATACAAACTATAGAGCATCACTGAGCATGGTAACCGTTACTATGCTGCATAGGAATATTTACTTGACATTTCTCTCCGTGTAGCCGCCTGTTATTTAGTTTACTCCGTGTTATACTAAACTAGGGTAGCACGAGCGTTTGGCGTACGATTATATTTTTGTTCATATTGTTTTGATGTTCTCCTTTAAAAATGCGTCCGAAAGCAACCGACAACACAATTCCGGAAAAGCGTATACGTCCAGGGCGGCCGAAAAAATTTCGATTCCACGGTAATCAAAGAGTGGATGAGAATTTTCTGAAACGGGACGATAATAATAATTCACAGCCATGTACCTCATCAAAGCGAAAATTAAGTACCGATAGTAATATAAGTACGATTGAGAATGATAACATCGCGTACGAAATCATAAACTTTCGTAGTGTTTTTGATTCCCTAAGTGAGTTCGTTCGCTGCAAAGATTGCGGCAAAGAAATAACCTTCGGTGCAGTGGATCATGTTGGCTTAGCTTTCCGAATCAAATTGCAGTGCCAGAACTGTGAACCCCGTTACATAGATTCGTGCCCTCAAATAAGCCACAAAAACTCTGATTTAAATACACGCATTGTATATGCAACGAGAGTCTTGGGCATTGGATTTTCAGGAATACAAAAGTTTTGTGGATTGATGGACCTTCCAGATTTTCTGACTCGTTGTCCATACAACAGAATAGTGAAATGTATTCAAACAGCGGCTTCAGAAGTAGCTCAACTATCAATGATGAGAGCGGCGGCTGAAGAGGTCGATTTGACTGGTGATGCGGACAGCATTGTTATTTCGGGTGATGGCAGTTGGAGAAAGCGAGGATTCCAGTCTTTACATGGCCTTGTTGCGATCATCGGAAACTCTACAGGAAAAGTACTAGATGTCAACATAAAATCGTCATATTGTGCGGCATGCAAGGCATGGGAGGCGCGTAGTGGTACACAGGAATATTTAGATTGGTTGGATAATCATGAAGCAGAATGTACACAGAACCATCAAGGAACTGCCGGTAAAATGGAAGTGGATGCCACGTGCGAAATATTCCAACGATCAGTTAAGAAGTACAACGTCAAATATAAGCACTATGTTGGTGACGGGGATTCGAAAACGTTTTCAGCCGTACAAAAAATGGAACCTTATGGGCCCGATTTTCAAATGTTCAAAGAAGAGTGCGTCGGTCACGTACAGAAACGTATGGGTACCAGGCTGCGTAACGTCAAAAAAGCGGGAAAAGGCCTTGGCGGTAGAGGCAAATTAACAGACGTTCTCATAAAAGAACTGACACAATACTACGGTAACGCTATAAGAAGTCACAATTCTGTAGAACACATGCATCTAGCGATATGGGCAACGTATCATCACAAATGTTCCACGGATGCTGTGCCGCAACATGACACCTGCCCCGCTGGATCAGATAGCTGGTGCACATGGCAGAAAGCCAAAGAGTCAGGTACATTGGAAGAATACAAACACAAGCCCGCACTTCATGCGGATGTACAAAAAGCGATCAAGCCAGTCTACGACGCTTTATCTAAAACGGAATTATTGGAGAGATGTGTGGGACACTTTACCCAAAATTCCAACGAAAGCCTCCACTCGGTCGTGTGGAAAATGGCTCCAAAAGAATACTTTAGTGGTTCTGAAACCGTTGAAATCGCAGCATATACGGCAGTTGCGACATTCAATGGAGGTTCCGTTCGACTGCTGGACATAATGAGCAAATTGGGATTGAATATGGGACCACGTGCGTTCGGAAGGTGCAAGGAGCAAGACCGTATTCGGTTGCAGGATGCAGATAAAAAGGCGCTCGGAAGCACGAAACAGGCTCGAAAGGAGAAGAACCGACGTTCTGCGGCTAATGCTGAAGCAGATCGTGATTTAGAGACTACATTTTACAGCGCTGGAGCCTTTTAAATTTTGTAAGTACAACTCTTATATATAAAGTTAATATTGTTCTGTGAATGTGTGTAAACCTTCATGAACTTTGCCTCATTTAGTTGACCGAGAAATTTGCAAAATTTTGGTACGTAGAGTCGAGACTGTAGTGTGACACGCAGCCAGCCGAACGCCAGAACAGGCTAAACTTCAAACCCGTTTTTCTCGAAACTACATTTTTAGATGTTATGACCACGATATCTCGAGAACCGTTCAAGATATCAACATGAAGTTTGAACGAAAAGTTGCAGAATTCTCTGGCCTATCGATCCCACCTGAAATATTTTCGCTAAAAAATTTTGCAACGATTTTATAACAACAAATTTCCCTATTTTTTTTCAATTTTGCGTTTTTTGGTCGCCATTTTTGTAATTTTTATCGATTTTTCTATTTTACAGGTAGGATCGATAGAGCGGCGTCAAACGAAGAGATCAAGACCAAAAAACTCCAGATCAGATCATCCGTTCAGCCGGAATCGTGGTCAAACCACTATTTCCATTGTTCGACTACTAACGTTGGACAGCTTATATTATTGACCTAGGCACCATGTATATAGCATATTTTCACACACAAACATGCCAATAGAGACTAGTGAAAGTACAAATCTATTGAAATCATTGGTACCCTTGATATGCGCAATCAAAGTCACGTAACATATACAAATTTCAAACCTCTCCAGTCCCCTTAACCTATGTAAGCTGGTTCAAAACGAACAAACCATTTAATGATAAATGCATGGATGGGAGGGAGTGTTAAAAATAAGACATCCACACATTGTTACCCTCTGTCGGTAATATACCTACATAGATTTATCTTTGACTGCGGCTGTATCCGCCTTGCTTCGGCCGTCTCCGCCGGAAACGGCTATCCGGGCCTCAGTCTCACGACCTGTGTCTATGGGGTGGACGTGAAACGAAGTGAAACGATATTATACCCAAGAGAATAAAGCACGAATACTTAAAACAATAGGTCTACATTTATTTTCATTCCTAAACATAATCTTAACAGTTTGGATTTACCTTTATTTAGTGCCTCCACTAGAGCCTCATATTCGCTTCGTTTGATCATTACCTTTCCTTCTTTCTCGTCCTCCCTCTTTTCGTCTTTCTCATTTTCTATGTCTTCTTCTATCTTGCTCTCTTTCTCTTCTTTCGTCTCGTTCTCATCTATCTTCGCTTCTCTTCTCTCGTCTATCTCATCTGTCTCTTGGCTCTTTAGTGGAGTGCCCTCTGGAGGCCCTTTCGGCATCACCGCTGGATTCTCTAGAATGTCCTGTACGTTAAGCCACTTTGGGTACTCGTGGAGGATTCACCTAGATTTGACAAGTCATTTGATTTGTTTCATTAACCATGGTGTTTTCGTCCCTCCTCTGGACAGATGAACACAATTTGACCAGATGCTGGACGAGCAAACGCTTGAGAAGACTAGACACAAAACCATTCTTATGTTTACCCCATACGATTGGTGTGAAGTTCCTGAACGCAAGTATACTTCCCCCACCCAATCGCACCCTGAGTATTTTGTTAATGTACATATATTTATTTTCTCGGTTCTTTTTCTACCCAGCTCATAGACCAGGCCTCCTCCCTGCCTGATGTGAACTCTGTCTTTTCCCTTCCGACTTATTTCAATCTGTTCTGCATCTGTCGATACGTCGAGATCATAATTGTCTATTAGGTGTTTCCAGATTTTTTGTAATGTTTGACCATCTGAAATTCATACTTAATTTGCTGTAGCATTTTATTTTATCTCTTTCTTGTCGTCTTTCTCATCTTTATTATAAATAGATCTTAGCGCGCGCAAATAGTATTTAAAATCTTAGACTACTTTAATCAATTATTTAATTAAAATTTATTCATTCTGTTGTTCTGCGTCGACCGGGCGTGCAAATTTGTGGACAGTTGATGTGCGCATGCGCGGCACTCTCCTGAGGAAGATACCATGTGCTTAGCCATCTTGGCATTTGCCACTCGTTTCTTGCTTGCCTATTTTTCCGCCGTCTTGGATTCGACTAACCGTTCCGCGGAATTTTCCCGATCGACTCATTGTTTATTTTCATCACAGATATGAATTGTTATCACTTTTCCCCTCTTTCACCTGTCTATCGTCTCCATTCTTTGATTCTCCACTCATCATTCCCGTCTTTATCTTTTCCTCAATTGATTACTTCACCTTTCACGTTACGTGTTATGCGCAGTATGAGCGTGGGGTGAGCCCATAACCTGAAGGGTTAACTAAGAAACAAGGACCGATTGTCTTGATAACGTTTATTGTATTTCTTTCTACACTCTTTATGTCCACAACGCAACGTAACGCTCTGCTTGGCGACGGCACGCCAAATGAGTTAGACTGGGGAGAGGGGCGCTCAGGCCCCAGGTTAGTGTTAGGGCAGTAGGAGACCGGAAGATGGCGCCACCCCACAGATTCCAACATGAATCAATTGATCAAAGTTTATGAAAGCTTTTTTACTCCGCTGTAACATCATAATGATGGCACTTATACACCGTGTTGCCATGTCACCCTTCAAATACCGAAAATCATTTTGAGATTATATCCTTTTACCTTTGGTGCTTTAATTTCGATGTGGGTACCATCAATTGCACTAATCACATTCGGCAATTCAGCGGGACGACGAAATTGTTCAGTCGTTGCAATAGCTACTTGACCAGCCGGCCACGTGATTATGTCATGAGCGATCATATTTAGTGCACTAATTACCCGTTGAAAACTATGATTGAGGGACGATTTTGATAGATCAAATCTTTCTCCAACAGACCTATAATAATAAATTGATATTATGGTAGGTATTGTGACATGCACTACCGACGGTGAGGGTTTACTCCGGGCAGGCCATGACTACACGCTTGCCGTATGAAAATTATCTGTCCTTTTGAAACCAAAAAATTATGGAACGTACTTTGAACATTGTAGAATATGTAACACGAGTTGATACAGAAGAAACTGAATGACAACATACGTTGAAAAAATGTGAAAAATGCTTGAAAAACGAGGATAATTGATGAGGTTAATGGGCCCCAGGTGACCGCAAAGGGTTGAACTGTATGGAAAAACTGCAAGCTCATTAATTATTGAATTCGTGCTCCTGTTCGCGATCTACTTTTATATTCAATTATTATAAATCATTATACAAATCTGTAGGAATCTGGTGTAGCTAATAACCATAATGAGCTGAGCAGTTGTTTACGCGCGTTGATTCTTGGTCTGCCTTCTCCGAATGCAGGAACCAATAATGGAGATGCAATTTTCTAACATTGGAAAAGCGTTACGCCGAATGCGAAAATGTTGCCTAAAATTTTCGTCCGAAATTCGGTCTATTGTGTACTCCACATAGTTCACAATTCTTACCACGTTTGGAGGAGGACCTCTCAAACGCAACGCACCTTCCACCCGATTTAATTCGATCCCCTCGTTTTCGCTATCGCTATCTTCCTCAACATGTCTCATGAAATAATAGCCCAAGACCAACGCACTGACAACCACACGCTTTCTGCGTTCTTCCCGAGGGTCTTCCATAATTATATTACCAGTCGAGGCGCGCTAGACGTCAAGCGGGACGGATTTGGCCAAAAATATTCTTCGATGTTTTTGATTCTCTTGCAATTTTTTTTTAACATATTCTCTGGGTAACATGAATGGAAGAATGGCAGCAGAGTATTAATTGGGAATAGTGACATTAACAAGCTTATTCCCATTGCCGTATAGCTTCGTGCACGCTTTGCTACACTCCACTGCGCATCGGTAATGACATTTCCACTTCCTGTACGGCCTATTTTCTATCTGTAAGGTTATACGAATATGCGGCGATTAGTGATGAATATTGTTTTGACGGCAGCATTGCAATAAAAATAAAGCTTTGATGTTTTTTCGATGGAATCTCGATTTTATAAAATATCTGAATTGTTTGCTTACTATTTCGATTTCGCTCGAGTCACTGCTATTTTCGTCGACACATTTTTTGAATGCTTTTTCTTTCAACAGCTTGAGCTCCTTCTGGATTGCGAGTGGGGCATTCCCATATCTATCATCAGCTGTAAATTCATACCCTCCCATTACGAAAAATGCGGTAGAAATTTTATTAGGGCTGCCCACGAGATGAAACGAGACGAGATTTCCCGTATTCTCGGTTCGGTCTTGTTGGAAATCAAAATTTCGAGTATCGTCTTGGTCTCGGTGCCGGTCTCGTCAAGCGGTGTATTGGTCTTGATCTTGTTTCAGTCTCGGTTTTTTTTTCTCGTAAATCGAATGTGTTTTTGGCCGTATATGTTCGGAATCGCACATAGAATTGCGCGACGGATTCTGTTTTTCTGATTTCGGTGCACAGGTAGAGATATTGCGTTTAATAGCATCTTCTGCACGCGTTCTGCCCAATGTTTTTGGGTCAGGTGAAATTGGGTAGGGAAGCACCTTAACTGGTCTTGTATCGTTTCGTCTCGTCTAGTCTCGCAAAAATTGGAAGAAGAATACTTTTGGGAAGAAAAAAAAAGGACACTCGAAATACGAAAAACGCATTCGTTATCAGAAATTGCATATGTGCATAAAAAGATGTATAACAAAGTATGTTGAGAAAGAATGAATGACAAATTGCACATGACATGATTTTGAGACCAAAGGATGAACGACAGTTTTATCGAATGTCTCGTCGACAGTGCCGACTAAAACTGAGTCTCGTCTCGGTATCATCTCGAAACTTCTGCGGCGCGCAGTGAAGCCAGATCCCAAAACGCTGGCCAAAAATCGGAAAATAAATTTTAATTTTCGTGAATTTTGAGTAATCGGTTAGTTTGAGTGATAGTCAGAAGGTCGAAGTCTAGACTTCAGTGGGGCCGGTCCCTTATACCTGCTCTTGTAATTCAGATGAAAGGTAACCCTCAATCCAGCTAGACGTGTCGCGCGAGAACCGGAGTTTCGAGTTATATGTTCAAAGGAACGCCAAATCTTCATACAGGGTGTCCCAGAATTCGCGCCAAGGAATTTACAGGGTAAATCTTGATCAAAGACGGGGTCAAAGTTTCCTTAGCCGTTTTTTCCGGAATTGCTTGGATATCGCGTTACAATCATTTTAAATTCAGCCAATGACGCGCGACTTATGAACGGACGCTTGTCGGTGTGCCTGCCGCTCGCTTGTGTGCGCGTCTCCCACCCTTCACTCGACACTATACTTTTTCCGCGTAAGATTCGGTACGCTCAGTTCGATCTGGTATATCTCTATCAAAATAAATGACGTAAGTATTTCAAACTACCATCTTCGGAATATACCGCGTCACAAATATAAACCTCCTTAACGGTTGATTAGAGATAAGTTTTATTTCCATAAGTTTGAAAAATGAACTGAATTGAATTTGATTTCCAACCTGTGAATTAAGAATATCAAAATCTATCTCCGTCCTAACTTTTGTGTTTGTGAAAATTCGATTCGATTGTGTTAATTTAACCATCACGCAAAGAAATAACTATTGCAGATTCTGCGATATACAAATGTTGGTTGTCGATCAATAATGCATTTAATGAATTCTCTCGTTCGGTTCCAAAACAAATTTATTTAACCTCAATACAGAGAAGCGTATCAATAAATAAGCGTTCAAAATTCTCATGAAATACTTTTTATGCAAATAAATCACCTGTATCAAAATTTACAATCTATGTTGGAATTGTCTCCCGTTCACTTCAATACATGCTTCAGCACGGTTGATAATATTTCGCTAAACGCGGCAAAGTAGCGCACCGTCGATACTTGCAATTGCAACTTGTAGTCTTGCTATCACTTCCTCCGGCGTCTGTGGCTCTGTGGCGTAAACTACGTCCTTCACGTGGCCCCACGGGAAGAAGTCCGTAGGGGTCAAATCCGGCGACTTGTTGCCAAACGTATTTCGTTATTAGACAAGATACAAATTGGCTATGATGAATATTTGTTTTATGGGGCCGGATCGAAAGATCGAAAGATCCGAAAGGCCCGAACTCCGGAACTTGGACATCAAGCCGTCGCGCGTCGTTGAGTCGACACGTTAAGAACACGTACGGTCTTTCGAAATTATAGACTTTCGGAATTTTGGACTTGCGGAAAATCGGACTGTCGGAGCCTTGAGCTATCTACATTTTGACCATTCGAAATTTTGATTTTCCAAACCTGAGGCTGGCGTACATGATCCGGAGATTATCCGGACGAAACGCTCGGCAGCCAATCGCCAACGATTTTCTGTTGGATCCGTCATTCATGATTGGCTACCGAGCGTTCTGTCCGGATATATTCCGGACCATGGGACGCCAGTCTTAGTCTTTCTGAAAATTTCGAATTCGTTTATAATAAATTGTCAAATTTGACCGTTTGATATATTAACTGGCTGGCCACCTCATCGGACCACGGTAGCCAATCCAGCGTTCCGGGAAAGTTTGATTTTTAGATATTGGGTCACTAACCTATGGTTGTGTGCAGGGGCCCTGTCATGCTGATACCACATTCTTTGCCTCATCTCCAGCGGCACATCTTCCAAAAGTGGTGGCAACGTGTCTTCCAGAAATACTCGGTAATTTTCTCCCTTTGTGATGAAAGTTGTATAAATCTAATCGTTCGGTGAAAATAATTATTTTCATCGGTTAAACGTGAAATTTGATTTAAAATAATAGAATCTGTTTCATCAATCTCTGCACCTACTCTCAAATAATCTTCGAACAGACACGGGCCAATTATTTGTTCCCCGCGGATTCCTGCCCAGATATTGACTTTTCATCGGTTCTGATACCCGCGATCTCTGGTTAGGTACGGATTCTCTTCGGCATAATAATGGGAATTGTGCTGATTAAACATCCCTTCCCGCGTGAATAACGCCTCGTCCGTCCAGAGTATACTTTTTATGAACCTCTCGTCAGCTTCGTTTTATCTCTACAGCCACTGACAAAACTCGACTCTCCTCGGATAATCTTGTTCTTACAATTTTTGGACCAACGTATAGTGAAAGGGTCTTAAATTTTCAGTTTTTCACACCCGTTGTACCGACATACGTTCCAGGTGCAGCTCACGTGCAATCTGACGTATGCTTAGCGTCGAATCGTCGGCGGTCATGTTCAATATATCCTCCTCGTTGTCCACTGTTCTAGCATTTCGATCGCGTCCTTCGTTTATCCTTGATGGAGGTGTCATCTGTCCGGTTTCGCGTAAACGTCGACTCAGACGCGTGAAGACTTTATCGGAAGGATGCCTTCTTCGTGGATATTCTTTATCATAATGAATCACGGCTTGATTGGAATTTTCACCACACTCAATATAAATTTTGTACATATCACAATATTCGGCTATTTCGTATGCCATTTTTCTAGGAAAATATACAGGCAGATAAGGAATTGAATGAATCGAATCACGAATCCAGATTATGGGATTATGAATATCTAAACATGATGTTTCTTTGTTTTCTTTGAAAAAGATTATCACTCATTGGAATTCAGTTGTTAATCAATGAACATTGATAAATAGATTCATCGAATTTCATATTTGCCTGTATATTTTCCTAGAAAAATGGCATATGGAATAGCCGAATATTGTGATATGTACAAAATTTATATTGAGTGTGGTGAAAATTCCAATCAAGCCGTGATTCATTATGATAAAGAATATCCACGAAAAAGGCATCCTTCCGATAAAGTCTTCACGCGTCTGAGTCGACGTTTACGCGAAACCGGACAGATGACACCTCCATCAAGGATAAACGAAGGACGCGATCGAAATGTTAGAACAGTGGACAACGAGGAGGATATATTGAACATGACCGCCGACGATTCGACGCTAAGCATACGTCAGATTGCACGTGAGCTGCACCTGGAACGTATGTCGGTACAACGGGTGTGAAAAACTGAAAATTTAAGACCCTTTCACTATACGTTGGTCCAAAAATTGTAAGAACAAGATTATCCGAGGAGAGTCGAGTTTTGTCAGTGGCTGTAGAGATAAAACGAAGCTGACGAGAGGTTCATAAAAAGTATACTCTGGACGGACGAGGCGTTATTCACGCGGGAAGGGATGTTTAATCAGCACAATTCCCATTATTATGCCGAAGAGAATCCGTACCTAACCAGAGATCGCGGGTATCAGAACCGATGAAAAGTCAATATCTGGGCAGGAATCCGCGGGGAACAAATAATTGGCCCGTGTCTGTTCGAAGATTATTTGAGAGTAGGTGCAGAGATTGATGAAACAGATTCTATTATTTTAAATCAAATTTCACGTTTAACCGATGAAAATAATTATTTTCACCAAACGATTAGATTTATACAACTTTCATCAAAAAGGGAGAAAATTACCGAGTATTTCGGGAAGACACGTTGCCACCACTTTTGGAAGATGTGCCGCTGGAGATGAGGCAAAGAATGTGGTATCAGCATGACGGGGCCCCTGCACACAACCATAGGTTAGTGACCCAATATCTAAAAATCAAACTTTCCCGGAACGCTGGATTGGCTACCGTGGTCCGATCAGGTGGCCAGCCAGTTAATATATCAAACGGTCAAATTTGACAATTTATTATAAACGAATTCGAAATTTTCAGAAAAACTAAGGCTGGCGTCCCATGGTCCGGAATATATCCGGACAGAACGCTCGGTAGCCAATCATGAATGACGGATCCAACAGAAAATCGTTGGCGATTGGCTACCGAGCGTTCCGTCCGGATATTTTCCGGATCATGTACGCCAGCCTAAGGTTTGGAAAATTAAAATTACGAATGGTGAAAATGTAGAAAGCTGAAGGTTCCGACAGTCCGATTTTCCGGAAGTCCAAAATTCTGAAAGTCTATAATTTCGAAAGACCGAACGTGTTATCAATGTGTCGACTCAACGACGCGCGACGGCTTGATGTCCAAGTTCCGGAGTTCTGGCCTTTCGGATCTTTTGATCTTTCGATCCGGCCCCATAAAACAAATATTCATCATAGCCAGTTTGTATATTGTCTAATAACGAAATACGTTTGGCAACAGGTCGCCGGATTTGACCCCTCCGGACTTCTTCCTGTGGGGCCACGTGAAGGACGTGGTTTACGCCACAGAGCCACAGACGCCGGAGGAAGTGACAGCAAGACTACAAGTCGCAATTCAAGTATCGACGGTGCGCTACTTCGCCGCGTTCAGCGAAATATTATCAACCGTGCCGAAGCATGTATTGAAGTGAACGGGAGACAATTCCAACAAAGATTGTGAATTTTGATATAGGTGGTTTATTTGGATAGAAAGTATTTTATGACAATTTCAAACGCTCATTTATTGATACGCTTCTCTGTATTGAGGTGAAATATTTTTTTTCTGAACCGAACGATAGAATTCATTAAATGCATTATTGATCGACACCAACATTTGTATATCGCAGAATCTGCAATGGTTATTTCTTCGCGTAATGGTTGAAAGTAGATAGGGTGGAGTATGGCTCCTATTTTATTGCTCCCCATAAAACGGCCCCCCGCTGGGAGGGGGGAAGGGGGGTCGCCGGTTCTTGCCGCCGCCATTTTTTTTTTCACTTTCCAAAGTAGTCTAACCTATGGACTCAAACCTAAGTAAGTTTCTATATTCTAACCTAAGACGATCATTTTGACCCCTATTCGAAAGTGGAAATGATTTTCCTTATGTTTATTTTGCTGATTTGAGGAAAAATTATTCTGTCAACGTGGTGGTTAATGGCTTCCAGCAGAATAAATATAACAAAAATAGTTTCCACTTTCGAACAGGGGTCAAAATGATCGTCTTCGGACACAGAATTTTTCTGTTTTCTTTTCTTTTCCATTTCAAACAATCAAAAGTACCTCTCTGCTAAAAGTTCTGGAAATTCATGACGAAATAACGGTTCGCGAAAAAAATCTGAAAAAATTCATGAGTGGGTGTTAGAATTGAGATAACCGTATAAAAAATTAGGAATCGAATCGAAAATGGCGAGGAAAAATCATTAGTCGAGTTGGTATGGAATACCTCTTTCATGCAACATGATGTTGAAAAGAAAGGAAAACATTGTGCTTCGTCACGCAAGACGCTACTGCGTCGTTTCCTTACTAACTGACGATATCATACAACAAATTACGATAAGCAAAAAACTTACTGAAATCCGACGAGCGATAACTCGACTTGCTCAGATAACAAAGCCTCAGATAGACGGGCAGGGTACACCGTATAAAACAACATTATTTCTTTGACATTTGTGACGTATGACATCAATCAATTATTTATGACCGAGATTATATAAATTAGACGAAATCTATACCGAATTGGCAATAGTGTTAAATAGTTCGTTACTAGAGATTGCCTCACTTTTCAGGACAGAATTCACTTATTCACGATACGATTAAGTCAAAGGCATGTGTCAGAGTTGACTCGATATAAAATGATTAATTTAGACTCCAGACTTGGTATCACAGGGCGACACTTCATGCCCAATGCAAATTATATTTCGTAACACACCCTAAGATTAGAGTAGGTATACTAATCTTGAGATATTAAACGATGAAAATCGGTAACAAAAAGATTATATATGATCATCTATGAATATATATAAAATATTTATTTACAATTATACATAGAATTATGTATGAAAAATAGCCCGATATAAATATATACCGTCAGAAAATCTTGAAAGTATACAGTCGACTGTGCGTGCGCCAGTTTTGCAATCTGTCCATGCAGGCTAACTCTTCTGAACTTCAGCTATCAAACGCTAAAATGCGAGTTTTCAAGGATAAGTTGATTCTAAGTTAGTTGGTACTGTCTATCGGATAAATATGGCCAAAAATCAAGAGCCCTCGGGGACCATAGAAATTGAATTATTTGGCGCCGAGTGTATACTTTTAAGATTTTATCTCAGTATAATTTTATACATGTATATGGGGAATTCCAGGATGTTTCGAACGGTCGCGAACCCTCACCCCTCTCGAGTTTCGTATCAATTTTGTCTCTTGTAGTCCTAGACTCAAGAGAGATTCGTGATTTATTTTAGATTTTTCAAAGGTACGATTTGAAAGATAGGATTTTTCGAAAATCTCCAATTACTGAAATCACTACTTTTTCATACGGTTTCGATTCAGTACCAAAATGTCCTACGAAGAAATGTTTCCCACAAAATCTGTCAGTATCTGTGCCTACTTTCGGACAAAAATATTTGCTGATCTTTGCGGATGCTGAAAACATGGAATATGTGCTTGAAAAAGTTTAAATCTTGATTTGCAAAAATACGCCGGTCTCGATTTCGTTCAATTTTGGACGAAAAATTCTGCATCAAAAGACGAAAGTTTTGAGACCATGCGGAAGTTGGGACGAGACCTGGTTCAGAAGTTACAACCATTTCAATTCCGTGAAAACTCCCAATTCAGCACGCACGCGGTCTATGGGCAGCGACTGCGGTATCGTAGCATCATAATCGGCTCTTTTCGGAATTGTTACTTCCTAATCATAAAATCATACCATCGGATCGAGATTTATAACTCGAATCTAATCGTACATGAAATTCAGCTGTATAGGGATTAAGTCTTAACGGATATTATAGGACTCATAAGCGTATACGTATTTTCTTCGATTCATCATTTTTCGCCACATACTGTAAAAAATGATTGTAAATTTACAACACATTCACTTTACAAAAATTTTACAAAATTAGAAATGTGCGTCACCTATAAATTCGAGATGCTCATCCCTTATTATTATTATCGATTATATATAAAAAAATCGACATTGTTATTATAATAATAATAATATAATATAATATAATATTAATAATAATAATAATATAATATAATTATGAAAAAATCAACATTGTTATTATAATAATAATAATATAATATAATAATAATAATGATGATATAATATTATTATAATAATAATATGTGAGGAGCATCTCGAATTTATAGGTGACGCACATTTGTAATTTTGCAGAATTTTTGTGAAGTGAAAGTGTTGTGAATTCACAATCATTTTTTACAGTATGTGGCGAAAAATGATGAATCGAGAAAAATACGTATACGCTTATAAGTCCTAAAATATCCGTCAAGACTTAATCCCTACACAGCTGAATTTCATCTACGATTAGATTCGAGTTGTGAATCTCGATGCGATGGTATAATTCCAGGATTAGGAAGTAACGATTCCGAAAAGAGGCGATTATGATGCCACGATACCGCAGTCGCTGCCCATAGACCGCGTGCGTGCTGAATTGGGAGTTTTCACGGAATTGAAATGGCTGTAACTTCTGAACTAGGTCTCGTCCCAACTTCTGCATGGTCTCAAAACTTTCGTCTTTTGATGCAGAATTTTGTGTCTAAAATTGAACGAAATCGAGTCCGGCGTATTCTCGCAAATGAAGATTTGAACTTTTTCAAGCACATATTCCATGTTTTCAGCATCCGGAAAAATCAGCAAATATTTTTGTCCGAAAGTAGGTACAGATACTGACAGATTATGTGGGAAACATTTCTTCGTAGGACATTTTGGTACTGAATCGAAACCGTATGAAAAAGTAGTGATTTCAGTAATTGGAGATTTTCGAAAAATCCTATCTTTCAAATCGTAGCTTTGAAAAATCTAAAATAAATCACCAATCTCTCTTGAGTCTAGGACTACAAGAGTAAAAATTGATACGGAAATCGAGAGGGGTGAGGGTTCGCGACCGTTCGAAATATCCTTGAATTCCCCATGTATAATTATTGAGGTGGTTCATTTCAAAGTTCTATTTACTTTTCTATCTTCCGCCTAGAAACTCGGTACTAAATTTGGAAAAAAAAATTCTCATTGAATTGCAGAGCGTAAAAAAAAATATTTATAGGTCGCTACCGAGGAATAAAAAAAACAACAATCATTTTCGATTTAACATTCATGATTGACTCATACGCGAAAAATTGAATATTTGTAAAAACCAAAAAAAAAAATCAATCAAAACGAAAAAAGTTAAAAAAACTCGCTGCCGGTAGCGACCTCTAAATATATTTATGCGACCCGTTGTTTGGAAGTTCACTTTTTGAGCATTGGATTCAGGCCGCAAAGTGACTAATTTCAGGTCACTAAAATATAGTGAAATATTGTAGGACAGAAGCCCATTATAAAAATATTATCGGACAATATTCGTATGTTTCATCAAAATAAATATAGTCAGGTTGGTTTTGACTATGTTCACACATTATAAAATAAAATGTCTGAAATTGTCAAATGTATGAGTCAAAATATTTTGATACAGCAAAACGCAATATCACCAGTAATTTTGGAAACTATAAAGTAAGTATAAGTGTATAACACTTTAGGTGTACGATTTTCCAAAAAGTGAACCTTCAAACAACGGAACGCATAAAATATTGTATGCACCAAGTCCGAGAAGTGTCAAATCCGGTATGGGTAATTTCCAAAATTCGCCTCTGAGTGTGTTGTGTCACAGGAGAACTCATGTGAATTATCGCCCTCGCTGCGCTTGTGACGGACGGTAGGGGTAAAGTGTTATCAATCCCTATGGTTTATTCACAAGGGAACCCGAGAATGGAATTGGTCATCCCATCACAGCCACACATGAATAATCATAAAAGAGATCTATTCTAAAATAGATCGGTGAATAGGATTCGTTGCCGCCTAGTCCTATACAGGTCTCAATTGATTTGTTTAAATTGTTGTGAGGCTTGTTGATACAGAAATAATAATAATATAATTAAAATAAAATGAAATAAAATAAATGAATAAAAGGTAATCCAAATGATAATGGGATTTGACTGGTAAAATCAAATATATATCCTTTAACGATTATGGATATGAAATATATAGTTTAAGCGACTAACAAATGATTGTCGGTTGAACAAATGAATAACATAAAATAATGAATTCACAAAATAATGAAATAATGAGATAATATAATGATCTCCGACGTGGGGATCGTGAAGGCTTGTTACTTTATAAGAATTATTATTAATGAAAAATAGTGATGAATTTAAGGGGGTATATACACCTTTAAATCGGTTGAATTTCTGAAAAACAATTTTTCGTATTTTTTCAACTTGAAGACTCTGATAAAATTGAAAAAAATCATCATGTTTGGGGAGGGTTTGACCTTCATTTTCCATATCTTACATCATTTATTACTTCCAGTCTAATAGTGGCTGCGCTGAAGACAGGAAAATACAAAATCACTCGGTTGCCGTAAAGAATCAGACCCAGCGTTGGACCAATCTTGGAATTTTTGGTTCTCAATTGTTCATAAGACATGCCTCTATCAGATGAACATAGAACTTTTTGATATTGCAAGAATTACTTGAGTTATTGAATTTTTTCGATTTTTTTTCTGAATTTGAAAAAAAATTTTGCTTATTTTTCTAATATTTCAACTAAAAATGGGTTTATCAAAAAGTTCTATGTTCATCTGATAGAGGTTTCGATTCTACAAATTTAAAGACCACAAACGCCAGAATCGGTCCAGCGATGCTCCTGATTCTTTACGACAACCGTTCAAAATATTCATCTCCAGAAATCAACTTTTAAACTTTTTTATCAAAAATTTTTTTTTTATTTCATACTTTTCCAAGAGAAGAAAATGTAGTTACAGGAAATTAGGTTTTAAGATTTTGCTTATGACTAATATGCTGGATCCGCAGCTGCTCTCGTATCGATGAGTTATGAGTCGAGTCGAGTCTAGACACATGTGCCAGGGGGAGGTTCGTAGTGAGCTTTGACCTGTTCTGTACAACAACAGTGTCCGTTAGGTGTCCGGTGAGGCTGTTAGAAAAATAATAAATTGCTTTAGAAAAAATCTGATCAAAATTTTTCAACACAAAAATTCTCTAAAATTTTTGATCTTCAATATTTTTGAGATTCAGAAGATGTTAGCACAATTTTTGTCAATACTACGAAAATTCTTTCATCTTCCATCAATCATACCTTTTTTCTTATAATATTTATTAAACTCTTGCAATTAATATACGTATTGTAGAAATACTCATCTTTTTAGAAATCCAAATGCGTAGTTTCCTGGCATCGATTTCGAACGCACTTTTTGATGGATCATCTTCTTTCGATTCCGAAGTCTCATGTCAGATATATAAACACTGTGTTTATTCGATAATGGAAATTACTAGTGGTTTGAATTCGTAATGAAAGCACGATAATATTTACAAACAAGTGGACACCTAACCTCGAAAAAATGTAGATCGCAGCCATGTGTTCTGTCAATGATCACAATTCAAAAGAATATTGAAAATTGAATATGTGTAAGAATGATAATTACGAAGAATTAAAAGATCACAGAATCAAATTCAAAAACGAAATATATAAAAAAAGTCATAAAATTGAGTAGTGGTGTAAGTGGTGTTGGCGGTGTTGTACAATACTTATGGCACCAATCTGAGGGTTCGCGCGCCGCGCCGCGGCGCTTTTTCGCAATCTGGCACTGTCATGGCTGTAACTTTTCAAATCCTCTAGATATTTTGACACCGATTTATTTGCAGGTAGAGCAGGTCACTAGCATTCCAAATAAATTATAAAAAAAAAAACGATTTTTCGAAAATTCTAAGGTGTAGATACCCCCTTAATAAAAGGCTCTTTACGATTCACACGCGTTGATATGAGGAATATAATGAAATACTGAAATAGGAACTCTCTCTCTTGGATAGAAATAATATAAATTGAATCAAGATCAGCGACTACGTATTTGAGTAAAGGCTCTATATTATTATAGAGGAAATCTTGCACTGGAATTAGGGTGGTACCCGAAATTCTAGGAATTATTCCAGGCGATTTATTGAATGAGCAATGATTCCGATCTTGGTTCAAATGAAAGAATAATAATTTAATTTCCGAATAAGAAAATTGAATACAGATGAATATATGCGTGAATATATATATGTGCTGAATTATAGTGATATCATAACGAGATATATGATTCGAGATCGGTAGTCAGGATCTTATTGAGTCTTATGGATCTAATAATAAAAAGAAAGAAACCCAATGGGATTAGGGTGGAACCCGAAATTCTGTAGAATTATACCAGTTGGTTTATCAGGCTAATTATCATACCGATCTGGATTCATGTATCGTGAAAATTAGGTATCCCCGAATAAAGAAAATATATCTATATATGTCGAGATTGGTATGTTGAGTCCTAATGACTTGAATTAGAACTAATATTTATTCATTCAAGCTTCTATATTGTTTGAACAGGAAGACTCTACGGGATTAGGGAATTACCCGAAATCCTAAAAGATTATCCTAGTAGGTTTTGCAATTTATTATAATACCAATCTTCACCTATTATTATAGTGTAATCCTCAACTATATATTATATGGTTATTTGATAAAGAGATATAAAATTCAAAATTGGAACAATGAGTGATAGCCAAGCTCGACGGGTGGTCTTAATTCAATAAGCAAGGGATAGCCCCGAAATACCTGTAAGTGTTAGCTTAGAACGATATTCCCGTTCCCTTATTACTCATTCAATTTATTCAGTATATTTATAGTCATGCAAAATCCTTATAATTAGAGAATTCTGGAAAACGGTTCAGCGATTTTTGAATACAAAAATATAATTATGAATGAGCGAATTTGTGTGAGCGATCGTGGTTACTTATCTTTGGCTGAGATGGCGTAGCATGGGGCTACTTTCGATATTTAGATATTTGCCTCCCTCACCTTGAGAACCTCGAAGCCTTTAATTAGCGTAGAATTTAGATTCTAGGTTTAGATGCTTTAAATGTTTATAACGGGTTTTAAATGTCCTCAACTGAAGCTAATGTTGTTTAACAAATGTCTATTGTTCGTAGTCGGATCGATGCACAGATTTGATTGATTCTCAATTTTCGATTATGAAGTTGATAAAAGTCGATGTGAAATAATACTAGTAAAATTGAAGTGGAAATAAATGAAAGTGAAATTGAATTGAATTGAGTTTTCACTGTAAGGTTATCTTAATATTACAAATTATCAAAATGAGTATAAGGCAGAAAGTGGAGCTATGGTTTTAATATTGAAAATATTCAATAGTTCATAGGTGATTAATAAAGATAATCAACTAGTGTCTCTGCACTGAATCTAAGGGTGAATAATCAGACCACTACGCTGTGGATTATGTCACGATCATTACTTCAGGTTTAACGGGTGTAGAGTCCTTTGTATTACCACTTGACTTTAGATTGGATTCAACGAAAGATTAAATACAACTCGTGGCTGGAAGTTACACACGGTTCTTTACATCCACGCACCTCGCGATTTACCAGAAGACAGAACGTTATAAAATATGTTGAAGTAAACTAGTTCAAAACAATGAAGTTAATCGTTGTCTTAAAGGTGCATAGATCTTGAAGAGATTTATGGCTTGAATTTATTGACGGGTACCGAGTCCTTTGTGCTACCAATTCAATTAAAAGAAAGAAAAGATTGAACACAACTCGTGGCTCGATCATTGCACACGGGTCCTTGCGTCCACGCACCTCGCGATTTACCAGAAGAAAGACGCTATTTCAAGTTCAAAGGTGACGAGGTCCCCGCGGTTGCAACAATGTATGTATTACTACGCGCGTGGCTTGGCCAATTAGGGCCTTGCTTAGTGGCTAATTGTCGCCTGATTGGTTTGAGGGACTACTTGCAGTTGAGCGTAGCAGTGGGGCCTTGGTGACGTTACGCGGTCCCATGCTATTCCATGCCTCACCTATAGTCTACTGGGGTGGGATCGAAATTCCGAATTTCAAAAGTTCCGAACGGTCAAGATTCCGAATCTCAATACTTTCGACTCACAGTTTTGAGACAGAGTATTTCCCCGAAGGTCTATACAGCCGATTTAAGAAACTTCGAATCGAAAGACGCCGATGGTTCAAAATTCCGAAAGCTAAAGATCCAACAGGCCAAAACTCCGAAACTTGAAATTCACGCATGCAGTGTCATATAACGGTAAGTATTGCAATATGAGAAATTTTCCGAAAGTTTGAATGTGGGTAGTCGAAAAGTTTCAAAAATCAGATAATAAAATGACCAAAAATTATACGGTCTAAATACCCGAAAATCTTCTACGAAATATTGTGGATGTTCACGAGATTCGAAACTCCGAATACTGAGGTTCCGAAGATCTGAAACTCCAAAAATTTAAGATTCTAAGGCCCAAAACTCCGAAAAATAAAATTGTAGAGGTCCAAAACTCCAAGACATGTGGATTCGCATGATTGTACTTCCCTATGTTGTATCGCCATCTGGTACTAAAACTCTGAACTAAATTAAAAAAAAAAAATTGTGCATATGAGTCAGTCCACGTCAAGCGGGACACCTTTTTGACCGCGTATTTTCTTGAAAATCGTCGTAATTTTTTTTACATATTCTCTGAATCAAATAAATGGATGAGCCATTTTTTTTTTTTAATCGAAGGACTTAGAAGCTGCAAGGGGTTGAATTTCCCAAGACAACACCAAAAATCGGAATCGCGCTCTTGTTTGAATGTTAATATCTCCGGTTGCCTTTGTCGTACAGACATCGTCAAAAACTCATGTTGAAGCTCTTGAATCGCACTTTCATGTTATGAATTTTCAATTCATGTATTGAACAATTTTCTGTTTATTATTAACAATTTTATTTTTTAAACCGTGATTTTCGAGATGATTACACCCTTCGGAAATTCTAAAAAAATACAAGCGTGTTCCTTCATTCATTCTCTACAAAATCTGTAAGTTTCAAAATGGAACTCCGATGGAAACTATACAGTAGAGTCCCGCTTCTGTCAGCCTCGATTCTGTCAGGCTAGACGGTCCCCTACCTCCCACTCTACTAGCGCTGCTCTCCTCCGCTCGTGCATCGAGCCACTTAAAGCGAGGCGAAGGCGGAGACCCCAGTGGTGTAGGCATGTAAACAAACCTCGCTTTGGCAGTCCTCGCCTTTTCAGTTCACGAAAATTATACCGCACAATGTCAGCAAAAAGTAACAAACGTAAGGTACTGTCTTATTCCGATAAAATAAAAATACTAAATGAAATTGACAAGAACGTAAAACTGAGCGATATTGCGCAAGAATACCATGTGACAAGTAGTGCAGTAAGCAAGATTAGGGCGAGAAGGAATGATATTTTGTCTGCAGTGAGCGCATCTAATGATAACCATTTATTATTCAAAAAATCGAAAAAAAGTGCGGAAAATGCGAGACTCGATGTAGCAACGTACATGTGGTTTTCTCAGAAAAGATTGCTCGGTGAACCAATCAGTGGCCCTATTCTATGCGAAAAAGCTCGGATACTAAATGCAAAAATGCAGGGACCGGATTCCTTCAAGGCAAGTCTTGGATGGCTTGATAGATTCAAAAAGCGACATGGGATTAGACAACTGTCCGTACAAGGTGAAAAACTTTCGAGCGATACTGAAGGTGCCGAAAGATTTACAGCTGAATTCAACGATTATATCAAAAAAAATAATCTTACTGCTGACAACATATATAATGCAGATGAGAGTGGATTATATTGGAGATCTCTCCCACGAAAAACCCTTGCATCGCGTCTTGAAACTGCAGCAGCAGGAGGAAAGGACAGTAAAGATCGGGTAACAATAATGTTCTGTGCAAACGCTAGTGGCAATCACAGGCTACCCTTGCTAATGATTGGAAAATCACAAAAACCGAGATGCTTCAAGAACGTCGCACGTTTACCTGTTATCTACAAGTCTCAGAAAAGTTCGTGGATGGATCGTGCCCTATTCATAGACTGGTACAGCAATCACTTCATCCCAATGGTGGAAAGGCGACAAGAGGAGTCAGGAAAAGGGGGAAAAGTTCTTCTTATTCTAGACAATGCTCCATCTCATCCACCCACTCACACGCTTAATGCTGTGAATGAGAATTTTGAAGTGATGTACCTCCCGCCAAATGTAACAGCAATAAAGCAGCCTATGGACCAGGGTGCAATCGAGACAACTAAAAGGTTGTACAAGCGAAAGCTGTTGAGACGCCTTTTATTTCAAAATGAAAAAACAGAACTCTTCCTAAAAAATCTTTCATTAAAAGATTGCTGCGAAATGATAGCTTGTGCTTGGAGCGAAGTAACTGTTTCACACCTAAAAAAGATATGGAAACCACTGCTTGAAAATAATTCAAGTATTTATGATGCAGTTGAGTTGGCTGAAAACGTTTCTCTGTTACAAGATTTGTCTTCGTCATGTAACCGAATCCCGGAGAGTGTTGCATCACAGGAAGATATTACAGCGTGGTTGAACGACAAGCACAGTGATCACGGATGGGAAGTACTTTCAGATGAAAGCATACTAGCCGAAACGCACACTCCAACGCCTACGGAATCTTCTGATCGCGGCGAGGTATCCGAATCCGATAATGATTTTGAACATGATACGATACATGAGGAACTATCCACGCCTGAAAATCATCCGCAAGGTCGTTCGGAAGATCTTGAGTATTTGACGAGAATTCGTAAATTAGCTTCGGAAAGTGCAAATATCATTTAATTACGACGGATATGAAAGAAAATCGTTAAAGCAATGGTTTACTTCATGTTTCAGTGCCAAAGATTAGAAAACAACCAAAATATTGAACTATGCTAAAATATACATACCGAGAAGAAATCTTGATACTGCACAGCCGAAGTGCCTAACTGCGCATGCGCGAGTTCCGTCGTCCGCTGAGGCAGGCTAGCCATCCCGAGTTTTAGCTGTCAAACTTTGTTTTTGATGGCGATGTAATTGACATGAATTTTTGAGGTTATAACTCAAATAATTGCGGTAGCGATTCGGAAAGGCTTAGAAAGCTTTATTGAAACTTGATTTTCGACCGTCACAATTTATTTCGAACAGTTGATTGCTTGCTTCGAATCGATTTATCGGTTTATTTTTCAAGGATTTGCCTCATCTAATTGAAATTGAAAACTAGTGGTCTCAATGATGGGTGGTTGGAAAAAAGCGAAGCAGGTAGGTGAAAACAGTTTATTAAATTGTATTAATTTGATACAGTGGAAATAATCCCAATTATTTTGATTAACAGGGAATGTTGGTGAATAAATGCTGTTCAACTAGAAAATTCAAGAATGAGTTTGCGACAGACAAATAATTGCATCTTTTGAGTAACTTTCTCGCTAGAAAGAAACATTAGTTCGACGAGTTCTAAAAATGAATAGTACTAAACTGATCGTTGAAGAAGTTTGAATATCTTATCTTTAACGGAATTGCGATTTTATTTTTTAACGAGTCTACTTTAAGGGGGTACATACACCTTTAAAATGATTTTTTTTCAAATTACTGCTACGCTCTGAGAGAACATTCTAGTGACTCAGTTTTTCTACAGTTGATTAGTGCTATTTTGATACATAGTTCATGATTTTTCCAGATTTTATGTCCTTCGCTGAACATAAATTCAGTCCATTGAAGAAAAAGCAGTTGTCGTAGGATGCAGGTTGCTGCGATGGATGAAATTTCTTCCACTTTTGAGGAAATATTCTTCATGAATGTGATTTCGGACCAAACCAATAATATTCGATAAATTGAGGTTTTAGACATGGAAATTTTTGATTATAAGAATTTTTTTCCCATCATTCTGGAAAAAATGTTTTGGAACCAAAAATTTCTATGTCTAAAAATCACATTCAGAAATGCAGATAGTATCCTGCGACATGAGTTGAAAAATCATGATTTCCAAAATGTTCCTCAGCGTCACGATTTTGCTTTCAGCGCATCTCATATTTTATAGTGATGTTCAAAGCACTACGATGAAGATATTGGCGTATCTGATGTAAGAGGAGACTTCAGTGAAATTGTGATAGAAACGATTTTTTCGATTTTTAAAATACTGAAAAAAAAATTCAATCTAAAACTCCCTGCATCAAAATTTAGATTATGGTAGTGGCTATTGAAAAAAAAATCAATCCTCTGAGTTTAAAGTGGATGCGCAAGGAACTTTTTGCTGAAAATTTTCTGTGCACCGCTGCCAAAAACTCCTTGCGTATACACTTTCAACTTAGAGAATTGAAATTTGTTTTTAATACACATACTACCATAATCTGTATTTTGATACAGGGAATTTTAGATTGGATTTTTTTAGTGATTAAAACTATTAAAAAAATCATTCTTATCAAAATTTCACCAAATTCATTCCTTAAGATTGTGTCCTTGTTCCTTGAAAACAAATGAATATCGAATTTTCATAACGTTAATGAAAATATTCTTTACGGTTCTTGAGGAACAATAGACCCGAACCTTAATCCGATAATCTTTATCGCAGTGCTCCGTCACCCTGATGATGCTTGCTAATAATACTGCTTGAACTTCAGTCATGGTAGACGGTGTCGAATGATTCCTTGACGTAATGAAGTATCGGCAGCGGTCGAATGACAGTCATTATTATTGACTTTATCAAAGTAAGATGATCGAATATTCAAACACCGAGATCTGTACAGTGTTGAGCCTTCAATTTTGCCTCAATTGATGTAAAGACGATGGTGATGGTCTGACAAAATTCACTTGAACACCTGGGGTCCGATAAAACGACCAAATTGAGCGGCTGGAATGGTCGCAATGATCGGAAAACTATGGCCCTTGCTGCCAGAACGTTTTGATTATCAGGTAAGTCGGGATCTCTCTTCTGTTGATCAATGTTGAAACCTTAAGCCTCCTAAAATAATGAATTACATCAATGAATACATGCCAAAATCCCCTATCACCTAGAGTTCACAGAATTAGAAATGTACTTATGACCCCCGATGACGACTAAACTTGAACGTTGACAACTTCAGTTCCACTCCACTGTTTGATGGTTTCATAGCCGAAAATTGATTGAACTAATTTCCAATTGAGTCCATTATCATGAGAAGTGAAGCTGAAAAATTTTTCACTCTCAATAATAATTTATCGAACTCATACTCAAGCCGCGATTCGCGAACTTTACGACACTCACGTAAGGTTAACCAAATTAATTACCCTAACCCTCATTAAATGATACGAGCTAATTTAACGACACTAATCGCATCGCGAACTACTTCCATGTTCTACTTAATCATATCGAGGGATATCGAATTCCTGAAATTCGGCAACAGATCGCCACGAGATGTTCGAACGGACATTAGTATCATGCCATCATGGTGCGTGCAATTTGTAAACACCACGAGGCGCGCGCGGCTCGGAAGCGGCAGGGATTCAAAATCTCGTCGACCTTGCTACCAGAATGCGATTGGATGATAGCAACAGTCCAGAATGGTATCAGCCAATCGTCTGTCTGTAGAATCTCGTCGTAAGTTATTCCCCCGGTAAATTAACAAACACGCGCGCATGAACTGAGCAGTTTGCAAAAATATCGCTCGTGTTCAACCTCGTGTTCATTCGCTAAGTACCTCGATCCTTTTGTGAAGATTTCATCGGCCTCAAAATGCCTAATTACGTTTATACTGTGCAGGAAAGAGTGGAACTGGTGACACATCATCTTCAGGGCCTTAGTTATCGCGAAAATAGGGACCATTTCGCGGCCGCATACCCGGGTAGACCAATACCTTCACCCAACACTATCCGCAATATGGTCCGGAAATTTCAAGAAACGGGAACTGTCGATGGAAGGCTCATCAGGGTAATTCAGCCCAACCGTCAGCTAAGCTGGGATATCAAGCTGGACACCTGCTTGACCGTCGAAGAAGACCCTTTGAAGCCGACCAGCCGCATTGCCCAGGAGTTGGGCATTAGCAAGACGTCGGTCAGAAGCATACTGCGTGAAGCTAAGTATTTTCCTTATGAGTTTCAGACCCATCAGGAACTTTTGGCTGGCGATGACGATAATCGTCTTCGTTTCAGTGAAGAGATGATGGACCGCCTGGATGCAGACGAAGGGCTTGCGAGGCGGATTTGTTTCTCCGACGAAAGCACTGTGATGCTAGTCGGGAAGCCGAACAGGCAGAACACTAGGGCCTGGTGCCGAGTTAACCCTCGTCTGTTCTTTCAGGTGGGTACGCAGTATCCGTTGAAACTCAACGTCTGGCTTGGCGTAATAGCTAATCGACTCATTGGGCCGTTTTTCATCAACGGAAATCTCAACGGTGAAAAGTATCTCCGGTTGCTGAGGGAGCACATTGTTCCAGCTCTTAGACTCATCGAGGAAGAAATTGTAAATCATTATTACTAGTCAGAGAATCTTTTTTTTATTAAACTGCTTATGGTTCAAGATCAAATATTACATGTATTTTCTAAAAGTTACACAATTTTCATCTGAATTCAAGGGCGAAGAAGTCTGGTTCCAGCAGGATGGAGCCCCACCGCACTTCACGCGAGCGGTTCGAGATTATCTCGATCAGGAATTTCCTGGTCGTTGGATCGGTAGGGGAAGCCCTACAGTACAATGGCCCGCGCGTTCACCTGACCTATCACCTCTGCCCGTGTAGAAATTTGACCAGTTTGCATGACTTCTGGCCAGAGCCAGATCAGGATTTACTACCCAGAGCGACCTAGGCAGGGCCTGACTTGGCACTGGCCAGATTTCTTGAATTACGGAAAGCCTGACTTGGTACTGGCCAGATTTTTCCTGGATCTACTGGCCAAGACGAACTAGGGAAACTCTGACTTGATACTGGCCAGGTCTATTTTGGATTCACTAGCCAGGGTGAACTACGGAAAGCCTGACTTGGTACTGGCCAGATTTTTCCTGGATCTACTTGCCAAGACGAACTAGGGAAACTCTGACTTGATACTGGCCAGGTCTATTTTGGATTCACTAGCCAGGGTGAACTACGGAAAGCCTGACTTGGTACTGGCCAGATTTTTCCTGGATCTACTTGCCAAGACGAACTAGGGAAACTCTGACTTGATACTGGCCAGGTCTATTTTGGATTCACTAGCCAGGGTGAACTACGGAAAGCCTGACTTGGTACTGGCCAGATTTTTCCTGGATCTACTTGCCAAGACGAACTAGGGAAACTCTGACTTGATACTGGCCAGGTCTATTTTGGATTCACTAGCCAGGGTGAACTACGGAAAGCCTGACTTGGTACTGGCCAGATTTTTCCTGGATTTACTTGCCAAGACGAACTAGGGAAACTCTGACTTGATACTGGCCAGGTCTATTTTGGATTCACTAGCCAGGGTGAACTACGGAAAGCCTGACTTGGTACTGGCCAGATTTTTCCTGGATCTACTTGCCAAGACGAACTAGGGAAACTCTGACTTGATACTGGCCAGGTCTATTTTGGATTCACTAGCCAGGGTGAACTACGGAAAGCCTGACTTGGTACTGGCCAGATTTTTCCTGGATCTACTTGCCAAGACGAACTAGGGAAACTCTGACTTGATACTGGCCAGGTCTATTTTGGATTCACTAGCCAGGGTGAACTGCGGAAAGCCTGACTTGGTACTGGCCAGATTTTTCCTGGATCTACTTGCCAAGACGAACTAGGGAAACTCTGACTTGATACTGGCCAGGTCTATTTTGGATTCACTAGCCAGGGTGAACTACGGAAAGCCTGACTTGGTACTGGCCAGATTTTTCCTGGATTTACTTGCCAAGACGAACTAGGGAAACTCTGACTTGATACTGGCCAGGTCTATTTTAGATTCACTAGCCAGGGTGAACTACGGAAAGCCTGACTTGGTACTGGCCAGATTTTTCCTGGATTTACTTGCCAAGACGAACTAGGGAAACTCTGACTTGATACTGGCCAGGTCTATTTTGGATTCACTAGCCAGGGTGAACTACGGAAAACCTGACTTGGTACTGGCCAGATTTCTCCTGGATCTACTTGCCAAGACGAACTAGGGAAACTCTGACTTGGCACTGGCCAGATTTCCCATGGATCCACTTCCCAGAGCGAACTTCGCGAGGCCTGATGCGACACTGCTAGTGCTGGACACAAGACGAGACAAGACGAGACTTTGCAGAGTCTTGTCTTGGTCTCGAAAAAATCTCAATTTATACGTCTTGTCTTGGTCTTGTCTTGGTCTGTGAAGTGTGGTCTTGGTCTCGGTCCTGGTCCTGGTCTCGAAAAAAACTCGATTTTCAGGTCTCGTCTTGGTCTGGTCTTGGTCTTGTCAGGTTATTGCTTGTCCCTTAATGGCCCTAATTATTATTACATCTAGTTCCCATCCAATAAAAATGTCACAAGAACGATGTGTTGGATTTTATTTATCACCATTTTTTTTTTTTTTCGAATATTGGAATACTGACTAATCTTGTCGAGACTCTCGACAGTCTCGACGAGACCTCAGGGTAGTCTTGGTATCGTCTCAAATTTTTCCATCGTGATCTTGTCTTGGTCTCGTCTTGAAAATCGAGACGAGACCGAGACAAGACCAAGTCCCGTCTTGATCTTGTGTCCAGCACTAGACACTGCCTCTCGTTTGTTTTTTTCATCTGCAGCTGGCCAGGGCAGTCGCGGCAGAACTCAATTTGGTATACTGGCCTGATTATTAAGAGATTCGTTAGAGTCCCGCACCAATAATAATATAGTAGTTTAGATATCACGGGAAAAAGGGCTTCAAGGCCCATCCCTAGTCGCCCACCTCCTATTGATACAATGTCACACATTTCGATTATTATCCGAGCCCAGGCGTAAAAAACGCAAAAAAGGCCAACGCTGCGCGAATTCAAATTCAGTACCGAACACATACGTCCAAAAAAATGTTCGTTTCATGCGAAAATAGAGTCTACAAATGGTTTTGCCATTTTTCGAATTCGATTTTTTTTGGCCGTACGTGTTCGAAATCGTACATAGAATTGCGCGACGTAGTTTGTTTCATTGATTTCAGTGCCCAGACAGAGATATTCCGTTCAAGAACACCTTTTTTCGGTACGAGAGTGTATTTTCAACAATTTTTTTCGAGCGAACGATGAATGGTATTTTTTTTATTGATACTGATATTTATCATATACATATGGAAGATACTAGAAAAAAATTGTTTTAATGGAATCCTCAGAATAGTTTGCGGTGTACGCCGCTTCCAAAAAAACACTCCGACGAAGCTGGTTGACAGCAATTGCTTAATTAATTAAGCCATACGGTTCATCTGGAAAATACCAAAAAAATATATATTTATAAACTAGGCATATAGCATCACGTAGGGGAATTTCGAGATATAAAGAAAAAAAAAAGTTTTGGTGAAGGATACAAAGTAATTCGACATACAAAGTAATTTTTTTTTTTTCTCTAGCTCACCATCAGTCTGCTATTCCTGGACCATAGAACAGCTCCTCAGCATCCAGAGACTCATCATTTTCTCCTCGTTTTGCACGCAGACGACACTCATGCGTGTTATGTTTTTTTCACGGTTTTTTTTACGGTTTCACGTTAAATGCTAGCGGCTGTTCTGAGTTCGCCTATGCCTGCCCCAGATCATGACTTAAAGTTTGCCCTTATCCACCGCACAGGTGGCGCTAAATATAGTGGCCCGATTACTGAAATGTCATCTGGAACGCCCAAGCTACGATGCCGTAAATGCAACGCGCTCGTATTCATAAGCCTTATGACATAAGGTAATAGCACGGAGTATTAGACAGGAGAACAAACTTTGCCGAGGATTGAGTCGAAAAACGGTCCCCGAAAATTCTAACGTTTGGCGTCGCTGTCATCGGTACAGACCCTCGATATCCGCTTGTGATACCTTCGCGCGAAAATTCAGAACCGTGACCTATTTAATATTTAGAATCTAGATTTTTGATTATCAGAACAACATTATTTGGATAGTGTGCCAGAGACACGAAAAAAGCTTGCAATATTGGCAGCGAAAAAAGGAACATGTGCTATTATATCTGTTTGATATTTTAACACGTATTTTCCGTGAACCCGTCAGCACCACTGAAATATAATACAACTGGAACGCGCGCTGCGGTGGTGGGGGCTCCGCAGAGAGAGATAGCTCGAATGTGACCACCTGTCTCTCTCGCACCATGTACAGTTTGTCGAAAAGTTTATACCCCTGTTTGCACGTGGTATATCCTATTAGGTTAAAATTTTTGCCGAGACGGTCCAGCGCATGCGCAGTAGCAAATAGAAAAAGACAGGTGGTCACATTCGAGCTATCTCTCTCTCCGGACAGCCAGAGGCCTGCTTAGCATTGGAGCGCGCGTTCCAGTTGTATTATATTTCAGTGGTCAGCACCACATACATAACCGCCAATTTGCAAGCTGTCACACTGGCCGCCATGACGGTTGCACGCCGGAAGCATAGGGTCTATACCGAACGCAGCGCTGCCTGGATTCCATACAAAACGGGGCCCATATCCGTAACCATAGTTTGTTCTCCTGTCTAATACTCCGTGGGTAATAGATATCTCTATGGTTCACAACGTCATAACGGATATAACCTGATTGTGTGTGTTTTTCGACTACATGCCCGCAAGGGTGATAAGTCACTAAAGGATATAAATAAACCTGATTGTGTGGCTAAACAAACGCTTGATTGGTGTGTATAGGTACTCAAAAACTTTGAGATTAATGAATGTATAAATAGAGTAATTCGTGATATAAACCGACTTTCCGCGAGTACGCGTATACACTTATCCCGGTGTAGGTTATGATATAGCGGTATAGGAGTAAGAAGACGATCAGTGAAATGAATGCAGCGAAGAAACGCAAACAAACTCGAGATCGAGTTCGGAAGCATCGTGCTATCCACAAAACACAGAAGATTTTGAGTGAAAGTGAATCTGAGAGTTTCGAAGCCGAAGGTATGTATACACTAGACTCTGGATATAAGAGACACGCCGGGGATTTGTCTCTTATATCCAGAGGCATATGTATAGATATAGTGCTTTGGACTAAACCGGTTTGGAACAGAGCCGTGTGTAAAACTTTCCCGGGCCCCAAATCACAAATTGCCACATACAATGTAAACAACACGCGTATACGCTCCTGAGTTTTTCTCGGAACGGAGCGCGTCGAGCCTCAGTCTCGAGATTTGTCTCTTATTGCCAGAGCCCTTATTGCCAGAGTCTAGTGTATATCGAAATAAATCGACTGTAATATTAGATCAGGTTTATAGTCCACGCACATATTTCGTTTCTTATTTTCGGTCACTTCTACGTCAAGTAACGTATGCATAGCGTTACCTATACTATATCTCATGTTCATAATTCTCTTCTTAGATAGTGCTGTGCACAAACTTATAAAGTTATGTTTCTGAACAAAAATTTTCGAGTCGCAATTTTGCTCGCACACATGCTACATAAACTCAACGATCGTAATGCTAACATGAAGAAGAAAAGTTATAATTCAAATTATGATGTAATAAGCAATTCTTTGATTCGTGTTATGAATTCGTTGCTTACATTTTTTGACATATATTTTCACTTGAGGAAGACACGTGCGATGACTCAAACTAACTCAACTAAGTCTAATAGAAATAAATATTGCTTGTGCTATAGCTTCGGATGCTCAATAAAAAAAAAGCTGTAGCAACGTTGTACCTGCTTATTATAACGATGCCTGGAATACTTATTTGCAGGAACTCATCGGCAAGAACTTGAATCGTGTGACAGTACCAAGAAGGATCCGTCGCAGTCATCATATCATACTTTACCATCTCCCACAGAAGAAGCTGGAATCGAGCATGATCAGAGTTTTTTTAGTGAATACAGACATGATTCATCCACATCTAGTAGAGAAGCGAGTGATGGAAACATCAATGTTTCGAACCAACCAGCGAATGAAAGTCTAGAGGTTGAAGATGAAATCGAGGAAATTAGGAGATGGGCGATAGAAAATAATATTACACAGGCTCAATTAGATTCACTAATCTCTATTTTGAGGAGAAGACTACTTCCAAATTTACCTAAAACAGCCAAAACGTTGTTGAAAACTTCTTCCGCAATCTATGATATAAAAGTAATGGAAGACTGCGAAGGAAATGCTGGACAATTTGTATATTTGGGCATCGCAAATCAGATCAAGGCTTGCATGAATTCAGAAGCACATCCTAACAATTCGATTCAGATACAGATTAATATTGATGGATTACCACTTTTCAAATCGAGTAATACTCAATTGTGGCCTATTTTGTTCAAAATTGTTCATGAATTCGACATATACAAACCACTACCTGTCGCTATGTACGCTGGTTGTGCTAAGCCAAAAGATTTGAATCAATATCTGTCTCAGTTTGTCGCGGAAATGAATGATCTGTCATCAAATGGTATATTAATCGATGGAAAGCTATTCCAAGTCTCTCTTCAATGTTTCATCTGCGACACGCCAGCTAGATCTTTCTTGAAGTGTGTAAAAGGTCATACCGGATACTTTGCATGTGAAAGATGTGAAGTGAGAGGCTGCAGAAGTGGCAGATCTACCGTATATCCAAAAGTTGACTGTCCAAAAAGAACTGATACATCTTTCAGGCGTCAGAGTCAACCGGAGCACCACAAGGGCTTGTCACCATTATTACTGTTATGGCCAAAGATAAACATGATCGCTGCATTCATTCTGGACTTCATGCACTTGTGTTGTATTGGTGTAATGAAGAAACTTCTCAAAGAATTTTGGTTGTTTGGAAATCTCTATACTAGACTGGGTCGCAGAGCCCGCGTGGAACTTTCTCGTAGAATGGAATTTTTAAAGCCTACAATACCTTGTGAGTTTCAACCACTGATCTCTATTAATTACTGGATGGGGGATAGGCGGCTTTGCTGTGGAAATTTTTGAAACAATTTGAAGTCATTTATTTCCTTACGGTCGCCATTTTGTTTGGGTTGCCCTGACAATTTTGAGCGGGAATTTCAAACGGTATATGCGCTTGATTCGCTCGGAGGTCACGTGGAGTGGCACAGAGACTCAAAGCAAATGGCCACCACAGCCGTTCAATTGGTTACAGGAATTTCGCGCTATCCCCCATCCAGTAATTAGTAGAGATCAGTGGTTTCAACGCAAGCCGAGATCAGTAACTCATATAGCCAAGTGGAAGGCTACTGAATTCAGATTTTTCCTACTTTATTGTGGACCTATTGTGATGAAAGGCCTTCTGAATAACAGACTGTACAAGCATTTTCTGTTATTTCATGCAGCATGTAGAATTCTGTGTAATGAGGATCTAGCATTGAAGTACAATAAGTTTGCAAAGAAATATCTAATTAACTTTGTCAGAGTTTTGAAGGAATATTATGGGGCTGATTCTCAAGTGATGAATGTTCACAATTTGATTCATCTTGCCGACGACGCTAAAAACCTAAACTGTAGCCTCTCAAAAATAACAGCATTCCCCTTTGAAAGTGTACTTGGGAGACTAAAAAAGTATGTTCGTACACCGAACAGACCTCTTGCACAAATTTGCTGCCGGTTGCATGAGCTTAGTACTATGGAAAAGAAAAGGCCAACTGTACCACCGTTAGTGATGATTTTAAAGCAATCAAATCAAGTTGACGAAACGACGAACCGCAGGAAAATCTTGAAATTAAAATTCAAAGGATATTCGCTGTCAACCAAATCTCCCGATGACACAGTATTATTGAAAAGCGGCACTATCCTCAAAATTGAGTTCATGACGTATTATGAAGAACGCCCACACGATGTAACAGTTTATGGTAGAAAGTGGAAAGTAAAAAGATCGTTATTGACGTATCCATGTGATTCTAAAATTTTTGAATCCTGGATACTAGATGCCACATTTTCATCAGTCAAGATTTCTTGCTCCATAAATGAAATCAAACGGAAGATGGTGATAATGCGGTTACGGAATAAAAACCATGAAACTTACGCAACGTCTTTTTTACATCATTGACAGGTAAGGTTATTATTGTTTTGGCTATCCTTGTTATGACTGTTCGCATTATTATGAATTTAAATAGTGACTTTTGTAGGAACCAAACTTTCATAGTTGTTGACATTTTTTATCAAAATTAAATAAATAAATAAATAAATTATGAAAGATTGATGATAGTGATTGAGTTCAGACAGTAGTTAATGAAGGACATTGAAATGTGTTCAACGTATCTACTAGGGTGGTCCTTAACATGGTCGAAATCGAGCACGCCCCCAGGTGGGACCAAAAAAAAATAGAAAAAAAAGATGGCGTATTTTTTTTTTTCAGCGCAACTAGAAATAGTGCCGGTGAAGCTGAACTTTTTTACAATTCAATAAAATGGATTTTTACGAGTATCTCGATTATGATTTTTGACATTTCGTCTTTCAACGATAAAAATTCGAACCCAGCGGGAAATTCTTGGTCAATAGTACCACTTGTAAGGATAAGCACGGAGTTTGTGGGGGTTTTGTTGAAATGAAACCCGGGAATATAGGTTTTAGTATTGGTTTTGGTTTATTCAGCTCCTTTATAACAACCGATCTCCTTCGAGGCCTGGACGAGACTGCTCGCCTCGTATTTGTTCGGGCGAGCTCGTGAGTCTTCGGTTGCTCACGAGCGCGCCCGGCCGTAGCCGAGGGCCCTCCCCGGTCTACCTCTGTTTGCCTTTGCCTTACAGTTCGGCCAATCCTGACCACAGGTCGTCCTCGGCCTGTACGTCACAGTTTACTTCGAATGCATGTATATTTATGTTTTTTTTTTTTTTGGGATACAAAACAGTACAATGGTGTTACATACGAGTCTTAAAGTCTAATCGTTTCTTGGCTAGGAGTCGTACTCCTGGCTAGATGGCCCTGTGCCGTCTGGCGGTTTATGCCACAGCCGCATGTTGGCTGGTTCCCATACCCCACGGTATGGTTTTTGGGTTAGTTGAAACCCTTCTATGTCCGCGACAACATATCTATCGTTTCTTAATTTTTTTATTATCTCGTACGGGCCCCGAAATTGGGGGACGAGCTTGCGCGCTACCCCGGGGGTGCTGTCAAAGTTTCGTACCATTACCCAATCTCCATGGTGGTATTCACGCATGGCTTTATGTCGTTTATCATATTGTTTTTGATTGTATACTTGTGTCTTTTGGATATTCTCTAGCGCCTTTTCGCGTATGTCATTCAGTTTTCGACCGTCTCCATCTAAATCTTCGATCAGAAACTCGCGGATTTCGTCCGAAATTTTCCCGCGCTGGTCCATCCCGAACAACAAGTTACTTGGCTTCTCTTTTGTGGATTTATTTATTGTATTGTTAATCGCGTACTCTGCGTCACCTAATACCTTACTCCAACTTTTACCAGTATCTTTATCGGTTAATTTGCTCAACATTGGGGTGACTACGCGGTTGACGCGCTCCACTTGGCCATTCGCCTGTGGAGAGCCCGTCGCAATTTTGACATGTTGTATACCGTATTCTTTCGCGAAATCTTCGAACTCGGCTGATGTGAATGCGCTCCCGCGATCAGAGACAATGAGTTTGGGTTTACTATAATACGCGAAATATTGCTTCAGGCATTCGATCGCCTCTCGGCTGGAGGTAGTCTTTGTCGCGTATAACTTAACGTGTTTTGTGAAAGCGTCTATGATAACAAATATATATCGTTTAGTGATGAGTTGCTTATCGATTGGACCCGCGTGGTCGATGTGTATTTTCTCGAATGGGCGAGCGCTTTGCTGCTCGCAGTGTAGCTGTCTTTCTACTTTCCCGCTGCTCGGGGAAAACGCTATGCATTTTAAACAATTTCGCACGTAATTGGTCACCTTCTCTTTCAGTTTCGGGAACCAGTAGTGCCTTTGGAGGACGTCGCACACCTTTTCTATGCCCACATGCCCCAGGTCGTCGTGATACTTATGCAACACTTGGGATTCCATTCCTTCTGGCACGCAGAACATTAATTGGTCGTTTTTCTTACGGTACACTACTCCGTTTCGGAGTTCGAAGAGCTTGTGATCCTCTATTTCGAGCTTGGTTCTTAACTCTTTCATGACCGGATCTTGTTCCTGACATAATGCTAGATTTAATTCAAAGGAATTGGGCTCGACCACAAGAACGCCACCTACCCGGCTCAAACCGTCTGCATGTGACATTTTTTTTCCCTCTCTATGTTCCAGTGCATAATCGAAATTTTGTAGCTCCAGGGCCCATCTTTCGATGCGAGGATTGATGTCCCTTTTCTTCAGAGCAAGGGTGACGGCATTGCAGTCTGTGACTATCTTAAATTTTTTACCTCGCAGGTAAACGCTAAACCTTCTTACCGCGTAAACTATCGCCAATGTCTCTAACTCGAAGCTATGGTATCTACTTTCGGCCTCCGACGTTCGCTTAGAGAAATAAAATATGGGGTGCATCTTTTGGTCTGCCTTTTTTTGCAGTAATATCGCACCGAAACCCAGCGAGCTGGCATCGCAGTGGAGCTCCGTGTCGTCACGCGGATTGTAAATCGACAAGATCGGGGCTGTTATCAACTTCTGTTTCATGGATTCAAATACGCTAAGCTCCTTTTCCCCGAAAGTAAAATTCGCGTCCTTCTTTAATAGGTCATATAGTGGTTTCGCCAGAGTGGAGAAGTTCTCGATGAACTTACGGAAATAGGAACACAAACCGACGAACGCTCGTACGTCCTTTACGTTTCGTGGGACGGGAAACCTTGAAACAGCCTCGATCCCGCTTTCTGTTGGAAGTATTCCTTCCCCGGATACCGAGTATCCTAAATAGTCGATCCTGGTGCACAGGAGTTTGCACTTATCTATCCGTAGATCTAGCTTATTTCTAACTAACAGCTTAAACACCTGTTTTAGGACTAGTAGGTGATCTTCCAACGTTACAGTAGTGACTAGAAAATCATCCATGTAGGCTACCACCTGCCCCTGTACGATCAAATCTTTGAAAACGTGATTAACGAAGCGCTGGAATCGAGACGGGGCCGTCTTGAGACCAAACGGCATCTTCAGATACTCATAATTACCAATAGGAGTGACAAAAGCAGTATACTTGACGGAGTCCTCAGCCACTCGTATGTGGTGGAATCCGTCTTTTAAATCGAGCAGACTAAAATATTTCTTTCCCTCTAGAATATCTAACTGGTCCTCGATCAAGGGCAGGGGGTAGTTATCTCGCAATAACAGTGAATTTAACATTCGGTAGTCAATACATAGGCGGGTTTCGCCATTCTTTTTCTTAGTGAGAACTATGGGCGAGGCGTATTCAGATTCACTGGGACGAATGATTCCTTGGGCTATCATTCCATCTAATTTTGTACGTAGATCATCTTTCTCTACATAGGACAACCGTCTTGGTCCCAAATGAAACGGTTTCTCCTCCCTTAGGTGCAGCTGTATTTCCATGTCTACCGCTGGTTTCTCAGGGCGTTTTGGATTAACGTATTCGTCCAGGAACATTCGTCTCAGCTCCTCCTGCGCCTCGCTAGGAACCTCAGGGTTCACCTGTAGGTCATGCGCAACTGTGTCTTTAGTATCTGTTACGTCAATGTTCAAGATCTCCTGGGGCTCGTCACTTGTGTTTTTTGGTTCGCAGGCTAGCCTGTAACCAAATCGATTAAGTATATCTCTACCTAGAACAACAGCTGATTTCATTGTCTCGTCATCTACAACTAGCAGCCTTAAATCTTGTTCGCTCATATCATTAATAAAAATATTCATACAGATACTTCCTAAAATCTTCAGCTTGGAGCTGTTGATACCGCGATATTCTGACCTGTCATCTATTTTTTTGATTGCTTCATTTAATACAAATTTCTCTTTTATGAAACTAACTGCGCTACCGGTATCGAATAATGTATCTAGGCGGATACGGAACTGCTCGCCCTCGTGGTCGAGCTCATACTCTACTTTACTGTGGTAATCGTCAGGTGCTTCTGCTTCTTCTTGGACGTGTGCGATCTGCTTTGTCGCCATCGTTGGCGGCTTCTTCGGGCAGTCCTTTATGCTATGCCCTACCTCGTTACATCGGAAGCATGCATCCTTCTCCCTCCTTGGTCGAGTGCAGTCGTTTGCCACATGTCCGAAGCCCCAGCAGTTATAACAGCGAATGGTCCCTCGGCTCGATGACTCCTTCTCAGTGTTTGCCGATGCTTTTGGTTCTTTTGTGTCATTTCCAGCTGGTTTTGGAGGCTTCGCTTCATTTTTGTTGAGCCAGCCCCCTGCTGTCCCTGTTTTCTGTCGATTGGTGCCGGTTAGGGTTAGGAGTGCTCATTTCCGCTCTTAACCGCTCGAGTTCACGCCTAGTTAGTTCCAACTCACGTTCAACTAGCTCCCTCTCGCGTCTGGACAACTCAGCTTCGCGTCGCGCCATTGCAATCTCCCTAGCATTTGCTTCCGCGTCGCCACCGTCAGCGCCTCCCGTGTCGGTTGGCGGTACTCCGTCTGGGGGATTCACCCATCCTCTCGAAGGGTCTGTTTCGTCCATCCTCGCTATCAATTCGGCCTTGGTACCTGCTGTACTGTGGCCTAATGCTCTCAGTTTTTCTTTCAGCTCTGGGACTGTGTAATCTGAGGGGCTTTGTTTCCTTGCACTCATGGTCCGCTATGCCCACTCGTTATCCACCTACACACAGCGATACCTAACCAGTTCACTTACACCAACTTTATTTCACACAGCAGTTTTTTTTTCTTTTTCTTACCACCCGCACTCAGCCGCGATGGGTCAACACTTATGTTTTGCACAAAGCAGTTCCAAGTTCTTTCTTATACACAACGAGCTGCCTCGTGGCGTGCTGTCTTCAACATGGCGTCGCGTTCTTTTCGCGTGTTCTCGAATCTTTTCCCGTTTTTCACATTCGTATTTCTCTTTATCCCACTTCTGATTATTGTAAGGATAGGCACGGAGTTTGTGGGGGTTTTGTTGAAATGAAACCCGGGAATATAGGTTTTAGTATTGGTTTTGGTTTATTCAGCTCCTTTATAACAACCGATCTCCTTCGAGGCCTGGACGAGACTGCTCGCCTCGTATTTGTTCGGGCGAGCTCGTGAGTCTTCGGTTGCTCACGAGCGCGCCCGGCCGTAGCCGAGGGCCCTCCCCGGTCTACCTCTGTTTGCCTTTGCCTTACACACTATCCATCAAAATTTTCTGTCAAAAAAAAAAAAGAAAAAAATGCGCCTTTTTTCCTATTTTTTTGGCGCCCACCTGGGGGGCGTGCTCGATTTCGACCATGTTAACGGCCACCCTAGTATCTACGGCATGGGTTCCTCATCAGGCACTAGTACTTCATTGCTAACAGATGTTTTTTTTTGATTTTTAAGTGATTTTTTTCTTTGTAGTACAGAGAAATTTTTCCTTGAACCAGTGATGAAATGATCGGAATACACAATTAAATTTTTGAGAGTTTTCTTGAGAATTTTGTAGAATGTTTAAATATATTCATGAATAAATAACGTTTTGAGAAAATCTAAATACTTTGGCAAGTGGTTCAAAGTTAGTACATGTAGAGAAAAAATTAAATTAGAATAAAAAAATGGTGATGTTGGTCTGGATCCTAGACAGTGGGGTTGTTCATAAAAAAATTTTGTTTCACTTTTTGGGGTGCATCGAGTAGAATATAACTCAAAATAGTGAGATAATTTTTTTTTTTTTTTTCCGATGAAAATTGCGAATGTTATAGGCAATTGAAGTTCACTAATTTTGATATATTGTAACTTTTGGCGAGTTTCTCAGGCTCAAGGCTGTAGAGAAACCCGCAAGTTATTGTGAGTTCTTTACCTAAATTGGAGTGAATTTAATAATAAATAATTAGGGCTTTTTCTTGAGGTAGAAAGGTAGGGAAAAGGATGGGACTTACCACCAAAAGCCACCTATCTAACCTTGTGATTCTACTCTAAACTGGGACTCGGGTAGGTTTCCCCGCCGGAGCCTCGGTACGTCGACTCGGAAGTTAATCAAAGCCGACGACAATTCTAAAGATCAGAACCAGGAAGTTAATCCGGGCCTGATCTGCTAAACTATATTTCTAAATTTTCTACGGAACCGGGAATCTCTCGACTCCGAGACCGTGCGCCAGACTTGTGATCGTATGCCTTGGCCCTCGGACACACTAACTTAATAGAATGCCGTGCGCTCTTTGCATTTATCAGAGCCTGTTCCCTGCTGGCTTTTTGTAGGAATGAAATAGCTGGGAATCGGGGCTGAAACTATCAACAAAGTCCAACGTTCAAAATAAAGAAAAATAAAGAAACATAATTCAATCTACTTTGATCAGTACAAAATAATCTTATTCTATTTTTCCCTATTATCTAATGATCAGTGCGGTAACGCTCGTGCGTGACGATTTTATATTTGTAAATAAAGCTAGGCGCTTATTTTCTATCCTATTGAATCTATATTCTGAAATATCTGTTTTCTCCTATCCCATCGATTAAAATTATAATTATCAGTAATGCTATATTTCCTGTAATTTTGACTCTAATACAATGAATTTATTTCCGACAATTAAATCAAGGCGAAATAATGTAGGCAAGTGATTTTATATTAAACAAAGAATGAGCTGTCGAGTCGCTCTGCCTTTCGACGCTCTATGTAAATCTACGTGATATGAGTCGCTGTGACGCTATGTCTACGAACGCTCGAGCTCGAGTAACGAATTGTGAGTCGCTGTGACGCTATGTCTACGAACGCTGGTGATGCCTGCTGAGCGCGTTCCTTATATAGTCGAAATCCCCACTCCTTTGGCTTCACAACGTCGTGCTCGACTGCAGAGGATTAGTATAATCCTCTGGCCTTTTGTTCGATCTATTTCAGCTGATATATTCGGAATATATCGCCGAATATGTTACAATATATAGATATACCTTAACAGGGGTGACGTCATAAACTAGTAGTTTTCAATTCGTTATAAATACTGCAATTTTTGTTTAAACAAAAAAGGAAAAAATATGTCCTAATTATTTTTCGCCGAACTACCGGAATATGAAATAAAAAAAAAAGCGTGAACAACCCTATAACGCCAAAAGTGAGAGAGAAGGAAGCACACGCGGCCAAATCTGTCTCTTTCTAAGCATTTGACGTCATTGGTTAGACAGAAACAGATTTGGCCGCGTTCGTTTCTCTGTTTTTCTACGGACCGAGCGATTTTCGGCGCGAATGTGGAGTGTATGCTCTATGTCTATGGTCTGGACGTATACGTTAACATTGGTCAAGTTGGTACGGACGTGCGTTATGCGCACTGGCTACATAATATTTGAAACTACGCGCATAGAAGCAGCATTGTCTTACGTTGCGCAGGCGCCAGAGCTGGGAATTAGTAGCCGCAAGTAAGCCACGTGGGGAAACGTTGACGATACCCATAAAATTTTCAGGAAAACTTCTAGAACCGTATCTAAGTACGTCGGTGTCATCAACAGCCAGATAGCTCGAAAGGTTAGTAGCGTACGAAAGAGATAACAAAAATTTAGGTAGAAAATTCAACGTAACCGACCGAATCATAACCATAAGTTACACATGCGCGTGATAATGTCGAGCTGTATAAACAAGATCGTTTTCTCTGTGTCTTTACTTTTAAAAAAATTACTATGAATTAATTCCGTTGCGGTTATATGATCGGGATAAACCAAATTCTCACGAGTCGAATATTACAGAAAAAATTGAAAAATGGCTGGAAAAGAAGACGTTCAATACCCATATCAACTCGTCAAATTTGAAACAAAAAACAAAAAAGGCCTGGCAGACATTGACTGTGTGCCATCGGCATGGGTCAGATTTAATATTAACAGTGGCAAGTGCGAGTGTAAGTATCCACCTCCTCCATACGACGAAGAAACTTGCCAACCTTTGCACGACTTTGTTAAAAAACAAGCGCCTCCTCCTGAAAGTTGGCCATCATTTCCAATAACTTTACAAGGACAAGCTCGTGAGTATTTGATCAAATTGTGAGTTTGTAGAGTACGGTAATTGCAGGACCTAATTATCAACTACATTCGTTTCATTCAGAAAACTATGCTGATGCGTTACAGCGGCTAACACAGCTCAAAACTGAAGACTATGCATATACAACCGACAATAATATTTCAAAAGCCAATAAAGCTGCAAAAATTACTAAAATGTACCGCCAAAAAATTGTAAAAAGCAATGCCAAGTTGGTAAAAAAATTATTGAAAGTACCAGAAATTAGGACATCAAGTCGCAATGACAACTCAGCAAATGGTGGGTAAGATTATATTCTCAATAAATTATTATTTCAATGTATATAATTTCACAGCGTCCGACATAAGCAATTCAAGCCATAATGACGAGACTATAATTAATCGAAGTGATGGATCGGACGAAGACACAGGAGATGAATCGACAGATGAAAACAGTAACATTCAACAAAAAACACGTCGACATAGTAAAATCGATAATAAGCTTCGGGAAGACAGCAATTATCCTTCTGATGAAGATTACACGAGAGGTATATACAGGGCGACCCTTCCCTGGTATCGAATGAGGGAGGGGCTTATCATCGCAGACGCCCCGCCTTCTTCTATTTATACTTGTTATTGTCATACCGGGAAACCCTACTTTTATTTTCACGTACCGTCAACACTACCAGAAACCTTACTCTGGTATCATAAGAGTGGGGTTTCTCGATACGACGATAACAAGTATGAATAGAAAGGGGTGGTGCTTCTGCAATGATAAGCCCCTCCCTCATTCAATACCAGGGATGACTCGCCCTGTATATAAAACGTTATTGTATCAAATGTTAACGGTCCAATGTTGAAAATAATTCTCGTCAATTTACAGAGAACCCGAAAAAATCATTGAAATCATTGGGAAAAAGAATTGGCTCTAACGTCTCTACTGTCAAACCTCCAGATTCCAGCGGTTCACGTGTTTTAGGTATGTCTTGTAATGGATGGATATCCAATCACTAATTAATGGAATTTAGGGCAGGGTGTAAGAGGGGAGTGACGACTCTAGAGTGTACTGGTGAACGATATAACTATTTTTATTCAAATTATCCTTAAACTAATTACAATGATGTGACTGTGTGTGTGTGTGTGTGAGTGTGGGTGTAAAGGTGGTTGACCGTAGTTGGTTGACCGTAGTCGGTTATCGAGGTTGAGTTAAGGTGATAAAAAGGTACTGACCTTACGATTGCGGGGTTTGCTACACTTTAGGAGGTTCACACTTCTTTCTGATACTTTCTCTTACACGGTAGGCATGTGAGTGACGATCGGTCCTAGCGACCGATCGTCTTCGGCTAGGTTCGTCTATTTTCGTGGCTTTTGAATATGTTTCGGTTTCCCCGCGTAGTTTGGGGAGGTTTGTGACTTGCTATGTCACAGTCTGAAAAATCCAGGGTGCATGATCTCTACTCTGTCAATGCTCCGAGCTGGCAAATGGTAGATCTTTTTCGACTCTATCATACAATTGTTTGGACTTCTGACTGAGTAGACTTTACCAATGTATCCGTGGTGTTAATAATTACAAATGCACATCAAAAACGATTAAATGAAAAAAACCGATTGTAAAAAATGCTTCAATTATGTTCGTGATTTGATTTTATGATTTAGCCGAAGTCAAAAAAAAACAACCCGCAATTTTGAAGAAAGGAACTCACTCTATATCTGCAACATCTTTAGGTGACATGAATTCCAGTGGTATGTATGATAACAAATAAATGGATTGGAAAATAACGCAGTCAATCAAGTATTTACTAACTTTTATTTCTACAGAAGTAAGAGGTCACTCACGATCTGAATCGCTGAGATCGCAGTCTGCTACAGCAAATATAGAAGCAAAAGAGTCACTTTTAGTAGCGATCAATGCATTGAAATACGAAGTTCAGGAGATGACAAAAGAGTTTCGTGAACTTAAAGGAACAATTCAGAAATCTGCTCTTGCACAAGACGCTTTCGGTGCAAACGTCCAAAGTTTCGCATCAGTGTATGACGTCTCGCTACCAATGAGAACAATAGAAGATTTCAAATCCTTCGATGATCGGCTGCAGATGGAAAAATCATTTCGCAAAGAATTTGTAAGTGATAAACAGATAGTAATTTCACAGCTTATATGCATTGAACGTTTCAAAAGACCTACTAAGATTCAACTGTGACACAATTTGCAGACTAGCACATTGCATTATCTGATCGACTCAAGAGCCACTGTATCCAAAAACATTACTGCGGTTCTAAAAAAGCATCTCACCAGAGAGCTGGCCGTGAACTTTACTGCCGTCAAAGCTTCGGGAACAAAGACGATATTCAAAGACACCGTTTTTTGCAGATGTTTGTTAGGTGAATCAAAATTTCTATTACTCACCATGTCGTTATAAAATTTTTTCCTGGCTGATGTACTTCATCGAGAAAATATGTCTATTATACTCAATTTATTTCGCCGCAGAGGTTTCATGCCTGAAATGCAAGATCATCGACAAAGATACAGCAGTCCCAATTGCAGATAAACTCTTTGATCGTGAACTCGGCAACGTTCTTAGTAACTCAATAGACTGGGAAAGTAGCCGCAAGCTGCGACCTCAATGTAACCTAAGTCACAAAGACCAAGCAGAAATGGAGACAGGAAAGGGCAAAGAAGACAACGAAGATAGGGTCAAAGATACAGTCAATGAAGGTTCTGGCTGACTTTTCCTATCTTAGATAAGGACTTCGTGAAATTCTCTAATATATCTCCATATACAGGGTGTATCACCTCAAATATCGAGAATGGGAGGGACCTAGTCGACGCTAAGCCGCGCTCCTCGAGCCAATCACGTCGAGTAAGTCCCTTCCATTCTAAACACATGAGGTGATACACCCTGTATATTAGGGTTCGTTAAGAAATTTTTTTTTGCTGCTGCCCCCTCAAATAGTAGTATTTGATAAAAAAAAAGATCTGTGAAATGAAAGGAACAGGTGCCTCCTGAAAAAAAATCTTAAACTATGATTTTTGAAGTATCCACATTTTATTCAATTTTTTTCAACACAACGGTTTAAGTAAATTTTCTTTTGTAGTTTTATGATATATTTTTTATATATATGTATAATACAAATAGATACATAATCTTAGTCGTAATTTGTCGGCATACGTTTCTTGTAACGACTGATATTACTTCCTACTTTAGTTATAAACTTTTTGAAAGGTTTTTGGAAATCTGGCACAATTGCTCAGTTTAATTATGTTTCTACGCTCTAGTCGACGCAATATAATTTAATCCTATAGTTGTAATTTGTTGGCATACGTTTCTTGTAACGACTGATATTACTTCCTACTTTAGTTATAAACTTTTTGAAAGGTTTTTGGAAATCTGGCACAATTGCTCAGTTTAATTTTGTTTCCACGCTCTAGTCGACGCAATATAATTTAATCCTATAGTTGTAATTTGTTGGCATACGTTTCTTGTAACGACTGATATTACTTCCTACTTTAGTTATAAACTTTTTGAAAGGTTTTTGGAAATCTGGCACAATTGCTCAGTTTAATTTTGTTTCCACGCTCTAGTCGACGCAATATAATTTAATCCTATAGTTGTAATTTGTCGGCATATGTTTCTTGTAACGACTGATATTACTTCCTACTCTAGTTATAAACTTTTTGAAAGGTTTTCGGAAATCTGGCACAATTGCTCAGTTTAGTTTTGTTTCTACGCTCTAGTCGACGCAATATAATTTAATCCTATAGTTGTAATTTGTCGGCATACGTTTCTTGTAACTACTCATATTACTTCCTACTTTAGTTATAAACTTTTTGAGAGGTTTTTGGAAATCTGGCACAATTGCTCAGTTTAGTTTTGTCTCTACGCTCTAGTCGACGCAATATAATTTAATCCTATAGTTGTAATTTGTCGGCATACGTTTCTTGTAACTACTGATATTACTTCCTACTTTAGTTATAAACTTTTTGAAAGGTTTTTGGAAATCTGGCACACTTACTCAGGTTAATTTTGTTGCGTCAGTCTCTTCAATGTAATATATACCTACTGCCGTACACATTAGGGTGGCCCTTAACAGGGGTCCTTACGTATTTTTTATGCTCCCGGGGGCTCAAACGCTTTCAAATCAATATAAAAAAATCCCCTTAAAGTTTGAGCTCCTCATATCAACTCTAAGATAGTCCGCTTTCCCGTCAAAGTTTCTCATGGAAATAATACGCGAAAAATACATTTTGTTCTTTTAAATTTTTCAAGTTGGTGACGAATTAACCTGTAATAATGGGAAATTAATATTTCTGTGGAAAATTCGACGCTCTACAAAAAAGGTCTCTTACGATTTTTTGCTAAGTCTACTGGATCAAAAGTTATTCAAGCTCAAAGTTGAATTTGCATAAAATTATCAATATTATCAAGTATATTTGAAAGATTAGCAGTTGTATGATGAAATATATCGCATTTTTCTCAATTCAAGTAATTACATTAAAACCTCAATAGATGCAAATTGAAAATCATTTCCAATTTGCATCTATTGAGGTTTTAATGTAATCACTTGAATTAATCTCAAATAAAATAATCTGCAAGAAAAATGCAATATATTTCATCATACAACTGCTAATCTTTCAAACATACTTAATAATATTGATAATTTTATGTAAGTTCAACTTTGAGCTCGAATAACTTTTGAACCAGTAGACTCAGCAAAAACTCGTAAGAGAACGTTTTTGTAGAGTGTGGAATTTTCTACAGAAATATCAACTTCATAATTGTAGGTTAATTCGTCACCAACTTTAAAAATTGAAAAGAACAAAATATATTTTTCACGTGTTATTTCCATAAGAAACTTTGGCGGGAAAGCGAACCATCTTAGAGTTGATATTAAAAGCTCAAACTTTGAGGGGATTTTTTTTTTTATCGATTTGGAAGCGTTTGAGCCCCTGGGAGCATAAAAATGTTAAACACCCCTGTTAAGGGCCACCCTAGTACACATAATCGGATAAATGCCGAATCTAACATTATAAGAAGGTTATATAATAAAGTTTTATCTAATGTTATTGTACAGAACAGTTCTATAAAATATTCTATATCAATAAAAATGGTATTGTTCGAAACTTCTACACCTACTTAAATACCGTGAAGTTTTGAGGAAGCGGAACGATGGGCGTGCTATAGTTCGACCAACACACGCTCGCGTTGCGTACGTGAGCTGCCAGTGACTGCGAGTAGAAGCCCACGTACGCAACGCGAGCGTGTGTTGGTCGAACTATAGCACGCTCATCGTTCCGCTTCCTTAAAACTTCACGGTATAGTCTTCACCACACGACATGCTACCGAGTTTTCTGGATGGAAAGTAACGTGCGTTCTGACTAGAAACTGGCGAGCGTCCTCGTTATAAACTGTAGAGTTCTCTGTCCAGGAACTATCGAGTATCCTGGCTGGGAACTGGTTAGATACTGGGGAGTTGTCTGGCTTGAAACGGCAAGTTACCTGGCTAGATACTAGCGACCCGCCTGGCTGGAAACTGGCGAGTTGCCTGGCTGGGAACTGGCGAGTTGCCTGGCTGGGAACTGGCAAGTTACCTGGCTAGATACTGGCGAGTTGCCTGGCTGGGAGCTGGCGAGTTACCTGGCTAGATACTGGCGACTGTTGTCTGGTTGGAAACTGGTGAGTTACCTGGCTAGAAACTGCAGGCGAGTTACCGGGCTAGAAACTGGGGAGTTTTCTGGTTAGAAACTCGTCAGTTTTCCAGACCAGGCATTAGACAGTTTTGCGTTACATCCCTAGTCTGGAACTTGGCAGTATAACTGCCTAATAACTGGCCAGAAATAAGGAAAACTGGGCAGGATCTGCCGAGCGCCAGCTTTCAATTTCTGCACGGGTGGACTATGGTTTATGGGGTCATATGAAGAGCGTCCTCTATGCGCAAGGTAAAATTAAAGACCTTGCCGCACTGCGAGCCAGGATCGTGCACATCCTTCAGAGCCTGTCACCGGATGTGATTTCCAACACGACAAATGCCTTTTACGATCGGCTAGGCTACTGTGCTGCAGCTGCAGGAGGACACTTCGAACACCTCTTGAACGGGAACCACTGGCCAGAGAATGGGTAGTCAGGATAGTGGAGATTCGTCTTAGAGAGTTGTGGGACGATTGTCCCGTAAGTTGTCGTTTTGTTTAATAATTTTACTACGGTGACATAAATTACACTTCAATTAACTGTTGTTCTTTTTCTTTTTTCAATTCTATTTTGTTATTGGACCATCGATTACTGTGCCCTGGAGTTGCGTGAAATTCACCAACTATTTCATGGAGCCAACGAAGAGTCTGTGAAAGGCCGCATCAGGTACGTCTGCTGTAAATTTACACTCTTTGAGCTTAACAATTTTAAGTACGAGCCGGATAATTTTTTTAATTCCTTCTCATCAATTCGACTTGTTAATTTCATGTTCATCGGCACTGATTACTGGCCTCCGGAGCACTGCGCTGTGACCAATCCACTCCGAAGTTACCTGCTACCTGGATTCAACAATTCATTTATTTTTTACCTGATGTAATAATAAAGAACATATCTGAAATAAACGTTATTTTCACTCACCTGCCTCAGTTTGTCCAGACTGCCAGTTAATAATGACCTTTCCGATTTGATTTTAGATCTCATCTTTCAATAAATAATTCCAAGATGAGTTTAGTAGCAATTGATTTTGTTTTTTTATCAAATTCTTCGTTGCGCCGATTGAATTATCTTCCGATATGCACTATTTTATTAAAAATTGCTAATCAATGCTACTTTAATCGTGATAAATCACGTGAAATTGAAATAAACAACAACATAACCTCACTGACTAGTCTACGCGCGAAATCTTGACAGCTCTTGCTTCATTTCTTGCAAGTTAGTACCCCTGCCTACTACGTCATAATATTATTTCGGGACCATCTCGTTGACCAATCAAATTGAATTATTTAGCGCATGCGCAGTCAGGCGTTTCGACTGTGCAGTATCAAGATTTCTTCTCGGTAGATATAATTAAGTGTTTCACTTCTTTCAAAGATGTATGTAAATGGTTTAGATTCATTTTGTTGCATAATTTTAAATAAATAATGAAGATTTAAGAAACATTTCGTCGGCGATAGTGCAATACCGCTTGAGTACAAGAAAAAAAAAAAAAAAAATGAGATTTGGTGTGCAGTCGATGTCTTTTTCATTTTTACATCGAATGCACTGTATCTTTCATTTTTACATCGAATGCACACCGAATCTCATTTTTTTTTTTTTTTTTTGTACTTAGTGGTATTGCAAATGTTAGTTACGCGGTATTGCACTATCACCGACGATGTTTGATTATGCTCCCCAATCGAAACGAAATTTCCTTAATTATTTACGATATTCAAATTTCTTCGAAAGTTTATAGTAATTCAAAACTAGTCAAAAATTCATACTACATAGTTCAAAACTGGTTGGATGTTGCTGCATACACAGGTGAAAATAAGTGTGTACCTCTCCTTAAGCGGTTAATTTGCCTTAATCTGTATGAGTTTAATTTGTTACAAATCCAGCGCACCGCTTCACTTTCGCTACGCCACTGGCGTTCACTGACTCGTACACCTCCTTAGGCGGCGCTTGGACGTTCCCGGTTCTGTCATCAGTCCTCCCGTGAGGCTGACAGAAGCGGGACTCTACTGTATTTAAAAAGCGATTGAACCATACGGGACGTCGCGCGAGGCTGTCTACGCGGGCGCGCCGAGACCGAGGCTTGTTAGCTTTACATGTAAAGAATGTAGGAGGGCATATTGTACGTTCAAATTCATCAAATCCAATAATTTACGGAATTATTTATCCCATTTCATACTGAATACTCGACTTGAAACTTAAAAAATGTAAGTATCGAGGTACACACTTGACTAAAATCTTGAAAATAACTGCTGAATATAACGTACTTTTTGATTCCATCAAACGGAGTACGTCATGGTATCATTCGATCGATTACGAAAGGAAACAGCGAAAGGAGGAGAAAACTTTACGATTTTCAAGAATATCACTTGAATGATAACGTTTATAGATACAGGATGTCCGAGAACGGAATGCAAAAAATGAAGAGAGTTATAAAGGGCCCCAAGCTGAGTAACTTGACCTAGATAGAACATGTGGTCCCCGAAGTAGCCGTCGCGATCCCCGAGTCGAAATTTAACGCCTGCTTAGAACCTCAGAATTGAGAAGTTGGGAGGTTTTTGAGGGTCTAGTGAGGTTTATTTTGTATGGGAATTGAAACCCTCTTTAGCGCCTAAAACTCGTAGTTACCGGACAAATTCAGCATTTTAGGGTCAAATAAGGATCTCACGAGAACCTCGCAAAACCCTCACTACACCCTGCCGCGTAGCGGTGCACGGCTGCATTGAGGGTTAAATGACGATCTCACGAGAACCTCGCCAAACCCTCACTACACCCTGCCGCGCAGCGGTGCAAGGCTGCATTGAGGGTTAAATGAGGATCTCACGAGAACCTGCTATCCCCGCCGCCGCCAGATCTTCAGATTACGCAACGACAGCAATAAACTGCTGAAAACACATATATTCCTAAAATTAGCCAATAAAGTCTTCTTGAAAGTACATCATTATTTCGTACAGAACAAGCTAAGATGGGTTTTTGGCACTACTCTTATCTAACTTTTGAAACGTATCTTGTGCAAACGGAGGTGATTGGGATTCGAAATCGGAGGGATGTATGGGATTTTTTCGAAAACATCGAGTTTGATATTTAACTGACTAAAAGAAATCAAATCCAAAATGGAATAAACTTTAAGGTAATAATTGCAAAAATCATGACTGCATAAAGGTGAATGATTGAAATATCTTTTCATTATTCTATATGAAAACAAAATTCATGATTTACGTAATATATAATTACATTTTCAAATGATCCGCTCTGCTGATAGTAACGATTTATCAATTATTGATATCCCACCATAATAATTATTTATCAAAATGATGCATACACTGTAAAAAAAAATTGTGAATTTACAACACATTTATGGAAGCCAATATGCAAAAGTTTTGCAAAATTACAAATTTGGCGTAGCAAAGTGAATTGCTAAGCTTGTTCTGTAAATTTCCAAATAATTTTTTGATTTTGCTGAACTTTCATACGAAAAACACAAAAATTGTACTTGAATTCACAAAATTGTTTGGAATACCGATAAAAAAGTTTTGTATAATTACTATACCCGATTGGAATTTTGGTTAGATGTTTTGCCTATTAGCTTCCAATACATGCTTTGTGGAACTAGCATAGAAATTTCTAACAGTGTAATGCCGTAAAATGATGTAATGAATAATACAGCGGCGTCCCACATTTAATTACTAAAATAATGCACGATATGGAAAATCGCATCATTAATTGAGATCGGACTTTATGAGTATCAAAGTACACGCTAAATTATTATTCCGGAGGACCTGGAGGTCCTAAATTGGAGCTCGAGGTCGAACGGATTGAAAAGAGGTTCATTTGTGCGCTATGAGTACTCAAGCGGGCGCTGAATTTCGACTACAGAGTTGTTAGATTGAAAATACGAGTTTGAGGTCTAAATAGGATCTATAGAGACGTTATGAGTTTGATGCTATGAGTATCAAAGTAGGCGCTAAGTTTCGACTATGGAGGACTTGTAGGTTCAAAATAGGAGTTTGAGGTCTAAACAGAATCTAGAGACGTTGAGTTGGATGCTATGAGTATCAAAATAGGCGCTAAATTTCGACTCAGGTTGCTATGAGTGTTAAAGTTGGCGCTAAATTTCGACTCAGGATGCTACGAGTGTTAAAGTAGGCGCTAAATTTCGACTCGGAGAGATACGGCCGCTCAAGTAATCGCGCCAGGCGCCGATATGTAGACAACCAATTAATTACTCCGAGTGGAATATCAAGGCTTTGCTTATGATATAATATAAAAAATACGTTAGATCATCGTCACATAAACTTGGATATATATGCAATATTATTTTTTTGCAACACCTGCTTCGAAAGTTTGATGTTCGAGGCCTCTGTAGCAAGCGTAAAGTACCTGAGTTCCGAAGAGTAAAGAAAAGAAGCGCGAATACTCTACTTTACGCACTAGTCCTTTTTTTCGCGCACTGTGTCATAACGGCAGGCAGTCGCGATGTGAGGTGATACTGACTAATTAATCTGTCTCTCAAATCAAACTTTCTTCGCAGGGAGTTACAAAAAATATCGTATGATACATGTGCGGATAGGCAATATCTGTCTCGTGCCATTACGGCACTCGCCCGTGTATCACATTATACTATTCTCGATTATGCTTGGAAAATAAACGAAATCCAGATGAGGCCCTAAGTGGGTTATAATAACGGAAGCCTGTTTAATAATGTCTTGGGGGACAGGTCAACGCCAAGCTAGAGTATGTATATTGGCTGTCTCTATAGGCAAGCCTGGATGAATATTGTCTTGCCCGACAAGTCAACGCCAAGCCAAGGTCTGTATTGGTTGTATACTTAGGCAAGCCTGGTTATTGGGGCCTTGAGGGACAGGTCAACGCCAAGGTAGGGCCTGTGTTAGCTGTCTCTAGGCAAGCCCGGATAATATTATCTTGGCGCCCAAGGTGCAATGCCAAGCTGGGGCCTGTATTGGCTGACTTGGGGAGGCCTGTAATTCGGATGCTACGATTACGCCCGTATAGGGCCTACATTCAATATAGGATGCCTGGACAAATTTCTTCACGGATAATAGCACCTGTAAAACTCGCCCACTTTTTGGTTGTTGTTTCGTCCGCGCGGCGGCGATTCGCTACCGCGAATCTTGATTATTTTTTCATAACATAATGCTAATTCGGAAAATTAGTATCAGGCGCGCGCGTGAGCTCGTGTGAAAAATATTTTAAAAAGCATCAGGAAATTGAATTCTACTTAGTCAAGGTAAGTTGATGAACAGATACACAGATAAATAGATTGACGCAGGTAGGTGCCAAATAAGAATAAGGTAACATGTAGGCGCGCGACCCATACCCGATTGATGCGAATCGCGGGCGTATACCTACATACCTATGACTGCGCTGCAATCACATTTGATTGGTAACTTTTATATCGTGCACATCATTTTGTTTCAGACTATATCAATAGATTTTCAGTAATTCTCTCTGTAAAGTGCATTGCAAGTTGATATTAAGTTTCGAAACGGTTGCATTTTTCTGTAGGATCGTTCAAGAATATCGTCAAGATTCCCTGAAGTTATCTGCAACGGAAATCTTGGCCATGTTTTGTTCCGATGAATCACAAATCAAGCAGTATTGATAATAGATGCACTTTTTTTCTCGATGTTGAAGATGTCATTCTTTGAGAGAGAAAAATCGGACGCCCGAGAACTAATAGTGAGAAAAAAATTACAATTCAAATTCATACTATGTATTTATAAGCCCATAATTTAGATAAGAATTGGTAGATAGTTTATACTGTATTCTAGAAAATTTTCTATCTTACTTAATTTTTTATTGCGTCGCGATTTCATTGTCTTTATCGAAAGGTTACGTGGGAAGTGCTGGTTCCAAGCGCGCCGGCACTGATTTATTCGAATATTACGAGGGCCGCCAATTTCAGGACCCCTGTTCACTAACACCGATTACGATCGTATCGATGAGTTTACGATCGAGTGTGACGTCAGCGACCAATAAGGTTTCAAGAAAGACAAATCTACCCAATAGCAAACAAGACAAAAGAAGCTGAACCGATCGTTTCGTTAACGAAAAGTTACTGAATAGGGGCACAGACTTTCGATGAATATCCTCAGAGTCTGTCTGCCATTGGATTTCGGTTGTTGCCAAACAAAAGGGGCGCTGTTGGCGCGATTCTGCCACCAAGGATATTCGAATGAATCAGCGCCCGCGCGCTTGGAACCAGCACTTTCCACGTAACCTCTCGATATACAAGGTGACCCAGAACCCACGGGCCACATTGAATGGGCATATTCTCAGTCAAATTCTGAAACGAAAGCTCCTTTACGAATACTCTCTATAAAGCCAACGGTTCTTGAGTTATTAGAAATCGCGATTGACTAATCAGAACGTCTCTCTATAGTCAATCGCTTCCGAGGGGTTAACCACTCTTGAAGTCAGGTGTACACTTGGCTGAGAATCAGTTAAAGTCAGTTGACTCCATGAAGTCTTGAAGTCTGAAGTCAAGTGTACGGTGAATCGACGAGTGGTTAACCCCTCGATCGCTTTATAGATTCAGCGGTCCAGGTTGTCCGCTCCATAGTTTTTGGCCATTCACGTCAACCGCTCCATAGTTATCGACTGTCTGGGTGAACATACATTTATTTAATCATTTTACGGCGCTTTGAAAGTTTAAAATTGAAGAGGGGATGGCCAGCTTGCAAAAAGCAAACGAAAAACTTGGGTAGTGTTGAGTTGACCATGACCATAGACATAGAGCATGGACTGCGCATTCGGGCCGGAAATCGCTTGGTCCCTAGAAAGAGAGAAAAACGGACGCGGCCAAATCTGTTTCTTTCTGACCAACAACGTCAAATGCATAGGAAGAGACAAAGTTGGCCGCGTGTGCTTCCTGCTCTCTCACTTTTGGCGTTACCACAGGCAGTATAGTGAATGCGCAGTCCATGCTCTATGTCTATGATCATGGCTGACTGCGATGTTTCACGGAATCCTCTTGGAAAATCTTCTGGGGAATTCCAGTTCATTTCGACCTGGCGCTGACCCTTGACCTCTCGGATTCGGCCTGCGACTTTTTATATGATTGTTCTCACTCAAAAAAGCACTTATTACTCATTTTGGATTTTTTCGCCACGCTTTAACCCTTAACAGTCACACTGGGTAGAATCGACCCATCGACAATTTCGGTTCAAATGGCTAACACCCAATTTTCACGTTTTTCTCAATTTTTTTTCAACATGTCGCCATTCTTTTCTTCATAAAACAATTTTTTGCACATCATCTAGACTGTTCAAAGAGTGTGCAGTAATTTTTTGAACCAAATCGGACGAATAGTTTGCTCACAATCGTTTTTTGGAAACTGACTGGGTGGAATCGACCCAGTGTGACTGTCCCGATATTTTTTGGTCGTGTGACTGGGAAGGGTTAAATTTGCTACAAATTGATGAATATTGTCACAATTTAAAAATCTGAAAAAATTCTGCAAAACCCTGTGTCAGATATCAATATTTTTAAGCTTGGAGCCGGAGTGGGGAGAATCTTCCTTCCGACTGTTTTCAAGCGTTTTCCGAAAAAAAACGTTAACAAGATTTTTCGCAAGAGATTGTTTAATTTTGTTTTTTATTCCACCGAAATTTTATTTTTATTTTTTTATTTTGCGAAAAATCGCAAAAAAAATGTCTCAAATCTGCTGTGATATATGAAAATGTTTCATCAACCATCCATAGTAAAATAACTTCCGCTTTTAATTTGTTTTAACATTTTTTTTCGGAAAAACCTTGAAAACAGTAAAGAAGAAGGAATCTCCCCACTCCGGCTCGAAGCTTACAAATGTTCATATCTGGTAGTACCGGATTTTTCTGAATTTTTTCAGATTTTTAAATTGTCGATCGATATAGGTACATACTCGTTTTAAAAAATTGTCGCAAATTTAAACCGTGGCGAAAAAATCCAAAATAAATAATGAGTGCTTTGTAGAGTAAAAACAATCCGACGAGATCTTGTATACGGAGTATCAGGAACCTTGTAACTTCAGAATAGAATCAATGATATACAATTGGTAGTATCTTTCAGTCCGTCATTGAGGGGATGGACGGAATAACGGTATAACTCGGAAAACATAGTTTTGAGGTAGATGAGAAAAACGTACACTGAAAAAAAAGTATGAGTCCTACAGTGATACATTTCGTTCCTATAGCGATACTCGTATATGCATACACTGAAACGACGTTTTAGTTCTATGACTATATTTTCCGCTACCACAACGACACTCGTTTAAGCTTTACACTTAAGGGGGTACATACACCTTTAAAATAAATTTTTTCAAATTACTGCTACGCTCTAAGAAAACATTCTAGTGACTCAGTTTTTCTACAGTTGATTAGTGATAGTTTGATACACAGTTCATGAGTTTTTCAGATTTTATGTCCTCCGCTGAACATAAATTCAGTCCATCGAAGAAAAAGCAGTTGTCGTAGGATGCAGGTTGCTGCGTTGGATGAAATTTCTTCATCTTTGGAGGAAATATTCTTTATGAATGTAATTTCGGATCAAACCAATAATATTTAATGAATTGAGGTTTTAGACATACAAATTTTTGATTGTAAGAATTTTTTTTCCATCATTCTGGAAAAAATGTTTTGCAGCCAAAAATTTCTATGTATAAAAATTACATTTATCAAATATTATTGGTTTGGTCCGAAATTACATTCATAAGGGATATTTCCTCAAAAGTTTGAAAACTTTCATCCAATGCAGCAGCCTGCATCCTACAACAACTGCTTTTTCTTCGGTGGACTGAATTTATGTTCAGCGGAGGACATAAAATCTGGAAAAATCATGAACTATGTATCAAAATAGCACTAATCAACGGTAGAAAACTGAGTCACTAGAATGTTCTCTTAGAGTGTAGCAGTAATTTGAAAAAAATTATTTTAAAGGTGTATGCACCCCCTTAAACAGAGTTTTAGTCCCACCACGATACTCGTATAAACTCCACACTCAAACAGATTTCTTGAAAAGTAAAAGTTCATGACGGAAGACATTATAACTGTCATTATAAAGAAAATGATAATATAACCTCTTTCGTGTTATTACTATTTGTTATTAGAAATATTAGAATTTACTCTTTACGATTAAATTAAATGCAATCCATTTTCATAAAAAAAATTTCTTTGTTTATTTTTATAAATTAAGAATTTAATTTTAAATTTTTCAATACATGTATGAATTTTTCAAACTATACTATAATCTAAATTGTCAAAGGTTTAAAAAAAAAAAAAAGTTTTTATGTCACCAAACAACGTGAACATATAAGTATAGAAGGTAGAGATACGCGGGAACTTTTTTACTATACTTACTGGTGGCTTGCTATAGTATCGTACGGAAAATATAAGTCCTACAGCGATACTGAGTATTGTGATTATCCACATACTTGTATTAGTACCACAGCGATACGTATTTTTATAGTAGAGAAACCAGCGCGGTAAAAAAGAGTATGCGTTAGACTGTGCCAAATAAGACGACTATTTTTTTTTCCGGTCCCATATGAAAATGATGTTGTCGATCACAAAAAAAAAAATTGTGTCAAAATTTCAGCCCTCTGTCTTCATTTTTCAGTTAGCGCTCGCAAAAGAAAGAATTTTCGATGTAAAAAAATTTTTTCCGCTAGTTTTTTATTTATAAACAATTAAATATAACAAATAAAAATAAAACCTTGGTATGGTTTTGTAGGGAATTAAATTCTCTACAAAGATGACCTTTCATTAAATCGGAAAAATCAACTCCGTTTTTTCTAGAGCTAATAAAAGTTCAATTTTTAAAAAAATTTGGAGTCATTTTTTCTTCTTAACCCGTATAAAACAACTTTTCTAGAAGAAAAACTTAACTATTCAATAATTTTTGGAAACTTTATGATCTAAAGAAATAGTTTTCATCTAGGTTTTCATGCTCCCATTGATCCCCATATCAAAAAATGATTCCCATGGTCAAAAAAATTTTTTTTACGCTAGTTATGAATTATCGCATTTTACTGTAAAAGTACTACGCGATAGTAGCAAGGCTTGCGGCGCGGAAACCTGACACAGCGCCAGATAAATAATTAGGTGATAAAATGGATTTTTTTTTTTCGATATTTAAGTAGATTAGAAAAAAATAATTGAGTCGTATTTTTTCATTTTACAATCGAACAAATATTGAAGTTGATACAGCGGATTGAAAAACGTAACATTGTGACGTCACCCATGTTAAGATATATCTGTATATTACGAAAACTGGAATATTCAATCACCTATAACTTTCGTAATGATGATTTTTAACGAATAAGAAAAAATACGACCTAATTATTTTTTCTCACTTTACGTTAACCGCCTATAGAAATGAGAACAAAAAAAAAATTTGACAACCCAATTGTAAAAAAAAATATTTAGAAAAATCGCTCCATCACTTTCGAAAATTCTCCATCTTCAGAATTGGATAAGGAACGCGATGATATTTTTTTTAGAATTTTAGAAATGGCCCAAGTTTGCGAAAAAAATCGATGAACATTTTGATTGCTCATAAAAATAACAACATTTTATTTTTCGAAAAGTTGAATTTTTATTGGAAAGTGTCTTTCATGGCCTTTGAAACGCGTTTTTGAACAACTCTCTACGGTGAAGGGGACCTGAGATATTAATTGTCAAAGCTGCCCGCGCGCTACTTTTACAGTAAAATGCGATAATTCATAACTAGCATTGAAAAAATATTTTTTATCACACATGCACGGAAAACCCGATTTTCCTCCCTGTTATGCGAGAGTAAAATGGCATTTTGTCTCCCGTGGTACACAAGATGAACTCGCGCATGCGCATGTCGTGGAAGTTTATTTTCTGCCCTAGGGAGCGGGAAGAAAATAGCGTTTTACTCCCTACGATCAAGCGCCATCGGACGGAATAAATACTATAGTTCGGAAATACGGGTCAGAAAATCGGTGTTTCCGTGCATGTGTGATAAAAAATATCGTGTGCATCAAGGAATAATAGGTGCTTTCTACCTATTTTCTTCCCTTGATGCACAATATACTATTTTTTGACCAGTGAAAAAATACGGGTCTACTGTTTTGACGTAGATTTTACGAAGAAAAAGTTTGAGTCAATTCGAAAAATACGAGGTCATTTCTCTATGAGAAATATGAAAACGACAAGAAATAATATATTTCATGAATTCCCAAGTGTAAATAATAATTAGAAATTTTTTAGCTAATAAAACCTATACATAGAAAATAATGAAAGAATTATTTTTACTATCTTGATTGTTCTTGTAAGTATAAATATTTTTATCTTTCAAAATACGATATGGGGATCAATGGGAGCATGAAAACCTCGATGAAGACTATTTCTTTAGATCATAAAGTTTCCCAAAATAATTGAATCGTTAAGTTTTTCTTTTAGAAAAGTTGTTTTATACGGGTTGAGAAGAAAAAATGACTCCAAATTTTTTTGAAAATTAAACTTTTATTAGCTCTAGAAAAAACGGAGTTGATTTTTCGGATTTGATGAAAGGTCATCTTTGTAGAGAATTTAATTCCCAACAAAACCGTACCAAGGTTCTATTTTTATTTGTTATATTTAATTGTTTATAAAAAAAACTAGCGGAAAAAAAATTTTTTCATCGAAAATTCATATTTTTGTGAGCGCTAACTGAAAAATGGAGATAGAGGGCTGAAATTTTGACACAATTTTTTTCTTGTGACCGACAACATAATTTTAATATGGGACCGGGAAAAACAAATAGTCGTTTTATTTGGCACAGTCTAGTATGCGTATTGGATTTATACTTTTATTTTAGGGTAGAAAACTAAGATAAACTGATATACCGTTCTTCCATAAAAGCTGTTTAGTTTAACCCTTCAATATTCAAAAGATATTCATCAAATAAATATATAACGTAGATCTATGGTCACTCATCATTTTTATGCAATCTCCGGCAAAACGGCATAACCCGACTTATAGCACTATTCCGCGCATCCCCTCAATTGTAACATTTGTTGAATAATTTCTTGAATATAGGTTTCTCAAGTTGTGAAAATATTATTTTCTGAGTATTAACCGTGAGTTGATTACATTGTTAAACATTTGCAAACCAAGTACATACGTATCTGTACGCTTCATTTGATTCACAATCAAACTAGTATACCTCTAATGATCCAGAGTATATGTCGAATCTACTAAAACCTGTTTTCTCGAGCAAGAAAAACTTCGGATGCTTCGCACGCCTAATCTATAGATGTTAGACATATGCCATCGCGGACTTTTTTATAGAAAATTTTATTCTCTACAAAATTGTTCCTTTGCAGTTTTTCTCTATCTTGCACGGTTCTGGCAGCGTTTCGATCCAAAGCCTGATTGGCTGGGCTAGAGCGCGTGTAGCGAGGACTCGAACACGACGTTACGCGTCTATCAAAAGTCTCACGTTGAGCAAATCGGCTCTCAGAGCTTCGTAGTCCTTCTCAGGGAAAAATATTTTGTTGCAAGCGCCCATCAGTGCCTTCCAATCTTTCAGGGTTTCATAGGTGTTTTCTGACTGATTTGTTATGTATTTTTGATTTTTTTATAGATTTTTTATTCTCAAATGTAATACTTGTAAGCTATTTAAGAGTTGTGATTACGCGTACTGCACAGTGTACGAAGTTGTGGAGGAGTACCGCATGTTTGCCTTGCATGCTGACTCACAATGCCTCGTAATGGTAACGAAAGCGTCGGGATCCCACTAAAGGATCGAATAAAGGACGGCAGAATCTTCGAAATTAGCGGAAGATCAGAATCAGGCGTGTGAGTCTAATCATTTCCTTGCATTTATTTTATTTTTTCCATCGTGGTACTGTTTTAAATCGTGATTTTCACGATCAGATGCTTTTCAAAAAATCATGCTTCGAAATCTGTCCAGTCATTCTCTATATTCAGTAGAAGAATTAATTGTTGGCGGTGATCTATGGCTGGAAAATCATTCGATGTACAGTAAACCCTCGATGAACCGGGTGTGGATCAATCGGGCGGCCGATTACCCGTGCCCGAGCTATCGCCAGATATTAGAGCAGTTTCGAGGGTAACGTTTTCTTATTGTTTCCATGTTTTCGTCGCGCCCGGTATAGACTTTTCAGCATAGTATTATTACAAAGTCATATTATTAGTCGATACGAGAGCTCGTATGCCTTGGTTTTTCTTATTACTGTACTGTACTATACCGAATAAAATCACTATGATAATTTCGGATTATGCGTAGATTCTCTGGTCCCGCCGTCCCAGGATAATTGAGGTTTCACTGTACCGATTTTCAATTTTTCTATAAAAATCTGTAACTTTCTTGAATCGCTCATCAACAGAGATAAAGTTTTCAAGTCTTCATCTATAAAAATAACTGTTCATCGTTCGTACCGCGTGCACTGTGTGCTTGTCGCGTTTGAAGGTGTTTTCAGAGATAGCGAGCCGCCCGAGAGCCGCCCTTGTAGTTCACCGCCAAAGGCGCGGGTTCGCACACCGAAAATTGTATTGCATTCTTTTCAAAAGACTTGATACACCCGACGTATGGAAAGTTAACAAAATTAATAACAAATTCTATAACAGCTTCATTAATTATCAAACTATGAATTACATATTACATAATTTTAATTAAGGAAATAGGAATTTTTTTTTTTTATAAAATCACAATACTAATTCAAGCTGAAAGGCGCAAGACGATTGCTGTGAGTTCTTACGTTATCAAAATATCAGTTATTCATAATTTGAAAAAAAATTATCTCACACATTGTTACCGATTATTTACAACGTTGTTCGTTTATTTACTGAGGAAACGTATAAGAATATGAGACTATATAAGAATATCTTCTCGCGGAATGGTTTTGTTTCAATTACAAATTACTAAAATGTTGACAATTTTAAAACCCGCAACTTGTCTTGCGTGTTTGGGCTTGAGATAGTTGTAGTGCTACAGTCAGACCCAAATGTAAAACCCATATATTCGTACTAGTCAGCGACAATGTATGGCTCTATGAGAGTGAGAGCCACAAGATATCTACTCGAGATCAAGAGAGACACGCGCCGCTTTATGTTTCAGTTTTAACTATAAAACCTAAACGAGACGGTCGAATGCGCTGAATGTTGAATCAATCGATTGAAAAGATTAAAATTTACCGTATGATATTTTTTCGTTGAAATGCTGAGATTTGTTTCCGTCGAGGGGTAATTTTTAAACATATTCAACCACACTTCCCATATCACTGTGTATAAGAATGAACTTTCAATGCTTTTTGCTCAGAAATAGAACGGTCAAAGGCCAAAACATTTTATCAAGAGACGTATAATGCGTCAACATATGGCTCATATAAGTTTCATCAATTTCTTGAGAAAAGCCGATGTATGGAGTCGCATCGTGGATTCTAGGCATAGGTCTCTACGAAAAAGGTGGCCTTTGCCCGAGGGGTGACGCACTCTAAAATCATAGAGACAACGTAACACGTTTCGCCCTATACGACATTGTACTGTGATTTTTCCTTATTTTTCGTTATCTGCCGCTATAGTATTGCGCTATAGTGCGTTAAGCGATTCTTGGCCATGAAACCTAAGCTTATTCTAACGTATCTGAACGTAGAAAATCATGATTTCCGAGTGCGTCGCCCCTCGCCTTTGCCTACTGTGCAATGCGGCGCGGCGTCTTCGAAGGGGTAACTGCGTTGACGTTATCGCTTGAATAGAACTTGTATGCTCACTAGGGTGTTTCAAAAAAAATTTTCAATTTTTTTTTCCAACTCTTAACCTAAGTAAAAAAAAATATATCTATATTTTAAGGTAGTAGTCTCGCGAAATCATCAGTCAAGAGTTTTGAGGGCGCGTAGTGGTAGTTGCTCGGCCATTTGCCGGGTTCTACTCAAAAACTTTTGATAGTTATTATGATTTTATTATGAGCATTTTTACTATCATTCTTATTATTATTATCATTATTATTTTATTAATCATATTCATAATTGTGAAGCTTCTATTTCTTGTTTCGAACGGTGAAAACAGATCATTTTTTTTTCCAAATATGTGGAAAGGATTATTCTACCATTTGACGAAGTTTTTTCAAAATCTATCTCGTCGTTTTTTTTTTTATAGCTAATATTCGATTTCGGCCATAAGAGCCCGTGTGAAAAAAAGATTTTTTAATAATTAATATCTTTACTTCTGAACGGCACAGTTCCTCCAAACTCAGGCAATGTTTTTATAGCACTAAAAAAAACATCCATAAAAATTCGCATGGAAATCTATCTCAAAAAGTTTCACGAGACTACTACCTTAATGACTTCATTTAATCTTCTAATCAAGGTATAATCGACTTTTATTATATAGGTTTGGAAAGCTTAAGGGGACCAGTACAGCTTGAATTTTCGAAATAATCGGGTTTTCGTTTTCTGCAGTTTCTGTTACCTCAATGTGTTCTGCATCTGTGAAAAAATTGACTTCAACGAAATCGTCAAGGATTCGAAGTTACCGCCAAAAGTTCGTCATTTGGCTATCGCGATCTGGCGCAAGTGGCGCTGGCGCTTGATTTCGATATTGATCACATGTTGTATGATCGCCATTACTTTTCCGATACTTTTCAAGGTTGCGTGAGCGTTTCCTCGATTTCCAGTGTTTCGGATTTGAAAAAAATAAATAAAACCAGTACTTTTCAGTACTAAAAAATTATAAATTCACCTAATATCTATAGCGTGTAATCGTTGTACGGGTGTTGTGACTTGTGTTATAACTATAACTACTTGTGCTATAACTATAACCTCAAAGTAAGTATTCAATCAAAATAGTAATATCTACACTAAGCTTCTGCCAAACTGTGTGTGCGGTCGAAGTTTTTTTGCTTTTTGTTCACAGATTTTTGAATAAAACATAAAGGAAATATATAAAATATATTCATTATATTCAATATGAAAAGAAGAGAGAGGAGCTCTGGTGTTGGCACAAAAGGATGCATTGGCCGGTCAAAAAAGAGGGCAAAACTATTTGCGCAGAAACAAACAACGCCTGATGAACAGAGTACTCATGTTTTAAATGCTTCGGATAGAAAAATCAGTGGCGACTACGAGGCCAGCAATTCTGCTGGCTATAGGCTGTTTCACGTTGAAACACTATTTCGTGCTCTGCGGGAGCATTTATCTTGCAAGACATGTGGTGGGTCGATAGTTATGACCGAAGTTGGCTTGCGAGGACTGGGTGGGACATACGGTATCTCTTGTGAAAATTGCGTCGAGCTAAAAACCTTCAAGAATAGTCCTATGATTGATAATACACGAAGCGCGTATGAAATCAATAGGCGATCCATACTAGCGATGCGTTGTATTGGGCAAGGCTTGGACAGTTTGGCAAGGTTTTGCGGAGTCATGGACTTGCCACCACCTGTAAAACGGCCAACATACAATGTAATTGTGAGACATCTAGTGGAAGCTTCGTCACAAGTTGCCAAAAGAGTCTTCCAACAAGCTGTCGAAGAAGAAATAGAAACTTCAGCGACACCTGAAGCTCGAGCCATCACTGTACAGTGCGATGGGACATGGCAGAAACGAGGCTTCAGATCACTCAACGGTGTTTGTACCGTCATTGGCAGCGAAACAGGCAAGGTGGTAGACGTCGAGGTGCTTTCATCCCACTGCAATGCATGCATACGATGGAAAGGAAAGCAGACTGGTGAAGAATGGCAGACTTGGTACGAGCAGCATAAGCCACACTGCCAGGCTAATCACACTGGCTGTGCTGGGGCGATGGAGGTACGTGGTATGGTCAGGATATTCCAGCGCTCCGAAGAAAACCATAATGCGAAGTATGTCAACTACATTGGGGATGGCGATACCAAAAGTTACGCCGCCGTAGTGAAAGCAGAGCCTTACGAACCCGACGTAAAGATCAACAAGGTTGAATGCTGCGGACACGTTCAGAAGAGATTCGGAACCCAAATGCGCAAGCTGAAAGTGAAACTGCGGGGGCAAAAACTTTCTGATGGCAGACTCTTGGCCGGAAAGGGTAGGTTGACCGACGTGATCATAGATCAAATGCAGTCATATTACGGCAACGCTATCCGTAACAATGCAGGCTCCGTTGAAGATATGAGCAAGGCGATATGGGCAATCTGGCACCATAAGTGTTCAACAGATGACAAGCCTCAGCATCATTTGTGCCCAAGTGGGGAAAATTCTTGGTGCCAATATAATAAGGCGGTCGCAAAAGGTACAGTGGCGGAATATAAACACAAGAGTTCGCTACCAGAGGCTGTAATGAAGACGATCAAGCCTGTTTTCCACAACTTGACGTCTCCAGAACTACTTACGCGCTGCATCGGAGGTAAGACTCAAAATGCAAACGAGTCCCTCAACAACGTCATCTGGAAATTCTGTCCGAAGAGGACTTACACTGGACACAATCTGGTGCGCATAGCAGCTAACATGGGAGCTGTAACTTTTTCCGAAGGAGCCACAGGACTTTTGAAGATCATGACTGCACTCAAAGTCAATCCGGGAACCAACGCAAAGGCTCACTCTATTCAGGCAGATAAGTCACGCCTCGAGCAAGCTGAGCAACAAGCAGCTAGAAGTTCCCGTGAGACACGGATCGCCATGAGAAGGCTGCGGCTTGCGGACAATGAGTCTGCGGAGGATGCCGCAGGGCCTTCATATGCTGCTGGAGCTTTTTAAAGAAGTAAGTAAGAGAAAGAAGCTTGCATGGAACACAAAAATATATAGAAAAAAAAAGTTCTGAGAAAACAGTTTGCAGAAAGGAAAAAAAAATTAAATTTCCGAAAAAAAAAAAAATTATTCTTGAAAAATGAAAATAAAAAAAGAAAAAAAAAATTCACTCAACTTTGGTATAACAAACTTTTTGATGTATGAGTCTCCGGAGGAGTATATAATTATTTAACAATTTTTCTGCAAAATCTTCAAACTCGTTTATCTCAGAACTATGTTTTTGGAGCTGTGTCGTAAGGTTTTAGGAGCACCGTTGCTCCGATTGGGGTCTTTGACGGCTCATTTTGTTCGGGCGACAAATCCTCATGATATGAACGAGGGAATTTTTGAATGTGTCTATTTTGGCCAAGTTATTTGCAAATTAGTGGCTCAAATTTTGGAAATTTTAGATAAATGACTGTAAGTTTTCACATGTGTTTTTCTTTTTAGATCCCCGCGTTCATAAGATGTGGAACTCCTGTCTGAAGAAGTTGAGACGTCGAAACACTGGATTGGATCAACGGTGTGCCTGAAACCTTACGACACAGTTTTTTGCAGAAATATTCTTTTTGATGTAAAATAAACTTTGGTTGACAAATAAAGTGATTCTGGAGTACTTGAAATATCTTAAACCAAGCTGTACTGGTCCCCTTAAGGGCGTTGACTAGGCTTCGCCGAGTGCGCGTGAATAGACTCTCGGCATTTACCTTCTCATTTCCTCATTTTTCAAGATAACGGAGTTTTCGATGAAAATTCTTACAGATAAATGATGTATCCGTGTCATGGCTTTGGCCGAATTCGCGATTTCACTTTAAGCTTAGCAAAAAATAATCTTGAAAGTAAGCCATCTTTGCGATGATGTACAACGAGGAGCGATTTTTTTTCAAATATTCGGCGAAAGCCATAACATAGCTACATCCTTCACCTCCTAATCAAGATCATGATCGATACTATCGGATCAATGACTGAGGAGTAATCAGGAAAGCCCTGAAGCATTGAACAGTGATTTTTGGCGCAAAATTGGGCGATTTCTAGCGCAGCCGAGGAGTGGGAGCCTACCGTCCTCAGCCTAGCCAACCACAGTGCAGTTACGATGCTCTGTCTTTCTTAAGTTTGTCTGCTGTCTCGCTCGTCACAGTTAACGCGGGAAGCGGAGTAGCCCACGCTTTTCAGCTAGTCAACGCCCTCAAGAAACCAGCTTTCTGAATATACAATGGTTATTTTTTGAAAATTAAAATAAATAGGTGTAATTTCAGTTTAAATAAAAAATCGAAAATTCCCATGTTAAGGGGGAACATATGAGTAGACGGTGGAGAAAATAGGTGAATTTTGGAAATTATTATCTCAAAAACTATTTGTTCGATTTCATCCAAGTTTGTTCCATTCTGGAGTATATATATTGACGTATGTTCACGAATTTTTCAATGAATATATCTCGACTGGGAGAGTTCCTATCGTGGTCGACGTAAAACATGTCCCTCGATGCCGTTCCCAGGATTACTGGCAGTGGGTTGATCCGAAACAGAAATTCCAAAGAGATTCTTAGAAGTTAATGTATGATGCCGTTCGCAACGTAGGATTTTTGATTTTACTCCATCATTTTCTTTTTTTATCAAGCCGGAAGGGTCAGAAATTGTGGTTGAAAGATGGATGTAATGTTCAATCAGGCGCCATTTCGTCAGTTTTTTTTTTTTTTTTTTTAAATCCTACGTTGCGAACGACATCATACATTAACTTCTAAGAATCTCTTTGGAATTTCTGTTTCGGATCAACCCACTGCCAGTAATCCTGGGAACCGCATCGAGGGACATGTTTTACGTCGACCACGATAGGAACTCTCCCAGTCGAGATATATTCATTAAAAAATTCGTGAACATACGTCAATATATATACTTCAGAATGGAACAAACCTGGATGAAATCGAACAAATAGTTTTTTAGATAATAATTCCCAAAATTCACCTATTTTCTCCGCCGTCTACTCATATGTTCCCCCTTAAATGAATAGGAAACTGAAAGGAAAATAGCGACCTCTTATAGAGTTGAGCTACAGCAACCGACTTTCGGGCTGACTTTTCTCTTATCCACCTCAAGCATTTATAAGAGTTGAAAGTTGTAAGAGTTGAAAAAAAAAATTAATTTTTTTTTTTGAAGCACCCTAATGCTCACAGGCCCACTAAGGTATGCGTTGCGGACTCGAATAGTAATTCCTCGAGACTCACTACCTAAAAAAATACGCCTCCAATTTTACTGGTGATGATGATATTCATTTAAATAACTGAAAGTGCTAAGAAAACGGCCAAGACGTCACTTTTAAAAGTTCGCCTGGGGTAGATATACACGGTGAAAGTCTAACGTCCGACCAATCGGAGCAGCGTTGAGGTGGCCGCGACTTCGATACGCATAGGATTTTATATGCGCACCGAGATGGCGGCCACCTCAACGCTGCTCAGAATGGCCGGACGTTAGACTTTCACCCCGTATCAGGGCCGGATTACCCATGTAGGCAGAAAGGCACTGCCTCAGGGCCCCCACCACCAAGGGGCCTCCACGAAAATTTGTAACTCACTTTTTTTTTCAAGACCAACAGATTTCTTTCCATCTTAAGTGATACAATAGGGGGTAGCGGGTTGAGGTCTGAGAGCATTATTTGTAATTCAGTTATCGTGATAAGAAATCATAGAAAATATATCCACCTTCCATAATTTTGAATTTTAATATTTCCGCTACTTTGAATGCATATTCCCATCCAACTATTTATTTCAAAACGTGCATGAAATAGGCCCTTTTTTCGCATGTGAAGTGGATGGGAAATTGCTCATTTCTACGGTGGACTCCATCTCCTCCCTAGGGAGGGAATGAGTCTATTTCCTTCCTCGGAAGGGAATGAGTCTATTTACTCCTAAAAAATATTTGAAGAAGGCAAACGTTTGAAAAATTCAGATTTTCTAGCATTTTGTTAAACAAATGCTTGTAAAGGCCCTTTCTCGAGCATTTTTTCTGTGCATTTACGTACAAAAAGTCAATTAAAAATAGATTTTAAATATAAAAAAGCTGAGTTAGCTCAGCAGCGTATTCCAGGTAGAGCACCGGTGCGACTCATAACTCTTTGAGCACGATCGAGCCAAAGCGGCCGTCGTAGCAACCAATAACATATTCTATACTCACTAAAATAGGAGATAGTAATTTCAACCAAATTTCATTGTATAACAATTTAAAACCTATTCTAGCTAAAATCGCAGATAGAACACTCAATATAATAAAGTAGAAGCATTGGCTAAAGCAGTACTGCTGTCTAAATCATATCAATATTCAGTTACCTCACGAGTAGAGAAATAGAAATAGACAAGTTCATGGTATTATTATTTATAAATTTTGTTAGGCATTTAAATATAATTTTTAACTTACAGAGGAGTGAACTTATGGAGGAGATAAAAGATACCAAAGTGAATTTTTCACATAACTGCTGCGAAGATATAATTAAAAATTTATATATTAATTTTAGAACAGCTTGTCTTACTACAAAATTACATTATAGTGAGTGGCACAAAGAAAGACGATTTCGCATCACGGGTTCAGTTTGTTATAATCTTTACACGTATACATCGAATAGAAAGCCAGACTGGAAGAAAAAATGTGAAGATTTTTTTTCCCCTAAAAATTTCCGGAGTGAGTACACTGAATATGGAAGAAAAACAGAAGGAGAAGCTCGCGAAGCTTTTAAAAAATCTTCTAATAAAATCGTTGTAGAAACTGGGCTAGTCATATCACAGCAAAATCCGTGGCTTGCATACTCTCCGGATGGAGTCGTTGTTAAAAATGGGGTCCTTTCAGAACTGCTGGAGATAAAATGCCCATTTAAAGGCAAAACCAAAAGTATTAAAGAAACAGTACAAGCTGAAGTAGGTAAAAGTTTAGTAATGAAAGATGAAAACATATCTTTGAAGAAAAAACATGCGTACTATGGGCAGGTGCAATTAGGCATGGCTGTGCTTAATGTAAAAAAAACGTCTTTTGTTATTTATTCTTCATTTGATAAGACTCCATTTATACTTTCTGTTGATTTCGATGAAGTTTTTGTCAAGAAGATGCTTATATCATTGAAAACAGCTTATTATCAAAAGATGCTACATTTTATATGTGAAATGACAAAAGCTTCTCAAGAATCTCATTGATTTGGTCTAAGAAAAAAAATTATTAGAAGAAAAAAGCAAAGTTACTTCGCGCAAAAGTAATGTTTATTAACATAAATGAATATTTTAGATTACTTTAAAACCAAAGTATAATAATTGTTGATGATTATGATATTTATGATTGTTATAAAAAAAAACAGGTTCTTAAATTTCAATTGAACAAGATTTAATAATATGAGTGCAATAAAATATACTTCAATTAAATTTGAAAATTGTCCCTGAGTGATTACGTTAAATGTTTTTGAATTTGATTGTTATGTTACTTTCATAAATTTATCGTCGTTTAAAATCGGTGAACTTAAATTAACTGTTCCACAAATTACTGTGAAGATATCTTCCAGTATTAGTACTAATTTTACAGACATAGTTTCACCAACAATTGCAAAGTTTTTAATCCTTTGATTTGATCTCTCAATATGAACCCGAGCTTTTGCAATTTGAGAAGTTAAAATAGCCTCGTTCTTAGTAAACTGTTTTTTGTCTTTCAGAAAAGGTGGTCTTATGAGTTTCCAACGATTTCTTGCACATAACTCATCGATTAAAAATCCTCTGTCGCACATTACTCCATCGCCAGGTTCTAATAAATCTTTTAGGTTACTTTGAGCAAATATTTCTGTGTCACTTGGTCTTCCTCCGTGAGGCTTGCTCACAAATGTTATTAACCCTCCTGGTGATACTCCAGTCATAATTTTATACGTAGGTGAGGATTTATACTGTGAGTAGACGATCTCTTGGCAGCACAATTTAGTTGGTGCTTGTACAAAAATCTCTGTGCAATCAACAACCACTCTAACGTCTTTGAATGGCTCAAATTGTGCTGGTAAATTTTTAGAAATTCCATCCCTTGATGGCCACGGAATCAAAACTTGAAAACATTTACTCAACATTTCCAACATACTGTAAAATATCCTTTGACAATGTCTGGCAGAACAGCCATTAAAAATAATTGCTAAGAAAGCATATGACAAATTTTGTTTTAATTTTACATATGTCATAATTATTTTGTCTCTTAAACTTATTTGGCTACTGTGCAAAAGATGTCCATATGTTTGCTAAACCATTCCAACGATAGTGTCCAACATTTTATAACATTGTAGTCCAGTGGCTGTACAAAAATCTTTTTCGTTCTTGATAAAATCCACAAAAGTCAATTTAAAAAAGACTGTTTCTACTTGTACTCCAAAATCATTAAATTCCTTGTTGACTTGTTGAGCTTGCGACATCTCAGTATCTTCATTTTTTGTACATTCTTCAGATACTATATCAGCCATGGTATTATCTATTTCAGCATTTTTCGAACATTCTTGAGATGCTGTATCAGCCCTGGTATTATCTATTTCAGCAACATCGAGAGGAACTTGTTCTTTAACTTTATTTGCAACTTCTTTCTTGATACTTCGATTATTTTTCGTTGAAGTCGTGCATCATTTCCTCTAGTTTTCTTGGCTGCTCCACTACATTCTAAATTACGTGAGGGAACTGACGTTGTTTTCAACTTTTTTCGTAGTTCAATATCTGTACAATAATATTGATGAATTAATTTAATCATATATTTTTTGTTGAAATTGAATTTTGGTGATATTGAGAATCGAAGACGTCCAAGAATTCTTAATTTTTCAGAGGATAATTTTTTATTACTAACAAAATATTATTAACATTATGTCTTTTGTAAAATTTTCTTTTATCTACTTCTTAATCTGTTAATTTAAAAGCTCAAAAATTATTGGATGTCTGTCGCTTTTACTATTATCATTTTTTGAGGTTAGACTGCATTTACTTACTTGGAAATATATAATCACTGTCATTAAAATACAATGAGCAAACTCTCATCCTTGGAGTCACATCCTTTAATTTGAGAACACGTTTCCATGCTTTTGATCTATCTAATTTTTCAGTATTTCCAAATATATTTTCGATTTGCACTACGCTATGATCAGACTTAGGGAAAGTATGAAAAATAATATCTAAGTTTTTATTTGATCTACTATTACAGCCCCTAACAGCACAGATGAATCTAGCAATAGATTTAGTACAAGCAGCCGAACTGACGATTTCCATTCTAATTTGATAATAATTATTTGTTTATATTCAATTTTATGCGAATGAATCTTACGTGTTGACAGTATGCAATGCAACCTTATTATAGTTAGAATTTTAACCACCAGACGTCGCGATCAAAGTGGTCAGTTCCCAATACCATTTTCGATTATAGCTGCGGTTCTCACTATACTTGTCTGTATCGGTTGACTTTCCTTTGGTGTGTCTTTTTGGTTTGGCGATGCATTTTTTGTAGTTTTCGGTTGTTGCTTTTTTTGCGTACCATTTTTCAGTCCAGCTGCGTTTTTTACTACAGTTGTTTTCGTCGGTTGATCTTTCTTTGGTGTAACATTTTGGTTTGGCGCTGCGTTTTTTATGGTTTTCGGTTGTTGCTTCTTGTGCGTACCACTTTCGATTCCAGCTGCGCTTTTCACTGTAGTTGACTTTGTAGATTCATCTTTTTTTGGTAAAACATTTTGGTTTGGCGCTTCACTTTTTGTAGTTACTTCTGAGCGTGTTGTAGTTTCGCGTGTCTCAGATTTATATCGATTTCTATTATTCTCACGAGCTATCCTTTCTGTTTTGATGATACGCAGCTTGTCACTCACAAGCTTGTGATTGCTGTCGCTAACGTGTTTGGAAACCTGACAAGAAATAGTACTAATACAGGGAGGGGCAATGTATAATATGATATCAAACTATCTTATCGATTTGTCTCATCTCACGGAATTTCAGATAATTACGTGGTAAATGATATAACTGATGTAGTAAAGATATTTTTAGCCCATAACTTTGTTCAATTCTTATATTTATTTAATTTGTCGAATCACAGTGATATCGATAGCCTCCTAATAAGGAATGCGTTACTCTATACAGTAGTGCATGGTAAAAGAATCATGGCCATCATGTTCATTTGCATTGCAGGAGTTATCTTTTACAGTTTCATATCATACTGTAGACTTGATAACGTGTTTACTATTAATGGACCATCGATATTTTTTCCTGAGCTACTAGGACGCACTTGCAGGTCTAGTAGTTGATTTACAAATCACATTTATTGACTGAGACAATAGATTCGTTCTAGGCGCTTGCCCATCAAGATATATGTCTGTTTCCTGTTTAGGACCCATCGTGAATGTACTTCAAAATCCAACTTCATCAGACCCCATACAAAATGTATACGGCTATCATACTGAGAGGTTATCTTGAAACGGTACAGTCAACTGCGCATGCGCGGAATAATTCATTTTATTGGGTTAGAGAATCCCACCACAGTAGTTTTATCGTCAATACCGTCGTGGTTGGATTCTCTAATCCAATCGTAGAACTTATATTACTGGAAGGGGAATAGGACCTGTCGGGCTGACGCCAACATGTTGAGACAGAGATATATCTCTTTCTCCTTTCCTAACGCGGCATCTTTTCTTTCTGCGCAGGCGCGCACCGCCCTAGTCGTAGTCATTCCTGACCTATAACGTGAACCACGAATAACCGTTGTCAGATTGTTTGCTTGGATGATAATTTTGAATAGCATATTAATTTATAACCGTTGTCAGTAAATGTATAACTTAACTATTTCTGTGATACATAATGAATTACAACTTCACGCTAACCCTAACCTATTAATCTTCGCGCGGTACTATGCCGGCGAGGGGTATGCGCGGAGAGGGGACTGCACGTTAGGAAAGGAGAGAGAGATATATCTCTGTCTCAACATGTTGGTGTCAGTCTGCCGCTCATTGCGCAAATGGGCTATTCCCCTTCCAGGAATATAAGTTCTATGAATCCAATGAAATGGAATTATTCCGCGCATACGCAGTTGACTGTACCGTTTCAAGATAACCTCTCGGTACATGCATACCTTTTTTGACACTGTGCTCTCGCCAGACGATGATAGGTCTGAAGGAGCCCTCGACAATTGGGAAGCAACAAACTTGACTCTTGATTCTTCGATTTGCTGTTGCACGTCACTTAGACTATCTGTAATATCGTGTTCGAAAATTACGTATGATCAATAGTTACAAATTCTCATGACAATTTTGACAAGGACTAAAGGACAAAGGACTAATCCTGTGAGAAAATTTCTAGGATTTCCGAATCAATGAGCCTGTATGCAAGTGTCTAATATATTTGAGACCGTACATCAATTCACCTCACCTCGAGACTTTATTGTCTCCGACTTGATCCTAATTTTTCTATATTTCTGTCATAGCTCTAAAATATTCTTCTGAATTATTCTAGAGTTTTTGGACCATACTTTTTTTAGTTCAAATTTTTTCAGCGTAAACAATATAGCTATTTCCGAAATTATGAATTTTTTTTTTCAAATTCGATGTACGACGTAAAACTGCTTCCGCCTTCAAAAATATGTACACAAATTTTCTTTTTTTTATTAATTCGGTTTTTACTTTAAAAAAACAAATACGAAAATGTGATTTGATACATTTTTCTAATTTACCTAATTCCAAACTTGATTCCGAAAACGCTACTATACTCTTATATCTTTATGCATACAATTTGAATATAATATGACGAAATGACAACAACAACAAAATAATAATAATTGAAAGCGAACAAATTTTCATTTGAAAATAGAAAATTGTTAATAATTTTCGGTTAAAAATTTATTATTTATCGAATAAAATTTCTAGTAAGGTGAAGAAAAATTGAAAAAACATTGAGATCGAAATAAAAACAGAAATAGAAATGTTCAGCGTCATCGCTAAACCTTTTGTGAATTTTTTCGGATTTCACAAATTGGTCTCAATTATTTTCTTGAAAATCATAACTCACAGTAAGTTGGTCAAAAAAAAAAAAAAAACGAACATCATATTGGAGGTGTTGCGGTTTGGAGGTTGGTGAAGTGATGTGGACAGCCCCATTTATAAATATCATCATACAACATATAGACATGGAGAGAGCATGGTTGCTGAGAACTGAAGCCGAGAAGTAAGAGAGATGCACATAATATGAATATACATGCCATCTAGCTCACACTCTTGTGCTTACCGCTGTGACCCTGGATTTCCATGGACGCGGATCCTCGGGGATAAACACGCGCAGCAACGTGTTCAACCGATAAAAAATAAGCCGTGAACCACCGTATTGGTTGGACGCGTTGCCGCTTGCGTTTTTCCGCGACGAACTGCGTCCATGGAAATCCAGGGTGAGAGACAGAGACGGGATCCACTTACAGGACGGGGTATGCCACGCGCGCTGCATGTGTACCGCGAGATTCTCTGGATGCGGGCAGGTAGGTTACACCTAACCGCAGGCAACCGTACTTTTAATTTATGTTTAGGTTAAGCACCATAACGCTGCTGTCAGGCTGATCGAAACAGCCCTAACCTCCAAAGTTGGCTTACATCATGAGTAAATATTAGTGAATCGTGTAAATTCATAGGGATACAAGAAGAAATTGATGTGATGAATCGTGAAGATGAATTCATGTCAGGGCTGACCAGCAATTAATTTATTACCATGAAAGACACTTTTTTTTAGATACTGTCTGAAATTGAGGTGAAGTTCTATCGAGGGACTCAGAGAGTGACTGAGTGCCGTCGAACAGTAGACGGAGTCACCGGATTCATCTGCGGCTAGAGCGAGTCTCGATGTCTATCGCAGGGTTCTATCGAAGGACCCGGAGAGTGACTTTGAGTGCCGTCGAACAGTAGACGGATGAATGTAGTTCCTCCGTCTACTGCTCGACGGCGCTTAAAGTCACTCTCCGAGTCCCTCGATAGAACTCCACCGTTGCACACAGCGCCGGATTTACCTATAGGCCCGAGAGGCCCGGGCCTAGAGCGGCATTATCTAGGGGCGGCAAAAATTCGGTTTGACAATCCAAATTATATGCAACTTGTATGATAAAATCATTATTTTTTGTTTTGTACAAATGAAGAAGTCCTAAGGTTAGAAAAATGTGCCTATGAAAAGATATAAATTCTCATCCATGAAATATGTAACAGAATTATTATTATTATTATCATATATATGCAGTAGGGTGTCCGTTACTTCCCGAATTGACGCTTTCTACTTGGGTATGGGCCAAATTATTAGTTTATAGCCTCAAAACAACTATGCATGAAATATGTAACAGAATTATTATTATTATTATTATCACATATATGCAGTAGGGTGTCCGTTACTTCCCGAATTCACGCTTTCTACTTGGGTATGGGCCAAATTATTAGTTTATAGCCTCAAGACAACTATACTATTTTCTTTTTTTTTCTTACACTGAGAGAAACAATTCGTATAATCAAAAAAACCTTGTTTAGCCTAACAAAACGCGGCGGTTACGGGCCATCAAATGAATATTATGTAAATGTGACAAAATATTGGTTGCTCGAACTAAATTTGTTTGATTCAAATGGCCGAGGTATGTTATGGTAATTACGGCTTATTCATTCATACAGAATGATGGTTGAAACAACTATTTCTTAACAACAGAATCAGTATGTTTGATTCAATGACTTTTTTCCCTCAGTGTAAGTGCCATTAATTGATGCAAACATTGATGGAAAAAAAATGTTAGGTTTTGAAGCGGTAAAATTTTTTTTTACCATATTGTTCAATATGTTTCGAATACTTTTTAATTTAAACCGAAAGCATTGAAAAGTCAATAAATTCAAAAATACTCGAAAATATTCGAAAATTGCTGAAAAATACGGTAATAGTATATTACTCACCTAGGGAGGGAAAATAGGGTAACCCAAACTGCGTGTGAGATTGACACCCGAGCCGAAGGCGAGGGTGGTAAGAACGCAGTTTGGGATGGCCTTTTTCACTCCCGTGTGAAGTATACTATTTTTCACCACCCCCTGCATCGGAAAGTACGACTTTCCGTTCACGCAAGGGCCCGAAAGTCGTACTTTCGGTGCAGGTATGGTGAAAAAATGAATTTCGAAAAAAACTTCAAAATTTATGAAATTTTTTTTTTTTCACTAATGTAAGAATGTGTCTATTCAAAAAGTTCAGAACAGTTGTAGGATCAACAATATTTGATAAGGTAATGAAAGTAGTAAGCGAAAAACAAATTAAAATTTAAAAAGGGCAAAAATCCCATGTTAATCAAATGGGACAAGTATCGTCCTACAGGCAGGGGTTAATAGCACTTGAAAAAAAAAATAGCATAATTGTTTTTAGGCTATGAACTAATAATTTGGCCCATACCCAAGTAGAAAAAGTAAATTCGGGAAATAACGGACACTCTAATATGCAGCTATATCGGAAGATCTTGAATGAAGCGACTGTTTATAAGCATGTGTAATACAAATTATTGAATATTGATCTATCCTGGGTTGCGATTCTGTAACTCTCCGCTAACTAGGTAGGGGGGCGGCAAATACGTTCGGGACTACAGGCGGCTCCAAGTTAAATCCGGTGCTGGTTGCACATCGAGACTCACTTAAGCTCAATTTAAGACAGTATCTAAAAAAAAGTGTAATTCATGGTAATAAATGAATCGCTGGTCAGCCCTGACATGAATTCATTTTCACGATTCATCACATCAATTTATTCTTGTATCCCAATGAATTTACACGATTCACTAATATTTTCTCATGATGTACGCCAACTTTGGAGGTTAGGGCTGTTTCGGTCAGCCTGACAGCAGCGTTATGGTGCTTAACCTAAACATGAATTATAAGTACGGTTGCCTGCGGTTAGGTATAACCTACCTCCCCGCATTCAGAGAATCTCGCGGTATGAATATACGCATGGCTAATTGTGAAATAAATACTCACCGCCGACAAGGCCGATAGTAGCAGCGCAAAGACCATGACCGCATAATATGATGTATTCACGTCCTATTGCATTGGACGCTCGGAACTTTTGTATCCGACTGACAGGAACTACTTCTTTAGGTGGATGCTTGCTACCGGAATGAGTGCATGGTAATTTATACATAACGTAGGCGTATTTTGCCGACATTTTATCCGATGAGTTGTTGTCAACACTTCGCGATGCCATGTTCGTGGCGTTCACCTCGACTGCACTTTGCTTCGCGATTCAGGCTGATATGTTCTATCCGCTCTTTCACACAGCCTCACGCTGACATGGTAAAGGTATATGCCATCCGATTCAATCTCACTATGCACAGCACAAGAAGAATATATTATTGCACTAAGTAAATCCTGGTACTCTAGATGCACGCGGTGAACTTATAGACGCGGCGAACCGGCACAAACACGTGTTGCGAATCTTACCACAGGCCAGAGGCACCGTGATGGTGCCAAAGGCGCCAAAGGCTGCGCAGCCTAAAGCGCGCGAATTCTATACACTAAAACAGAAACTGGGGGACTATCGTGGTACTGCATTACGGTCTCGGGTTGAATCGTACGGAAGCCCCGTAGTGCCATCGCATATACCGTATGTGTGAGTATGTCAGAACTCAATTCTGACATACACGGTATGTCAGAATATCCGGAATTTTATGTCTGACGTACACAGTATGTCGTCGCTACGAAACCTAAAGTCCGATATACATAGTATGTCGCCACATTCGCTACCTAAGATCCGATATACACAGGATATCGTAATTTCCGAAACTTTTCAATATAATTTTAGAATTTTTTGAATAAATCACATTTATAAATGAAATTCTAAATTACTTCAATTATTAAAACTAAATACGGCAAATGAAATTTAAAATTAAATTATTATTCAGATAATTGAATTAACACACAAATATTTACATGTAAAAAATTATTTAAAAAATAATTTAATTTCAAATTTCAATTGCAGTATTTAGTTTTAATAATTAAAGAAATTCAGAATTATGATTTATATATAAATATAGATAAAAAAATGCGCCAGCAATTGCGGTTATACATTTTATATCAGTAAATGTTATTTATAAAAGTAATTTATTTCAAAATTTTTAAAATTATATTAAAAAGTTTCGGAAATTACGTTATCCTGTGTATATCAGACCTTAGGTAGCAAATGTGGCGACATACTATGTATATCACATACATAACTGCAACCTGCTTTCCCGCTTGTTCCCATTTTCTTTCTCCATTGTCACTCGACGTCACTCGTTTCTCTTCAGTTAATCCTTCGCTCATTTCGTTTTGCCAGCTGCTCACTGTTGAGTTATTGGTTGTCGCTTGATGCGAACGCCCGATTTTTCATGCATCTGATCCTCGTGGTGCGGTGATTGGTCAAACGCGTTACCGATCGTCAAGTATAAACAAACATTGTGCGATATGTCGTAATGTTAAACTGAAACAATAGGTTTACATTACTGGAATTACAACGAAAGTCGACATACCTACTACATCAAAACAAAAATAAAAGACGGGCTGAAATTACGGCGGACAAAACTGTTGGAAAACGTTAAAACGTTCAAGGTGAGGAGAACGCAGAAAACTTACGGTTTTATGTGACGTAAATAATTTGCACAGAATATGGCCGTACCATACGAAGGGAATGAATTATAGTAAGTATGTATGTTTCGTAACTGATGTTAACGTGTCTTGTGAGGTTAGGTAATAGGTTGAACATTATGTTGCCATCAAATATACCCAGACAGACACATGATAAGTTGACAGATGTGTATATTGATGCACATATTTCAAACCGTGTACAAAGTAACTGAATTTAACTGGATACGTATCATCGTTGTTATGCTTTTTTGCAGATGATCGGTGGACGATTAGAATCATGCAAACTCTTCGCGGTTTTAAAACAGTTTTGGTTATTCTGAAGAACATTTTACAATGACTATACAAGGTGATTCAGAATAGGGTACTTTCCTTACACTGGTGGATTTCTTGCAAAAATCTAAGACCAAAATTATTCATCCTAAAATGTCGATTGCTGAGCCGTTTTCGGGTAGGAGCCGTTTGAAGTAATCCACTATGAGGGCAGATACGAGAATGGCTCAGCCGCCGCTACGCCGTTATTGTTGGCCCGCCACCGTGATTTTGCAAAGACACGACGATCAGACGTTACATTCATAGTTCGGTAAAATTCAAATGCTTCTGTTTCCATTGCATCGCCTGCATAGCTTAGCTACATACAGCAGAGCAGCCATGGTCGCGGACGTCTGATCGTCGTTTCTTTGCAAGATTGCGGTGGCGGGCCAACAATAACGGCGTAGCGGCGGCTGAGCCATTCTCGTATCTGCTCTCGTATTGGCTTACTTTGAACGGCTCCTATCCGAAAACGGCTTAGTAATCGACATTTTAGGATGAATAATTTTGGTCTTAGATTATTACAAGGAATCCACCGGTGTAAGGAAAGTACCCTATTCTGAATCACCCTGTATACCTTGTCACATTTACTTATTGACTGTGAATATTGCTTTCAGAAATGAGTGGGACATCAGTGAAACGACGAAAGTATCATTTTAATGTTGATGGTACAAAAATAGTGTCCTTGCAAACACACCAACGACGGAAAAATAGTTTGAGCCTCGCCCGTACTGCAGGTGAGTGAAGAGACTCGTGAAAAGGTGTTAATGTAGAAAATAAAACGTTATTCTTAATTTTACATCAACACTTCATCATGAAGACGAAGTGTATATTGCCTGCGTAGCCTGCTTGATCAGTTACTGAGAAAGCCAGAGTCTATCCGACAATTGCCTTCTGATAACGTTTTGTCATACTTTAACTGCTACAAATGAACTTTCTGTTATAGAATCATTGGCTGTCATTAATAGTTACGATGAAGTTGTGAAGCAACAAATTGTCGTCAATGACCCTCCTACAGAGCCATCATTTTCCTGTATGGAGTCACATAGTGCAGAAGAAGAAGTTGGACGGCCGTTACCAGCTGACTTCGGTAAGCAATCAATGTTGTATTTCAAATATTTCAACACGTATATTACCACATAACAATTAAAGCTTTTCACTACTACTATATACGTATTCTTGCTTTTCTCAGAAAATATGATCACTTAATGTGAAAACGAGGGGAATCTATCTTCATCAAGTTATCCGTGTGAAGCTATCCAAACAACATTTGAGGACGAGTCCAATCTGACTCTTCACAAAATGAGAGTGTTGGTCCAAGCAATGACAATCTACCGTTGTCGGAATTATCGTTGCCTACTTATGCCGATCCATCTTCACCAATACTCTTGCACACTGCTACGGACTACAGTTGCATGAGTTTCAACGTAGATAAAGTGAAAGATTATATTTTGAGTGATGGTGACACTATTATGTTTCGAGAAGCGAATTTAAAGACGTGGCAGGTTATTCTTGTGATATTAGGGATTTATACTAGATTTTCACTAAGCGTTAAGGCTAGGCGTGCCCTAATAGAAGCCACAAAATTATTTGCTGGTCCTCGTTTTAGTGGTTGGGACATTAGCGACTATTACCTATCAAAAATATTTGATGCACCCGACGAAGTAATTCAATATCATTTCTACTGCCAGGTCTGCTGTAAAGAGCTAGAAAAGGCTGAAACGAAAGATCGATTCAAGAACCACGAGACAGTTTATGACAAGTGCTTACAGAAGTACACACTTTCCATGAATTCACCCAATTATTTTATATCCATTGATTTGAAGTATCAATTAACGTCTTTACTGAATTCGACAGTGGTGAAAGAAAGCCTTCTTAGCAATTTGAATAATATTGATCTTGAGGCTCGATCAAGTGGTATTATCCGTGACGTATTGTAACGTTCCGGCTCTGCTGGCACGGCCGGCGCCTAGCCAGTCCAGCCGGACAGTGTCCATCGCGCATCCGCGACGCGCAGGAGCGACCGTGAGTGAGCCGAAATTCCGTGCATACCGCGGTTTCCGTGCAACTGCACCGCAGATCCGCGGGTGTCGTGGATTTCGCTATAAAAAGGGGGTATCGGAGCACCCGATACCGATTGTGTGGCAAAGCGCCCGTCGAGTCACATCATATTAATTCTTTAGACCGATTGTGTGGCAAAGCGCCCGTCGAGTCACATCGTTAATTGATTAATTAGGCACGTAGCTAAAACAGTGCGTGACCGCTCTTGCTCTTAAATTGTATTCGAGACTTGCTAAAACTGAAGTACTTAGAATCACAATTTTTGATATGAAATATAAGTCTTCTAATATCTAATAGATTCACATTCTTCGCGAATAGTTTTGCTAATTTGAGATAAACTTAAAAAATTAGACGGCAAGCGTAGAAGTCGCCTCAATTTAATTAACGGCGCAATTTAATAAATTTGCGATTTGAAACATCGCGAATTACCGGATTATCTCATTTATAAAATAAAAACCTGATCGGGAACATTGATTTAACTTAGAAATTTAGATCTAGTTTAACTTTAATTTCGGCTTATTAATTCTTTATTTGATGCTTTGCTGTATTACTTTCTGCTTTTGCTTTATAACAACGCTATGCAAAACACACTACTCTATGTTCTTTTCTTTTAATGCTATGCAACTTTAGATGAATAACATTAAATCTATTCTTGTTAAACTGCATCCTTTTCTTTCATTTTCCTTTCTTTCTATTATTTTGACACCACATTTCAGCCTTCATAAATCATCATCATCATTCGCTTCAAGGTAGGCTTGGTGTGTGTGGCTCGCCCAGCTCTGTCGATTTGTAGTTCTGAGTTTGCTCTCAGGCTGGCGGTACTGGTCTAACAAACCCGTATCCGCGTGCTTGATCTGAGAGTGTTCTCGAACTACTTACCAGGCTTGGCAAGCGTGATATATCCAGCTCTGCAATTCACAGCTCTGTTTAGGGAAACCTAATCCGAGTCTATCATTGGGTATTTAGAGGTTTTTCACTTTTCCCTCAGGAGAAGCTCCAAAGACATCACCCGTGACAAAGACACTCACGCAGACTAGCATCATATCTCCAGCCTTCAGCTGAGATATTGGTGCAGTAAGTTACAGTATACGATGGTCTTTTGTACCGGAAATTATTCGCAGAGACACCAAAAGAATCCCAACTTCTGACCTATGTTTTTAATACCGATGGAGCGCCGCTATTCAATAGTTCCAAACGAAGTTTCTGGCCGATTCTTGTCATCTTAAATGAGCTGCCCCCGGATGTTCGTTTTCGATATCCGTTATTAGCAGGATTGGGCATAGTTCGGAAAGAGCCATCTGCGGACATGATGAGCACCTATATGAAATCTTTTGTGATTCAAGCCAATAGGTTAGCTACTGAAGGTTTTCATTTGCAAATTGGTGAAAAACCAGTTCACTTTGTACTGAAACCTTTACTGTGCAGTGTTGACAGTGTAGCCCGACCACTCCTACAAAACAGGTTACAATTTAGCGGTTACCATGGCTGCTCGTGGTGCTATTCGATGGGTGTTCACAAACATAAATGCATGCGCTTCTTGATGGAGGAAAACGATCCCGCAGACCGAACACATACCGACTATCTAGAAGACGTCAGAGCATCAACGAAAAAATCGCAGTCAGTTGTACCACAAAAAACAAAACTGAAAAAGAGCGACGTACGAGGTGTGAAAGGAAATTCCATCGTCACGGACCTAATAGGTTTCGACATGATATGGGCCTTTGTGAGGGATTATTTACACGCTGATTTGATTGGGACGGTTCTCCAACTGTGGACGATGTGGTGCGATCACCAATGTCCAATTCACCTCACCGGGGCTCAACAGGACGATGTCAATGTGCGATTGATGAGAATGACCCCGCCACATGAGGTACACAGACTTGTACGACCATTAAAATCTGAAAAGTGCAAATGGAAAGCATCCGAATGGTGCAGTTGGCTGCTTTTCTACTCAATTCCCTGTTTGTCCGGTATTTTAGATGAATATGCTTTGCAACACTTCGGTTTGTTAGTGAACAGCATATTCAAACTACTGGAAACAAGTATAAGTGAAGAAGTCTTGGCCACAGTAGAATATGATTTGAACCAATTCGTCGTTATATTTGAATTTCTTTACGGTGAAAAATGCGTCACATTCAATATGCATTCCCTGAAACATTTGGTGAATTGTGTGAGACATTGCGGTCCACTATGGGCGACGTCAACTTTTCCCTTCGAGAGTACACTACATAACCTGAAACTTCACGTGCATGGTCCAAAAGGTGTGTATGAGCAAATGGCAACGAAAGCTGTACAAACTAACGTTTTTCACAGTCTGGTTGCACAAATGGAACAATCTCCAGGTTGTTTGGCATTTCACCGATCATTGTTTGGGTCATCTCAAGTAGCGTCGTTTTGTAAAGGTGACGGAGTTGTGCTAATCGGAAATGGCCGCCCATACCTTAATTCAAATCAACAATCCCAGTATAACGGAAATAGGGAAATCCTCAGCTTTCAGCGATGTATTGTTGCACGCATGGTAGTTCATGCAATAACCTATGATAGGCCGAAAAAGTCTAACGACACCATGTTTATTGACAAAGATGGGAATTTTTTACAAGTATTAAGTTTGCTCTATTGTAATAACTTTGCATTCGCCAAAGTTTCCTGGTTCAACGTTACAACAGTGATGTTGCCTAGCGTGGATGAAGAATGTAGAAGGGACTGCCCGGAGATTGAGAATGTCTTAATCGGTCACTTGTACAAGATTGACACGCGTATTGATGATAAGATTGTAGGAATCTCGGATTTACGTGAGAAATGTGTGGTTATCAATATTGATGACCACAGGTACGTTTCAAGACTGCCAAATACTTTCGAAATTCAATGAAAAACTTGACACAAGTTTCATAATGAGTGCAACATTTTTACAAATGTATTCGCGGCTGCCTTACTGGACACCACCTTTGTCAAAATTTCTTACGTCCAGGTGCATGCCAAAATTGATGTCGCGTGTACAGAGTATAATGTAAAAAATTAGGAATCGAGAGGTTGTTGAAGTCAGGCGTCGCCGTCTGTTGAAGTCCGTCGAATTCAGCTAAAGTCAGCTGTACGGTCAATCGACGAGATATTTAACCCCTCGCACAGTGGGCTGGGAGACCCGAAAAAGTGGCCAAAATTCTAACATTGATCAGATTCACATGAAAATTCTTACTCGGAGGTTCTCGAGGTCGCTGATCCCAAATTTGATGATGAAAATTCCAAATTCAAAATGGCGGAACCAAAATGGCGTAAGAAAATGCAAGATTTCCACAGATTTGCATGAAAATCTGTCTCCGGGGGTTTTTGTTGTCGCTGATTTCGAATCTAATAATAAAAAATCAAAATTCAAAATGGTGGACCTATTATGCGATGAAAAAATATAAAAACACATACAATTCAGCTGGGAATCGGTATTTCTGAGTTCTTAGGCTGCTAATCACGAATTTTAGATAGAAATTGATGAATCACATATGGCGGACCCGAAATGATGTACTCAAAATAGCGGCCTCAAGAAGAATCATTGTCTTCATAAATCCACGACGGGTTTTTATAGCTGCTCTTCACGAGTGTCCACGAATGTGGAAATGAGAAAATTGAGAATCGCGGGTCAACTAATCGAAAAAATTGCGGTTGATTATATGTGCAGGTTGTTCGGACTCTTATGGATAAGGCTGCTCGATAACGTGAGTTCTCGTCTTCCACTAATTATGTGAATCTCCATCGAACAACTCTCCTTCGTCGGACAAATCTATTTCGTCTAAAAGTCCGTACGTTTCTGGAAGACCAGTTAAGTCTTGTTCGTCATCTTCGTGTTCCGTATCGGAAGTGGACGATACGTTCTCTGTAGAAGCAGCAAGTAGTTTTTTCACTTCATCGGGGAGTGGCAATTGTTTTTTTTTATCAAGTCGTGAATTTAGGCTTAGAGATGAAATCATCGGATCGGAGGTGTCCATGACTCTATTAAAGAGATCGGTTAGAGTGGCAGTACGGTTATGCTTTCTACTGTGATCGTGTCTATACTTCTTGTAATGCTTATTGCGTGCTTCTGATGCCTCTTCACCAAGCATTCCAAGAGGCAACAAGCTATTCCTCATTATGTCCGCAGAGTGTATGAGAATCTTGTGGACTGTTGATGGCATCGGATACCAAGAGTAGCAGTGCACGTAAATTTCAGCAGTTGCGGAGCAAAGATTATCGAAGAGAACAGGGTCCACTGGTAGCTGACAAGACAAAGCGATAAGGATCGTTTTAAAATTGTGTAGCAGTTGTCTATCTAGCCCCAAATACTCAGCGAGCAAGTCCGGATTATCAAAAGCTCTTCGTGCTGTGTTGCCATCATTAGTGGTACCACTACCCCCTGACTTCGGTTTATCAACATTCAACCCCAAATTGTCCCAAAGAATTTTTTGGATGGTGCGTTTTCTTTGCGCGTATTCAGTTTTCTGCTTCTCACTTCTCATCTGCCACGCTTTGATGTGCAATCGATACGAAATGTGCAAGCAACACTCGCACAAGCGAATCCATGCATGTAATGGACTTACTCCGTACTGGAGTGAGTCTACATCCGGAATGAAGGTGGTCTTGGATTTATTGGAGAGATCGTTGAATTGCTTTGGAGTCGCATGGCAGATAGGACAGGTCTGCATGGACTTCGTGCCCGTGATGATGTTCATCACTTTACCATCTATTAGAGTCAAACATAGGGAGAAGTGTATCTGTATCTTGATATTATTTCACATCACTTCAAGAGGGCGTAGTTCGGCAATCTCAGCTTCGACGCTGGCTTTCTGTTTCGTGATGATATCTGCTGACTCTTTGACATATTTCAAATTGATTGGTCGACAGAATCTAGCTGACTGTGATGACCGGTTGTTCCACAGTATTATATTGTCCTTGGTTGTCCAACGCAATGGTATGAGCGTAGTAGCAAACAAGCTTTCATCGCTCACATTAACAGTCGCATTTTCATACCTCTGTTTGTAAGGTGAATGGCCGGAGCTTCCATCGAACCCCCATGAACAAATCAAGACCGTTTCCAATTCCGCAGTGTCCTTTAGCTGCTGTAGATACTGAAATAAAACATCTTGTTGCAAGTTGGAAATTCTTTCCGCAGTATGATGTAGTAGTGGCTGCAAAGCAACCTTAGCTTCATCTTCCGTGATCGATACCGCTGCTTTTGGAGGCCTGCATGAAGCTTTAATAGTTCGAACGCTATCGTACGGTGGAAAAATGTCCGCCCCTTGTCTCTTCACCAACAAACGCATACTAACATAATCCTCTTTGGACAGCGAACGGTCTAGTACGAACGATAATGCTTGTTCTGGTGTCAGCTTCACTATGTTTGGCTTTGGTTCCCTCAGTATTTTCCGTATTTTATGTGCTTGACCACTTTCAATCTCTTTGAGGACCACCGATAAGTCTTTCTCTCCAGAATATCTTGCCGCATGACGACATGCCATCAAGATTCGCTGTGGATCATTTCCATTTTGGTTGCTAATTGCCACAGAATCTCGCCTCTTAGCTCTGTCAGATTTCAGATGAAAAGGAAGAGGCGGTCTACCTGCTCTTATGGACTTGATACTTTCATCCAGAGAATCTTCATGTCTTCCAAAATCAGGAATACGAAACTCGGAGTTTAACCAGTCAGCATTTTTGATCTCAAACCTTTTTACTGCTCTTCTTGACTCTTGCCATTTCAGATTAAATTTACTTCTGAGAACCCTCACGGCAACCTTCAGTCGGTCAAGTTTCTCAGTCTGCACATCTCCAACTTGTAGGTTCAGTTTCGCTAGAATGTATACAACTGCTGATTGTATGACATCCTCGCTGGAGTGATCGGAGAATTTTTCAATGATTTCTCGTTTTGTTAACAATATATCTGTACGTGTATTCGACATATTGCATCATATAATCTGTTCAATGATTCAAGGATATTACTGAAAAGAAATATATTTCAAAAAAGTATAGGTATTCTAAAACAACTGAGAAACCAATATTCTAAGACCCATCAGCAGTCATAGCCTCGAAAAACTTCAATTCAAATTGACTTGAATTAGCACAGCTAAGTGAGAATTAAGTGTCAGTGAATGTGCATAAGAATAACAATATTGAAAGTTTAGAGACGGACTAAATTACAACGTGTTCTAACGTATGGATTCCTTAGATTTAACGCAACCAGAGGTAGTGCTCATAAGATACGCCTTTGCCATTTAGGATAGTGCGGGAATATTTTTCTTACGAGAAGGAAAGCCACCTAGCAAGCCTGATGAGAGATCGACGTAACTCCTACTTTGTAGTATCGTGGTAGATGTCGCGATGCAAGTTGTCGTCCGAGCTTGGCGCACCTATGCTGCGGCGGGTGCGGGCGACGTAACAGAAAGAGTGCGCACTGTTGGCTTCGAACGCAAGTATCTTTACCAAAACTGTATGGTAGCAGCTGGTAGCAGCTAATCTTAGAGTATACGTAATAACGAACCCAACGATATTTCATATCTTTAGATACGAGGTGGAACTTCGGAGAACTATCGATCGAAAAAGTGTCTACGGTGGCAAGCTCGTAGAGTGCGCGCGTCAACAATGGCGGCATTCAAAACTGTGTAAACATTCGGACTTGTTTCGTGTTCCAAATTGATTTATACCCATTTCAATGAACGAAAAAAAATGTAACACAAAAATTCATAAAATTGTGAACGAGTTTCGTGTGACTGTTACAAGCTAAGCGCTTATTATATCGTGGGAATTTTTGCGAATTCAGCACACGGTCAGAGTGCGAGAAATGGTCAAACGATTATAATTTTTTAGGTAGGACTGCTTCCAAGTATCTTAATTATGATGAAGATGTTTTTCATCCAAATCCGGAATTTGACTTTTGGCCACTTTTTCGGGTCTCCCAGCCCACTGTGCTTCGTGAAAAAGCGACTGTCTTCGAGAATTTTATAATCAATCATTGTTAGTGGGTGATTGACGAGCGTGAAAATAATATAGAATAGAACCAACACTCACGTGTATTAGATATGATAAATGTGTGATTGTAACATTGTGTATTGATGATGGTTAAACGTAAATTTTCTGAAGTTGACAGAATCAAATTAAAATTCAATTAAATTGCTGTAATTCAAAAATCCTGCTGTTATCATTCCAAATTCTTTTTCATAATTTTCGTGGAAATGGTGCTACGCTATTGATAACATGAAGTTCCGTCTACACACGGCTAGCCGCCGATATATAGAGGCGAATGATTGCGGTACGGATTCAGATTAGGCCGCATTACATACGGTTTTGGTTTTAACGGGATCAGTCCCGTATACATACGGATAGCCGCCGATATATAGAAGCGAATGATTGCGGTACAGATTCGGATTCGGTTGCATGACATGCGGTTTTGATTCTTAACAGGACAAGTTCCGCATACACACGGATAGCCGCTGATATGTCGAGGCGAATAATTGCGGTACGGATTCGGATTGGGCCGCATTACATACGGTTTTGGTTTTAACCGGATCAGTCCCGTATACATACGGATAGCCGCCGATATGTCGAGGCGAATGATTGCGGTACGGATTCGGATTGGGCCGCATTACATACGGTTTTGGTTTTAACGGGATCAGTCCCGTATACATACGGATAGCCGCCGATATGTCGAGGCGAATGATTGCGGTACGGATTCGGATTGGGCCGAATTCCATACGGTTTTGGTTTTAACGGGATCAGTCCCGTATACATACGGATAGCCGCCGATATATAGGGGCGAATGATTGCAGTACAGATTCGGATTCGGTCGCATGACATGCGGTTTTGATTCCTAACAGGACAAGTTCCGCATACACACGGATAGCCGCTGATATGTCGAGGCGAATGATTGCGGTACGGATTCGGATTGGGCCGCATTACATACGATTTTGGTTTTAACGGGATCAGTCCCGTATACTGTAACATGTCCAGCCGGTAACGTAGGGACCAGCTGGGCGAGGCCAATCTAAATTCTGAGAGACTGGACAAATTCGAGTTGTCCAGCGTCCCACGCCTGTGACGTCAGAGGCGAGGAACGAATCATATATAAGCGCGCTCCACCAGGCCTCCGGAGGGCATTCTAGGTACAGCACCAGAGCGACTCGAATCTCCTAACATTATATAACACTTGTCAATTTAAATATTCTAGAGTCGCTAAATAGGATCTAGTCTATTAATTATCTGTTCGGAACATCAGCTATAGCAGCAGTGTAACCATTTAGCTTCACTCAATATAAAAAAAAACAAAGCAAACAACATAGAACTCGATAGCGAGCTTAGCGTAATATTAGATTGTATATTTTGTTTTGTACAAATTTGTTATTTTCTCTACTATATTTAATAAGAGATTCTGCCTCATATCACCGACCTTCACCTGGTATTTTCATTATTAACCCGTTTGACATAATCATAAATACCAGAACAAGCCGAGTTAGTTACAGCTTTGGCGACCAACGGAAGAAGCGAACGACATCGGCGTAAAACCCTGTGTTCGAGGGCCAACCGTTGGAAACCCGAGTCTGATAGGCAGTCTTGGTGTAAAAACCCGGAACTGTAGAAATCTTATTAAATTCACAATAGCAGGCGAAACAGACTTGGGTTAAAATCCCGGCTCTGTAAGAGTTTGGCTCGGAACCTTCTGTTCAGAGCATAAGACGGCTTTGATAATTAAAACACATCCGAGTCCGTAGATAGCGTGGGGAATAAAATCTGTATAGGTGGCTTTTGTATGGTAGACCCATCCTTTTCCCCACCTCACAGTTTGAGGAGTCCAATTAAATTAACTAAAATCTAGAAATCGATTCGGACTCTATCCGGAATTCTTCCAGTTTCCTATTCGTTGTTATCAGTACCTATCTGACATTTTTAGCAGGGTAGGATAGATCCTTGTGGAACTCCTGCTACTATGTTTCTAGGTGAGCTAGCTGCCTCATCAACGACTACGACAAAATGCCTGTTAGAGAGGTAGTCATCAATAAATTTGGTTAGGTACAGTGGTATGTTCATGTTTCTCAGTTTATCAATTAGCCCTTGGTGCCAGACCGTATCGAATGCCTTTTCGATATCCAAAAGTAGAAGTCCTACACTTCTTTTTGCATTGAAACTGCAACTTACGAAATCGGTCAGGCGAGCCAGCTGCTGCACTGTGCTATGTCCCGATCTAAATCCGAATTGTTGGGGAATAAATACAGAATTTTGATCTAGGAATAGTTTTAGCCTTTTATTGATGATTATTTCTAGGAGTTTGCCTAGCGTTGGGAGTAGGCTAATTGGTTTGTAGCTAGTCGGTGATGTTTTGTCTTTCCCGGTTTTGTGGAAGGCTAGAATTTGAGCTTTTTTCCATGCTTGGGGAAATATTGAAAGTTTGATACACGCGTTAAATATATACAGGATTTGCACTTTTACTTTTTTTGTGAGATTTTTCAGTATTATATTTTGTATTTCATCGAAGTCAGGAGCTTTTTTTGGCTTCGTTGTTTTGATTGCTTTCATTATTTCAGCTGGGGTGACCAATGGTATGTTATTAGCATCTATTTCTTTGTTTTGTATGATTAAATATTCTAGATTAACTAGGTTGGCTGTGTCATTGTCGCTGAAGTTGTTCGTTAGTTTGTATACACGTTCAAAGTTGTCAGCTAGGAGATTTGCTTTTGATTTATTGTCAAAGTGTTGTATGGTACTTTCAACTAGGGGTGGTATGTTATTGTTTGTGCTTTTACGAAGTTTAATAGCCTGCCAGAGTGTCTGATCTCTAACATTTAGGGATTTCAATCGCGTTTCTACTGTTTGATTATGGAACCATTTTATTTCTGCTTGAATTTGTTTTGTGAGGTGGTTTTGTGTGGACCTATAGCTATAGTTTCGTGTATTTTGGTATTTGCGCTGGTAATAGTTGCGTCCTTTTATTAGATCCAGAATGTTTTCTGGTAGTCTTTCTGGTTTACTGTTCGATTTCCTTAGTGGTATTGCTTTGTTCATGGCTAGATGCAAGCTTGCTGTTAGGGTTTCTACTGCAGTGTTTATATGATCTATTGTCTTAATTTTTGATTTGATTAATAAGTTTTGATTTAGAGCGCTTCTAAAAGCGTCCCAGTTTGTGTTCTTATAGTCTCGGAAGCGTTTGTTTGTGCGTGGGTTGTCTAAGTCATTAAGTCTGAGCAGGATTGGCATATGATCAGAATTTAATTCATTTATAATTTCAGGCTTGCTGTATTTGCTTACGTTTTTAATTATTGCTATATAAACTACTGACGGGTTGCCGCCATTGGTTGGAAACAGAGTGTAACCGTTAGGGTAATCTATTATCACCGGGTTTGTTTGTACAAAGTTGTAAAGTGAGCGACCGTTCTTGTTTGTACCTTTGCATTGCCAGGATGTATGTTTGGCATTGAGATCTCCAGCGATAATGACTTGGTTGTTTAGATTGAGTATATTATTTAGTATATAGTTTCTCTTGTGGTGGGAGATAGCATGCTACCAAGAGCAGGTTATTTTGTAATTTGATAGCATGCGCTTCTAGTAAACTTATTGTTGTTATCGGGAATTCATAATGGGGAATGTTTGGCATTGAGATCTCCAGCGATAATGACTTGGTTGTTTAGATTGAGTATATTATTTAGTAAATAGTTTCTCTTGTGGTGGGAGATGGCATGCTACCAAGAGCAGGTTATTTTGTAATTTGATAGCATGTGCTTCTAGTAAACTTATTGTTGTTATCGGGAATTCATAATGGCGAATGTCCGATCTGACTAGTATGGCTACTCCACCTCCTCTAGTGGTGGCATTTCGATCTTTTCTGAGGCAGGTGAAACCTCGAATGGAACATTTGATGTTACCTATGAGCTTAGTTTCACTTATCATGATGATGTCTACATTGTGTTTATACGAAAAGTTCGGCAGTTCTGATAGTTTGTTTAGAATGCCATTGACGTTCCAGAATATGATATTAAAGTTATTTCGTTTATGTTTGTTTGCCATGACTAATTAGGATTTCACTGATGACTGAGATTTTTGATATGTTATTCTCACAGTCGCTTAGGCGTGTATTAAGGAGTCCAGCTAGATTTATCAGATCGGTTAAATTACATAATGTGTTAAGTTTATTTACTTCTTGTATCAAATTGTCTAATTGGTATATATGCTGTACGGCCTCGCTAGATATGATATGTGTGTGATTGTTGTTTCTTACTATGGATTTAGGAGCGACTACCTCTCCATACGTAGGCCTCTGTTGTTGGTGTTGGTCTCGTGTCCTCGTGTTGGTTTTTGGTGTTGATTCGATGTTCTGGAGATTACCGCTGGTTGAAGATGCCATGGTGTTTGCAGGGAAGTCACGCTCTTGAAAGTGGAATTCTTGTGGATGTTTGTTGCGTCTATTGTTGTTTCTGATGCGATTATCTTCGATTGCTTTCAGGTGTTGCTGGTATACTGGACATGATTTATAGCTAGCAGCATGCGCAGCGTTGCAGTTTGCGCACTTGGCTGGTTCTGTAATGGTTTTAGTACATTCTTTAGTTAGGTGCGGGAGCGAGCATTTTACATTGCTTACGCAGTAAATAAGGCAAGCAAGTTCCTAAATAAGTTCGATTTGATACATTGGCATGCGGTAAAGAGAATCTTTTCTTATTTAGTAGGGACAGTAAACTCAGGAATAGAATATAGAAGCAGCGGAAGCAAGTTTCAGCTAGTCGGCTATTCCGACGCAGATTATGCGAGCGATGTAGAGACCAGAAGGTCGACTACAGGCTATGTATTTTGCCTCGCTAATGGACCAGTAACCTGATCATCCCAGCGCCAACGAATAGTGACGCTGAGCACGACCGAGGCGGAATACGTTGCAGCCTCTGCTGCTGCGAAAGAAACCATTTGGTTAAGAAAATTGTTAAATGGAATCGGACGTCAATGTGAAGAGAGCACTGTATTACATGTAGATAATCAGAGCGCTATAAGACTCGCGAAGAATCCCGAGTACCATAAAAGGACAAAACATATTGACATTCGATATCATTACCTTCGAGAAAAATGTGAAGAACGCGAAATACACGTACAGTATATCCCGACAGAATTACAAAAGGCGGATATTCTGACCAAAGCATTACCTAAGCAGCGCTTTAACTATTTGTGCAACAGTATAGGTTTATGTAAAAGAGAGGTACTAAAGAACGGCGGAAGTGTTAGAGTTGTTCTTTGACCTGACACAGCGTAGACTAAGGGATGAAGCTACGAACAAGAGAGACAGAGTAGTCGCTCTATACCCCCTCTCTTCTGCTTGTCCGTAGCCGGTGATCAGTCTACCTATTCAAATGAGTCGGCCATAGGCACTTGAAGTAAAAAGTCGCTATTCAAGATTCATTCGTGTAAATGAAAAGAGAAAGGAAGTTACAATATTAAAGCATATTTTTGTTCAACGATATCGTGTGTCTTATCACTGATTTTATTTCCCTCACAAAATCCACACATAATCCTAACATGTTCTTCAACTGAAGCTCACTATAATAACTATGATTTCAAATATCGCAATAAAGAAGAAAGAATGAAATAACAGAAGAAGTGAACAAGAAAATACACTATCTTCGGAACACTGTTCGGTAATCAGGAACTTTTGCGGTGTTAAGCCCATGACACAAGAAAAGCCGTGCGCCGTAAGACGCATCACCTACAGGCCGGTCTGTCACGCACACCAAGCGCCAACCAATCACGTACGCGTGTAGGTGACCGACCGGCCTGTAGGTGATGCGTCTTACGGCGCACGGCTTTTCTTGTGTCATGGGCTTTAACGTGAAAACGGACGAGCGTAGAAATACGTCGAGTTCTGTGTTATCCGACATTTTATAGCCTCGGGATTTCCATGCTGCTGAGCCGATCGTCGAAGGTAGTTTAGGCAACCAATCAGGCGCCGAGTACTGTTGGACGTACTTTCGGGAACACGTTGTCCAATTCTGCCTGATTTTGAATATTTGTCCAGGCGTGTAGTTAGCTTGGTGGTACGGCGGGACAGTTTGAATTCGCTACACGCGGTCTCGACGGTTGCCTTCTCTTCTAAGCTCTGGTCTGCGTCTCGGGACTGATCCTCGGGACTGATCCTCGGGATCATCGTCATGACGTAGTGCACCCTGATTGCGTACAATTTCAGATTCAATTAACATTAAAATTTTTGAAAAAAGTTATAAAGAGTGTTTAAATAAATCTGACTCGATTTGAATCAAAAAAAAAAAAAACTCATAAACAATTTGACCAATTTTCCGCTCGGTTTTTTCAACGTTGTTTCTTATTTTCCTAAAACTACATCTGTCATTTCTGCACAACGGAATAGGGCCCAATGTGACCTGAATCGCATAATGTTTAACAATATTCACTTCAAATGTCAATTAAAATTGAAGTTATTTAAAAATGAAAGTGAAGACGTGTTATGACTTGATTTCATCCATTAATACTTGCCTTTTTATTTTATTCTGAAAACTTTTCAGCAAAAGGTAGTAACAACTGCAATCAAGCCGATAGAATTGCACCGATTGTGAACTATTGTTTCTTCCGTTTTAGTGTCATTAATGATTTGAAATACGTCGCCATATCATAACTTTATACCGGTCTGAATGAAATACGCTTGGTGTACATTGTACACTAGGCCTGGCCAGAACAAAAAATTGTTTTTTGATTTCGTCTCTGGCAACTTTAAACATTAGTCTTGGGTCCAATAATGACTCTGTCAAAATTTGGGCTTCGTCGGATAATTCTAAGAGGTTGCGCATCGAGTCTCAATATTTGCATTTGATTAACACGTGAAAAATAACTTTTCACCGTTCAAAGCTGTTCTAGAAAAATCTAGGCGATCGACGGGGGTGTACATTGGTGTGCGGCTTCCTTCATTTTTTTTCAAATTTTTTGGCATTTTTTTTTTTTTTTTAATTATTTTGTTACGTCTTTATTTGGGGTCTTGTCCCCTGTTTTAAATATCGGAATATAACTGAGGAATTTGTTGATGTAATGAAGGTTGAGTTAGCGAACTAATAACTTTCATTCGGGTTAACAGTTGTTTGTCATAATGGTACTTGTGTCATATATGCTATATTCGCACGAAGAGGTATAGTTGAGAAGTGAGTGAAGAAACGAGGGAAGCATAGCTAGGTAGGTAGTTGCTAGGACAGTAAGATAAAAGGTTTTTGCTGACTCGTTGCATTTGGCAGTGCCGGGTGCAACGAGTCTTTTCTAGAAGTGGGAAGGGAAGACGCGGATGATCTGGTAGCAGGCAGATGAGAAGAGTGGCGACGTGGAGGGAAAAGGGGGGAAGCGTGTGAAGAGTTGAGGTACTGAAGTAAGTGAGGGGCGAACGTACGGGCGGTGATGCCCGGACGTAACACCCCCCCCCCCCCCCGCCGTTGGAGGAAACATATCGCTTGTATTCAAGCGGTATGCTTTCTTTTAACGTAGTTATTAAATATTATCCAAGATTTATGTCTAACAATACGTGAGTGATTACAATTTTAAATTAAGAACAAGAAAAAAAAGAAACATTGGCATTGGTCGTAATATTATTATCCTACTGACAAAGGTTTGAATTACATTTTAAATGCTTATGCGTCTAAGTAATTGTTCAAAACATTGGTAATGGTTTGATGACTTAAATCTATCGTTAATCTATCGTTAAAATTAAATGAGCGTACCGACTTGTATATTTAATCGTAGTATTTCACCGGCTCGAGCGGGTGCGAGCCTGTCGCTGTCCGGTGTAGTAGGTGGGGCTTTCGGGTCTTGCTCTTGTGCACAGACGGGCCCATTGGCGGAAGTGGTGGTGGGATTGCCTCTTGAGGAGTGTTTTCGTTTAGGTGTGGGTGAATAATGTTTAATTTGATAGATTTTTCGTAAGTAGGTGACTTTGAGCGTCCACTGTCGCGTCTTGTCTTCCCCAGGCAGGAGAAGACCGTTGCTATTTTTGCGAATATTGAGAATTTAAATGCCACGAACAGGGCTGCTATAATTCCTAGGCCAATGGCTGCGTAGGAGAGACTAGTCGTTAGGCTGTCGGTGTTTTGCTGTGCGCGTTTGTGTGTACTTATTTCATTTGCCTGTTTGATTATATCCTCCAGTGCTAGGCTGTTAGATTTTATGTCATCGGCGTTTAGGGGTGTGAACATCTACTCCTCAGTTTTAGTATCCCGGATTTGGAAAGGGTGACACGTGTTGTAGGCATATTGGGGCACAGGATATGAATAGTTTTTATAACGCAGGGGTGTGGTTTTGTATTGGTGGAATATGGGAATTATCGATAGGTTTACGGTATGGTTTTTGTTTAGGTCCTGATATATCTCGGTTAGGTTTAGAGTGAATTCTGGGACGTATGAGTGCATTTCTGTCGACGTCATGGTATTAGAGGTACTAAGCGTTACAATTTCTGAGTGTCCTGAACATCTACTCCTCAGTTTTAGTATCCCGGATTTGGAAAGGGTGACACGTGTTGTAGGCATATTGGGGCACAGGATATGAATAGTTTTTATAACGCATGCATGAAAAAGTCGCTTGTTTGTGGCTCTGGAACGGTCATATAGTGGCACTTTTCTAACGTTTCCGTAGGCGATGCCAACATGAAACAATATTGCATGCCAAACGTGCGCACAACGTTCTGCGCATTTCCAGCGTGCAAACAAGCGTTCACGGAGTGCAATACAAGCTGATATATCAACTCATTCTTCCCCCCTGAACTAGCGCGATGTTTTCAGTACGAGTCGTATACACTTCGGCTCTCCGCGCGAATCATCCATCTTGCAAAACAAAAGTAGTCAGTTCACGTCACGTGTAAAGTAGTACGAGCTACGATGTGTCCAAGACCAAGAAGAAATCCCTTCATAAAAATAATGAATATAATAAAAATGAGCTCAAGCGACGATCATTCGAGGCCCGGCACACCACCAGAACTTTGTCAAGCTACTGAAGAAATGGCATACAAGTTACTGCCGCAAAAATCTATCAAATCGTACGAGAAAAGTTACGAAAATTTCATCACCTGGAAGAAAGCTAAGAATGCAGAATCTTTCTCACAAAGAGTGCTGCTCGCATATTTTAACGAGCTGTCACAAAAATATAAGCCGGCAAGTCTATGGAGCAAATACTCAAGGCTTAAAACCATGATCTACCATAACCTAAAAATCGACATAAATAGTTACACGGACTTGAAAATTCTGTTGAAAAATGTAGCAAAACAAAGTAATAACGAAAAAAAAAAGCAAAAATATTTTCTCCTAGAGAAATTGAACACTTTTTGAATGAAGCGCCAGATAACCAGTGGCTAGCAATAAAGGTATGGCAATATTATATACTGTATATTTGTAAGGTACAATTATATTATAACTAACTAAATCTACTGTATACTTTCTAGGTGGCTGCAATCTTTGGAATTCTGGGAGCGTGTAGAAGAGAAGAACTGCGAAACGTGACCACGAATGATTTGGAAGTTTTTTACCCAGAAAATGACAGAGAAAAGAAAAATTCGACACTGCTCGTCAAGATTCCCAAAACAAAAACGAATAAGCCACGATCGTTCGTTATAGAAGGTGAATATTATAGAATATTTCAGAAATACGAAAACCTGAGAAATGAAGTGGCGAAGGGGAGGAAAGATTTCTTTCTTCAATACTTGAATGGGAAATGTAAAAACCAGGTCATAAGTGTGAATACTTTTGGCGGAATGCCTAAGCTAGTTGCTAAATTTTTAAACTTGGATCAACCTGATAAATATACGGGCCACGCTTGGCGCCGTACATCAGCGACTCTACTTGTCGAGAGTGGCGCAGACATGGCTACGTTGAAACGACATGGTGGATGGCGGTCTGACACAGTTGCAGAAGGGTATGTGGAAACCTCCAAAAATGAAAAGCGAAAAATATACAGTCGGATAACCAGCGCAATAAATCTTGCTTCGTCTACAGCAACATCCGATTCATCGATACCATCAACGACTCAATCATCCTTCGCAGCAAACTCTACAAACCGTGACGTTTCTAAACATGAAGAACCACCAAACAAGATTCCTAATATGACACATGGACCGACTCTCAACATCACCAATTGCTTAAATATAACTCTGCAATTGTTACCGAACAAAGAAGAATAACGGACCTTACCTTAACCCCATACAATGTTACCTGAAAAGAATAATTATAGAAAATAAGACTATTAATGACAGTATTTTCGATAAATAAAAAAATATTATTTTTTTGTACTATAAGATATATATTATAAAATAAAATAAATATGTGTTCCTTTATAAGTCTATGACATAAACGTTTTTTTTTTTCAATTTTAATACTATTTTATCAATAAATAATAATTAACAAAAGATTATTCATTCTTTTTGAAATGTACTTTTTGCGTTGTATTAATTATTTCCTTCCAAATTACATTTTTTCGTTCGATTTCCGCTCACGATAATTATGAGAAATTTACTTTTTTTTTAATTCAGAATTTTTTTGGTCGTGGGGCTGATTTGTGATTTTTCTTCAGCTTTCAAATTTCGTTTCATGATGTCTCGGGGGGCTTTGCCCCCCGAACCCCCCACGGGGGCTTCGCCCCTCGACCCCGCCGGAAAGCGCAGTGGTCTGCTACAAGTCGGCTTTTTCGAGATCTTTGGCGGTTAGCTTCTGCGAAACTTTTTCATGCATTTGTTATAAAAAATAGTGTTCGATACTCGTCCAACATGCTGGGCGTTATAGGTCGTGTTGAAAACATCGCACTCACCAATAACGCCCAGCATGTTGCACTCGTATCGAAATGTACTATCCTGGGTTTGCTAAGGAGTAGATCCACGAATTTGGTGCTCTCAGTTTTGACCAATATGATCCATCGAATGAATTTATCCTGATGTTACATGTGTTGAGTTGGTTAGGCGTATTACCTAAGAATAATTGCATTTCGCATGATTTGTGGTTGTTGTTGTGATAAATTGGTTGAGTCTGTTTACAGATGTATGAGTTCTGCGAGAATTTGTATTCTGTGAAGTCTGTTTTCGACAGGTGGAAATAGGAACTTCTGTCTGTTGAAACTGCGATGCAGTCATTATTGGGGGCTATGCAGGCGAGAGTATGTGTTTTGACGAAGTTTTGTTTGGCTGGAATCGGGAGTAAATGGTATAAGTTGAATGTGTCGTCGTCTAATAGTGGGATTGATAGGGCATAGATTATGTTGGGTTCGTTATAGATAATGTCGAGTTCCGATAGTCTAATTAATTCCTCGGCGTATTTATTTCTTAAAGGGGTAGGAAATCGTAGGAGCGGTTCTAAGGTTTGTATGTGTTGCAGGCTGTTGATCAATTGTTTTAGTGATGATAGTTTTGGGTGTACAATTCCTTGTTTCGCGAATAAAATAGCGTCGATTACGCTGTTTAAGTCTAGTTGGTATTCATTTAGCATTTTGTCTAGTTTGTTAAGGTGATGCAGTAATGTTATAGTAATTGTATTACGTGTTTGGTATTTTTTTATGGCTGATAAGGTAGAAGTGAAAAATACTACTTGGTTGTCTAGTTCTATGATGTGCTTTTCTATATTATCAATTTCTTTCTGTTGCGTGCCCAGCATTGCTTGGATGATGTGCGTTTGATTTGCTAGTAACATGGCTACATGGTTCGTATCGTTAAATAGTCTATCGATTTGTGTGTTAATATAATCACCATCTGCTTATGTTAGCGTTACGTAGAGCGTCTTGTGAATGCTGCCAACGAAGTTGAACCATCCTCGTTTGACGCGTGTATGGGTTAGTTCTGCTAATTTCTCATGGAGTCCGTCTGTTTCGTGGTATCCTATCAAGTCTTCTATTTGGTTTTGGTATTGTTTTATGGTTGACAGACGGTTCTTTGATATGTCTATTGTGTCTCGTACGATGCATTCACTTTCTGTCGTGTTGCACCTTTTATCAATTGGGTCGCAGTATCTTCCTAGCTTGTCGGATATGTCTATAGACTGTTTTATATTTAAGAAGTTTATCGGCTTTCATTTGTTGTTTGATGTACGTAAGTCTTCCAGTTGTTCATAATAAATCCCGGGGTTTGTTGTGAACGGTATCAAGGTATAAGGTTGGTTTCCATCGTTTTCGAGTGCCGTGCCGTATCTGTAATTATTTGTCATGTTAGTTTCGTGTGTGTGCTAACTTTATTTTGTTCAAGTGAACTATTTTTGTTTTGTTCGGCGTGATGTAAATTTCTGCGTTTATTCCGTCAATTATTCTCTTAATTACGTACGGGCCTTTATATTGGTCTTCGAATTTCGTGCGATTTTCATTTAATCAAAATACTTTCTGTCCGGCCTCAAAGAGGTGTTCGGTATCTGTTCTAAGGCGCTTTGAGTCAAGAGGTAGGATTCGGATTGTGTCAGGTGGTGGGTTTCTGGATAGCGCATCTGCGTTCGAATTCATCTTTCCTTTTTTGTGGATAACGTTGTAAGAATATTCGTCGACTGTCAGGCGCCATCGTAGCAGACGTGAGGTTAGGTCTTTCACATTGTTTATCCAAACTAGTGGTCTGTGATCTGTGACGAGTGTGAATGTTCGTCCGCAAAGATATGGTCGGAAGTGTTTCACGGCGAAGATGATTGCTAAGAGTTCTTTGTCAATCGTCGAGTAGTTGACTTCCGCCTTTTCGAGGGATCTCGAGGCGTATGCGATAGGTAAGTCTTGGCCGATTTCTCCTTGGCTGAGAATTGCGCCTACGGCGCAGTTAGAGGCATCGGTCGTCAATATAAACGGTTTCTCAAAGTCCGGGTACTGTAAGATAGGTTCGTTACAAAGGTTATCGCGTAGTGTTTCGAATGCGAGCTGGTGTTCGGACGTCCAAAGAAATCGGTTGTTTTTCTTTAGTAAGTTGTTTATGGGCTTTGCGAGTTTTGATAAGTTAGGTATGAATCTGCGGTAGTAGCCGATCAGTCCGAGGAATTGTTTGATTTGCTTCGGATTCGTAGGGACGGGGTAGTTTTTGACGGCTGCTATTTTGTTGGGATCCGATTTTACTCCGTCTTTTGTGATGACGTGGCCAGGTATGCTATCTTTTTACGTAGAAACTCGCATTTGTCGGGCTGAAGGGTTAGTCCGGCATCGGCTAATCGTTCCACAAGTTTTTCGAATTTAATGGCGTGTTCTTCTAATGATCTCGCATAGATTACTATGTCGTCCAGATAAACGAAGACTTCGTTGCCGAGGAGTCCGGAAAGTACCGGATCCATTAGACGTTGGAAGGTTGATGGTGCATTTTTTAGGCCAAAGGACATTCTGTTCAATTCATAGTGGCCACGTGGCGTTGAGAAAGCCGTTTTGGGACTGTGATCAGGATGCATCGGTACCTGGTGGAAACCTGACGCCAAATCGAATTTAGAAAAGTATTTGGCGGATTCTAATTGATCTAAAATGTCCGTTATGTTGGGTAGCGGATAGGCGTCGCCGATAGTTTTTTCATTTAGTTTTCGGAAGTCTATGACCATGCGCCATTTCTCATTGCCGCGGCGTCTGTTTTCTTGGGTACTATCCAAACTGGGGAGTTGTATGGTGAAGAAGAGTGTTTCATCATATCTTGATCAAGGAGTTTGCTAACCTGTGTATTCATCTCTTCTTTATGAATTTGAGGATATCTGTACTGTTTTGTATGAATCGGAATGTCATCTGTGGTAGGGATGGTATGACTGACCAGTTGCGTATGTTTCAATTTGTCGCCCGGTAGGAAGAAAAGGTGGTTAACTTCTATAGCAAGGTCAATTATCGACTGTTTTTCTTCGTCGTTTAAATGGTTTAATCGAAGGTTTTCCATAAGGGTGTGGAGGCGTTTCGAGTCGTAGTTAGGGGAGAAGTGAAGCGAACGGGAACTGTTATTGGTATTACCCAGGTAACACATTCACGTTCCAGACGCATACGCATTTCGTAGTTACAGGTTCTTCCAATGCCTTAGCTATGTCACGTGTAACGTGTTTGTGATGGTCCATGCGCTCTAAAATGTCCGCCACATATCGAATAACAGTTTTGTAACAGGCACATAGGATGGTTGCATCCTTGGTAGGTTGCAGAAGCGTGAATTTTACAGATCACGGACGTCATGGTTGTTCCATAAAATCTATGTAACTAACATGTATTACTCGGCATAATAGCTATGTCATTTTTATGCTGCTTGGTTATTGTGGTAAATATGTAGGGTAGGGATCAGTTCTATCGCAGGTACGTAGACACTTCTTCATGGATTGCTTTCCTATAATGCACTTTTATTTAAGAAGATAAAGCAACAGAGTAGTATACACAAAACTCAGAATATTTTTCAGGTAAATATGTTTGTACTTTACTGGATTTTCCTAATCCATTTTTGTGATAATAAGTATGTAACTAAGGAAGAAATTATTAAAAACTTATTCTAGTAAAGACATTTTTTCGTGAGCCTCTGGTATAGGTACCAAAGCATACCAGAATAGTGTATGTTACGCAAACTATATCTTTGGTACACTTTGGTACCTATACCAGAGGCTCGCTAAAAATACCCCTAGTTATCTAGGGCGTGATCCACCTTTTTTTGATCCTCTTTGACAACAAGAAAAATTAAATATAAAGCTTTTTTTCGATATGTTTGTCCTTATATTGGACTTTTTAAAATCTATTTCTATGATAAAGAGTAATTGATGGTAAAATTATTAGAGAACTTATTCTAATCAGTAACAGCGTGTGATGACTAGAACAGTGCTCAAAATGTTCAATCCTTGTTAAAAAATTATATACTGGACTGCTACATATGAATTAGGGTGGTCCTCATTTGGGATACGTTCGAATTTTTTTCGACGATAGTCCTAGATCGGTTTCAAATACTTGCATGATGTACAACATGGTGCATTAGAACAATTATCAGATAATTTTATACTTGGAAACAAAATTCTTGACCTTAAGTGAATATGTAAAAGGATTCTTGGAAATGTAGGTCGAGTAAACGTTGAAGATTTGAATTCATCAATTGTCGACGTTTCGGCCCCAGGTGTGAGCCCTCCTCAGGACAGAAAGATTTATTTCTTAAGAGTTTAACAGCTAACAGAACAAATAAAAAAAATAAAATAAAGTCAAATGAACTTACAAATTAGCGGTTAGTCTAATTGTAACAGTACTGACCTCACAAACACATGTTATATTACTATGATGTTTTTATTCGTCTCCGGAATTCTGCTGGTAATATAACATGTGTTTGTGAGGTCAGTACTGTCACAATTAGACTGACCGCTAATTTATAAGTTCATTTTATTTTATTTTATTTTATTCTGTTTATTTGTTCTGTTAGCTGTTAAACTCTTTATATTGTAGAAAATGGAAATAAATCTTTCTGTCCTGAAGAGGGCCCACACCTGGGGCCGAAACGTCGACAATTCATGAATTCAAATCTTCAACGTTTACTCGACCTACATTTCCAAGAATCCTTTTACATATTCACTTGAGGTCAAGAATTTTGTTTCTAAGTATGAAATTAGCTGAAAATTGTTCTAATGCACCATGTTGTACATCATACAAGTATTTGGGACCGATCTAGGTCTATCGTCGAAAAAAATTCGAACACACCTGTGACGTCGGTAGATCCTACGGTCTCCGGCTCGCACTATCATACAGGAACATATATATAGATCACCCTTAGAATATAAGATTCTATTATGTAATCATTCATATACAAGTAAACCTATTTCACGCTCCTGTCCTAGAATATGTACAGGACAAGCAGCGCTGCATCGTATAGTAAACGGCGACTGCCTGCTTGGTGAGAACTGCAATCCAGCAGTTTCGAGTTCTCAGGCAGCCGCCGTTCGCCTAAGAAATGGAGAAGCCAGATAGCAAAAGGCATAAAAGACTTGGGCGACCAAAGGGCAGCTCACTTCGCTACCAACCAGTCGTGTATTCTTCATTTTTAACCAAGACAATAAGTCATTTACTAGTTTTGATAAATCTGTCTTCTCTTTGCGATCCAAACATGATAAACTTTACGCATATAATTAATATTCGAGTATTGCACCCTTTCAATCTTGCGAGCGTGCCTTTCTTGGCATTCGCACTATTTTCCAACATCCTTATAGACGAGCGTGCCGTGTCTTGGCACTCGTCATCCCCAAATCCCACCTAAGCAATTCATGCCCCGCCGTACCGGCAAACGGCAGCACGGACACCGCGGTGGAAAGGACGTGCGTGAAAGGAGGTGCCGAGCCATAATACAACAACTAATTAAAACCTGTGAGTTCATCCCCGAACCCCAGTGTAGTGCGTTGACAACACACCACTCACTGGAATATCAAGGCGCTACCCAAATAATCACCCACATTAACGATCTAGCCGAGGGGTCTTCACCTGGACCACCTACCCGCTCGCCCGAAGAAAATCCGCTCCAATAAGGTAAGAGAAGAAATATACAATTAAAAGGTGACAGCAGTGCCAACCACCACCGTCGTTCAACCCCCGACGTCACACACCCCAAATAAGGACCAACCTTCATATATATTGAGTAAAGATAGGATTAGGATTATTACAACGTATGGTAAAAAGTTAGAAAGGACCCCGCACAAATCTTATGGAAATTGGATCCCGGTCAAATTGTCCAAAATTGTAGTATGTTGTGCTTCAGGTCATCCTGATCATAAGTCATCATGGTCACAAAGTCCAAAATCCAAGACTTTGTGACCATGATGACTTTTGATCAGGATGACCTGAAGCACAACATACTACAATTTTGGACAATTTGACCGGGATCCAATTTCCATAAGATTTGTGCGGGGTCCTTTCATGACTAGGGTAAAAATAGAAACTTAGAAGAAACCCTTCGAAAAATGTATCCTAGTCGGTAACTATTTAACGAGGTTATGGAGCTGCATTTTTTTGGTCTCGTTTTACTCGCTGGCCAGCTTGACGGAACCATTCTGACACCACTTCTTCAAACGCTTTGTCTTTGCACTCGAACGACAATCGCACTCCATCTGTCAGATTTGGAAACAAATCGGTATTGTAGTCATAGTCGGACATTGCTCCATAAGTTTTGGTTACATAAAAATAACGTAGAAATTGTTCAAATGAATGCAAACTTCAAGTTTGATCTGAATAAAAATATTTAAAAAATTTAAAAGTCTCAATTGGGAATTAATCGATATTTTTGTAATAAATTGTTTATCCCAAAACACGATATTAAGTACCTTTGATCGCTGCTATCACTTTTAAATTTGATATTTGAAGATTATTACGAAGTCCACACCACGAAGACTTTGTGGCAACGGTGTTATCAAAAACTTGGCGCAGCATCCTTACTATGGATTCTTTTGCACTGTTACCGCTTTTGCTATCAAGAAATTTCACCTAGACAAACATTATCATATTATTCAGTTTCATCAGAGCACCTTCTCATCAAACATTTCTTGGTAATTGTCTCGGGTAGATACTATCATGTATACCAGAACATTGTATTGTACGACTTTTAGAAAATATAACTTCGTCGAGTGACGCAGTGGATTCTTAAAACACAATCTCATCCCCAGTTTATTTCGAAAGAAAATCTAGATTCTGTTGAACAAATACATGTAAGTTCATTACTCACAAAAGTTCTTCGGAAAGCTTCATCAGCCATTTTGATCTCGAACATCTGTACAAATGCTTCGTCTTTCAATGGCAGATCTTTTGTTATTTCTGAAGAATCTTCTCGGTAACCTGCGGTTGCTCCTACGTTAAGTTTGTTTTCAATTGCTGTTAATTGCTAAGCTATTGATTTCTGAAGAATCAAGCTTTCCGCAAATATTTGGAAAAGCTTCGTAAATTGTTCTGAAAATTACATCATTAGTGTGGAAATATAAGTTAGGATGGAACTTGAAAGAACCAACTCTAATTTTCCCGGAATATAGAGAAATGTATTTAAAGTTACCTTCGATAATTCGTCTGGTCTGCACCTGACTGTCTGTAAATCAAATAGCAGCATATATCAGCAAATACATCTAGTTAATAATCACATCGAGGAAATATTATTGAGGCTTTGAAAAGTGTGCAATAAATTAGATTTTTCGATACATACTGTCACATAGGTCTGTAAGTGTGCCATCAAATAATAACGGGGTCTCGTCTAAGCTTCGACCAGCAGGTAAGTTACTAATAACCTTGGGGGTCGATTCATGGACTTTTGATATGAAGTTGGAAGTGCCTAAAACCCGAAAGGAATACGCCTAATGATATTTATAAGAATGTTATGGGACACCCAGCAATCATTCATTGATATTTTTTTCTCCATGTACCTGCTGCCAAGATATCAAAATCCATGTTATTTTCAAATATACAATCGATAGGCAAATTGTCGATCGAGAAATACTGTGATGGTTGGTCATTATTTTTCGTTTTTTGACGTGTGGGAGGCTCTGTAAAAGGAGTTGGCCTTTCATTGATAGGTGAACTTTCCTTCGGAAGAAAATGTATTGATGGGTTGTTGCTCTTTTTTCGATTAGGTGTGGGTAGCACTGGGGTACAACTGGATCTTTTCTCACCAGGCAAACTTTGATTTGGAAGAGAAGGTAGTGATGGGCAGCTATTTTTATTTTTGCAACACCTACATCGAAAGACCTGTTTTATGCATCGTCTATAGGCACTTAAAATGTCTTTCAAACACTAGTGCGAGAAAACTTTCTCGCACTAGTGTTTAGAAGCGCACCAGTGATTGAAAGACTTTTCAGTGCCGATAGACGGCATAAAACAGAACTATCGATGTAGATGTTGCAAAAAATAGTGTTCGATACACGAGCGAAACGCGGCAATGCCACTCGTGTGGCGGCACAGACCACGAGCCCGAAGTCTTGTCTTCGTCTCGCCTTCGGCTCGCCTCCGACTCGACTTCGGGCTCGTGCTACGCCTTCACACTCGCTGTGCGGCACTGCCGCCTTCACGCTCTTGTATCGAAATATACTATTTGATTGAGAGTGGGTGGATCTGGGATCGTGGTTTGCCTTTCATCTTCACTTGTTTCTTCTCTTACTTGAAAGAGATTTGTTTGCTGTTTCCTCTTTCGAAGATATGGTTTCTCGCTTTGATTAGAGCTACTCTCTCCGTCAGATTTTTTATCGTCAGCCTTTCGACGAGCTATCTCAAGACTTTCTGTAATCACATAGATGACAAATACTTCGTTATTTTCATAGGTTAAGGGGGTATAAACACCTTTAAATGGGTTGAATTTCTGAAAAACAATTTTTCTTTTTTTTTCAACTTGAAGACTCTGATAAAATTGAAAAAAATCATCATGTTTGGGGAGGGTTTGACCTTCATTATCCATATCTTACATCATGTATTACTTCCAGTCTAATAGTGGCTGCGCTGAAGACAGGAAAATACAAGATCACTCGGTTGCCGTAAAGAATCAGACCCAGCGTTGGACCAATCTTGGAATTTTTGGTTCTCAATTGTTCATAAGACATGCCTCTATCGGATGAACATAGAACTTTTTGATATTGCAAGAATTACTTGAGTTATTGAATTTTTTCGATTTTTTTTGTGAATTTGAAAAAAAATTTTGCTTATTTTTCTAATATTTCAACTAAAAATGGGTTTATCAAAAAGTTCCATGTTCATCTGATAGAGGGTTTCGATTCTACAAATTTGATGACCACAAACGCCAGAATCGGTCCAGCGATGCTCCTGATTCTTTACGACAACCGTTCAAAATATTCATTCTCCAGAAATCAACTTTTAAACTTGTTTATCAAATTTTTTTTTTTTATTTCATACTTTTCCAAGAGAAGAAAATGTAGTTACAGGAAATCAAGTTTTAAGATTTTGCTTATGACTAATATGCTGGAACCGCAGCTGCTCTCGTATCGATGAGTTATGAGTCGAGTCGAGTCTAGACACATGTGCCAGGGGGAGGTTTGTAGTGAGTTTTGACCTGTTCTGTACAACAACAGTGTCCGTTAGGTGTCCGGTGAGGCTGTTAGAAAAATAATAAATTGCTTTAGAAAAAATCTGATCAAAATTTTTCAACATAAAAATTCTCTAAAATTTTTGATCTTCAATATTTTTGAGATTCAGAAGATGTTAGCACAATTTTTGTCAATACTACGAAAATTCTGTCATCTTTCATCAATCATACCTTTTTTCTCATAATATTTATTAAACTCTTGCAATTAATATATGTATTGTAGAAATACTCATCTTTTTAGAAATCCAAATGCGCAGTTTCCTGGCATCGATTTCAAACGCACTTTTTGATGGATCATCTTCTTTCGATTCCGAAGTCTCATGTCAGATATATAAACACTGTGTTTATTCGATAATGGAAATTACTAGTGGTTTGAATTCGTAATGAAAGCACGATAATATTTACAAACAAGTGGACACCTAACCTCGAAAAAATGTAGATCGCAGCCATGTGTTCTGTCAATGATCACAATTCAAAAGAATATTGAAAATTGAATATGTGTAAGAATGATAATTACGAAGAATTAAAAGATCACAGAATCAAATTCAAAATCGAAATATACAAAAACGTCATAAAATTGGGTAGTGGTGTAAGTGGTGTTGGCGGTGTTGTACAGGGTGTATAAAAATTATGTGTCATGGCTCGGCCAGGTGATTCTCCAGCTCGAGATCGATGGAGATCTGTAAAAACATGGCCCCGCAAAATTGACCTCTACCGCGAAATTGAAGGTCAAATTTTTTTATTGTCTTCAAAAAATCTACTCGTCAAGAGAAACAAAAGTCTCGGAGAAACCAGGGGTGGCAAATGAGCCCTTCACCCCGAAAAAAATTAATAAATTCTAAAAAATTATTAAATGTGATTTTGCCTTGAATGTGATGGAAGAAGTTGAATTATAGTAAAATCAAGCATAATAGGGATACCTGTGATCTGTCAGCCGGTGAGTTCTATTATATTATCCCAACCACAACAATAATCTTTTGTGTCTGAGCGCGCGATCCGGCACACACGCAGTGATCAGGTCTCCGCGGTTCGTCATTTCCGCGGTATTTTGTGACTCCAAACCCTCTTCGCCCAATTTTACTATTATTCAGCTTCTTTCATCAACATTCATGGCAAAATTTTGGTCAAATTGATTATTTTTTTTTCGGAGTGAAGGCCTCATTTGCCACCCCTGGTTTCTCAGAGACTTTTGTTTCTCTTGACGAGTAGAATTTTTGAAGATAATAAAAAAATTTGACCTTCAATTTCAAGTAGAGGTCAATTTTGCGGGGCCATGTTTTTACAGATCTTCATCGATCTCGAGCTAGAGAATCACCTGGCCGAGCCATGACATATAATTTTTATACACCCTGTACAATACTTATGGCACCAATCTGAGGGTTCGCGCGCCGCGCCGCGGCGCTTTTTCGCAATCTGGCACTGTCATGGCTGTAACTTTTCAAATCCTCTAGATATTTTGACACTAATTTATTTGCAGGTAGAGTAGGTCACTAGCATTCCAAATAAATTATAAAAAAAAAAACGATTTTTTGAAAATTCAAAGGTGTAGATACCCCCTTAAGGGGGTATATACACCTTTGAATGGGTTGAATTTCTGAAAAACAATTTTCCTTTTTTTTTCAACATGAAGACTCATAAAATTTAAAAAAATCATCATGTTTGGGGAGGGTTTGACCTTCATTATCCATATCTTACATCATGTACTACTTCCGGTCTAAAACTGGCTGCGCTGAAGACAGGAAAATACAAAATCACTCGGTTGCCGCAAAGAATCAGACCCAGCGTTGGACCGATCTTGGAATTTTTGATTCTCAATTGTTCATAAGACATGCCTCCATCAGATGAACATAGAACTTTTTGATCAACCCATTTTTAGTTGAGATAATAGAAAAATAAGCAAATTTTTTTTTCAAATTCAGAAAAAGAATCGAAAAAATTCAATAACTCAAGTAATTCTTGCAATATCAAAAAGTTCTATGTTCATCTGATAGAGGCATGTCTTATGAACAATTGAGAACCAAAAATTCCAAGATCGGTTCAACGCTGGGTCTGATTCTTTGCGGCAACCGAGTGATTTTGTATTTTCCTGTCTTCAGCGCAGCCACTATTAGACTGGAAGTAATACATGATGTAAGATATGGATAATGAAGGTCGAACCCTCCCCAAACATGATGATTTTTTTGAATTTCATCAGAGTCTTCAAGTTGAAAAAAAAAGGAAAATTGTTTTTCAGAAATCCAACCCATTTAAAGGTGTAAATACCCCCTAATCATATACTAATATTGAAAAAAGAATCATTTGATTTCCGTGGGAGTATCTTGATATAGAAAATTCGAAAACATTGAATGACATTCAAAATTTCATGTTCTAGTTTGATCGCAGATTTGTACCCAGTTATATAACAAATTGTCAAAATCTATATGATCAGAAAGGAATACAATTATTTGTACCATAAAAGCCTTCAAATCTGACGTTGTGGAGTGTCCACTTCTTGTTATTTTTCACAGGTGGTGTTTTCTTGCAAATATATGTATTCAAGTGTTTCGTATTTGGCCACCAGCGCTGATTTCCATCGAATGTGAGCCATAAACTAGGCACTTCCGTCGTTACCTCCTCATCGTCATCGCTATCATCCTTATCGTCGACAAAAGAAACAACAGCGTATGGTAGGGCCATTTTGATGTAAAATCACTTGAGATCTTATTGATTTATTATTTTTCTTTCTGCTATCTCACTCCTGTTTATAATTATAAGCTCTATCCAGATTTCATGAATTTCGAATAGCGAGTTCCTGTGATCCTACAAATATGAAAAAACCTTTTCCAATACAAGCAATAAAAATTTTAAAAAATCTTTCGTGTACTGTTTCATACTCAAAGATATATCCCTCTAGAATCTAATCAACGATGAATTTTACGCAACCAAAAATTGGAATTCTAACATAAATCATGGCGTTTGTTTCTTTCAAAACCTTTTTCTAAACCCCCATTCCAATTTTTAGATTTCCATATTAATATTTGTTCGAAATAATCCATCCTAAGATTTTTATATTCGATACATGCACTATATATTGGCCCACAACAAAAATTATAATATAGTTGAATCGTGTTTCTCTATAATATATGGTTAACACTTTTTTCACATTTTTAACCCTGTCACAGGTACCCGGAAGTTTTCCAACGATAACCCGATTTGTGGAATTTTGCTGAATCGCCTCTTCTGCGACAGCTCATAATTTGTTCATTAATTATTAAATTAATTTTTTTTCCAACTTATATGTGTAGTCTACAGTCTGGTGGATAGATTTTACTGGTTTTGAAAGAAAAATGATAACAATGGACCAGAATTACCGCTCATTCCGTCACCTGGGTACCACGGACCCATGTGTACCGTAATAAGGGCGAAAAAATATGTGTATCGTTCTAGGATTGAAATAATAATATGATAAATCTCTTTATGGTTCGAAAAATCATATCTCTATTCTTCAAATCCAGAAAATAATATTAACCACATAGGTAGGCTAATGTTTATTATAATTTGTGTCGTGGGCCAATATAGTGCACATACCAAATATATCTGAAATGCGTGAGAAATGAATCTGCGACAAGAATATGCGATACACACGTGTAGCGTGAAACTTATTATAGGTCATGAAATCGTGTGAATTAGTAGAAAAGATCAAGGAATGAGTTCAATAAATTTTCCCCAAAAAACGCTAATGCTACAGAACATGAAATAGTGAAACAAAATAATGATACATCTGAGTTCGGTACCTTGTAAGCCGCGTCAACCCCTTGGACGTTGGCATTGACCGCGTGGTGAAATGCGCCGGTTGTATCGTCTGATGAAGTGTGGCGTCGGTGCGTTACTTGCATGTATTGTATAGCTGTGAGGTGTTTATACGTAGGTAGTATGAGGGTCTGCGCACGCACAATGATCGCTCTTCAGGCGCATGGTTACGAATTAATTTGAAATATCATGCACCAATGGCATTATTGCACTTTGCCGCTTGTTTATGGTCAACTTCAAACACTTTTGTTTGATTTGTTTTACTTCTAGCACAACGATTTCGTATATTTTTTCATCCACTACATGTATACCGATGACCGAAGATTCGCAGGGTTTCTTGAATAATAATTTAGAATTCAGATATTTTTTGCCGCACAGAAATACTTTACCATCTTCGAGAAATAAACTCTTGACAGCTATAATGTTTCCATCGAGGGAGAGAAAACAGTTATCATTTTTTCTGGCATTCAAGAATATGCTTTTAAACTTTATATATTTTATCAATCGTTTACGCGCACTATCTTCCTCGGTGGTAGCAAATTTGATAACTAAATGGTTTCTATTATCAACATATTTTATTTTCAGATTATTTTCTTCATGAATTCCATTCACAAATTGTTGTAGAGGTTTATTTGATGTTTTGACTTGTTTTTCAATTTTTTGCATAAAATTTTCATACCTGAATGCACTATATCTGTCAAGAGGGCCCAATGATTGTACATCGTCGCAAATGTGAACCAAATTATGTACATTATGAGATAAGTGTTCAGCACCACATAGCTTTGAAAAATTTGTTACAAAATAAATTAACAAACTCCGCGCATAATCTATTAATGTCACGTGATGTTCCTTGCTACTTAAGATCCGTACAGCTACGCTGAGGCTTAAAAAGTGAAAATACTTTTCATTATCTAAGTTTTCTTGGAATATTATTGGTCCCGTATATAACAAAAGTTGTATACGGGACGATCAACTTGGTATAATGGTCTTGGCTTTCGTGCAAATTCTTTGGATATCGTTGCGCTTAATATCAGCAAGTGAGCAGAAGCTGACTTCAGTTGTACAGGAGTCATCCGAACATTTTTTTTTCCCTTAACCCAGAATTGGAGCAGCTTCTTCATAACACCAACGCATAAAAGATGTAGATAATCCAGTGGAAAACTGCTCACCATTCCTATGTTGAGATCTTCAAGAATCGATCGTTTCTTATGATATTCTTCATTACGTTTTGATCTAAATGACTCATCTGTCCTCAACGTAGCATTAGTTTCAGGATATATTACGCGATTTGATTGGAATTCGCCTTCTGTCTTACATTTACTGCACCCAAAGTATGCGTTGTGCCCTTTTGTACCCGTGATATAGGCTTTCGCAGGCGCATCACATATGAAAACGTTAAGTTTACACGATATTTGGTGGTTTTCTATCTGTATACCCGACTCACAAACTGTTAGAGCATCCTCTACAAAATATTTTAAGAAGTCATTGCAATCGGAAGGTTTTTCCTGTCCATGGTATATACCGACAACAAAAGGCTCAGTGTGGAATGGTGCTTCAATAGCTGTTAATATTGGCCAGAATTGACTTTCGGAGCTTTTGGTCAAGGGTAGACCATCCACATTGATATTATATTTCATTTCCGATGGCATGTCTTTAGGCAGATAATATTTCAATACAGATTTAGTCAGAGTGTCGGCTAAACCAAAATGGTAGTACTTTCCCGGCAGCATATCTTTGACATTTGTGCTCCTCGGTGTCTGCAAGAGGGTCCTAGCGTTAGATGGTAAATCATGATGCCCATATTGTTTGATTAGTTTTAACAACCTAGTGAGGTCCCTTCGATTCATTGATGTTGTAATGGCGAAATCCTGAATTGCAGTACGTATATCAGGCCTATTTTCATGTGTTACTAGTTCGCATTCCGCAATGCTCTCTGTCGAACAATTACTACTACTAATCCTGTTGGGCTCATCTCTCAAGTCTTCCACACTTCAAGAGGGACTGCTTTCTTCTACAGTATCACTATTCGGATTTACTTGTGTTAAATCATCTACTCTAGACGTTCTGGGGCCACAGAATATATGTTCGGTGACATTGTAGATCGGTTTGTGACTACGGCTACTTTTAATTACTAACTTTCTCAATCTGTCAGTCTCCTTTCTAATTAACCGTCTTCTTTGTCTCCTAGACAGATGAACGATCTCCTTTCCAATCTCAGGCATTTTTGTTGATTAGTTTCACCTGTTATGATAGAATAAATTCAGTTAGTTTTCACTTAGTTGAGTAACGAAAAATGATTCAGTTGTAGCTAAAACCCCAGGTTCCTATCAATATAGGTTATATTCATCAATAAATATTGTTACGCCCAGTGAAACGCCCTTTAGCTATTTGATCATCAATATGTACTTGCATAAGATCTAAGTCGCAATGAAATAGAAGAAGTACCTCTAGAAACATAAAAACTAGGTTGCTGCGTAAACATCTATTCTTGTAAAAACAACTGTCGTGCTCCAGACATTAACTCGAGCACTTGTAGGGGAAGGTAGGGCAAAACGAACCGGGAGGGCAAAGCGAACCGGGAGGGCAAAACGAACCGGGAGGGCAAAACTGACCGTAGGGCAAAACGGTCCGAGAGGGTAAAACGGACCACCTGAAAAATTCCTTTTGAATTATTATAAAAAATTCAATGATGCATCGTGAAGTTAACCCTCGAACTGAGTAATATTTTGAGGTAGGTCTTAGTCAATCACGTCGAGTCAGACTCAGTCAAGTCATCGCAAAAGACTAAAAAAGAATAATTGCCTCGACTTGATTGACTGAGACCTTCCTCAAAATATTACTAAGTTCGAGGGTGACCTTCACGATGCATCATTGAATTTTTTATAATAATTTAAAAGGAATTTTTCAGGCGGTCCGTTTTGCCCTCCCGGTCCGTTTTGCCCTAGCTTCCCCTACTTTCAAATATAACCGATTCGTTGAAACCGATTTATTAGTGTCTTGAAAGTCTCCCTATTTCGCTCGAGAACTCACGGCTTCTTTTTCTCGTTACTCATCCAGTAACAATATGTGCACTCATTTCACCGCGTGCTCTAGCTCTAACAAAAATAGATATATAACTTACCTTTTTCAAATGTATAAGAATCACAATTGAATCACCTTCAACTATTGGTACATATATTACACGGCGGAATCACTTAATAAGCAAATGTATCACCTGTTCAAGCGATACCATAAGGTTACGTTGCACCGATGTAAGTTAGGGTTGGGTCATTGAGCCGGGCTGTTCTTTCGAGGAGACGACAATAATAGATGTGCCGAAACGTAAATGTGACAGAATTTGATTACAGGGTGAATATGTAACTTCAGTTACGTCATAATTTCATTACATTGCACTCCGAACCTGTAAAGTTTATGTTACGGTGTTCTAGATACGTTATGTACACATCGTTCTGTACCTTTTACATCATTTCTGCGGAGAGTATTATAGAAGACACACCGCAGCATGGATTCTACGTAACAAGTTTACATAGCTTTGACATGTCTAGTTACATGGAGTATACGTCTCACATATGTTTGCGCTACTTTTATTATGCAATCGTTACGTTTTTAATTGAATGTAGCAGGATAACCACAATGCGGCGCTACATTTATGTGAACAGTTCAAATTGTTACCTGGGTAGGTTCCCGAGCCTTGGTTAGTAGGATTGATTGAACGCTGGTGAGTGTTGTGTCGGTCAGCTGGGGTCTCGTATCCTCGAGTTCGTCGACTTCTTCTAAGGTTACTACAGGCCTCCTTATCTCTACAGCTGTTTCGCTGGAGTTAATCACGTAGGCATATGCTAAACCTGTTCGTGACTAAGGCTTTGCCGAGAAAAATACTGGGGCCAAGGTCTATGTTATCAATGAATCCTGTTTTTAACGTCGGGTTGGCGACTTTCAATGATATTACTTTACCAGTTCGGCTAGGGATAGATACAATATTTTCGTCTAGTATTTTCAATCGTTTACAGTTATCCGTTGTTACTGTACCAGTTCCGAACGAAATTGTGGCGTTCTCAGTGTATAGGAATTTCGTAGCCAAAATGCCGTCTTCTTTTATTGGGAAGGAATTATCGACTAGGTGGAATACGTGCCAACTATTGTCGATTTGTACGTTGACGCTTCCTAGAGTTTTTATAGCACCGTCTGTTGTGCCGGTTATCTGGGTATTGACCGTCGGGGTGTAGTGTATGTTTGGTTCGACTGCGTTAAGTTTTATCACGTTTATGTCGGCTCCGGTGTCAACCAAGAGTGTGCTCATCTGTTTTTCGAGTTGAGGCGTGTGTACACTGAGAGACTTTTCATATGAATAGCTGGTAAAACTGTATGAAAGTTTTATATGCTACCTTACAAAATAGGGAAGAAATCGGAAAAAGGCTAATTGTTCGTAGCGTTATATCGAGGTTTGACGTTACTGTACCAATCATTGACAAAATAACACGTGAGTCTGGTATGGTGACTATGAAATATTATAATACCGCATATCAAAATGGACCATACGAAACATTGATATTCGCCTGAATAAATTGTGTACAAGAACAGTGAATGTCAAGAACTAAAACAAATTATCCGAAAACTAACATGGTCTGTATTAAAGTAGCCGTGAAACTGAAAAGAATACGAGCAATCGGAACTGTAAGTCTCGATTATTCGTATGGTCCGTATTAAAGTATCTCCTGAATCCCACGAGTGATTACGGTCTTTGCCGAGAACGCACGAAGCCTCGTTTTGTTTGCGGCGGAGTGACACGAGGCAGCGTCTAACCGGCAAAATCCCGCCAATTCGCGGATCTGTTATTGAGACTTGAGTATGGATCGAGTGGTTATTTTCTAAATCAGTGGTGAATTCCAGCAACATTTCCAGAAGTTCCAGCAAGTTTGTAAGTACTGACGAAATATTTGTGTTTTTTTGTGATGTATTGTAACTGTAGAAGTAAGTGTGTAGTTGCGATGTGTGATCACGTGTGACTTTTTAGGTTAGGTGTAGAACGTCAACAAGTGGTTTCTGATTATTAACCGACCTAAATTAGTTTTACATGATAGATAAAACTGTTCAATTAAATTTCTTTGTTACAATAATCGTTGAATTAAATTTTTTGATTCGTATGTAGCAAATGTCTAACAAAGAGGGAGAAAGGTCAGACGAAGATGGCGAGGTAAGCGTTGTCCTGATGCCTGATTGCTATCAGTAAAATCATTAACAAGGGATAAGTAATCTTACCAAAAGAAATTCTACACAAAACAGTAAATTTCGTGAAATCGTGCCGATAAAGAATATAAATAAGTTTGCATGAGGAATGTGTTATTATTTGTTTTGAACGAAAATTAATTTTCGTTTGATACAAAATCGCATATTACGTTTCATAGGTACAAATTATTCAGAATCTGGACTCTGGGAGAGTTTTTTCCGCAGGTTCAAATATTCCAGAAACCAACTTTGACCTCTTGCCTAAAGTAAGCAAAATATTTCAGATATTTATCATTTTTATAAGCACAAAATTGTTGAATGTTCGTTCATTTTTAAAGTACTGAATTAGTGTTCCATAACTTTTCAACGTTTTTCTGGTTTATACTATTCAGGAAGCGCAGTCAGTCATAGCCCAATACAACGAAGAAGAGAAGATCTTGGGGGTTGTGCATGAAGTACGTGAGACGATAGTCCAGCACAACGGAGAATAGAAGATCTTGGAGGTTGTGCATGAAGAACGTGACGCGATAGTCGCGCCAAGCAATTCTTTTAAATCGGTAAATTTGAATCACCCACATAACGAAAACAAAAATTGTGAAACAATAGATGCATTTGAAGTTTACATATCGATAGCTTGAGGATAGATTGATATAATTACTGATAGTTCGAAGAATAAATGAAATTATATTTGTTTCTGTTCATCGAAATATATTTTATATCTGTCGAAGGATTTTCTTGAGTTCCTGAATAAAGATTCAGATGCGAAGCTTGTTCCTACACACTTCCAAGTTCATAAGTGCTTGGACAAGGAAAGTCGGGGGGGTTTTAACGCGCACTGTGATAAGGAAATTCAGGGACGAGGCTCTCAAAAATATTCAGATTGGAGAAAAACTTGATAATTTCTCGTAAGGACAATACCTCATTTACGTAAAACAAATTTTAATTCACTTGACTAGCCTAAAGTCGAGTAATTTTCGTCCGTCTTTCCAGTATTACTAACAAGATATTGACTGCAATATCTCAATCAATAGCCGAAATCTTTCCAGGAGAAGATGCGACGATATTTTTTTCTCCATATAAATCTGAGAATGGAATAAGTATCCAAAAAAGTGGAACCCTCTGGGCTCATCTGTGTTATGTTAAAGAACAGATGAGGAAGAAAGGTATTCTTGCCATACCGAGACGCTCCCAGAAACCAGATGAGGGTCCTGTTTTCGTATGTGAGGGTAAGATTATTGAAGTGCAATTACCATTTCTAAATTCGATTCTTTGAATCAGAACATATTTCATGGACAGTTAATTAGAAAATTCTTAGCTGTACTATTCATGTTATAGATGATGAAAACTCAGCCAAAGCCCTTTATAACCTAGAACACTCACTGAATACCGATACTCTCGTCAAAGATTGGAGACTGACTTATCACAAAAGAAAGAGCCTACTCGCTATTGATAAATTACACGTCGACGATTATATTGCAAAGTTTCCTTGTTTGCAAACGCAGGATGCGATCAAATTGGTATGAGTCAAAATAATTTTTATTGTATTTATTTCAATCTCTGAACGATAGTCGAACTCAAAATCATTCCTCATTGATTGCCATTTCAAACGTGTGTTTAATAGTTCAAAGAGGACTTCGACGTAGGAAACCCTGAGTGTAGTGACTTACTACGCAATAGATGGCTGGCAATTAAACCCGTCCTCATCCAACAGCTCGAAGCAGTTGCACAAAAATTCGCAAAGAGAAGAAGGAACTCACTGAGTCTAGATGATTTGGTTTTGATCAAATTATTACCAACGGTGGAATCAAGTGTGTGAACTAAACGACCTTCATCTAAAAATGTAAGTATTCAACATGTTATTGATTAATATATTGGCTTTGCTAGATTCCCAAGACGCAATCGTTCTGTATCTACTGCAAATATTGATTGGGAATTTCGGATCTGGTGAAAAACGTAAAAAAGATCAACCAGTTGAAGTAAACACGAAATATCAAGCAATTGAAGTGCGAGATTCTTTCATACACCGAGTAGAAGTGAGTTGGGTTGTTTCGGAAAGGTTCGCCGTTGAACGAACATATTTAAATTTGAATTTTCGAATATTTTGCAGAAAACTGAAGACATTGACGAATAGCTCGAAGATTTGAGACAAAAACTGTTGACCAGAAAAGATACTTTGCAGCCCCTGATTGTAGTGACTGGGTCTTGGGCAAAGATTGAAGAATCGTTCGTGATCGTCAACAATTTCAAGTACAAAGTCCCTTCGTGCATGGATGCATTGGATTCGACATTAAAGGTTTTCTTCGCTCTGGACTGCTCATATCCGAAAGCATCTTCGAAACTGTGGCAGTTTGTCCAGCAAGCGGCATTTGACATCGTACAACCGGGGCAAACACTGATTAAATCAGTGAAAGAGTTAATCAGCATAACTAAGCAAGCGCTTCGCCAAGCTGGGCTAAAACAAGTTGCGGAACCTTCACAATGATCTTCTGTGACGCCTGTGAAGTTACATTCGAAAGTAACTCATCTTTAATACGACACGTATATTCAACTCATTCCAATTCAAATATATTCAGGTGTGCTGAAACGAATTGTCAAAAGTCTTTTGCCTCTCTTGCTACGTTCCTTAAGCATCGGCGCTGCAAACATGTAGATAAAAGCGAAACGCTGACGTCACCGATCGATCGCCGTCATTTTCGTCAGCAACAGATTCAAATGACTTTTTTGAATTCGATGAAGACACGTCCTCCTCCTATTTTCACGAAGCCTCTTGTAGTTCGAGTGATTCAGATTCGAATTCCGAAGAGGATTTATGGTGGGACAGTGAGGATTTTGAACCTGTCTCAAATTTTGCTCAGTCTACCTCGGAAAATGTTGTCAATAGTCCGGCAGTACGATTTGCTAGCAAATTATATCAATATCCAGATTTGCCAAGGACAAGAATAAATAGCATTATTTCTGAAACGTCAGATTTATTTCAGTCTACCTTGAGATCAGTACAAGACGATGTGTGCAACAGATTGCAAGCTTTAGGCGAGGGTAACGGATATCTATCAGAAATTGAAGACGTTTTTAATAAATATGCGGAACCATTCGAAAATATGAAAACGGAAAAACAAAGACTTCCGAGTTTTAAGAATTTCGATGCTTTCATTGCGCCCACACAATATAAACTTGGAGAAAGGGCTGAATCCAGATCGACCGCCACTGAAACTCGTCGCGAACAAATCCCGGTAGTAGCTCAATGTATTCCTATGAGGCGTACTTTGAAAAAATTCTTCGAATTGCCTGGAGTATACGATAAAACAATAAGATACGTTGATTCTTTGAACTCTCGTCATGAAATCATATCGAACATAATTCAATGATCGTTTTGGAAGGAAAAAACTTCTAGTTGCGAAAAGAAAATCGTACTGCCACTTCTCATGTATTTCGACGATTATGAAACAATAATCCACTGAGTAGTCATAAAGGCGTTTCAAAATGTGGAGCTATTTATTTGAGTGTACCATGCTTGCCACCTGATTATCAATCAAAAATTGAAAATATTTTTCTTTTCATTCTTTCTAACTCGTTAGACCGTACTACGTTCAAAAATTCGATAATTTTCACAAAAGTCGTTGAAGAGTTACAATTTCTTAAAGACGAAGGGATAACCATCCAACTACCGACGGGTGATCAAAAAATATATTTTGCCTTGGCTTTGATTATAGGTGACAATCTTGGACTGCATTCGATTCTTGGATTTGTTGAAAGCTTTCGAGCAAATAAATTCTGTCGATTCTGTTCAACTGAGTTCAAAAATATTACCAAAATTTACAGGGAAAGTGACTGCATTCTCCGTGATATAGCAAACTACGAAAAGTTAGTATCCCTAAATGATCCAGCATTATCGGGAATCAAATCCGATTGTATATTCAACAAGATCCCAGGTTTTCATGCAACACGCAATCCAGCAGTTGACGTCATGCATGATCTCCTAGTGGGAGTTTGTCGATACAATCTTGCCCTTTTTTTGCATCACTTCATTTACGTACCTAAATTTTTCACAATAGACCATCTCAATATGAAAATTCGTAGCTTTTATTATGGAGCAAAGAGCAGCACTAATAAACCACCCGAGATTTTGGAATCACATCTCAAGAATAAATGCATCATGCTGTCATCTGCTGAGATGCTAAATCTCGTTAAGAATTTGAATTTGGTTATTGGGCTGTCTGTTCCCGAAAAAGACGAGCATTGGGATTTGTTACTAACTCTGCAAGAGATTATTCAAATCACATGCAGTACAAAAATCACGCGGGAGACTTCTTTTATTCTTAGATCAACAATTGCAGACTACCTTACAAAGTTGAATGAAAAATTCCCAAATTCTATGAAACCCAAACACCATTTTTTGGTCCATTATCCATCAATGATGGAAAAAGTTGGGCCTCTGTGGAACTTGTGTTGCATGCGATTTAAAAGTAAGCACCGAGAAGCCAAACAAATTTCACGTTCTGCCATTAGTCGAGTTAATGTCTGCAGAACCATAGCCCTGAGGCATCAGTTGACTTTCAATTACAGACTACTGGGTGAAAATTCGGAATACCCCACATTCACCTGTAACAGTGCGATTAAGTCAGTTGCTCTAAAAAAATTGCCCGACGTCTCCTGCTTCGCTGAGTTACTACCTCATCATTTATTGGATAGTAACATCCTTTCGACGAATTCGATTCAATTTTAGGGCAAACAATTAAAAAAGAAAGTGTCGTTGTCACTTCATCCGAATCGGGTCCAGAGTTTTACATAGTAAAGCTCATAATTTTGAACGGCGACAACGATTTTTTCTTAGTTACCAGACAAGTTACTGACGTTTATTTGAATGAACATGTCAGAGCATATAAAATGTACAGTCCAGAGGATTTTCACTGGGCGATATTAAAAAAAGTAGATATCGAGAACGCTTTTATATCGTTCACGAACAAACTTAGCGATGGCTATTTTTATATTGCGAAACATTGGATATAAGTGTATATACTTTGTTACGATTCGGAATGTGAAAGCCCCTTTTTCAATACACTTATACATTAGGGTGCTTTTTTTTCAACGACTATTTTGATTTTTTCGCTCCCCACTCAAAATCTTGTTGAAAATGTCAAAAAAAAAAATCCCTGAAAATTGGAGCCCTTAAGGGGAGGGTATACCCGATTTGTTACCGACACCGCCTATATCTCCGAAACGGGGCTATCAATCGACTTGTCCTTTCGGCAGCCGAAGTTTGACAAGTAATGAGTTCGAACTGGTACATTTGATCGAATGAAATCGGAATTTTTTTTTTTTTTTTTTGATCGAAAAGTGTTGGCGTGCCATTTATGTCGACTTATATCAAAGCCTACGCATAAAAAATGCAAAATCGAACGAGAGAGCCCGATTCTGTGAGGAATTCCGAACACAACCATCCCAAAACATCTTTGTTTTCGAAAACGATGAAGGGGCCAGTTGTATTCTACGTTTTTGTGGTAATTTTCGCGATTGTCAACGGCTGAGAGCAGCTGAGAGCGGCCATTGCCGCTAATGTTAATATATTAGTTCCCAGACCGCCCGTGAGATGTAGCCACGCGCAAATTTTTAGCTTATTAGTGAGAGGCGATTGGACTGCAGGTCGAGTCACGTGGTTACAGGTGTATCAACGTAACAGCGTGGCGACATCTCACGGGCGGTGTGGGAACTAATATAATGACATTAGCGGCAATGGCCGCTCTCAGCTGCTCTCAGCCGTTGACAATCGCGGAAATTACCACAAAAACGTGGAATACAACTGGCCCCTTCATCGTTGTCGAAAACAAAGATGTTTTGGGATGGTTGTGTTCGCAATTCCTCACAGAATCGGGCTCTCTCGTTCGATTTTGCATTTTTCATGCGTAGGCTTTGATATAAGTCGACATAAATAGCACGCCAACCCTTTTCGATAAAAAAAAAAAAAAAAATCCCGATTTCATTCGATCAAATGTACCAGTTCGAACTCATTACTCGTCAAACATCGGCTGACGAAAGGACAAGTCGATTGATAGCCCCGTTTCGGAGATATAGGCGGTGTCGGTAACACATCCGGTATACCCCCCCCTTAATATTAACTCTAAGTACTCTCCCAAAGCCTATAAAGATTTCCCATTCAAAATACACGTAAACTTTGATTTGGTTTTTTTAAATATCTATATCTCAGCCGCATTTTATGATGTTGGATTGTTCCAAAGCGGGATTTACTCGGAATTAAAAGTTCTTCAAAAATGCTTTGTGTGCTGTAGCTGTAATCTGCACCTGTACGATGAAGCGAAAAAATAAAAATAGTCGTTAAAAAAAAAGCACCCTATTATACGTGTATATGAAAACTTGATAGTTTATTCGATAGTCAATAAAATGTTGTATAACCTTTCTTCCAGTGACTTATTTATTCGATTCCCACCAAGTGCCCAACATGTTTGTCAGTTTGAATGATTCTATGGTATAAACTCTAATATAAAAGTCTCAGAAATATGTCGAGAAAACAAAAAAAAAAAATTGCGGCTATTAAATCAACATTTCAAAACAAAGTTTAATTTCCCCGCACAGTTTTGCGAACAAAGTGTTTGTTAACGAGTTATTAAGAAAATAACCCGTCGAAACCTTTCTCACAAGCGCTGGATTGTTCTACACTCAGTATATATACAAGATTCCGAAATTCTTCGACATGTAATTGTATTGTATATTGTATATGTGTATTAGGGTGGTCGTTAAAAAAAAAGTTATCTTGGATGGCCTTCAATCGGTTCTAAATGTGAAAAAAATAATTCTCTAATTTTTTCAGATTTTTATTTTGACTCCCTATGGACCCTATTTTCACATGAAGTTTTTTAATTCGAAAAAATCCTAATTTGAGTTGGGTCTAATTTAAATCAGCGAGATTGCATCGGATACGTTTTATTATTGTACATTACACACAGCCCAAGTGAAAAAATTAAAATTATCATTTTACCTATTTTAATATATCGATTGATTGATTATTTTTTTAATTATTCTATTTATTTAAAAAAAAAAAATTTTTAATTCTCGCGTAAAAAAATTAAAATCATCACCAGAGATCCAATGAACATAATACATGTTGATTGAATCTCTGGCGATGGTTTTAATTATTTTTCGCGAGAATTAAAAAAAAAAAAAAAAAAAAAAAATCAAATAAAATAATTGAAAAAATAATTAATTAATCGATGTATCAAAATAGGTAAAATAATAATTACAATTTTTTCACTCGAGCTGTGTGTAATATACAATAATAAAACGTATCCGATGCAATCTCGCTGATTTGAATTAGACCCAACTCAAATTAGGATTTTTTCGAATTTAAAAAGGTTCATGTGAAAATAGGGTCCATAGGGAGTCAAAATAAAAATCTGAAACAATTAGGGAATTATTTTTTTCACATTTAGAACCGATTAAAGGTCATCCAAGATAACTTTTTTTTTAACGACCACCCTAATGTGTATATTGTAAATGTATTAAGTTTAAGTCCCGGTTTAATTTATATGTGTATTGTGTGAACGAGTTTTCTAGGGTGTCTGTGTGTGTTTATATGTGTATCTGCGACGTGTATCAACTTCAGTGTTTTCAGTGTGTGTGAGGAGTCTCCGACTCTCCCTTCCTTTATTTTGCCGCGGTGAGTCATAGTTTTTCGTATGGTCCGTACCAAAAACTGATATTCTTCGTGACGGTTCGTGTGACGATTATTTCAATCTTTCACATGCGCTGTACTAATCGCGCTTGTCCAGTCGCTCTCTACATTGACATGGTGCGTTTCAAATATTCTTGTGTTCTAAGTCGAGTATTGATACATCTTTTTAATTCATTGAAAACAAAATATCAATTTCACTCATTCGTATGCACTATGTGAACTTTCGATAAGCAACGTTGGCCTTCCCTATTTTGTAGGGTAGCATATCAAACTTTGATATAGTTTTACCAGCTATTCATATGAAAAGTCTCTCAGTGTGAGTGTATCTTAGGTATTTGTGTTGCCGCTGTTGTAAGGATGCGGGATGTTCTTATATTATTGTTCGAGGATTTGTAATGTAGTGGGATAACGCCTGTGTTTCGCGAATGGAGTTGGTCGTTTTTAAAACAGATTGTTGCTTCCTCGAGTCGCAGGAAATCGGCGCTTAGGATGCCGTCTTCTTGTATAGGAAATTCGTTGCTTATTAGGTGGAATTCGTGGCAAGTGCCCGCAAATTCTAGATTAATGCTACCTTGTGTTACTGTGATCCCTTCTGTTATTCCCGAGATGTAACGTTTATCCCTTGATTCGACACGAGTATCCGGGGTGATAATCTTTTGTTTTATGAGGTTTAAATTGGCACCGGTATCTACTATTAGTGTTCCAGGGTTGCCGATGATTTGGGGTGATTGAATTCTAATAGTCGGTGATTCTAAAAGGATCCTTTTTACGTATTCGGACGCATTTCTAGAGTTCGGGACGTCGTTGCGTCCGTATGGTGGTCCCGTTACTCGTTTAAAGTCTGCGATTCTAATGGGAAGTTGTCAGTATTCGCGAAGTTAGTATTTGTGTTTGTAAAGTTTATGCGTGCGTATCTTGGCTGTTCGGAGTTTGGTTGGTTTCGGTTTTGGTTATTAGGTTGATTTGGTCGCTGACCAGAGTTGTTATGTTGAGGTCTATTGTGTGCCTGAGGTTGTTGATTGTATTGTGGAGCGTTTGATTGGTAAAATGAAGGATTCTGGGGTGTTTGTTGGTTTTGGTAGTTTCACGCGCGGCATCTTTCAACCGTATGACCTTTACGTTTACAATATGTACAAGATAGATGGTCGGTACGCTCTCGTGATCTACAGTTATCTATTGAGTGCCCAACACGCTTGCAGAACCTACAGTTCAGCGACGGGTCGTGAGGCGGTGTTCGTTTCGAGCTATTAATGCTACGGTTTTGAGTCGGTTCATTTGTTTTTGGTGTCTGCGCTCTTAGTTTTTGCCTTTCTGATACTATTTTTTCCGCGCTCACCGCCTTATCGACTGCCGCTCGCAGCGTGTTTGCCTTCTCATTTAACACCCTTTGTTCTAGCGCGTCACACAGACCCTTTATAAATGCGCGTACAGCGTTTTCTTCAACGTTTTTTATTAGTATAGTCGCGTTTTCAGCGGATTCTTTTGACTCTATGATGTCAATGTCCGTATCTACGAGTTCTTCTATCTTAGTTCCGTAATCTAATGCGGTCTCGTCTTTCTCTTGGCGTGCACACGCTATGGCACAATACACGTCTGATAGTCTTTGTTTCGGTTCAAACGTGCGTTTTAAGTTGTCTATAAGAGATTGTAGTGTTTGGAAGCTTTCTCGCGGGAGTGCTCTTTCTGCGCGGCCTCCAATTTTTGATCGTACGAGTGCAGCGAATAGGAGTGTATCTCGCGGTGCTATTAGTAATTTTATGTTTTCGACTTTTTTAAGGAAAGATTTTATCGTGATATTTGTTCCGTCAAAAGTTGGAATCGCTGTAGTCGCGACTTTCAAAGTCATGAATGCTGTCTCTGTGTCGGGCATGGTTTCCGGCGGGGTTTATGACTTATCTCAAATGGAATACGTATGTTAAGGTAGCTTACGTTCTGGAAATTATGGTGAGTACAATGAGAGTGATTTTTCTTAGCATATCTCTGAAGTGGTGATTGTTGCTGTAGAGATCTTGACTCTGGATCTGAGGGTTGAGCGATAGCGTTGGTGATATTGGTGTCTTGGAGTTGTCAACAGGTTTCGGGTGGTCGTTGGAGCGAGCTCGCTCTTTGTGGGGCTCAGATGAGCCTTTGGGGGGCGAGATGCCTTTGAGGTTCGGTTGCTGCGATTTGTGTGAACAAATTCTGTGATTGCCAATTATCGCCAGGTTGATAATAGCGGTTTAATAGTTTACACTTTTCGCGTATATGAGCGATTTAGGTCGTACAAGATGTATCGTGCAATGTAACAGGACACTGTTTTTTTTTTATTTTTTTGTATTAGGCGCAGTGGTTTATACCGAGTGTTGCTTTCTTGGTTATTAGTTCACACAACTGATTTTGCACATTAGTTCACTATCTGGTGTCACGATTTGTTTAGTTAGTGGTTTATATTTCGTTTACTTTTCTTTCACATGCCCTCAGTAACAGGGGGACCACCGCTGCCACCAGTGTCACGTCTTTATTTGGGGTCTTGTCCCCTGTTTTAAATATCAGAATATAACTGAGGGACTTGTTGATATAATGAAGGTTTAGTTAGCGAACTAATAACTTTTATTCGGGTTAACAGTTGTTTGTTATAATGGTACTTGTGTTATATATGCTATATTCGCACGAAGAGGTATAGTTGAGAAGTGAGTGAAGAAACGAGGGAAGCATAGCTAGGTAGGTAGTTGCTAGGACAGTAAGATAAAAGGTTTTTGCTGACTCGTTGCATTTGGCAGTGCCGGGTGCAACGAGTCTTTTCTAGAAGTGGGAAGGGAAGACGCGGATGATCTGGTAGCAGGCAGATGAGAAGAGTGGCCACGTGGAGGGAAAAGGGGGGAAGCGTGTGAAGAGTTGAGGTACTGAAGTAAGTGAGAGGCGAACGTACGGGCGGTGATGCCCGGAGGTAACAATGATATAAAAAAAAAAAGAATTTCCTTCAAAAAATTTTGTAATCGTTTATAATCTTTTTATTTCATTTATCTAACATTTAAATTATTGATTAAGGAATGATTTTTTTTTTCTAAAATCATAATCGGCAGTTCTCTATATAGTAACAAAAATTACGAAAACGACGATGTATAACAAAGTGTAAAAATAATTTTTCTCACCTCCGGGCCGAAAGCGACAACTTTCGTCTCGCTGCGCGGAACGAAGTTCCCGTTTTTCGGCTCCGTCGATGCGAAAAATCGTATACACTCCTCGGGCAGTAAATAAGAAAGCCCCAGATCACATGTTTGTCGATCTCGGCTTCGCCTCGGACGGCAATTACATGTGATCTGGGACCTTCCTTATTTTACTGCCCTAGGTATGTAATATACTATTTTGTCTATTTTTCATTGCTTTTAAAAAATATCGTGGTATCAAAGTTAAAGCGGTTACCTGATTTATCAACTTATAAATTGCTGTAACTTTTTAACTATTGAAGATACAGTCTTTGACATTGAAGACGATTATTTAGAGAATTAATTTATGTTTTAAATAAATTTTTCTCCAGCTCGGTATCTATCATAATTCCCTTGTTACAAACTTTCGTTCATAAAAATCTTTAGTATCTGCATTTTATAATCCTTATATCTTATAAACTATTGCAATTACGCTTTCTATTATTCAAGGCAATTTTGTAGACTTATTATTAAGCTACTTGAAAAATGAATTTTTTTTTCTTCAACGCCAATTGTTTATAAATTATTCAAAATAGAAAATTTCAAAATAAAAAATCCAGGAAAAAGGAAAAATTATAGAAATTAATTAGGTATCACTAACACTATTTTATTTTTGTAAACTATGTCATCTCAAGCTCGATACTCCACGAGACGCCTGTCGTCGTGGGAACTACCGAAGTAAAATACAGCTCTACCGAACGTGAGAAGATTCCAATATCGTCAAGGACGATTCCGCCGGCGTGCATGCCATGATTGGTCCGGAAAACCCCAAGCCTCCTCTCAAGCGGGAAAGATCTACTATCTCCAACTATCAGATTAGCGGCGTACAGGGATGTGCGAAAAGCACGACGAAATCCTTCCGTCATCCGACGCAGCTACCGATTACAAAAAAATGCACTTCCGGTACGAGGGTGGTGGTACAGGGTCACGTGCAGATGCATCCTCACAGCCTCCTACCTGATGAATATCAGTCAGCGCAGCTATCATCAACTATTGTCTCCGAAACCGTCACCGCGGCCGTGGTTGGTCATAAAAACCACCGGATCAGCGTTCCGACCTAACGAATTCTGTCGTGAGTGAAGCCCTAGTATGCTAAACACGAAGCTATCACTAACCTTCTTGTGGATCGACAAATAAATGTAAGGCCCTTGGAGAAATATCGGGTAGCTCTGGCGAGCGAGACCTCATAGTAAGTACACCGCCAGGGGATTCTGAAGGAAGGCGGCAATAGGAGGGGTATTAGCAGCCCCAGGGGTGCGATAGATTTCTTCTATTTTACGTTTGTCAAAACCTGTCGTTTGACGGTTAATCAGAGTACCGATATGTTACGTGATAACGCTCAACTGAAGGATGAGCTAGTGGAAGGAAATAACGACTATATAAGAAGGATACACTGGTTATTCGGCCTACTTCTTCGCTGCAGTCTACGCTACGCATCCTCAACAATCACCGAGTATCGTACGAATATCTCCTATATAATATCGAAATATCGAGTCTAATTGAAATAGTGTTGTGTGTTACGTTGAAGCAACTTAAGGTAAGGTCTTGATTCTTTCTGTGAAGGCACGAGGTAGTTCAGATGAAAGTCTGGTTAATTAATTTGGTTTTTGAGCTGAGCAGCTCGTCTTTTGTCTATGGTCTGGAATTATTTTATCAAACAAACTCAAGTCTGACTGAGTTACGTCGACTTTTCATTGCTTTTTGGCTATAATCTATCGCTTATCGCTTTCTCATAGCTTCTGTTTTTTAATTAGAATGTTAGAGTTATCTTGTGCATAAAATACTGTAGAAAATACCTTTTCCTGGAGTACCCCGAGTGAAAATAGGGTAGGCTAAGGCTCAGACCTCGCGTTACAGTTCAATTTGTTATCGCTAATTTGTGATAGTTCAGTATGAGGTATGGTCAATTTATATGTAAAAAATTATATATAATTATCAAGGTGGTTCATCTTGAACCGGTATTTTTTTTCGTCTTCCGCCTGATAACTCGGTGCCAAATTCGGAAGAAAAATTCTCCCTAAATTGCAGAGCATAAAAAATAGCTATTTATGTATCAAGTCCGAAAAGTGTCACAATCCGGTATGGGTAATTTCTATTATGAGCCAATCGAGTACGCGGTGTCACAGGAGAACAAGTGCGAATTTATCGCTCGAGCGTGTTACGTGCGCAACGTTTGAAATCCTCCAAAACTCCAAATTCTTTCTATTAATTCATTTTGGATCATCTTTTGAAATCAGATAAATATTCTTTGCTCCATAAACTAACTTCATTTCTTTTCAACGCGCAATAGTTACTCTTTTTATTATCGAACGTGATTTAGAACGCAAAAGCAGACCATAATGAAATATAATATTTTAATGTAACAAATATTTATTCCTTCTTGAAACGGCTATAAGTCACGTAGGAGTAGATAACGGCGAGGCAAGACTGGAACCCCAGTATTGCTGACTCTTCGATTTAACACTTCTAAAGTAGTGTACGTAGGTGTAATTCGCTCTCTCTCTAATTTTCCATAATTAAAAGGAAAACTAAGCTATATGATAAATAGAACAATAAGGTACTAAATTGGGCATCACTAGAATTTAAAGAGCAATCGAATGAGCCATAATTCAAGTATAAGATCAAATTAATAATGCAGTTTGAATATATTCAAACTGAGCTAGTGTGAGTAGACTGGGGTGGGATCAAAATTCCGAATTCGAAAAGCTCTGAACGGCTGAATTTCCGAATTTATTTCAGACGAACGAAAAATTTCCGAAGATTTTGACTCAGAAAATATTTCTCATATGAGTTTAAAATTTACGAGAGTGATAAGTTGGACGGATAAATTGCCAGAAAGAGTGTGATATAGACTAAACAAGTGCCGAGAAGTAATTCATGCTCATAACGAGATGATGTATTTTTTAACATCCGAAAGATCAAGTACACGAAATTATGGAGCTGAAGGACTAAAGCCTTGAGCAGGCAAGATTTGTAAGATAATTACTCCGAATTGGAAATATGGATAGCTAGAAATACAGAAATTCAATATTCGGAAACAATAAATTCACGAGGGTCCAAAAATCCGAAAAATAAAAGTCCGTAAAGTTCAAAAATCCGAAAGTTCTGCACATCGGAGAGTTGATAATCTGAAAATTAGCTTGGATATAGAATTTCCGACCAGGGCTGGATTCCAACACCTTCGTTATGATCACTCAATTTATTATTTCATTTGCTTGATTATTTCTAGCACGCGGATTCTGGCCAATCAGAGCGCGGTATTTGATGACGTGAAGGACATCCCAATTCGTTATTATACTGATAATTCACCTATAGCTTCTGATAATTTACCTCTAGCTTTGCAAATGTTTTTATAACTGTCAAATACCGTGATGAAAGTCAGAGAACATCGTGAATAATTTCTAGTTTTTTCTAACCTGCCGCTCTCCGCTTGGCCAAATCCGAATGCGAAAAATAATCCGTCGAATACCACTCGACCTTCAAAATAAATCGGTTATTACTACTCATAATTTTCTACGAAACAATAATTATTTTATATCTTCCTTCTATCACGTCAGAACTTTATAAAATATGAGCTATACAAAAATATAAGCAAAAATAAACAAAAGCTGATTGTTTGTTATTTTTCAATCGAACCGAATAATAATATTGAAAATTACATCAGATGTTACGGAACAAACCAATAGTTTTAGCCAAATGTACAGTAATGTTCATCGATGGTGTCCCCGTAGCTCACTATTTTTTCCAGAATCGAGTTTTACTTCTATGAATATTTTATTTACCCGTGACCAGTGGAACCTTCAGGTTGTTAGGAATATGACAGCTGCGTGTTGGAGCAGAGTCACGAAGTAAGCCACCGGTCATTGGCGAATTAAATATTTGTAGAAGGGAAATTTGATTTGAAAAAAAGCTAGGAAAAATAGTGACTTCGTATTGTATGTACATTTTCTATTTTGTATAATATGGGGCATCCTGCTTCAACCTCGGGCAGTAATCTTCACTGCAGGGATTGCTTACAGTTTGAACTGATTATGCAACTAAATATATATTATCAAGTGATTATACAATGTTGGAGAAGAAGAATTGAATTTTCGGAGTTGATAAATCTGTACGTAACGGAAAAATTTGAATCTAAATGTGTAGTAACATCAGAATCACAGATGCAAATGACTGCAGAAAGTTGATTTTATTGCATCGTTGTTGAGGTAATGAAATGTGCCGTAGCGAGAACCTGCAGATTCAATGGATCTTCGATAACACTATCTAGGCAAAATCGATCAGACAAAATACTTTCTTATAGTACCTATAACCAAACTCAGTTAAATTATACGTATTCCATAAATCCTACCGCTATAAAAAAAAAAAAAAAAAAAAAAGACAGACCCCGCATGATTAAAATCAAAAGCTGAAAAAAAAATTGAGGAATAATAAGACATCAATTTTTGTGAAATGGATTTTTTATTCGTTGAATATTCGTATAATAGCTGTCGTAAGAGTACGGCACTTCGGACACCGCTTTGGATTTTGTTCCATAACCCTCGATGCACAATTTTGGCAGCAGCAATTATGCCCGCACGGTATAAACCCATGGGTTATATCTGCTGTCAAGCAGACTCCGCATTTTGATACTGTAAAAATATAAAAATCTTCAGCGTATATAATGATTATGTGGGACATGATGGGTGAAATGGACTGTATAACTTCTTTGTTTCTTCATAAAAAAAATACTTCAGTTTTTGGACAAGCCTGCGATTGATATCTCGATACGAAATGTAATTATACAAATAAATAAATCGGATATTCACCTCCGATTGTTCATCATAGCCCGAACACTGTCGTCCGCTTCCACGCTCCGAAAAGTGCGGGCAAGAGCATGCAATTCCATCATGCGGAGGCAAGAAGGACGCGTACTCTCGGCTACATAATGCAAGCATACGACAACGTCCGAACCAGATTCACAGATTAAGAGTCATTAGTGTTTACATACATTTTTTGTTCAAATTACTTTTCTTATTGTAACGTACACTACACTATATAATATAAATACATAAACTCTGAAAAACTGTGTGAATACGGAAAGTGGATAATTAATTCTGAGTGTTAACAATAGCTCGAACACTGTCGTCCGCTTCCACGCTCCGAAAAACGCGGGCAAGAGCATGCAAATCTACTATGCACAAACACAGCAGATGCGTGCTCTCGGCTGCATAATGCAAGCATACGACAACATTCGAACCAGATTCACCAATTAAGAGTCATTCGTATTTACATAAATTGATTCTTTAAATTACTTTTCTCATTGTGACGTAGACTAGGGTGGGTTGAAGTGAAAAAAAATTTTTTTTTTCTTAGCATGGGGGTAGAATTTGTACATTATAAAGAAAGAAAATTTTTCGAAAAAAAAAAAATTTTTTACTTAACATCTTGAGGTAGCCCACTCGTTTGTTAAATAAATATTTAATCAAATGGGGTAGTTCCAACGGGAAATACTTTTTTTGGTCCAAAATCGTGGAAAACATGTAAAATTTGTAGAATGTGATTTTTTTTTTTTTACTCAACTTCCATTCTAATACAAAAGAAAGTGCATTTCATTTTTTGAAATGAACTGAAATGCACTTTCTTTTGTATTGAAATGAAAGTTGAGTAAAAATAAATAACGTTCTACAATTTTAACATGTTTTCCACGATTTTGGACCAAAGAAAGAATTTCCCGTTGGAACTACCCCATTTGATTGAATATTTATTTAAAAAACGAGTGGGCTCAAGATGTTGAGTAAAAAAATTTATTTTTTTCGGGAAAAATTTTCTTTGTTTATAACGTACAAATTCTACCCCCATGCTGAGAATTTTTTTTTTTCAACCCAACCTAACGTACACTACATTATATAATCTAAATACATGAAGTTTGAAAAACTGTGTGACTACGGAAAGTGGATAATTAATTATCACTGTTTGCAATAGCTCGAACACTGTCGTCCGCTTCCACGCTCCGAAAAGCGCGAGCAAGAGCATGCAAATCTACTATGCGAAAACACAGCAGATGCGTGCTCTCGGCTGCATACTGCAAGCATACGACAACATCGGAGCCAGGTTCATCGAACAATCCAGAATTTTGATTATTAAGCCGCACGGTTAGAACACTGTCGTCCGCTTCCACGCTCTGAAAAGCGCGGGCAAGAGCATGCAATTCCATCATGCGGACGCAAAACGGACGCGTGCTCTCGGCTGCATAATGCAAGCATACGACAGCATCCGAACCAGGTTCAGCACTGGATAGTTTTTACTTATATTTGTAGTCGCTCAACGTATTTCCCACTACGTAATTGAGAACAGGTTTTTCGAACGCTCATATACATGTACAAACAATGAAGTTATTACCAGGAATTTAGAGTATATAATGATTGAAAAATATTGTAAAATAAATCCGTAAAAATCGTGGTATTAGATACGCTTGTAGTAACATCACATGTGAAAAATGCGAAATAGATTTACTATATTATACCTATACTATAGCAAATATTATTCCGGAATCTCATCAACCACATTTGAAGTTATTGCTCAAGTCTGTATAAACAATCAAAATCTACAATCGGTAACGTATTTATAAGCATTGATATCAATAGTGGATTATCTAATGAATGTCATTACTGCATACAATAAAAAAAAAAATAATCACTGTAAAAATTGAATCCCGAGAATCCATATTTACTGACAATGGGCTATTCCGCGTCAACCGGATAAGTCATCTCTCAGATATTTTTTTAATTTTGCATGTCGATTGTCCTTGGGGAGTTAGATTTTTGTGCCAAAGGATTTTTCAATTAGTGCAAAATTCGTTGAGTTATTTGCATAAACAAATTCGAGCAAGGTCTTTTTCAAAAATTCATAACTCCGCCAAAAATCATGCTAGACTCAATTTTTTTTTTTCAGCTTACGCGGAAAGATTCATAGAATGTAAAAAAAAATATGTACTCCGTAAAAAGTTTGTTTATCCATTGTTTATTTAACAATTAAGTTTTCAAAGATTTTTAAAACAGTGAGCAACACGACCAAGAAATGTTTTTTTAATTCTGACATGTTCCTTCAACTATACTACAACCTGTGAATTAATCCCAGAGATGTGTTTTTTTTCGTTTTCGAGTAAAAAATCATTGAAGATGTCGATGCGCATGAAATTGCGGCGCGCCGAGTCTCTACGTAATGGCGGGCGGCCAGTTGCCGTCCACCGCTACTCCGCGGTGGCGTCGCAGCGTTGGTTTAGAGTCATTTTCACGATGTAGGACATGATTGAAAAATCTGAAAAAAATACTGTACCTTCACAAGGCCTGCTCGAAGCGATGAGTGAAGTTTCAAGAATGTGTTTTCCACCGTTTTTCTATTACAGAGATTCAAAATAACGGTTACATACCATGAGACTGCACATAAATAATAATAATAATTACAAAACTTGCTACTTATTTGGGTACTCATAATCACCCCCGAAGATATGTGGAAGCTGCGAAATGAATGCACTTACAATTATATATTTTATACAAATAAATCGCTTATTCTATGGATAAAATCTATTAATCTTTGATCAAACTGGGCATTAAACTTAGAAATGTGAGCAATCTCTGTAACAGAAAAACGGTGAAAAACACATTCTTGAAACTTCACTTATCGCTTCGAGCAGGCCTTGTGAAGGTACAGTATTTTTTTCAGATTTTTCAATCATGTCCTACATCGTGAACATGACTCTAAACCAACGCTGCGACGTCACCGCGGAGTAGCGGTGGACGGCAACTGGCCGCCCGCCATTACGTAGAGACTCGGCGCGCCGCAATTTCATGCGCATCGACACCTTCCATGATTTTTTACTCGAAAACGAAAAAAAACACATCTCTGGAATTAATTCACAGGTTGTAGTATAGTTGAAGGAACATGTCAGAATTAAAAAAACATTTCTTGGTCGTGTTGCTCACTGTTTTAAAAATCTTTGAAAACTTAATTGTTAAATAAACAATGGATAAACAAACTTTTTACGGAGTACATATTTTTTTTTACATTCTATGAATCTTTCCGCGTAAGCTGAAAAAAAAAATTGAGTCTAGCATGATTTTTGGCGGAGTTATGAATTTTTGAAAAAGACCTTGCTCGAATTTGTTTATGCAAATAACTCAACGAATTTTGCACTAATTGAAAAATCCTTTGGCACAAAAATCTAACTCCCCAAGGACAATCGACATGCAAAATTAAAAAAATATCTGAGAGATGACTGATCCGGTTGACGCGGAATAGCCCATATACGTTATTAAACTTTATAAGTATTTCCGTCCTCCTTTTTCTCTCTTCTCGTGGTTATCGCTCCCTTGCACGTGAGTGCGAAGTATATATATGTACTAATAAGCAATAATATGACAGGCTATAATTCAATAAATGCACTTTTTCCGAATAAAATTGTTCAGACGTGTATGCAATATTAAAAAGCGAGTTCCTTTCATTTGAATCAGGATTACTGATACGCTGTAATTCTGTTTATAAAACGTCCCAATTATATCTATTCGCAAGGTTCAATGTTTGTTTTCTAATTTTTTTCGTTGCTTTGGTTCATAGTCAAGATCCGGCATATGAATATTTTGAATATTAACCAACACCAGGATTTATAATAAATCTATTTCGCATTTTCATTAAATCTGTAATGTTACCTCTGTTTCTTGTCCGTGTTCTGCGTCTTTTATGTCCGTACGGTCGCACTTGTCCCTCTCCAGCTTGGGCATTCCTTTGTCGACTTCGCTTTTTACGCGAATTTTTCTTTCTGCTAGATGACACTGTGAATGATGAATAAACTAATCAGATAGTTACAAATTTGTATGTTCCACAAATGATTTTTCGTTGATTACTCGATTTTCAAATCGTACTTGTCACTATTGTACTATACGTATACCTAATTGTATATTCGCAATAGTATTTATTCTTATTATTTATTACGATAAATGTATTACCGTGCTGACTTGGAACGCGAACTGCTGCAGCAGATGGTCCTCCTTCATTATGAAGCAAAACATATATTAGGGGTCTTCATAATTACATTTCAATCATTGTACTGTACTTCAGACTAAATGTTAATTCTGCAATTCCATGTTAGAAAGCTTGAATATTTCGTTGTTACCGTTGTTTATTGATTCGACTGGATTGACATCAAAGTTATCGGCCGGATCAAGGTCAATCAATATAACTTCAGGTTCTATTATTGAAACAAAACAGATAAAAAATTATTCTAAACAATCACATGTAGTGAATATCAAAATCACCGATTTCAACAAAATAGAAAATTACCTAATCGTTCTTGCGGAGCTTCTGGCTCGAACGTTATAGGCAACCTTGCCTGTCCGTTATGGCTACTGTCCTCAATATCAATTATTTCTAAGTCTAGATCCGGTTTTTTCGATACCAAAAAAAAAAACACAATGATATGGATCAGCAAATAACACAATAATTTTACATCAAACAATAATCATACCATAAAATAACACTCAAAACTGATTTTTTTTAAGTTAATCACCTGAATCATGATGCGACGGCTCATCTTCCTGGACTTCCATGATCTGATCCGAGCCCTGATCTCCTTCTACGCATATTAACAACCATACCGTGAAATTACATGCTAAAATCTATCCCAATAATTTTTGTTTTCAAAACAAGTGAATTTTTCTTGTAATAAATTTTTACACAGATGCCTTTCTCGTGTTTACAAGTACTGAAAGTAATCTTATCAAAAATTTCTTAAGAACGAAAATAATTTCAATGTTCTGTGATGTAAGTGCATGCGCAAGGAACTTTTGCCAGCGGTACACAGTAAATCTTCCCCCACACCCCTCAAATGATATGATTTTTTCCAGTTCTGAAAATGTTTGCTTCACTATGACATTTTTATAGCTACGTTTGAGTCATAATTTATTGACCTCACCTCTTTGAAGATCAGATGCCATGAACGTTGATATAATATTTTGACACTAGCTCAAAAAAAAAAAAAAAAAAAAAAAATATCGGGTAAAATGAAATTAACGTGATTAGGAATGTATTTACCATCTTCTGGTACGGGCTCAATAGCCTCGGATGCTTCAGAATTATCAAACTCTGGGTCGGAATCTATGTCTGAATCTGGAAAAAAGTGATGACATTATTTTTCTGATTGAACGTCTAGATATAAAAACTAAGAAATATTGCCACCCTGATGTAGATGATTTTGTCTATTCTCTGTACAATTATATATTTTGTAAATTACCATGATCTGGTACTGGCACTGCTGGAAGAACATTATCAGCGTCAAATGCATTGGAAGGCGGATGTTGAAATACCTCCCGGTTGTAATCAGGATCATCTTCAAGAATAGTACAAATAATCAGATACATCATTGACCTCAGCTTCACTCGCTCAAAAAAAAAAAAAAAAAACTGTCGGGTAAAATGAAATTAACGTGATTAGGAATGTATTTACCATCTTCTGGTACGGGCTCAATAGCCTCGGATGCTTCAGAATTATCAAATTCTGGGTCGGAATCTATGTCTGAATCTGGAAAAAAGTGATGACATTATTTTTCTGATTGAACGTCTAGATATAAAAACTAAGAAATATTGCCACCCTGATGACGATGATTTTGTCTGTTCTCTGTACAATTATATATTTTTTAAATTACCATGATCTGGTGCTGGCACTGCTGGAAGAACATTATCAGCGTCAAATGCATTGTGAGGCAGATGTTCAAATATCTCCCGGTCGTAATCAGGATCATCTTCAAGAATAGTACAACTAATAAGATATATTGTTTTTGGAACGTTGAAGGGTAGGGGATACTGAAAACTGCCCATCTATTGCTATTTCCGAATCAGATAAACCAATTGCTATTTTCAAATAAAATTTAACACACGTTAGCCATCTCAAAACATAGACATTGTGCAAATTTCAAGTCATTTGAAACAATAAGTACAGAGTTACTCCTCATAATGCTTCTGAAATAGCCTTTCTTTGAAAACCTCCCATGCGTCTTAATTATTCTTGAATCTTGCTGGGCTTGCACACACATATTTTAGGATGCGTAAGCCACAAACCCACGTTGGTTTTTAGAGATAGCTCCGATACTTAGCTTTTGATAATTTTTTTTATGAAAAAGAAAAAATGCAATTTCAATTATTTTTCCTCAAATCCGTAATTTTGTCTCGATTTCCGAAATCTAACGTGAATTTGTAGCTAGTGCGTGTAGAAATGTACCCTGAAAATTTCAGATGTCTTCCACAAAAACTCAGACGCATGTGACTTTTTCAATTGGCGAGAACATAGTGCATGAGATGGATCGCTGTAAATTTTTTTTTCAAATTATTCACAAAATTCAAGATTTTCATTACTGCATGAACCAAACTAGTTTCAGACGAGATTGCCAATAGTTTTGGAGCATGTGACGTTAAACAAAAAATAGCTTCTACAATATTGGAGTGGAATTCACATTTCCATCATGCGTTTCAGAAATTACGATTCCAAGGAAGTTGGAAAGCATTATAAAGGATATGAATTATCACAACTTGACAAAATTTCAACATTTATATTCTGGCAGTTCGGTTGATATAAACTTGGTCTAGTCGAGTCCAAGCAATTTGACCTGCGAGCAGTAAATCGTGCGGTTGATGACTTGTAAATCTGGTTCTGTAAAATATATACAAACCTTCGGAAAAATATTGATTTGCTATATAAATTTCAATGCTCATCTCTGGTGAAGTGTGTGACCAAAAACTACAATATGATTTCCAACCGTAGAAAAACATATTTTGGAGTTGTTGTCTTATGGGAATATACACACCTTGAAAATGATTTTTTCAAAATCACTGCTAGAGAAAACATTCTAGTGACTCAGTTCTCTCACAGTTGTTTCGTGCTATTTTGATACATAGTCCATGATTTTCCCAGATTTGACGTCCTCCGCTGAACATAAATTTAGTCCATCGAAGAAAAAGTAGTTGTCGCAGGGTACAGGCTGCTGCATTGCATGAAACATTCTGTATGAAAGTAATTTAGGGGCGTACCAATAATATTTTATGAAGTCAAGTTCTAGACATAGAAATTTTTGACTGTAAGACTTTTTTTTCCATCGTTTTGGAAAACATATTTTACAATCAAAAATGTCTATGTCCAAAACTTAAATACTACATGAAATATTATTGGTTTTCCCCTAAATTACATTCATACAGAATATTTTCTCCAAATTTGAAGAAATTTCATGCAACGCAGCAACCTGTACCCTACGACAACTACTTTTTCTTCGATGGACTGAATTTTTGTTCAGCGAAGGACATAAAATCTGGAAAAATCATAAACTATGTATCAAAATAGCACTAACCAACTGTAAAAAAACTGAGTTGCCAGAATGTTTTCTCAGAGCGTAGCAGTGACTTGAAAAAAATTATTCTTTATTATAATTTTTTCATCTCACGCGAATCACTTGAGTGTGGTAGCTTGATGGAAAAATGCATCTCAAGTTACCTATTTTCACAAATTGAAATGGCAATAACCGAAATATAGGAAAATGAGGAACTTCTACTGTAATATCATACGTTTTATTGAGTAAACGGGGCATGATAGATTTTTTTCAGCTCAAGGATTTGTGTACGTATAGATAAGGGTTCAAATAACACTTTTCCGTAAAAAAAAACCGAACATCGATTTTTCTGAAATTTTGGCACTCAAATTTCAGTATCTGCTACCCTTAAGAAGCTGTACATTTCGTGACTTTACATCAAATGATACTTCTTACTTCCACCAATTTAATATAGATTAATCTACTTACCAAAATTCATGTTTGCTGCGGCTCCCTCCACCGCCACCTCCACCGCATCGTGTAAGGGATCCCGTGGAATGCGCATTATCATTTGCGAGACATCCCCTTTCAACATTGCTGCCTTGTCTACGAACTCGGTCGGTGTAATCTCGTTAGATTGCAACTGTAGCCACGCTGATAAGATCGAAATAAAGTGTAATTAAAAATATTTGTAGGCCTTGTCGTTTTTCAATTGAAATAGACAAAGGCATAAATACAAACCCTTAGTCAACTCCTTTCGTTTATATATAGTCGAATTGCGTGGATGCCGTCTAATGGTCCTGCCGAGTCTCAAACTCTGTATGTCCTCCCTCGCATTGGACGTCAGTCTTATGAGTTTGGCTGTTACAGTAATTTGACAATATGTAAACACGTTCGAGAACTAGCAATCGTCGAGACTATAACAAAACATGAATTGAACTAGAAATGATGAAAATCGCTAACTCATAAAGATCCAGGCGCTCGGATGTTTTCCCAACTTAGCGGCTAGGATGCTGTTGTAGGACTCTATAACGTTATTGGTCCTTCGTGATAGGCCAAATACGCTGAAACCAGCTGGCTTTACCACCCTTAACCACTGACGCTCGTAATACGTCAAGAAACTCGCCATTCGACGTCTTAGGTCCAATGATGCATTGGTTTTCAGTTCAAAGTATTCCTGCTCAATCAGTGGTGCCGGTAGATAAGCCAGAGCCATTAGTTTTTTGACAAATAATTTGCCGGTTTCGTCGTTCCTTATAACTGGCGTGAGGCGTAGGGTTTTAATTTTTTTCTGCAGGGCCTGATTTAATTAAACCAATAGTAGTAAATAAAAACAATAATTATCAAAAAAATATAGTATTATAGGAAAAAAGAGTACTCTGTCGTAATGCACATTGCAGCCTACGACATGTGCATTCGAAAATATGCGGCTGCTAGCATTTCTCAGTGCACTCAGAAAAATAATTCGTTGTTGACAATAAAATCGTTTTGTTAGCAATGTTTTGGTTGACTCGACCAAATTTCGATTGTCTGAACCAAAATGCTTTATGAGCTGATCTAATTCGCTATTTTCATTTTGTCATCAGTAACGAATAATTTTGTTGAATATTTATTGTTACGTGAACAATATTTTTTGTTGGATGTGGTGGCATGCGCATATTCACAAATCAGACTAAGCGCGATCACTCTTGCCCATATACCAGAAAGTTGCCGGTATTCGTGAGTACAGCACGTGGCTGCGGAATTGTGCCTTGTGAATTGATTAATAAAAGTTAAAACATGGATATCGAACCGCGTAAATTCTTGAAATCATGTGGGCTAGAACATTTTATTGTGTTTACGTATCTAGGCCCGAAAAAGCGCGATTCTAACCTCACTTCGCTCGGTGATATTTATCGCTCCCCTTCGGCTCGGTTTATAAACTCAAAGTCGTCGGAAAATAGTTCATCAGCCTGATGACATAATGTACTTTTAATTGGGATAATGTTAAAATTGAAATAAAAATTTTAGAGAACGAAATATATTCTTGTTTTACTGGTCAAGTTTTATACACATGACTATTTTTCAGGCACTTCATAACAAAATGTTCTCTTACCAGTAACAAAAAGAATATTTCGATTCAGTACACTAAACAGAACGTTTTGTTATGGTTGCAAATAACCATTTTGTTAGCAGTACCATTTCTCCAGTGCTGTAAACAAAATGAGATTTGTTCCGTTAACAAAAAGTGATAACAAAACTTTTTGGTCACAAGAACAAAATATTTCTTTGACCAAATAGTAACAAACGATTTTTGTTGGAGCAACAAAAATTTTGTTGTGTCAACCAGACTTTTTTCTGAGTGTGCTTGCTCGAAGTCCGTCATAATAATCGCCACGGATTCGCTATTAACCAAATGGTTTTTCATTGCCGTCAATACAGCTGTGTACCCGCACTCGGTCTTACTCGACATCAAGATATGAATAAACGGTATGGCCTAGAAATATTTGATTCAAGCAATACCAGGTATTATAACTGTACTATATACCTTCGAAAAGGCGCGTTGAGATTCAATACATATATCAACTTTATTTTCTTACGTGATCGTATTTGACACCTAACACAGATACGAGTTGATAGACCCCGGTCACGCGTGGGGTAGTTTGAAATGTACCGTCGATAAATATTTGGGATACATTTGAAAATTCATGTTCAATGAACGCCTCGTCATATATCAGGACGTGTAACTTCCCATCGCGATCGTTAACAGTCTTACATTCAAGACGGCCCCTGTCGTACTCCAACAATCTGCGATTGTCGGCATCTTCCAATTGAGCAGCCATTACCTGTAAGCTCTCTGGGCACGGCGGGTAAAAACTCCGTCTCCAACACTTAAGGGACCTTTTAATGCTGTGGTAAGGTTCCTGTACTTTTATCTCTATCGGGTACCTATTCGAAGAGTTTAATTACAATAACAGTAACTATTAAGGCCCATCCCTAATCGCCCGTCTCCTTTTGGTCGAAATGTGTCACATTTCGATAATTATCCGAGCCCAGGCTCCGAAAACGCAAAAAGCCAACGCTGCGCAAATTCAAATCCAATTCCGAACACATAGGAGAGAGTGAGGCAAAGAGGGCAGCGGGGCAAGGAGGGCAGCTCGGCCGAAAAACAAGAAATTCTTCGAAAATTTTCGACTTTTTTTTTCAACAAAAACTGTTTTGAAGATTTTTTTTTTTTTGGAATTCAATTTTGAAAATTTGGCCGAGGTGCCTTCTTTGCCCCGCTGCCCTCTTAACCGCGCTCTCCCTTACGTCCAAAAAAAGGTTCGTTTCATGCGAAAATAGAGTCTACAGATGGTTTTTACGTTGGTCGAATTCGATTTTCTCTGCGTGTACAGGAATTTGAAAATTCAAAATAAAGGGCCTACGTTCTCTCTCACTTACGGAGGTGAGACGAGGCTGAGTCAGTCGCTCACCAACTGTTATGAAGCATAGATAAGACCAATACAGTGGCTTGGCTAGCGAGTCGAATTCAAGTGAATAGCTCTGAACCAATTTATGTACAACATGCTCTATAACGCATAGTTAAAAAAAATAAATTAGATCAGTAATCAATAAATCATACTGTGTAGTGCACTTATTTTCCTGTCTTTAACAGACCATCCTAACCCGTATACAGTCCACTATTCGCATCAGCGGGAACTCCGATCCAGAATCTCCCACAGCTAACACTGCGAATTACCTAAAATCAATCTGTAGACTCTATTTCCGCAGGAAACGAACATGTTTTTGGACGTATGTATTCGGAATTGAATTTGAATTTGCGCTGCATTGGCCTTTTTGACGCCTGCGCTCGGGGACAACAGACGGAAATGTGACACAATTCGACCAAAAGGAGACGGGCGACCAGGGATGGGCCTCAACAGCCGTATTAGTAACATTGAATATCTGTTGTGAACAGTTAAAAAGAAAGTTATATATTTCTGAAGACACGAAAAAAGTTAGGCAGACAATCCGCACATAATGATGGAATTGGCATCAATTATATACATTATACACCCTGTATATACATACATCGCAGCCACCGTTTCATAGACTTCTCTCAACTTCCAAAAATTCCGTTCTAGCGCAGACTTCAAAGCATGCCTGAAATTAGCTCTCATTTGAGCATTGTGATCCTCGTAGCAGATCAGCGAATGCTCACGTAGATTAAGTATGTCACTACAGAACTTCGTCTTACACCGCAAGAAGCTGTAATAAAATTTTCTGATTTAACACTGACGAGACATGTGGAAATGCGTGACAAAGAGTTGCAGTGAAAATAACTTTGCTAAGTTCATTATTTTGACATGTTTCATGATATTTCGGCCATTCCGGGCACGATTTCGTGAAAAGGATATTTGCGCACCCCATGGATATGTGATGGCGCGGCAGGCTTACGGCTAATTATGCAACTGTTATAAGAACTATTAATAATTTTAGTTTGAACTTTGATAGTAATTTACTTTGTACGCTACGAGAAAAAAAAAGTTTAATAGTACCATCCGACATTCAGGCGGTTCCACACGAAAAGAGCAGGCCCGGAACAAGCAGTCGCGATACCTAAGGCTACTCTGCAAAAAAGGTGGAATGTAGATCCAAAAGATGAAATTCAAAGAGCGGTGACGGAGAAACAGACTAAATTCGGGCGCGGGCTCTTTATAAATTACAAAGGGAAGTTTACGTATAATGTAAGAAAAATTATATCCTATGTTGAAAAATTGAATTCTGGAAATTCAAGGGCCAAAAATTTCGAGGGTCTAAGGCTATAGCCTCATTAGCTTTATAGTTAATCCGGGCCTGGAAAAGAGTGATTCAATCAGGTTCAGCACTGTGCTTCAGTCTTTCGAATTTACACGTCAGTTGTCGTCAGAATTAGAAAATGATATTTTTCCGCTTCATTGTTCAGCAAATTGTTGATATTTTATTAGATTATAAGTATTTTATACAGCGTGGATTTAGTATTCTTTTTTGTCAAATGAATCACAACTTTTTTAACATTGATGCCAAGGGAGCAATCATTTATTGATTCAGATGTAAAGTATGAGAGTGCAGTGAAAAATAAATGTTGAATTGGTTAGATCTTTGAATTACGCGATGAGTAATTAACGATGAGGAATAAGATTCTTCTTGTTGTAAACTTCATGCTAACTCAATTAAGTATGCCCGCATCGCACAAAAGCACCCACAGTGTTTCCGCAGCGGAATATCGTGCACCCGCCAACCGTCTGTAGCACTATCACATACCTGTACATATGAATGCTATCAATATATGAAGAAAATAAATAAAGATTAAGTGCAGCAGGTTATTGTCAAAATAATACCGGATGGGTAATACCGACACAAATGTGTAACTCCAATACGTATATGCCTTACATATAATAAAGCGCGTAGGGGCCATTGGGCCCGTCGTCGTAATTAACCCTAGAACTACGAAGCGAGGTATATACGGGGCAGGGCCGGATTTAGTATTGTCGGGGCCCCTAGGCAAAATTTTGGTGGGGGCCCACTCGGGCGCCCCGATATTCTAAAATTCAATCAAAATGCTATGGTGCATTGACCGTCATCATAAATTTGAACTGAAGCATATTTTACCAGAAGTTCACTAAAATATTTCGGGACTGGGGTGAAAATAAAGTAATGCAATATTTCAAAATTTGAAATGAATAGTTTTCAATATTATCAACTAATGGTTGTAGAGAAAAATGTCTTAGATGGAATTTGTTGGGTTTTGAGGCGCAAATTTGATAATAATATGAGTTTTAAAGTTTTATAGGGTTCTATGGAATTTTTATAAGAAAACTTCAGTTTTTCGAATAGAAACCTCTATTTTTCAGTGCAGATTCATAATCTACAGCAAAAAAAATACAATACTTTCATGGAAGGCTTTTTTTCTAAAAGTTCAATTTCTAATCTTTTTTTTCGAAAAAAAATTTCTAACAAAAATATAAGGTAAAAGAATAGTACATTGTACAACAAGGGGGGGAAATTGGTAATTTCCAGCGAGTGCAACGTCATCACCTTATCTAGAACTGACCCTCCCTCCCGTGTTGCACACCGTTTTTTTCGCAACAAGTGCATGTATAGCCCTTTCTTTCGAGCATGTTTCTTGTGCATTTACACACAAAATTACATCGATTAAAAAAAGGATAGTATCCGATAATTCATGGAGAATAGTAATTTATGTACCGTCAAAAACGAGATTTGAAACCAACGTGCAAACTAACGGTTGCGGGGGGGGGGGGGGGGGGTCAAAGGGCGAAGCCCTGGTAGGGGGTTCGGGGGGCGAAGCACCCTGACTACAAAAAAAAAATTTGTTCTTCATAGAAAATTTTGCATCAAAAAATGCATATTTATAAACAAATATGAAACTCAATTTTTCTCATTTCTTCTACGTATACTGTAACGTTGCGGATTGGCTGAATCGTTATATTTTTAAGACAAGCCGTCCGTCGGGTTCGAAAAAGATGAAGGTTTTTATCGTTAACTAAATAATGAATAATTATGGACTCCTCGGTACTGCGGGTGGGGAAAAGATAGGTAATGCCACACAAAAAGCCACCTAACACAGATTTTTATTAATTCTTCGAATTCCTACGCTAAACAATACTTCTCAGGTCTTTCAACCGCCAAAGCTTTTTATATCACAAAACCCAAGGTTTTGCCGACCTCCACTGAACCAGGTGGTATTTCGAGCCAGCGGTCCCTACTATTGCGAATTTAACTCTATCTTGCAGAACCAGGATCCTAGATCCGAGCCTGCGTGTCAGATTCAGAATCACAACAACTGGCCCTCGGATACAGGTCGCTTAGACCGCAGCCGTACGCATCTGTTGATGTTCTTCTGATCTCTAATTTGGCCTTCGTGTGGTAGCTAATCTGCAGGATAAAGATACAGAAATGTCAGGCAATACTCAGTAAGCTTCGTGAGAAATAGTATTTTATGTGGCATGGCCGTAAACCAAGTGTTTTTGGCGAGGATAATGATTTCAGTACGAGCTAAAGGCGAGCCGAAGGCGAGCCGGAAGCGAGTGCTGAAATCATTATTCGAGTCAAAAACGGTTTACGGGCGCGCCCCATACGATATTTTTTTCGACATAGGCATGAAAAGTCACTTTGACGCCTGTTGAGATTCGCACTTGATACAACGAAGAGTGAGGTTATGGCGGGCGCGATCTGTCGCGCACTCCGGCTGCGCACCGAAACTGCCATAAAAAGACTTTATATGGCAGCTTCGGATTGCGCACTTCGGACTACGCATCAAAACTGCCATAAAAAGACTTTTTATGGCAATTCTGAAATGAGCCGTATAAAGTGCTACTTTACGGATCGAAAACAGGCGTCAAAAAGTGACTTTTCAATGCCTATGCCGAAAAAATTATATTTATTGTTTCTTTTTCTAAGTCACTTATTTCTGCAGTATCATCATACTCAGCAACGACCGGCTTATGTCTTCCAACTCTGAAAATGAATCAAAAGTTATTTAGTCATTAATCAAGGTAAATGAAATTGACAACAACCATTTCTTCAGGGCAAATATACAAATTTATTTACAAGTGTCTCACAAACGCTGAATCTCCTAGATACTTCACTACCCTTTCAACAACTAATTCAGCTTCATCTTCTGTAAGATCTTTCATCCTGTCACTATGTGGTTTGTTGCGTTTAATGACCTGAGTAGAAAGCAACTGCCCGAACACTTCTCCCTCATCAACATCATCTAGGTCGCAAGTATCCACTGATTGTTGACTAACAGGTGTAGCTGAAACTTTTCCAGAATACTCTGATTTTTTTTTTTTTTTTTAGTACCCGAAAAACAAGGATGTTGATCAATCGGTGCCGGATCGTATTGTTTCAAAGCCCTATTGTGTCCATCTTTCCATTGACATCTCTTGTATGTACACGACAACACATCTAAATCGCAGCCTTTTCTGAAATGTCATTGCATGATTTTATGTATAAAAAAAGTATGACAAGATAGTTTCGAAATTTACGTTTATGATTTGAGGTTAGAAATGTACGTACCTGTAATAATATAATAAACTTGCCACAACGTGCTTGCATTTTTCTCCCATACCTGCTTTACAGGAACACTGAACTGACAAAATTTTACCATTATTTGTGATTTTTCCGTTAATCTCATGCGGTCGTTCTCTAAGGTGCGAACTCTGTAGACAAAAGGCGGTAAAACTGACTACGTCCGTATTTAAACTTTCTGCATTTCTGCCACACTTAAGGGGGTATATACACCTTTAGATGGGTTGAATTTCTGAAAAACAATTTTTCTTTTTTTTTCAACTTGAAGACTCTGATGAAATTGAAAAAAATCATCATGTTTGGGGAGGGTTTGACCTTCATTATCCATATCTTAATTAATATATGTATTGTAGAAATACTCATCTTTTTATAAATCCAAATGCGTAGTTTCCTGGCATCGATTTCAAACGCACTTTTTGATGGATCATCTTCTTTCGATTCCGAAGTCTCATGTCAGATATATAAACACTGTGTTTATTCGATAATGGAAATTACTAGTGGTTTGAATTCATAATGAAAGCACGATAATATTTACAAACAAGTGGACACCTAACCTCGAAAAAATGTAGATCGCAGCCATGTGTTCTGTCAATGATCACACTTCAAAAGAATATTGAAAATTGAATATGTGTAAGAATGATAATTACGAAGAATTAAAAGATCACAGAATCAAATTCAAAATCGAAATATATAAAAACGTCATAAAATTGAGTAGTGGTGTAAGTGGTGTTGGCGGTGTTGTACAATACTTATGGCACCAATCTGAGGATTCGCGCGCCACGCCGCGGCGCTTTTTCGCAATCTGGCACTGTCATGGCTGTAACTTTTCAAATCCTCTAGATATTTTGACACCGATTTATTTGCAGGTAGAGTAGGTCACTAGCATTCCAAATAAATTATAAAAAAAAAAACGATTTTTTGAAAATTCAAAGGTGTAGATACCCCCTTAATTAAATGCCCGGCTTCCAAGATTTTTTCTGCATCGACGAAGTTTTTTTGAGCGACATTGGAACCTGCCCAGTCAAAAATTTCACTTATAGAAAGCATTACATTATTAAATTATCTGTCACTCATTGGAAACACATGTATTTATTTTAAATTTGCAACCTAGAGTCAGCCATATTGATTAAGCCACGCCTCCATGTCAGTTCCCAATGGAACAGGAGGAACAACTGGAAAAGACACCCGTAAAAAAGACGGTAATGGCTGAAAATGCTAATACTAGAAAAGATTCGGTGAATTCCGAAGAATCAGAAAGCACAGACGATGAGACTGCGCCGTCGTCGGATACGGATGGTGCATTGGGTAGAAATGACAGATACGCAAAAGTTTGAAATATCCACACATTTTTCACAGACTCTGACAAATCTATCGAAGAGATATTTCTGATTATTATCAAATGTATGATGATTTATGCATTTCTCGACTCGTCATCAGATATAATGTTTCCTGAAAAACTTGATAGCGTACTTACAGGTTTGTTTATAATAATCACAGCTGGAGCATTTGCTGAATGACGGACCTCCACCAAACAAAGGTGATAATCCTCATGCGGATAACGAAACTACACTCCTCTTGAAACGCAAAGTCATTGATTTGGAGACTGAAAATCGAGCGCTCAGGGCGCTGAACTTGAACTTACAAAAAAAATTGCTCTACAACGTGGAAAAAGTTGAAGGTATGAATCACTTTATGTTTTATAATCTTTTTCACGTGTTATATCGAGATTTAATTGGTTTCTACACTAATATAAAATGTGTGCGTGGAATGAATGGAGCGAACGAATCCTATTTATATTCACCTTTTGATCAAAACATTCATTTGTAATGACATAACAACAATACTGTTTCTTATTAACTAATTTCGAACGTTTTTGTTTTGTTCTATATCGAATTCGATAATGATACTTGAAGCCATTATTGCGAACGTCGATGATACAGCCAGAGTTAACATACAGAACCGCATCACACTGGGCAAAGACATGCCGGTTGGGTTTATCGACAATACCAGCAATAAGGTGAGGCACAGTATAAATATATACTTGCAAGCTTGTATGTATATTACACTGATTGCCGTAAGGTGTTGTAGGAAATGTGAAAGTACCTTTATATGGGGCGTTCCATGCCAAATCGATCTGGGTTTGAAAAGAAAAAATGTGCCCACTGAGCCATTGAGAGGTCGCTCTGTATTACTGGTGCATTGTGTTTCGTATTGTAGATCCACGCAGGATTGGGGATTTGGATTGACCGTACCGAGTACGATCGCTTACGACTTCGGCGTAAGCTAACGCCGGCTATATTCATTGCCAGGGTGGCTTGCCTAATATATACCGATAAGGTTATGCGGACCTCCAGCGTGACTGGTACTATCAGCAATGCACACAAAGCGAACAACATTGGTATTGCAAAACCTGCCCTTAATCCAACGAAGTTGAAGGGTGTAATGTGTAAGTTTTATTTTTTGCTTCCATCGGTATTCAAATGATTCAATGCTCATCGTAATTCTTTTGTCTTTGTCATCACTTATTACAGCAATATCGAAGTACTGGATGACGAAGCAAAAACTATCCGTAAAGGAAATCGATAATCATCTTTCCTTTGCAACGATGTATATTTCGAAGAAGATTTCGGATATGAATCGACCACCGAAAACTGAAAAAATCATAACTTCCAAACCATTGGAGTCTCCATCTTCGTTATGGGCCTCAAAATTTTGTCTTTCTTCATAGAATTTTAGAAAAAAAAATGAAAAAGATAAAAAATGCCCGAACCATCAAAACATCCATTTTTCGCTTTCAAATGAGTTTCTAGCAGCCGGGACGGTATCGCGAAATTGCGAAATATTTTTTTTCAAAAAGTTGAATTCAAGACAAATCTATTGACCACCCTGTTTTTATTGATATGACTCTCCAATCCTGAGATATCATCGTTCAAAAATTCTGGGATTCCATAAAATGGCAAATTTCCACTATCGATGCCTCCGGGACGGGGGCTCGAAAAATTCTGAAAAAAATGGAGGTTCCAATTTGGACCTTGAGTGAAGCAAAAAAAAAGTTTCACTCAAATCCGAGGGGGTCAGGTCTGGAAGGTGGTCGAGATGAGCTGGAAACCCCCATATATACGTACACTAATGATCGCGATTATTTCGCGGCAGTGTCTATAAACACAGCAAGGCATATTGCAAATAAGTGCACTGAATAACAACCCGAACAAATCGAGAATTATTTAGGTACATCACGTGTACCAACACTGTGATGGACAAACGTCGCAGTGTCAAGCAACAAAAGTGGCTTATATTCTCGCTCTGGTGCAGAGCGATTGATAAAAGTTGGAACTAATCAACTATGATATTTCCAACTTAGAGGTTAGACATGATAAATTCAGAGAAAATCCCTGTTTGAAAACCACATCGGTATGACGAGCAAACCTTGGTTTTCTCCCTCGCTCTTGTGCAGAGCGATAGATATGCGTGAAAATTAATTCACTATAATGTATCTAATCCGTTAGGATTCCTTCGACAATCAGTCGGGTGGCTCTCCGTTGGAGAGACTTATTCTCGCTCTTGTGCAGAGCGGTTCATGAGAGTGAGACTAGTTCACAATGATATTTGTACCTTATAATTAGACATGATTAATAAACACGAAGGAAATCCCTGTTTGGAAACCCCATCGGTATGACAAGCAAACCTTGGTTGTTCCCCTCGCTCTTGTGCAGAGCGGTTGATATAAGTGAAATGAGTTCACAATGATATTTCTAAAACATAAAGTCAAAAATGAATAATAAATACAGAGAAAATCCCTGTTCAGAATCCCTATTGGTTTGACAAGCAACCTTTGTTCCCCTCGCTCTTGTGCAGAGCTGTTGATACGAGTGAGACTAATTCACTATAATGTACCTAATCCTTTAGGATTCTATCGACAAATAGTCGAGTCGCTCTCCATTGGAGAAACTGAAAGAAAATATCAATTTATGCAGGTTCTATCACTAGATATATGTTCTATAAATCAATAATCTAAATCCGTTTGGATTCTATCGACAATCAGTCGAGTGGCTCTCCGCTGGAGAGACTGAAAGCAAAACATTTCTGTATGCCATTTTTATGACTAGTTTGATATTTTCTAGATCATTATTCTAAATCCGTTTGGATTCTATCGACAATCAGTCGAGTGGGTCTCCGCTCGAGAGACTGAAAGCAAAACATTTCTGTATGCCATTTCTATGACTAGTTTGATATTCTCTAGATCATTATTCTAAATCCGTTTGGATTCTATCGACCATCAGTCGAGTGGCTCTCCGCTGGAGAGACTTATTCTCGCTCTTGTGCAGAGCGGTTCATAAGAGTGAAACTAGTTCACAATGATATTTCTAACTTATAATTAGACATGAATAATAGATACAGAGGAAATCCCTGTTCAGAATCCCCATCGATTTGATAAGCAACCTCAGTTGTTCCCCTCGCTCTTGTGCAGAGCGGTTGACATAAATGAAATGAGTTCACAATGATATTTCTAAAACATAAAGTCAAGAATGAATAATAAATACATAGAAAATCCCTGTTCAGAATCCCTATTGGTTTTACAAGCAACCTTTGTTCCCCTCGCTCTTGTGCAGAGCGGTTGATACGAGTGAGACTAATTCACTATAATATACTTAATCCGTTGGGATTCTATCGACAATTAGTCGAGTCGCTCTCCATTGAAGAAACTGAAAGAAAAACACTAATTTATGCAGGTTCTATGACTGGATATATGTTCTATAAATCAATAATCTGAATCCGTTTGGATTCTATCGACCATCAGTCGAGTGGCTCTCCGCTGGAGAGACTGAAAGCAAAACATTTCTGTATGCCATTTCTATGACTAGTTTGATATTCTCTAGATCATTATTCTGAATCCGTTTGGATTCTATCGACAATCAGTCGAGTGGCTCTCCGCTGGAGAGACTGAAAGCAAAACATTTCTGTATGCCATTTCTATGACTAGTTTGATATTCTCTAGATCATTCTTCTAAATCCGTTTGGATTCTATCGACAATCAGTCGAGTGGCTCTCCGCTGGAGAGACTTATTCTCGCTCCTGTGCGGAGCGGTTCATAAGAGTGAAACTAGTTTACAATGATATTTCTAGCTTATAATTAGACATGAATAATAAACACAAAGAAAATCCCCGTGCGGAAACTCCATCGGTATGACAAGCAAACCTTGGTTGTTCCCCTCGCTCTTCTGCAGAGCGGTTGATATGAGTGATATCGGAATTCTCTGAATTATTACTCGGAGCAAATTAAAATAGTAAAATTTAATGAGTAAGTATAGCTAATGCACTGTGTCTACTGTCTAATTTCACAAACACTTAGTCGAGCTGTTAAGCAACAAGAGTTGAGTCAAAGTTAGTAAGGGATAAATTCGTAAATATGAGTTACTGACAGGTCGGGATCTAGCGGAATGATAGGAGGAAAATGTTTACTTCTGTCTTTCGTTGTATACATACCAGCACGGTTGTTCACAACCCTACTTGCAATGAGTAAGAAGCACAGGCGCGCAAAAAGATTTTGAGGTTAGCGTGAGATGTGGCAGAATGAGCACTATCACACGCGTAGACACTGGAAATAAACTCAGTACGAATAGTAATGAGGTGAACTAACATATTAGCACACGCTTTGTTCGGAAACTTAGTATCCAATTATTTTTTAATTATCATCTTTCACTACAAGCTCTGACCGCTCTGACTGATCTTTGAAGCTCACGTGTTTCCATGTCTCCTAGCGTCGGCTAGTGCGAACTGGTGCGAACGAACACGAAGGCGGGCAAAATGCGTTTATTGCAACTGGTAGAGACTCTCGCTATTTGTTCATATGGTATTTTTAATTTCCCTAGATCTGTCGGATGTCAATAAAGATAATGAAAGTTAATTGGAATGACGGATACGACGGATACGAGCAGACAACATGACCTCAGACTTTTGACAGCTAGCCTAACAGCCGAACCACGGAGTAGAAGGAGACCTATTTTCGAATTGAAAATGGGTTTACGCAATAGGTGGCACTGTTGTGAGTGACCAGTCCCGAACTTTCTGCAAACGCTTGCGCGCGCACTCCGAGGTATATTATGACGTCACTAACTGTATGGTAAATTTTCCCACTCACAGGAAGTCCGCGTTGGCTCGCTGGTAACAGCGCCATCCATTACGTGCAGAATTCGTGCCACTTTTTCAATACAGCGTGTATAGGGAGATATGTCTTCTTCTACTCCATGAGCCGAACATATAGGACTTTATTTCAGATTCGAGGTTAAGGGAGAGATCGATTCGTTGGACAAAAATCCAAACAACACAAGCATACAGCATAACCTCACTCGTCAGACAGTTAGCCAAACATAAGGACTCTATTTCAGGATCAAGTCGTTAGACAAAAATCTCCAAATCCCCATACTACAAGCAGACGACATAACCTCACTAGACTGACAGTGAGCCAAACATAGGGAGTCTATTTCAGAATCGATTCGTTGGACAAAAATCTCCAATTCCCCATACTACAAGCAGACGACATAATCTCACTAGACTGACAGTTAGCCAAACATAGGGACTCTATTTCAGAATCGATTCGTTAGACAAAAATCTCCAATTCCCCATACTACGAGCAGACGACATAACCTCACTAGACTGACCGTTAGCCAAACATAGGGAGTCTATTTCAGATTCGATTCGTTGGACAAAAATCTCCAATTCCCCATACTACAAGCAGACGACATAATCTCACTAGACTGACAGTTAGCCAAACATAGGGACTCTATTTCAGAATCGATTCGTTAGACAAAAATCTTCAATTCCCCATACTACGAGCAGACGACATAACCTCACTAGACTGACCGTTAGCCAAACATAGGGACTCTATTTCAGAATCGATTCGTTAGACAGAAATCTCCAATTCCCCATACTACGAGCAGACGACATAACCTCACTAGACTGACAGTTAGCCAAACATAGGAACTCTATTTTAGGATCAAGTCGTTGGACAAAAATCAGAATAATGAAAATAAATTCGAATGATTATCTACATTTCAGTGGACGGATACAACCATAGGATAAAACTAGGAAACGAGACATAACCTCACATTTCTGACAGATAGCCTAGCATAGGACTTCATCTCAGATTTGTGGTTACGGAGAGAATCTTGCTCGTATATCTATTCCATGCGTTCGACTTCATTTTTATTATTTCGATTTTCGTCCAACGAATTGATCTCTCCGCTAACCTGAAATCTGAAAGAGTCCTATGCTCGGCTAACTGTTAGTCGAGTGAGGTTATGTCGTCTGCTTGTATGATGTGGATTGTTGTCGAACAAATTGATCCTCCATAACCTCAAATCTGAAATGAAGTTCTAGGTTAGACTAGCTGTCAAAAGAGTGAGGTTATGTCTAGTCTGCTTGTATACGTCATTTGAATATACTTTTATTCTTTTGATCTTCGACCACGAAATCGATTCTTCCATAACCTCGAATCTGAAATGAACTTCTAGGTTAGACTAGCTGTCGAAAGTGCGAGGTTATGTCTCGTCTGCATGCATACGTCATTTAAATGTATATTCATTATTTCGATTGTTGTCTCACAAATCGATCCCTCCATAACCTCAACTCTGAAATAAACTCCTGAGTTAGACTAGCTGTCAAAAAAGTGAGGTTATAACCTCTGGGATCTTGTATCTGTTATTCGAATTTATTTTCAGTATATGCATATGTTTTCAACAAATTCAGCGTAATGAATAATACGCATCAAATAAATCAACGATAAATACAATTTTCTCTATCCTATATTCGAGTCTCAGGTTAGCTGTAAGACGAGTGAGGTTATGACGTCTGGGATCCGATATCGATTGTTAATATACGTTACTCATTTTTAGACACATTAGTACGAAAGAAAGGAGTAGATTAAATAAACGAGCAATAATATTTTCTCGTAACGCAAATTTCGAACACGATTTTAACTATCGTTTGTTCGTATGTTAGGTTAGCTGTCAGTCAGGTGAGGTTAGTCGTGTGCGATCCGATATTCAATATTTGTGTTTCTTGCCAAGCGCCGTCAAGCGGGAGCAGCAGGAACCAACATCTTATACGTAGGGTGGCAAAGGAAACCTTCACTAGCGCTGCTGCTCGGCTTGCAAGTAAACTGGCTACAATTTCGGTACAGCTGTTGTGATCTCAACTAAATGTCGATACGGGTAGTGATCTCAACTGAATGTCGGTTCTTTTAGTTTTGAGTAACGGAGAATCGTCAATTCTCAGCCATTTCTCCATCAAATGACACGGGATTGGGCTCAAAGTGTGTGGTTTTTCATTGCGGAGTGGCTAAATGTCAGGAAAATGCGATTATCTACGGCAACAGTGAATAATCTCGCGATTTATGTGGTCCGTACGTCAATCTGTAGAAATTTTTGTCGAATTTTGGAAAAGTGAAATAATCAGCCACTTTCTGCCACAATTGTGTGTAATCCCTCAAAATTTCATTGAGATCGATTCAGTAGTTCCGGAGAATTCATGATTCCCGTTTTCGAGGTTCTGACAAACGTTTCACTTCACCTCAAGTACTCGAACTGCTTCGTGACGAGCTGACCATCTGGTTGCAGATAAAGATTTCAACGCAATTTTTTTACCAGCATGTAACTGTAGAGCTTCCCAGCGCTGTGTCGATGCGGTAAAAAAATTATACAATGCTTGGACTGTGTTGAAAAATGAAGCTGCCTCAGGCGTACTCTCTACCGCGTGGACTCCAACCAAATTCATGGAATGAGCAGCACAAGGAGCATGTTCTGCCAGATTGTTAATTTCATTCACTCTCGCCCGTAAACCTGAATAAATTCCTGATACATTGTTCGCGTTATCGTACGACTGACTTCGATAATCTGCGATATTAAGATCAAAAAACTCGAGAGCAGATAACACAGCAACTAACAAATCTTCAGCTTTGTGTCCAGAGTTTTCAATGAACATTATAAACCGTTCAATGGGTGTTCCATCTTTTTTCACATATCTAAGGATAAAAGGAAGTTGATCGACGTGCGATATGTCAGGTGTAGACTCCACTATAATAGCGTAATATTTTGCTGATTTGACTTCTTCAATTATGATGAAAGAAACTTTATCCGCCAAAAGTTGTATAAATTCTTCGTAGATAGTTTTTGATAGGTAGCTCGTACTACCAGATCCTTTGTTTCCGAATCTTCTGATATGTTCCTCTAAAAATGGGTCGAACGATGCGAGAAATTCTATGAGCATCAAAAAATTTCCATTATTCCGCGAGCCGAATTTCTCGTTACTTCCTCGGAATGGAAGCCCTCGTGAGGCTAAGGCTTTAGTTGCAGCGACTACTCTTCTCAAAATGTTTCTCCAATACGAGATTTCCGTGTCTAATTGAACGATTAAATCATGGTCTATTCTATTATCAGTATGTGATCTTTGCTTGAGAGTTACCATACTGTTTTTGTGATTTTTAGAGTTCTCGTGCTCAGTAACACGAACACCTGCATGTTTCCAATCATTAAATCCGGCCATTCCATTAAACACACACTCTGCATCGAAGAGAAGGCGAGCTGCACAGAAGACAGACCCTTTACTAACTGAGTAAATGAGCCACGGACGTGGAACCTTTTCACCGTTAAGGGGGTATCCCCACCTTTAAATGGGTTAATATTCTGAAAAAGAGATTAATATTTCACAGCGAATTTGAAAGTCTGATCAAATCCAAAAAAATCATGAAGTTTAGGGAGGGTTTGACCCTCATTATCCATACTTAACATTCAATATTACTTAGAGTCTAATAGTAGTTACGCTGAATATAGAAAAATACAAAATTACTCGGTTGTCGTAAAGAATCAGTAGTACCGTTGGATCGATTCTGACATTTTTGGTCTTCAATTGTTCAGAGGAGATGCCTCTATGATATGAACATAGAACTTTTTGATATCGCGAAAATTGCCTGACTCGCTTAGTTTTTACTGAGATTTTTCTAATTCTTCAATTTTTTTTCTCTACTTTTTCTATTATCTCATCCAAAAATAGTCATATCAAAAAGTTCTATATTCATATGATAGAGGCTTCGATTCTACAAATTTGAAGACCACAAACTCCAGAATCGGTCCAACGATGCTCCTGATTCTTTACGACAACCGGTCAAAATATTCATTCTCCAGAAATAAACTTTCAAACTTTTTTATTTCAATTTTTTTCTCATTTCGTATTTTTCCCAGAGAGGAGAATCTAGTTACAGGAAATAAAGTTTCAAGATTTTGCTTATGACTAGTATGCTGGATCCGCAGCTGCTCTCGTATCGATGAGTTATGAGTCGAGTCGAGTCTAGACACATGTGCCAGGCGGAGGTTTGTAGTGAATTTTGACCCGTTCTGTACAACAACAGTATCGGTTAGGTGACAGATGAGGCTGTTAGAAAAATAATGAATTGCTTTAGGAAAAATTTGATCAAAATTGTTCAAAACATAAAAATTCTGTAAAATTTTTTATCTTTAATATTTTTGAGATTCAGAAGATGCTAGCACAATTTTTGTCAATACTAAAAAATTCTTTCATCTTTCATCAATCATACCTTTTTTCTTATAATATTTATTAATTCTTGCAATTAAAATATGTATTATAGAAATACTCATCTTTTTGGAAATCCAAATGTGTAGTCTCCTGGCATCGATTTCAAACGCACTTTTTGATGGATCATCTTCTTTCGATTCCAAAGTCTCATCTCAGATATATATATACCTACACTGTGTTTATCCGATAATGGAAATTACTATTGGTTTGAATTCGTACTGAGAGCACGACAATATTTACAAACAAGTGGACACCTAACCTCGAAAAAACGAAGATCGCAGCCATGTGTTCTGTCAATGATCACAATTTAATAGAACATTGAAAATTCAATACGTGTAAGAATGACCCCAAAAAGCACCTTTGGTGCAAAAACCTTCCGCCAAGTCCATTAATGTGTAGATCACTCCACCAAAAAAGAATCAAAGGTTGTGCTCGCTCACTCGATTGGTTGATGATTATCAACATACAAAAGCATTGAAATCAGATACAACTGCCAAGTACCTGTAGAATGATAAAAGTTTGGAATTGAAAAATTTGTTCAAACTAAATAACGTTGTACTCGTTCGCTCGCTGCGCTCGCTCACTCTATTGGCTTATGATTATGTGTTGAAAAAACAATTCGGATGAAGAGATTGAAGATGTCAACATTTATCTAAAAATATTCATAACGAAAAAATAATTTAAAAAAAATTAAAAAAAAAAATTTGGAGTCCGTGGTACGTTGGCGGGCCAATGTTTGAATATCTATCAGATGACATTGACATGGTTCGTGATCGATATTTTACATTTCTTTTTCTACAAAAGGCCCCCCAAGTACCACTACCTCCAAATTTTTTTTTTTAATTTTTTTTAAATTATTTTTTCGTTATGAATATTTTTAGATAAATGTTGACATCTTCAATCTCTCCATCCGAATTGTTTTTTCAACCCATAATCATAAGCCAATAGAGTGAGCGAGCGCAGCGAGCGAACGAGTACAACGTTATTTAGTTTGAACAAATTTTTCAATTCCAAACTTTTATCATTCTACAGGTACTTGGCAGTTGTATCTGATTTCAATGCTTTTGTATGTTGATATTCATCAACCAATCGAGTGAGCGAGCACAACCTTTGATTCTTTTTTGGTGGAGTGATCTACACATTAATGGACTTGGCGGAAGGTTTTTGCACCAAAGGTGCTTTTTGGGGTTGATTTCACTACTTTTTGTAAAATTTTGCTTGACCACCTAATAATTGTGCTCGCTCGCTACGCTCGCTCGGTTGTTTTGTGCTATTTCATACCGCACGAAGTCCCTCGATAAGCAGGAACGTCAACAGCAACGAGCACACGTGTGCTCATAATTTTCCCCAAGTCTCAAATTTGTAGAGTGACGCGTAATGTACTTTCATAGCGTCTACAAATTGTTCCACTACAATAATTTTTTATACCTACAACATCTAACCCTGCGTGCAGCCCTCCTCCGGTCTCATCTGGGCCTGGGACCGGCAATGACGGAGTTACTTGCACGCAGGGTTATAGTTGCTGCTCATGACTAAATATATATGGATATCAGATATATGTATTGCAATTCGTAGGTAGTTTTTTTTTTAATGCAACTAGGTCCTCTGCAAAAAGAACATGTACGCGTCCCGTACTCATAACGTCAACTTCCAATTCGGGTCTGAACAGAAGGTATCAAAATATTTAGAATTGAGCCTATTCATGCAAGACTAGCGTAGAGCATACAGGTTGCATACCAAAATGTAACAAATTTATTGAAATTTGACATTAAATTATGAATATACATTATGGATTAAAAAATTATCTCCACCGAAGGTCAAGGCACTACGTTGACGCGGAGTGTAGAATAAAGCCTATCGGAGTCCAACAAACAACGTTGACTGAAAATCTCATTTTGACTAGATGATACGGAGTTAGATTATAGGACTCGTCGGAATCCTACGTATAACGTTGACTCACAATTTGAGTCTCAGCAGACGAGCCTTCGGAGATGAGCTTAACATGGAGCTTGAAGTGAAATTCGTTGCAATCCAACGCTTGAACTCGGCTTTATTGGTCTGGCTCCTTGCCGTTCCCCTTATCGAATAATGCTATCCTCATATTTTTCTACTTCAACATTTTCTCTTGATTTTCTCTTGTCAGACTTCCTCAGGCGATAACTTGCTAAACAATTGAACCGAAAAAACCGTTTCTTCTGATAATTGCATTCATAAATCAGTTAATATTCATCTAACAGTCTTGTCCATTTATAATTGTTATTTTATTTATCACCATGAATTTTACACGTCAGCCGATTCGCATAACCTCAAAAGCTCGAGATCGTAGGATTCAAGATTAACCTATCGAAATATTTTTATTGGTGACTATCACATTAATGTACTTGGCGTAAGGTTTTGGCACCCGAGGGGCTTGCGGTGGGTATTCACTAGTTTTTGTACGTTCAAATTTTGTATTAAGCATTGCTCGTATTTCTCTTATTTCCTTTATTATTGGGATTTAAAAACATGAAATGACAATACGCGTCTGCTAGTGTAGGAGACCATAGACATAGAGCATGGACTGCGCATTCGGGCCGAAAATCGCTCGGTCGGTAGAAAGAGACAGCATATACACGCGGCCAAATCTGTTTCTTTCTAACCAACAACGTCAAATGCATAGAAAGAGACAGATTTGGCCGCGTGTGTTACCCTTCTCTCTCACTTTCGGCGTTACCATAGGCTGTATAGGGAATACGCAGTCCATGCTCTATGTCTATGTAGGAGACGGTTTCTGTCTGCGATACTGGCGCTATCTACGTCGGAACTATCTCGTACTGACGTCAGTCTACAACTTTTGTGTGGATTTTCCCGTCTAGTGATTGCATGGGAATGGTTTGAACGTGAATCTTGGTCTGACGACGACGAAAACGAAAACGAAAAATTTTACAATGAAACGGGGTATCAGAATTTGTAGTTAATCATATCTCAGCACTCCGGACACCGATTTAATCGATCTAAGGCTCAAATGAAAGCTTTTCATGCCCACATCCTAGATTAAATTAGTTTCAATCTGTGTATATTGTGAGGTGAAAGAAAACGACGATACTAGTTCGCGGTATAGGTTAGGGTAGCTGCCTCTCGGGTATATAGACTCGTTGAGTCTCGCGCTTGAAAAAAAATTTTTTTTAATGTACTTGGCGCGAGACTCTACCGAGTCTCTTGATAATTACAAACAATTAAAAGATCACAAAATCAAATTCAAAATCGAAATATATCAAAACCTCATAAAAGTAAGCAGTGGTGTTGGCGGTGTTGTACAATACTTATGGCACCAATCTGAGGGTTCGCGCGCCTCGCCGCGGCGCTTTTTCGCAATTTGGCACTGCCATGGCTGTAACTTCTCAAATCCTCTAGATATCTTGACACCGAGTTATTCGCAGGTAGAGTAGGTCACTAGCATTCCAAATAAATTATAAAAAAAAAAAAACGATTTTTTGAAAATTCAAAGGTGTAGATAGCCCCTTAAGAAGTTTTTTGTCAAATAATGAATCTGATAACCATCGTGACCTTCCATCGATGCAATCTCGTTTTGTACCGGAGAAATTCGAATTTCTATTTCGTTTACACCCATGAATTGCTACACGGAGAGAAAAGACGTGCAGTGAGTCCCCCGCGACGGAGAGAGATTGTCATTTTTGTAGTAGCGCAGCTATCCGTTCTTTCGGTGGAGCCACTACTCCTCAAAGAGTACTGACTGCCCCGCAGGCGGGTTTTCACCGTACCGACGGCGTGAGTCCTACTTTTTCGTGTAACGTCTGCAGGAGCCCCTCGCACTTTTGGGAGAGCTGCTGCCCCGAAAGCGTGCTGCTACTCCTCGAACTCGCGGTACAGCAGCGCCACTACCGTTCGTACGGTGACTGCACGTCTTTTCTCTCCGTGTACATAATCTCTGGTAAAGTCATTTATAATCCATTCTCCCGGGTCATCGCTCATTACACTCTCTTCAGACGCAACTTCATTTGTATTTTCTATCGGGATTGGACGTCGAAGTTTTTTTTCCTGATCAGAATTCGGTGGCAGCGAAAAAGTCGTGATGATAATATCAGCACTATTACTCGGGGACGGAGTCAGGGTTTTCTTATTACCTTGAAATAGTGACAGTTGGGGCCGGTTCAGAGTTCCGAATCTTCAAAGCTCCGAACGGTAAAAATTCCGAATTGATTCTAAACGATTTCGAAATTTCCCGAAAGACTAGGGTTTAGAAAATTAAAATATCGAATGGTCTAAATGCAGATAGCTCAAAGCTCCGACAGTCCGATGTTCCGAAAGTCCAAAATTCCGAAAGTTTAAAATTCCGAAAGATCGAACGTGTTCTTAAACATGTCGATTAAACGATACGCGCGACTGTTTGATGTTCAATAGTTTCGAAGTTTTGGCCTTTCGGATATTGAGCTTTCGGAGTCTTGACCTTTCGGAATTTTGAACCTTCGGTGTGCTGCGATTCGGGATTTTTTAAATCGGTTACATAGGCTTTCGGTGAAATACCCTTTCTGAAAACTGTGAGTTCGTTGCATTAAAATTCGGAAATTTGACCGTCCGGAGCTTTGAAGATTCGGAACTTCGAACCGGCCCGGTGACAGTTGATTCGACTCCATATTTATACTATACATGACTTTCCCTTATCTTTTTTTTATATCGAATTTAACATTTCTCTACCAGAACTGGATTGATTTAAAAAAATTTGTTCTTACTTCATACACGGAAAATTGAATTGATAGTTATTTCCTATAAATTTATCTCGAAAATACGAAAAAGATTTTCAAAGGCTCTAAAGTTTAGAAGCTATTCCGTATTAATTCCTAACATATGCTTATCAGCTTACTTGCCAATTTGCTTTATTTACATTCTCACTTTACTCTGGAATTTTTTTTATCTTACCATATCGACTCAAACTAATTTGGCTAGCATCACTCATGCAATTTCCGTCACCTTGGTTAGCTGCCGATAAATTCTCTGAAGTTGGAGTTGAACGTGCATCATCATAACCTGTCAAAATTACTTTCATAACCAAATTATTGCAATAAACATTCAATGCACATATCTACAAATAAATATTTTACTTCGAACTCAGCAACATTGTTGTGACATACCTTCTTGTTCCGAAATCATGCAATCCTTATTAATAGGCTTTTCTTCTGCACCTGCTTTTTTCGTGAAAAAACCATCTAGTTTAGGAGTTTTACATAATATTTCCTTTTCCCTTTTGGTTTTGTTCAAAGTGCGCTTTCTATACGCAGAACCACCCAATCTTTCGCGCCCGTCACTCATGTTTATAGGATATTTGTATATATTCATGCTCAACAAAAGGATAATTATCGACAGGTTAGTTTCGTCTAAACGTCAATAATGGTACAGAACTCAAGATAAAAAACGTTGACTTATCCGCAAATCGAAGCACAGGTGGCAGCATGATAGGCTCGTCGAACAAGTTGTCATGGAGCCAGAAACTTTCAAAATTTTTTTTTTTTTATTATAAGGTACCAGCCTGACTTTCAAAAATTGTGGAAAGCAAAATACTTATCGTCTTTACACTCCAACCTCCGCTATTTGACCGAGTCGTGACCGAGCGTTTCTGCTATTTGACGAAAGTAGGGGCCTCCCACTCCTTGTGGACGGTTTTCTGCGCAGCCAGTTCGCGCCACTCCGCGTCACTGACGGCCCCGATGTTAAGGGGAATGCAGCCGAATAGTGGGGGTTAAGCCCGTCAAATAGCAGAGGGCAGATGTGGTCAAATAGCGGAGTTCGTCAAATAGCGAGTGGTCAAATAGCGGAGGTTGGAGTGTACTGAAGATGTGTGTAAAATTCTAGATACTGGAGTTTTTTCTCACAATTTTATAAATAAAACTGCCGTGGTTATAGTTTTACACACATTCTCAATAATGAGAAAAAGTATTTGATTTATTTTAACTTCTGAATGTTTTCCATACGATCACACTTTTCGAAGAATCTTACATATAACGCGAAAAAAAAAACAAATTCTCACGTTCCAAGTTTTGCCGCCTCTGAAAATTTGCCGCCCTGGGCACTGGCCCCTGTGGCCCCTAGTGTAAATCCAGCGCTGCGCAGAATCAATTCTCCATTTTTTTCTCGTCAACCTCTGCTGTCGACTAGTCATCTCAGATATAGATTTGCGCGTTCCTTTCTCTTTCGTTTTTACATACTTTAATCTTTCTTTTTCTTTTTGAACAGCTAATTTTACTGGATCATTTTTCATTTCTTGGTATTTAGCTCTTTCAGCTTGCCTCTTTTCAGCCAACATTTCTTCTCTGCTCACTTTCGACGTTCGTTTCGGTGCCATTACGGTCTCGTTCTCCACTATGAAAAAAAAAACTTCTACATAATATTTATATGCTAACAGATTTGATGAATAATTAATGCTTCGCGACACATCTCGAGGAAATGTACAAAATAGAATACACTATCGTATATCGGAATAAAATTATCAGTCCCCTGGCAAGATTCTCAGTCCCCTGCAATGACGATTGACAGGGGACTGAAGACAGGGGACTGAGAGTTTCCAGGAAGAATGCGAATAATTCACAATCTCTTCGTTCTTAAATTTTAATACTGTGAAAAACGCTTCACATTTTAGTCCTAATTATTCAATGTAACAAATTGAAAGAGATCAGAGTATCAAAACATGTGAAATAGACTTACCAGGGGACTGAAATGTTGACTGACACAATCACGTCTTCACACTTTGAAGGATGACTTACTACTAAATAAAATTTTTGCATATTCCAGCACACCATATAAATGGTTAGTGTATTCCGAATGTTATTTTTAGGTGGCAGCACTTATTCAAGCAGAACAAAATATAGTGAGATTTCTTAATTTTCTTTAAAGACAGGGGACTGAGATGCTCAAAGTTGGGACAAAATTCATACGTACCTTTTATCAATAAGAAAGTAATTAAATGAAAAATTCATGTCACTACTAACAACTGTAATTATTGTAGTTAACATATCATAGAAAAACGGCAGTAAATAATGGAATTTTATCTCCGTAATTACCCCGATTGAGTTGCATTGTGCGTTGGGGACATGACAGGGAACTGAGATTCCGACCACTAAGGTGTGATTTTAATGAATAAATACGTAATATTCGGTTGTTTTTTTTGTTTGCACACGCAGCCCAGTTGATTTTTATTCGTTGCCATTAACGAAAAAAGTTCATTCAGCGTTTTAAATATGTCATAAATGTGGGGCCGCAGAAAATTCCAAGTTCTGTGGAATCACCCGTATACATACCAGCACGGTTGTTCATAACCCTACTAGCAATGAGTAAGAAGCACATGCGCGCAAAAAGATTTTGAGGTTAGCGTGAGATCTGGCGGAATGAGCACTACCACACGCGTGGACACTGGAAATGAACTCAGTACGAATAGTAATGAGGTGAACTAACATATTAGCACACGCTTTGTTCGGAAACATACCCTTGATTTCCATGCAAGCGTTGCCGCGCGGCAAAACGCGTGCGGCAACGCGTTGAGCCAATCAGTAGCGCGGCGGTGTGATTTTGATTGGCTGAACGCGCTGCCGCGCCCGTTTTGCCGCGCGGCAACGCTTGCATGGAAACCTAGGGTTAGTATCCAATTATTTTTTCATTATCATCTTTCACTACAAGCTCTGACCGCTCTGACTGATCTTTGAGGCTCACGTGTATCCATGTCTCCTAGCGTCGGCTGGTGCGAACTGGTGCGAACGAACACGAAGGCGGGCAAAATGCGTTTATTGCAACTGGTAGACTCTCGCTATTTGTTCTTATCGTATTTTTTATTTCCCTAAATCTGTCTTGAAGACAATGAAAATAATGAAAGTTAATGGGAATGACGGATACGACGGATACAAGCAGACAACATAACCTCAGATTTTTGACAGCTAGCCTAACAGCCGAACCATGGAGTAGAAGGAGACCTATTTTCGAATTGAAAATGGGTTTACGCAATAGGTGGCACTGTTGTGAGTGACCAGCATAGAACTTATATTACTGGAAGGGGAATAGGACCTGTCGGGCTGACGCCAACATGTTGAGACAGAGATATATCTCTTTCTCCTTTGCTAACGCGGCGTCTTTTCTTTCTGCGCAGGCGCGCACCGCCCTAGTCGTAGTCATTCCTAACCTATAACGTGAACCACGAATAACCGTTGTCAGATTGTTTGCTTGGATGATAATTTTGAATAGCATATTAATTTATAACCGTTGTCAGTAAATGTATAACTTAACTATTTCTGCGATACATAATGAATTACAACTTCACGCTAACCCTAACCTATCAATCTTCGCGCGGTACTATGCCGGCGAGGGGTATGCGCGGAGAGGGGACTGCACGTTAGGAAAGGAGAGAGAGATATATATCTCTGTCTCAACATGTTGGTGTCAGTCTGCCGCTCATTGCGCAAATGGGCTATTCCCCTTCCAGGAATATAAGTTCTATGGTGACCAGTCCCGAACTTCCTGCAAACGCTTGCGCGCGCACTCCAAGGTATATTATGACGTCACTAACTGTATGGTAAATTTTCCCACTCATAGGAAGTCCGCGTTGGCTCGCTGGTACACGGTAAGAAAAATATAGCACTGGTTACCAAGCCGGATAGTACTCAGTGGTATCTGAAGTAAATAAAAATTTCAGCTTACACTCTGTACTATCTGGATAGTACTGGCTACTATCCAGATACTACTCAGTACTGTCTCAGATGTTACTCAGTAACATCTGAGATTATACAGCTTCAGATGGCACTGAGTACCATCCAGATAGTGATCAGTTACATGCCAGATAGTATACGTTTCTATATTACGATGTTACAGTGTCGTATCCCGTCGGTTTTTTTCACGCGCATGCGCATTTCGTACTGTACATGTGTTGTGATTCACATGCAGTACCGCGATCGAATATTAAAATATAATTTTTATATCTTTCTATACTGTTGTGTTAATTTTATATTCTGTGATGGTGATATATTCTATAGTTATGATAATTATAATATTCAGAAGGATTTTTTCAAGACTTATGTTGTTGTTTTCATTTGTGTCAATAAGACATAACCTAAAAACAGTAAAAAGGAACACATAAACAGTACGGAATGCGCATGCGCGTGATAAAATCCGACGGGATACGACACTGTAACATCATCATATCGCGTGACTAATGCCATAAGGTCGTAAGCGCCAAAAAAATTTTTTTTTTGCGGATATGCCCAAAAGATGTAATATTGCATGAAAAAGATTTTGCCACCAAAAAAATGATTTTTTTTTTGGCGCTTACGACCTTTTGCCATTAGACACGCGATATAGAAACGTATACTATCTGGCATGTAACTGGTCACTATCTGGATGGTACTCAGTACCATCTGACGCTGTATAATCTCAGATGTTACTCAGTAACATTTGAGATAACACTGAGTAGTATCTGGATAGTATCTCGATAGTACTGAGTGTAAGCTGAAATTTTTATTCACTTCAGATAGCACTGAGTACTATCCGGCTTGGTAACCAGTTCTATATTTTTCTTTCCGTGTAACAGTGCCATCTATTACGTGCAGAATTCGTGCCACTTTCTCAATACAGCGTGTATAGGGAGATATGTCTTCTTCTACCCCAGTAAACACGAAAACAAAAGTCGTCTCTAAGTCGTGGTATAGACGTCAAAAAGTGAGACATTGGACGTCTATACCACGACTTTAATGCCCGGTTTTATAAACGTGGGTTACCCCGTGGGGTTAAATAACCCGTAGGTTACTTCACAGATACTACCCGTTCAATCTTCATGGACTGTTGGAGGTTACAGCGATACATGACAGCTGTCAGATGAAGACAGGTTGAACGGGTAGTATCTGCGGGGTAACCTACGGGTTATTTAAACCCATGGGGTAACCTACGTTTGTAAAACCGGGCATAAGACGACTTTCATTTATGTGTTTACTGGGACTTCATGAGCCGAACATATCGGACTTTATTTCAGATTTGAGGTTAATGTAAAGATCGATTCGTTGGACAAAAATCCAAACAACACAAGCATACGGCATAACCTCACTCGTCAGACAGTTAGCCAAACATAGGGACTCTATTTCAGAATCAATTCGTCAGACGAAATCTCCAATTCCCCATACTACAAGCAGACGACATAACCTCACTAGACTGACAGCCAAACATAGGGAGTCTATTTCAGAATCGATTCGTTGGACAAAAATCTCCAATTCCCCATACTACAAGCAGACGACATAATCTAACTAGACTGACAGTTAGCCAAACATGGGGACTCTCTTTCAGAATCGATCCGTCAGACAAAAATCTCCAATTCCCCATACTACGAGCAGACGACATAACCTCACTCGACTGACAGTTAGCCAAACATAGGACCTCTATTTTAGGATCAAGTCGTTGGACAAAAATCAGAATAATGAAAATAAATTCGAATGATTATCTACATTTCAGTGGACGGATACAACCATAGGATACAACTAGCAAACGAGACATGACCTCACATTTCTGACAGATAGCCTAGCATAGGACTTCATCTCAGATTTGAGGTTACGGAGAAAATCTTGCTCGTATATCTATTCCATGCGTTCGACTTCATTTTTATCATTTCGATTTTCGTCCAACGAATTGATCTCTCCGCTAACCTCAAATCTGAAAGAGTCCTATGCTCGGCTAACTGTTGGTCGAGTGAGTTTATGTCGTCTGCTTGTATTATGTGGATTGTTGTCGAACAAATTGATCTTCCATAACCTCAAATCTGAAATGAACTTCTAGGTTAGACTAGCTGTCGAAAGTGTGAGGTTATGTCTCGTCTGCTTGTGTACGTCATTTGAATTTACTTTTAGTATTCAGATACTAGACTAACAAATCGATCCCTCCATAACCTCAACTCTGAAATAAACTCCTAAGTTAGACTAGCTGTCAAAAAAGTGAGGTTATTTCTCGTCTGCTTGTATACGTCATTTGAATATACTTTTATTATTCAGATTGTAACAGGAAAATAGAATTCTAATATATAAACTCAACGTCAGCGTCAAAGTCCTTAGTTAAGGTTATTCATAGTCAAATTATAAGCTCGATGAACCGTGGAAAGTAGTTTAAATATCGCGCCATTACGCCATTGTCGAATTCGAGTTCAACAGCGTACAGACACCCGAACTCGATATAACTCACTCTTATGTCAACCTTCGTAGGTGACTCTTGTGCCACCTTTTTGTCTGAACTCTCACGTCGTACTTCCACGTGTTTTGTCAATTGATAAATTGTCTCGTTATAATTGATTTAGTATTAATTGCCTTATATATTTGTTTCATTGTATCAGTTTATATTGTTAAGTGATATAAAGTTGTCAAATAGGCAATAGTTTATCGTGTAATAAACATTTATCAAGGACTATAGTGTTAATAAATACAAGACATCTAAGAGTCGGACTTTGACAACAATTTGTAAGTATAACAAACTTGTATATTCTGTCCAACTCTGTCTTTCTTTGCTCTTGGAAATTTAGATCCTCCCTACCTTGGGTCCCCCAAATGAACTCCCTCGCGAGTAGAGTCTATTTATTAAAATATTAGTTGACCAGAGCGAAGCCAATAATTTGTTTTCGTTAATTTTGATAATTAACTGGCGCCCAACAAAATTTAGTATCCCGAGCCTCGACAGCTTTGACCCGAGCCGCGTCGAGTAGAAGCGTTCAAAATAAAATAAGTTAGTTTCGTCAAATAATTAAATATTAATTGTCAGTTAGACGGAATTAACAAAGGGAGAGAATGACTTTTGTCTCAATGGCGCCCAACGTGGGGCAAGTTTGGGAAAATTGAACTCATTAATGCCAAATTTGTGAATATTGAATTAATAAGTCACGTATAAAATTCGAAAATATCCTTGGTGAATTCGAATAGTAGAGTGTTGATACTTGAGACCTGGCATAGCAACAGTATAATAACATACGCCGAGGCACACGGCCGAGTCAAAACGTAAACAAAGCCATCGTGGAGATCGTTTTCTTTCTCTCTCTCATACTATCTCTATCTACTTATATTCTCTATCTATTTATTTTCTCTGTCTATTCATTTTATTTATTTTGTAACTCTGTAATATTGTATAAATCATATGTCTGCTAATTCACGTCATCGAGTCTAGATCTTGCTCTGACCTGCTGACGTACTCGAAAAAAATAGTACATACGATTAGTAGCGTGAGAGTCAAAATCGTAACATTGTCAAAATTGTAAAATATGTAATCAAAGTCAGTTATTGTCAATAGATGAAGATCTTGCTCCCATCTGTTGATAATGCTAAACGAAAATTTGATTAAAATAGAAATCGTACACCGTACATCGTTTAATCGTATATTGTCTTATTATCATAATTAGTTGATACGTTGAGATCTTGCTCCGACGTATTGACGAAATTGTTTCGCACATTGAACATTATTGTTGAAATCAACAAATCGTTGAGTAGCTAGGATCTCGCTTCGGTTACTTAACAAACCAAATTTCGCGACATTATCGGGTAGTCGAACTGTCAAAAAATCGTTGTATTGTTCAACGAAGCAACATAGGTTAGACTTGTACAAACAATCATTCAAATTAGGTTAAGAAAATTTTATAAATAATCATCGGATTGAGTACTGGCAAGAGGAATACGATTTCGGGAAAATTATAAATAAATAATGTTCGTAGCCTATTCTCCACCTAAAAGGAAACAGAATAAAAATCAAACAAAAAAAGATAACACTAATAAAAATCAAAACCCAGTCATCTCAACCGACGAGTCGAACGGAGACTATACCGCGTCAGAACAAGTCGAGCGTGCGTGTGGTGATAATTCAGCAAGTAATCTGAATATGGGTAAATCAACACCAGAAAAATCAAGTTCAAATGCTCATAGTGTAGGTTTACCGCCACCATCACCTGGCATGGGAGGACGAGGAAATAATAGAACTACGCCTCCTGGCTCACCTCCACCTTTAACGCAACGAACAGAATTCATAGATGCCATGCAGCCAATTGTCAACCGAGTAAATGTCATGGAAGACACCATGAATACCCTGTTAGACAAAATAAACGGATTAGTAAGCCAAATGTTGATTGACGAGTCAAAAGAAAGCCGTTCAAGTAGGAAAACTAGTACTAGAACAAGAACAGAAACTCATAGTCATCCACACGATAACGAAGTAGATTACTCCGCAGACGAGGGTGCAGTAGCGTTAGGTCGTCAAAATAATGACGAAAGTCAGCAACAGTCTACCTCTGTACACAATGAAAGAGTAAATCATCCCTCTAGCGCTTCTATTGCACAATCCCGTCAAATAGATCATGTAAGTCCCCCAGATCGTCAGCCATCAGCTGAAAATACGTGGGCAAACGTAAATGCATCAGATCAAAGGTCGTATCCACAGGTAGTCAGACACGGTTCTGTCGAAAAAGAATTACGCCACGTACGTTTTCAGTCAAGCTCATATCCATCACAAGGTTTAAATCCCTCAAATGTAAACGTCTTGAAACAGCAAATAGCAGGCAACGCGAGCCAACCTTCTGTACAACCATTACCGTATCTCATTAGACTTAAAATCGGTCAACCGTTGCCAAACGGTCAATTCGTCGAAGAAGAAGTGTTCGTTACAGAACAACAATATCGACAGATGTTGAATCCGTCGTTAAATTTTCGAAATACATCTATAAGTACGACACAGTCAGGCTTAAACGAACGAGCTCGTAGTGTTAGTCGTGCGTCAACTCATTCCTTTAATCCAAATCATTGGACATCGTCAACTCAGTATCTAGAAACTGATCGTCAATTGCCTAGAACCAGGAGAGGAAATCTGTCTTGGAGGTCAAGTGACTCTAGTGACGATGATGAATATAATCGTCCAGTCAATTTTGCGTCTAGTTCGAACACTCAAACTAGACCGACAACACAACACGTTCCCTCTGGTAGAGTCATGAATCGTTTCTCTAGTAATAATAACAACTGTCAACCTACAGCATTGAAAATAGGTCAAGTTGTCAATTCATGGAAAATATCTTTTCCTAAAACAGAAAAAGACCCAGAACAATTCCTGTTAATCTTAAAAGATCTTCTATCGTCTAGCGGTATACAAAAAGATTTATTTGTACCTTGTTTGTCGAAAATATTCGAAGGTGCCTATAGGTCATGGTATCTTGTCAACAAAGCATCATGGCAAACGTGGAAAGATTTCGTAAGAGCTTTCCGTAGCGATTGGGTAGTTAAAAAAGCCGACGCCGATCTATTGTATGAAGTTCGTGACCTAGTAGTAGAAAAAAATGAATCGTTAGCTGAATTTGCTTGTCGAGCTCGACTCATTTTCGAGCGTATGCAAACCCCTCCACTTTTTAGGGAACAGCTTAGGCAGATTTTAACAAAATTCAATCCACGCTTAACTTGCGAAGTCCTAAATCTGAATCATGTTAATTATACACAATTCTTCCATTATGTCAACGAGAGAAGTTATCTGTATCAAAGGTCTAATGCACAGCATAACAATAACAGTAGTAGACGCTCAGCGAGAGCTCCGGAACTAAAAGTTATGCGAGGACAGACTCACTCGTCCGACGAATCAGACGAAGACAATACAGCGAGCGATGAAGAAAATTTAACTGATAAAGATACAGAACAAAAAATCGAATGAAAATTCATTAGAAACAATAAAGGTTCAACAGACTCAAAGAAATCTTCGAAAACACCTGATTCAAAGACTTTGACTCGACAGAGACTAGAACAGAATTTAGAACGTTTTGATAATTCAGGTCAACACGAAACTACTAGTTCCGCCACCGAACGAAATAAACCTAGTCATTATAAAACTCCTTTCGATCCGACTAAGTTGTTTTGCGTGAACTGCGGTCAGACGGCACACACTGCACGTTATTGTAAGAGTGATCGACAAATCGTTTGTTATAGTTGTCGTAAAATAGGCCATGAAACGAAAAGCTGTCCAAATCATCCGGGAAACGCGAACAGCCCACAGTAACTAACCCTCAAGTTACTGTACCACAGGGCGTAGTCGAGGAAGTAAACAAAGATAATTCGGTAGAACCTGACAAAAAACGCGAGTCACTAAGTAATATCGAACAGACAAAGAACTTAGATAAGCCAAGCGTTGATATCAGATGCGAACTAGATAGTCAAATCGAAACTCCATTAGAACAGGACACAAACTTAAATATTATTAACGTAACTGATAGTGAATACGAATTCTCAGATGATGAAGATCAGCCTTCATTCGAAATTAACGAGAATGAGAGTATGAACTGCTTCAGCGAGTTAGTAAACGACCCAATAAATTTGTCAACAATGACAGATGAAATAATCAGTCAGGAGGACATAGTCAACAATGTCCAAGTCCCTCAATTTAATAAAGAATCGTTAAAAAGTTGGATACCTCCGAGATTACCACATCATATAATCCATCGGTTAACTCAACGCCGTATTTACCGAGGTGAAAATGAATTAAAGGAACCAACTAAGATAGTAAGAATCCCAGTAAAGATTTCGATTTTTGGCAAAGAAATCAAAGGAATTATCGATAGCGGTAGTGATAGATCATTCTTAAGCTTATCTGCTTACCAGGAGATAAAAGATTATCAAATTAAAAATTTAGCTCCAGACACTTCATCCAAAACAGGAGTACGCTTAGGTGACAAATCTATTGTGCGAACCTACGGTGGTACTAGTTTCGTCATTGACATAGGTGATATTTATGGACCCCAATGGTTTAGCGTAATGCCAGGATTATCATGTGATCTCATTCTAGGCATGGATTTCTGGATGTCATTTGAAGTAATAGTAGATCCAATTGCGAAAACATGGACACTTGCCGATAGTAAAAATGTGTACCATTTGTCACATTCAGTCGTCATCTCTTCGGAATTAAAAGCTCTTTCCATAGACCAATCTCAACGACTGAAAGATTTTCTCGATGTTGAATTCGCTAAATTCGAGGAAGAAAGTACTGGTAAAACCGATTTGATCAAACACATTATCGAATTAAACGATCCTATTCCACACCGTCAAAAACCTTATCGTAGAAGCGAAGTTGTTCGTAAATTCATTGACCAAGAAGTTGACAGGCTATTGAAAAAAGGCTACGTTACTTGGAGTAATAGCGAGTGGGCGTGTTCACCTGTTGTAGCTCCAAAAGCGAACGGAGGTCTTAGATTTTGTATCAATTACAAACCTGTGAATCGTCAAACTAAAAAACCAGCATATCCCTTACATAATATGCGGTCGATTTTGTCACAACTCCATCAAGCGAAAATAATTTCCACCCTCGATTTGAGTGAGGCTTTCCACCAAATACCTATGGATGAAGAAAGTAGGAAATACACTGCGTTCGTCGTAGAAGGCAAAGGCCTACTAGAATGGTTAAGAATGCCCTATGGTCTGACAGGCGCCCCATCTACTTTTCAGAGGCTGATGGACATTCTAAAGAGAAGATTGGCAGATTTAATTCACGAACGTAAATTGCCAAATAAATGGGTTGATCAAGTCTTCACATATCTTGACGATTGGATTATTGTTAGCCAAAACCTCGAAGAGCATATCTCTATTTTGTCTTTAGTATTTGAAGTATTTCGAGAAGCTAAATTGATCGTCAATCGTGAAAAAAGTAGCTTCGCATGCAAGGAAGTTAAATTCCTCGGTTACGTAATCGACGAATTCGGCATGAGACCAAATCCCGAAAGAATTCAACCTATCCTTGATTTTCCAGTTCCGACGGACAGAACACGACTCCGTCAGTTCAACGGTCTTGTCAATTGGTATCATAGGCATTTAAAATGTGTTGCTAAAATCCAGGGACCTTTAAATAAACTTACTAGCCCTAAAGTCCCTTGGAAGTGGACAGACGTCGAACAAAAATCATTTGAAGAAGTTAAAAAAACTCTAGCCGATGCGCCGCGTTTATTCGTTCCAATACCAGGACAACCGTTTGTCTTATATACAGATGCGAGTGATTTCGGATTAGGCGCGATCCTTGTTCAGATTGATCCTGAAACAAATAAAGAAATCCTTATCGAAGTAATGAGTCGACCACTCAGAGGTGCAGAACTTCATTACACGACAACCGAAAAAGAGTGTCTAGCAGTCGTTTGGTCCGTAGAAAAACTCCGTTGTTATCTTAAAGGTGTTTCATTTAAAATCGTGACTGATCATCAAGCGTTACAATGGCTACATGGGTTGAAAAATCCAACTGGTCGCTTAGCTAGATGGGCCATGTATCTTTACCAACATGATATCACTATCGAGCATCGTCGCGGTACCACAAATGAAGCCCCAGACGCGTTATCAAGAATGTTTGACGTTGACGAAGACCCTCTTGGTTGTGAAAAAGTAGTAGAAGAAATAATTCAAAATCGTACCCAATTAAACTCTATTCAAGGTCAAGATTGGTATAATACCAAATTCAAACTAGTCGAAACACAACCAGATAGATTCACCGAATGGAAAATCGATAACGGCGAACTATTTTATTACAAACCCGATTACGAAAAAGCTCTTATTGATGACGAGAATCCTTGGAAAAAAGTTATCAAACCAGAAGATATTCTGATTGTTTTACGCGAAAATCATGACTTACCACAAGCAGGTCATTTAGGAAGAGATAAGACATTAGATAGGATTAGGCAAAACTATTATTGGCCCGGTATGACCCAAGATGTTAAATCTTACGTGGAAGATTGCGAAACTTGTCTGAAAGTCAAATACAATCAAAGTCCAATCAAAGGTTCCTTAAGGACCAGACCGTTACAACAACCGTGGTCACAATTGTCAATCGACACTGTCGTCTCTCAGACACGAACTAAAAAAGGTAATTCAAACGTCATGGTAGTTCTAGATCTGTACACCAAGTACATAGAATTGTTTCCCATGCGACAAAGAACAGGCAAAAATGTTGTCAAAGCGTTAGATGTCCTCTTCGATCGCTGGGGCACTCCAAAGTCAGTTCTTACTGATAACGGCACTGAGTATATAAATAAAGAAGTCAGAGCATTCCTAGAAGCTCGTGGAGTAGAACATCTTACAACCCCATTAAATCATCCACAAGGAAACCCGGTTGAACGTGTAAATCGCACGATCAAACCCATGATCGCGGCATTCATAAACGAAAACCATAATGAATGGGATGAGCAGTTGACAAAAATACAATTTGCGTATAACACAGTACCACACTTAGGTAGTCGAGTTTCACCCTTTTATTTAAATCACGGCCGCGAAGCAGTATTTAAAAATATACGTAAGCCTGGTGATGATAAGATACAACCGTTAGATGAATCGGTTGAGCGTTGGGTTAAAAGGTTAAGTAAAATTGACGAGTTTCGTCATAAAATCGAAAGTCGATTAAAGACTTACGCGAATAAAACTCTTGCCAGATCTAAAGACGATAAGCAAACATCCGTAGAAATTAAAGTAGGAACAGAAGTTTATTATCCAAATAAAAAACCAAGCAATAAAGCGGAAGGTTACTCAGCAAAATTTGCCCACCGTTTTGTCGGACCAGTTTATGTAAAAAGAGTCCTCGGACCGATGGTCGTTGAATTGGCAGACAAAACGAATAAAATTATTGGAAAATACTATGTAACGGATTTAAAAATTCCCCGCCGTAGTTTACGTAGTCAATGTGTCTCCCCATAGGACAATACACCAGTAGTCGACAATAAACGATCGAGGCCAACATCAACATGAGTGACGAAGCTCGCTCTATCGCCGAGTCCTCCGCCTATCAAGAGATCTTAGATCGCTTGGAAAAATTGTCAAAGGAAAAGCTAGCCATCGAAAACCAGCTTATGAATTTGACAAGAGGAGCAATACCTAGTCGAGCAGCCTCCATTTCAGGGTTATCAGTTCCCAGTTCTGACTCCGATACCGAAGCCACTCTTGGGAGTAACCCAGATCTAACTGCTGAGCCTACACCATCAACATCCAAGGTGACAGATTTTGAAGAACTGATTCCCTCGACAAAAGTCCAAGCTTCAATTGCAACTGAGCTTGAGGATACTCACTCTGTCACTCACATTGATGCCGTAAAATCGGAAGCTGACAAACTGATCGAGGCAATACAAAACATGCCTCCTCCTAAAGTAAAGTTGACTTTGCGGAAAAGGGTCACTGAAAAACAGATCTACGACGAAAACCTTCTAAGGAACCGAATCCCATCAACGAGTCATCCTTTGGAAAAGTCGGTAGTCACAGGAAAACTGAAGAAGACGACCGATGATCCACAAGCACTCACTGCTCCGTCGGTATCTACCAAGCCCCTACCACCGCCAACTTTCCCGAATTTTGATGAAATGCTCCGAGAAATTGGACTCGTTAAGCCTAACGAGAAAACAAGCGACGAAGTACGTTTCTTCACTGACTGCAGAATCCTGAGCGGAGATCTCCTGAAGAAACTCATAATGAAGCGAGCAGAAATGCTTGTTGTCAAAAAAGAGGCGAAAATGGTTGACCAAGCCACGCAGACCTATGTAACATTTACTGGCAAACAACACGTCGTCGGTTGCATTAACTGCCGTTCAGCCGAACACCACTTCAAAGATTGTTCTCTGCCATACAGACCCGGATTTTGTCAAATATGCGGTGCCGAAGGATTCGACACTCAAGACTGCATATACCCGCATGGAATCGAACATGAACGAGCTCTGCATCGTTGTCCAGGATGTTCGAAAGATCTGAACCTCTACTGCCCAGAGTGTCCAGACTGCAACATTCGTCACGCTGGACATAGTGACTGGCTTCGTTTGAACTACGCAGCTTGGCCAACATGGTTGATACCACAGGATCATCGCTATCTCTTCGACGAAAATGAGAAGGTCCTCAAACGTAGGGTACGAGCAAAGTTCACCGATCCTCGCGATTACCCGAACCAAGTAAGAGCTTTCCTGATCAGGGAAAATGCACTCTTGACAGCTAGACCTATCAACCCAAGAGCTCAATCGGCCCTACAGCTGTCTAAGGAAAAACGTCAGCAAGCTATTGACGCCCTCTTCAAGCCACTCACTGTCAAAACACTTGACAAAATCATGGAGGAACGACCAGAGTTACAGGACGAAGACGAAGTCACCATCATCGTCCCAACTAAATTTAAGAAACCGGCCACTCAACCAAAGAAATAGTAGATTAAACTCCTCGTCTATATCTTAGTTATCTTTTGCCGAACTTCTCCTCACCTTGAAATGTCACATTTAGCATTTACCTTATATTGCCAATTTTCTACCTCATAGAAGTTATCGACAAATATTTTGTTATTTTCCGGCAATAATAAGCGACAAGCGATAACCGATAAGTGAGCCTTAGTAGCTACATAATATTTAATATTAAGTTCCTATTGTCTGTTAGATTTAACTATGTACCTGCCTAACGTACAATATAGTCCAAGGACAAGTTAACTCTAAATCCCAATTGTGTTGTTGTCTATCTAAATTTCCAAGTAGACATAAAAATTCAGATTTCAGTTGTTAACCTCTAACACAGATTGGACAGAACTACAAGCTGCAGAGTCAAGTAAGTGATAAATTTATTTGTCATCAAGAGAAAAGAAAAGATAATAACTGCATCAGAAAATTCAATGAACCTTGCGAATTGTCAGTCACTGACGTTGAGCTCCGAAAGGGGAGGGTGTAACAGGAAAATAGAATTCTAATATATAAACTCAACGTCAGCGTCAAAGTCCTTAGTTAAGGTTATTCATAGTCAAATTATAAGCTCGATGAACCGTGGAAAGTAGTTTAAATATCGCGCCATTACGCCATTGTCGAATTCGAGTTCAACAGCGTACAGACACCCGAACTCGATATAACTCACTCTTATGTCAACCTTCGTAGGTGACTCTTGTGCCACCTTTTTGTCTGAACTCTCACGTCGTACTTCCACGTGTTTTGTCAATTGATAAATTGTCTCGTTATAATTGATTTAGTATTAATTGCCTTATATATTTGTTTCATTGTATCAGTTTATATTGTTAAGTGATATAAAGTTGTCAAATAGGCAATAGTTTATCGTGTAATAAACATTTATCAAGGACTATAGTGTTAATAAATACAAGACATCTAAGAGTCGGACTTTGACAACAATTTGTAAGTATAATAAACTTGTATATTCTGTCCAACTCTGTCTTTCTTTGCTCTTGGAAATTTAGATCCTCCCTACCTTGGGTCCCGTAAATGAACTCCCTCGCGAGTAGAGTCTATTTATTAAAATATTAGTTGACCAGAGCGAAGCCAATAATTTGTTTTCGTTAATTTTGATAATTAACTGGCGCCCAACAAAATTTAGTATCCCGAGCCTCGACAGCTTTGACCCGAGCCGCGTCGAGTAGAAGCGTTCAAAATAAAATAAGTTAGTTTCATCAAATAATTAAATATTAATTGTCAATTAGACGGAATTAACAAAGGGAGAGAACGTCTTCTGTCTCAAGATAATAGACTAACCAATCGATCCCTCTATAACCTCAAGTCCGAAATAAAATCTCATTTCCTATGTTCGGTTTTCAGGCTAGCTGCCAGAAATGTGAGATCATAACGTCTGGGATCTTGTATCTGTTATTCGAATTCATTTTCAGTATATGGGTGGATTTCAAGAAGTGGGCCAAAGCGTGAAACCACTTCCTATTTTCAATATGTTTATCTAAATATGCCTGATCATATTTTTTTTTGGTGTAGACTGGTTTACTTCACTTAAAAAAAAATCGTTAAGCATTTCGAAGAAGATTAACATTCCTTTTTTAACTTTCAAACAGTCAAAATGTCATTTCGGCGACGTGACGTAAAGTCCGTTTCTCAACTTTACACTTTTCTAAAAATGGCATGCTATGCCCGAGCACTTTGCACTCATTCATTTCAAATCTCTAAGATCTAAGTTCAGATAAAAGACAATCAGTTTTGGAAAGTATTTAACCAAACGTGAGAAAAGTGAGAGAAAACCCGTGAACCTACTTTATTAGTAATCTCGGCGACGGCTCAAGTTTACTATTACACACACTCGGCAGGAAGTGCTGGTGGTATGTTTTAGCTGCCAATGGTTTCTGGATGTGTATGTGATATCGGCTCCGTACCATAAGTTCTCCATTATTTTATCCTTTACAGACAGAACAGAGTTTATCAGGCAATAATTTGCTTGTCACACTTATTCGCTGTAATTTCGGCGACTGGACTAAAACGATTATTCATCATGGGAATTCCAATATTCTATTTTTCATGTGATACTTTGCTTGTTTGTGTAAGCTATCTTCAATGTTGATATTCTTACTGTACGTAGAAATTAGCGGGAAATATTTTAACGTCAAAATGTACATTCGGCGACGGTAATTCCGGCGACGTTACGAAATTACATTTTTCTTTTCTTGATGTCAGGTTCCTTTTTATGCATCTATTTCAATAAATATTTCCTTTCGTTCCATAAAAAGCCTATTATTCTGCCACAACATGCCGTAAAAAGTAATTTCTGTGATGCGTATGCAATTTCGGCGGCGCATTTGTAATTTCGGCGACACTCCTTCTTTTGAATTTTTAGTATTCTTGAAGTGCTCATGAGAAGCTGAAGAGGTATTAATTTCAATCTCGTAGGTTTACTTGACATGAAAAATACAAACATCACACTCTATGAAGAATATTGCGTTCATGAATAAACTGCCGTTTTCTAATAAATATTGTGAAATATTACGAAATTTCATTCAAAAAGAGCGTTGCATGTGTCAGATATTTGAAGTAGGGGCTCCACACGATTAGAAAATGTATACTACTCTAATGAAATGTCAATGTTGTTTTCTTCTGAATTGTCAGGCTATTTTGGCCCACTTCTTGAAATCCACCCATATGCATATGTTTTCAACAAATTTAGCGTAATGAAAAATACGCATGAAATACATCAACGATAAATACAATTTTCTCTATCCTATATTCGAGTCTCAGGTTAGCTGTAAGACGAGTGAGGTTATGACGTCTGGGATCCGATATCGATTGTTCCTACACGTTACTCATTTCTAGGCACATTAGTACGAAAGAAAGGAGTAGATTAAATAAACGAGCAATAATATTCTCTCGTAACTCAAATTTCGAACACGATTCTACCTATCGTTTGTTCGTATTTTAGGTTAGCTGTCAGTCAGGTGAGGTTAGTCGTGTGCGATCCGATATTCAATATTCGTGTTTCTTGCCAAGCGCCGTCAAGCGGGAGTAGCAGGAACCAACATCTTATACGTAGAGTGGCATAGGAAACCTTCACTAGCTTGCAAGTAAACTGGCTACAATTTCGGTACAGCTGTTGTGATTTCAACTAAATGTCGATACGGGTAGTGATCTCAACTGAATGTCGGTTCTTTTAGTTTTGAGTAACGGAGAATCGTCAATTCTCAGCCATTTCTCCATCAAATGACACGGGATTGGGCTCAAAGTGTGTGGTTTTTCATTGCGGAGTGGCTAAATGTCAGGAAAATGCGATTATCTACGGCAACAGTGAATAATCTCGCGATTTATGTGGTCGGTACGTCAATCTGTAGAAATTTTTGTCGAATTTTGGAAAAGTGAAATAATCAGCCACTTTCTGCCACAATTGTGTGTAATCCTTCAAAATTTCATTGCGATCGATTCAGTAGTTCCGGAGAATTCACGATTCCCGTTTTCGAGGTTCTGACAAACGTTTCACTTCACCTTCAATTCGTTCCCCTACACTTATAACCAGTTTAAAGGTTGCACTATACAGAAGAGTTTAAAAAATTTATACATCGGTATGTCTATATATGAGTCTCTCCGCGTGAATTCACCTAGTCTCCGGACCTCACTATCTCCGATTTCATCCTTGATTATGTATGTTGTTGACTTAGCTGTATAATTTTTCTACATTACTTTGAATTCTTTGGACTCGCCCTTCTTGGGTTCTGATTTTTCAAAGAAAAAAATGAGGACCATTTCGTAAAATGTAAAAAGATTCACAAAAATCCGGTCAGTGACGTGAAAGAGCATTTTACAAGATGAAGAGAGCAGTTTTTTTTTCGACAGAAAAAATTGTTCTTTTTTTCAAATCCTCCTGCACTGTATCCGAAATTTGATTGGAAAAAATAACTACTATTTACATCATTTCGTGAAAACGAAAATATCAGCAAAAAATCGTAATTGTGCAAAAAATTAAAATTTTGTTATACTGGACACAGAAAAATTTGAATGTTTGAGTTGAAAACTTCCCTTTTCTTCTGCTTCGGTTTTCAAATCTTGTTTCCGAATAATTTTATCACATTTACGGAACAATAAAAACTCAGGTGAAAGAAGTTATGGCGTTTTCTCTGTATGTGTTTTCAAATAGGTGAAGAGAAGTATATGAAAATGGAAAAAAAAAAGTTCAAGAAAAGTTGGAACAAAACGAAAGAAATTGTAGAAAAATTATCACCATATTTCCGAAACCGGGGGACCGTTGTACTTCAGCGATGAAACTTTTGTTCAAATTTTACTACCTATTTTACTAGAAATATGATACTTTGAAAAAAGGTTGGTCCCGAGAATCGGAAAGATGTCACACAAATATTTCAGAGCTAGGCAAATGTAGAATCAAAAGCATAATAGAAGATTGTGAAACCTTGAGACTAGATGAATTGACGTGGACGTGGAGAGAAGTCGATGGTTAGAAAAATTGAATAAGTATGATTATAGGCAAATGTAATAAAATTGTATAAGAGAAATTAGATACTTGGTCATAGAATTTAATCCACCTGACTGTCTATGCTAGGGACACTATATATTACATGAATAACATAGATCCATTTCTGTATACAGCTATTCAATGCTAACAGCACACCCTCGGAGAGTATGTAGAACATATGTTCTATGCGACGTTAACGTCATTCGTCTCTCATTGATGGACGACAGACGGATTCTTCGGCTGCACCTTACGTTCAAACTTTAATCTGGGATCGCATATTATAGCTGGACTGTGTGTAATACTTCATACATGGAAAAACTTATATGGAAAGATTTAGGTTACAATATAATATGAAAAAGACAAGTCTTATTTGATATTGCTAACTATTGCTAATGTATACAAATATTTCAATGTTGGGGAGAATATTTTTTCGCAAATATGCACCAAAGAAACAAAAAAAAAAAAACGGGAAAAGCACATACATGCATGAAGACGATTTAGTGTATAAGGATATCTTCAGGTTCAAGCTAGTATTTTACGCATTCAGACATATGTATTTGTGATAACTGCAATGAGAAGAAGATTGATACATTCGTTACAACTCTAGTGTTAAAAAAAAAGAAAAATAACTTTTTATCTGTTGAATCTCTCTTACATATTATAAAGAAGGTTGACGTGATTCTTGCGAAAAGAAGAGGATAACGGGATTGACAGAAAATATCTAAAATAATATTTGATTATGTTCCTCCGATCAGTGATAACTTGTCAATATTTGTATTAACAATGACTGTGATAAGATTAGCCTCTTCGTCCAAGTGTGATATTTGAGTCATATGCTTTTTGAAATCGCTGTATGATATAGTCAATCATAGTATTATATAAAGGTAGCAAAAGTTATTCCTGTGATAGGAAATTTTTGCGAAAGTTTTATTGGTGAATTTCTAGTGATGTTATGCAGCTTTGTGGTTTATAATAATTACGAAATCATGTGTATCTACGAAACGAAAATTTTTTTGTACGGGATGGAATCAAAAAAGAAAAAAGGAAAAGAAACGACAACAGTCGAATTAGGGGCCAGTCACATATTTGCTCAATTGCTTTCGCGAGATATATTATTGCATAAAAAACATATACGTACGTAAGATAGCCGTACTTTGTGAATAATTATATTATTGTATTAATATTGTTGAATAGTAATGAACTGGGTTGATTACAGTATATTTTTGTACCCATTTTTACGTTGTCAAATATAGAAAAAACGAAGTTTCATATCATTTTTGAAGATTGAATATTATTATTCGAAACGACACTATCATGTCAAATGTAACTGCATCAGTTTGTGCAAAACGGGTACAAGTCACGATGAGGTATAATGAGACCTCTGCTCAGTACATTTTTGGCTGAGAAACCTCATTATGATTGATAAAATTGTTACCCTCTTCACACCTCACCTTTCAGCGATAGTGATCGAGATTGCGTATACATTATTGTCGTTGCAGGATTCTGATGAGATCGCATACTACGAACAATAATGCGTGTACCGAAACCATTACGAATTCGACCGCATACGAACCTGATCCAAAATGAAGCGGGCGTGTGGGCACAATCCGCATAGGGCCGGATAAAATGCTTGTTTAAAAGCCGGATACACTTGCGGATACGAGCGCATGCGGGTCGTATTCGCAATCCGAAAGATTGCGGATTCGACCGGATAAGAATCTGCTCCAAAATGAAGCGGACGTACGGGCACAAGCTGCATAGGGCCGGATAAAATGCTCAATCAAAGGCCGGATACACTTGCGGATACGACCGCATGCGGGTCGTATTCGTGATCCGAAAGATTTCGGATTCGACCGGATAGGAACCTGCTCCAAAATGAAGCAGGCGTGCGGGCACAATCGGTATAGGGCCGGATAAAATGCCTAATCAAAAGCCGGATACACTTGCGGATTGGACCGAATGTGGGTTGTATTCACGATCCGAAAGATTTCGGATCTACAAAAATTCAGTTTTACGAATCCATTACGCATAGGCCCGGATAAAATGCTTAATCAAAAACCTTATACGCTTGCGAATAAGTTCGGTTAGAATCCAGATCTTATGCGGAACATATCCGGCATTTTGAGCGGGGTAGGGCCCCTGTTGTTTTTATTATACATAAACGACGTACCGAAATATCAAAGAACTCAGCTCGCGCTTTTTGCAGACGACACTGCAATTTATTCTGCCTCCTGGCAAAAAGACGTAGCACTAAACCACTTCCAGAAACATGTATATCTGCTGGAAAGCTACTACAATAAATGGAAAATCAAAATTAACGTTAATAAAACAGAAATTATAATATTCTCACACCGTAAAAAACCTCAAACGAGAACACTAAAAATGTACGGGCAACCATAAACACCTCAAAATCAGGTCAAATATCTAGGACTTACCATGAATCAAAGATTAACCTATACTCCTCATGTAGCCAAAGCCGTCCAGAAAGCTAACATTGCAATTGCAATACTTTACCCTCTAATCTGCGCAAACAGTGCAACTAGCATAGATAATAAATTAACCATATATAAAACTTGTATTAGACCAGTTCTACTATATGCTAATCCGATATGGAGCAGCACATGCCAAAGTAATTATACGAAAATCCAAAGAGTGCAAAACAAATGCCTACGCATGGCACTAAATGCAGACAGGGACACTAGAATAGACGATATGCATGAAGAGCTCAAAGTAGACAAAATAAAAATAGTCATGCAAGCACAAACGATGAAATTTTATAGCGAAAGCTTAAGTAATCTCAAAATCTTATCTCATGTCTGTAAAACTGATTATATAAACTCACATTATAAATATAAGCTACCACAACAACCGTATATTGAACAAAACCAAGAATAAAAGATCAAACAAAATAACAAACATAACAATTATGCAAACAAAACTGAGGAAATGATGCTTACTAGCTATAAGTAACATGTGATAATATTGTAAATAGTCTAAGTTAGTCTAAGTAACAAATATCTATACCAATTGGGTTTTTTGATAAATATTCTTCCCAAAAACAAACCAAATCAATCCGCATTCAACTAAACCACATAAACATTAGCTGAATAAAACTAAACTGAGTTAAATCCGCTTAGGATAGGAATCAAAAATAAATACTCATGTTCATGTATACCTCTATGTATATATCGAAACAAATCAATAAACATATTTAAATCTGAATCTGCTAAATGGCAGTCTTCAACTAATACTCCATGCGCACTATTCGCAAGCGGCAAGAACTCAAACTGCGAATCGGACTGCTTTTGAAAAATATTGGTGAATTAAAAACTTGATTCAGGTAAAATCAGATCTTAATCATATTTTGAGAAGATTAAACAGTATAAAATTAATATGAACAACGCCATGGATCTGACAAAAATCAACAAGGTGGGTCGATGTGATGAATACCTTCCCACCAAGAAATTAGCAGATCTTGAAGCCAATAAACATTACCCCGTCACTGGCTGGCGGACAAACAAGTACAAACAAGATTCAGTACAAGAATAACCCGTGATTTGAAAAACGTATTTTCTGCGTTTCTACCGGCACGCATGTCAAAAGTGCTGGTTGACGATGAGGACTTAGTTTGAAAAATGATACTGGTTGCCGATGAGAATCGCCTTCACATGCATAATCTTGGGGAACTATACAACCGAGTAGAATTCAACTATATGTGAATTCAATCAATATCTGGAATGTATCACGCTTACAAATAAATATTCATACATGAATTGTTCTCTCAAGCCTACCTTTATTTAACATTAATTCAGGGTCTATCAGTTTGTAAAATTTGATTTCTGATCAGCGTGTAGAACTGTGCAGTTCAAAGACCTGATCAACCAGTTGAACTTACAGTTCTACGACCTGTTCACCAGAAATTTCCTTCAGCTTCAATAGGATGCATGTTCATAACATTCATACAGTACTAAAGCTAAGATTCGTTTATGATAATTTTGCGGACAGCTTAGTGGTGGGGGGAGAAGGTCTGGTATTCATAGCCTTATGAAACTGGTTTATCTAGTTGCTTCTGGGTATGAATATGGTGCCATCTCAAAATCTGAGTTACTTGCAATCTGAATTCACAAGTGTGAGCATCAAATAGAACTCCAGAGGAGATTTATTGAAAATGATAAACATCATGGATTTATCTGGTACCACAGACCTATCTGATGCCAATGTGTTCAACGCGGGGCAGTTAGTCGAGGACTCCTCTACCCACAACTTCACGGATGCTGAGTTATTTAAAATTGGTCAATTGGGTCTATGCGGTGAACGTCTTCCCATCAAAAAATAAATTAGCGGTGTGCATATCATCATCAGTTTGCGGAAGATGACAACATCATCAGGGCGCCTAAGAATAGTAGCAGACATAATTGGGGGAGACGCTCCTCACGAAACATTTACCGAAAATCTACCTCCACGTATAACTGCAAGACTGCTGAGTGATGAGGCCTTATTCCAGAAATTGAAAACGGTTGCTGAAGACGGAGGCGTGTACTACCACCATGTTTCTAAACGTTTTCGTTCAATTTTATTCACATTGCGAAGTATCCTCAACCTGCCTGTATAATTTGAAATAAATCTTCAAAATATAACATCAATTTGTTGTCATATGCCTTACAATATTTGAGAATCTACTTTTAGTCTGTAGAGGGCAAAGTATCCCGAACCTGTCTGTATAATTTTTAAATAAATTTTTAAAATATAACATGAATTGTCAATTGACTTGTTGATATAAAAAATGTTCCACGCCGAGGGTAACCGGTAGGATTGCCGTAGGAATTAACGTACGTCCACCGCAAAAATTCTGATGATCACCTGTCACACAAATATTCTCCAGGGGGATTGTCACGTTAATAACCTAAAGGCGCTGGTTAGAACTTTCGAGTCTTTATTGCATTGTAGGGAACTTGCACTAACTCACTATACTGTAGATACTATACTGTGAATAACCGGTAGGACTATACCGGTAGGAATTAGCGTAAAATATCTGATGATTGCTTGTCACACTAATGACATAAATGCGTGGGTGGGAACTCTTAAAATAAGGTAACGTCACTGACCATAGGTGCTGGACTGTAGATAACTGGCAGGATTACCGGTGGGATTACTCCCATAGAAATTTGCGTAAAAATCTGATGATCGATTGTCACATTGATTTTCACATAAAAATCAGGCATAACCAGTAAGATTACCGGTAGGATGACTCCCATAGACATTTGCGTAAAAATCTGATGATTGATTGACACATAAAATCGTGCATAAAGGCGCGGGTTAGAACTTTCTAGAAAAAGGTGAAGGTGCGGTCATGACCCCAGACAGGTAAACAGGGTGGTTCTTGACTCTCATGGTTCTTGGCTAACATAGCTAATCTACTCGTATGTCTCTCGTTATGATAAGTTCTCGAAACCCTACCGATTTCTTTCATGACTCTCTCTACAGGATTAGACTAAGGATGATATACTGCTGTTTTTGACGAAAATATCGAATTATCTTTCAAAAAAATTTCCCAGTCGTCTGAAATAAATTGACCACCATGATCGGTCAGAAACATTTTTGGTTTTCCTACCTCGGTTAAAAATCTTTCGCTCGTAATCTTAATCAGAGAATTTGCTTTCGCACTTTTAACTGCATATAATTTGACGAACTCAGAAAAAATATCCATAAAAACAATTATGTATTTGGAACCTCGTTTACCTGTCGGCAAGGGTCCATAATAGTCGATTGCTACAAGATCTAACGGTTCTTTTGTCAATACTGACTTAGACTTGCCCTCTTTTAGTTGTTGGTAATACTTCGATTTTTGACAGAGGATATAACATTTGACTATTTCTTTGATTTTATTCAAAGAATTCGGAAAATAAAATTGTTTTTCGATGAATTGGTCCACCTTGTTTGACCCAAAATGTAAAAGTTTTCTATGTATGGCATGAATCAAATCTTTACTCAACCCTTCACAAACCCACACTTTCCACTCTTCTTCAATCTTAATATATAAAATATTCTCTTTGATTTTCCATTCCTTTTTAGCTACCTTGACATTGTCAGAAATTTCTGACCGAATCTGTTCTTTATGGTCTTCTAAAGATTCTCTCATTTTTTCTAAAATTCTTTGATAGTTAATTTCTCTTTCTCTATCTTCTAGTGCTAAAAGCTTGTAAGTTTTATATTGAATAAGAGTCTTTTGTGCTTCTTTATCCTCTAAACTCTGAATTTCCGGGTACCTTGACAGTGTATCAGCTACAATATTTCTCCGACCTTATATATGTTCTATATCAATATTGTATTGTTGAAGAAAAAGCGCCCATTTTGTTGATCTACCATTAGTTAACTTGCACGTCTGTAAAAATTGTAAGGCTTCATGATCTGTTTTTAATTCAATTTTCGATCTAATCAAATAAATACGCCATTTTTTCAAAGCGCTGATCACAGCTAATAGTTTCTTTTCTGTCGTTGTATAGTTTAGTTCTCCTCCCCTTAGAGTTCTGCTAGTGTAAGCTATAGTTCTGGGTAAATTATTTCCGTCTATTTGATATAATTCAGCTCCTAAACCATGGCCTGAAGCATCCGTCTCAACGAAATAAGTCTTTTTTGTATCAGGGTGATAAAGTTTACTACTCTCGTAAAGCGCTTGTTTGATATTTTCGAAAGACGTTTGATGTTGATCTGCCCATTTGAATCTACTATCTTTTATTAACATTTGTTGCATTGGTAAAACTTTCTCTGTAAAATTGGTTATGAATCTACGTTCCCAATTTCATAGTTCTAGAAAAGCTTGGAGATACTTTAGATTTTTGGGAATAGAAAATTCTTTTATATTATTCATAGTTTCATCTTCCATCTTACCCACACAGCAAAGGAGCGTCCCTTGAACGTCCCGGGAAGCTCATATATATTTAGCGAGGTTCGTTGGTTTCTTCTCGAAAAGTTCGCGGGAGCGTCGCCGGGAACGCATACGTTCCGATTTTCGGACTCTCCCGAACGTCATGCAAACGTCCATAGAACGTCGCCGAGAACTCTAGTGGAGCTTTTAGCAATCTCTTGGGAGGTTAAATTATTTCTGTTTTTGGATAACGCCCAGACAAAACCAATACTTCCTATTAGACATCTTATAGAAGTTCCAGTTCGACTTTTCACATCTAAAAGTTGGCTTTCAGGTGACAGAAATCAAGACGTATAAAACATCTTTAAGATGTCCAATAGATGAATTTTGGTTCTGTGTATAATAACTGAGGATGAAAATTTCAATAGGAGTAAATAGGGTACATGTAATGAATATCTTCAAGATAATGAAATATATATTATGTATATTGTGAATGCGGCTGTCTCTAACATAATAATAACCCTATGGATAGTTTTAGCAACAATATTAGAAAATATAGGTGCAGGTATTCCACGTGAACCGGATCGGTTTGTGGCCGGAGGTCATCGAATTTAATGCCAATTGCAGATTCCGATTCCTTGTTACTAGATGAGATGCCTCCAACAGTCACAGAGCATGAAAATAATTGATACAATATATATATCGACGGGTCCTAAGGAAACAGACGTAACTCGTCGTGCAGACTAGAACAAACGTATCTCGGAAAACTCTACAAGCCGAATATGGCGCTTTGTATACACTTACTGCAGAGTTTTCTGACATACGTCCGTCCTATCCGGCACGACGAGATACGTCTGTTTCCTTAGGACCCGTCGATATTATATATCGCCACCGAAAATTGTTACTGAAATTACATCGAATGCTTCGAAAAGGCACAAAAAAAGTGATCAAATTTTGAGCTTGCTTTTTTTCGATGACCTCTGGCCAAAAACCGATCCGTTTCACGTTGAACACCCCGTAGGTACTCTAATTAGTAGTTGGTAATAGGTTATCTGAAAGACTAGGGAACCCACGAATCTTCGTCGTACGAAGTGTCGCTATTCTGTTTCGACGAAGTGCTCGTGGCTGGGATTTTTTTCGAATTTGCGGAGTTATTTGAAAAGGAGTTCTCAGGTGCAGCGTTCTTCCTATTCCATCGATCACCAGCATGATGGAACCATTCCATAATGGCTTTCTCTAATACGGCTATAGTTGTCACGCTATCATTTAAGATGGTATCCACGGAATTTCTATCTACATCATTTATGTCTTACTAGCATAATTAAAATACAGTTTGGAAGCCCAATTCTAACTCATGGGTAACTCAAATTGCAAAGAAAAATAAGATAGATAGATAGATAGATTCCATTTATTATGCCATACCCCAAACAGGGCTGGAAGGCAATGGGTGGAAAAATATTACAGAAAACTTACAATCAACTTGAAATTAGAATAAAAATAGAAATAAAGAATATATTGAATACATAGTTTAGCAGAAAATGGAAAGTACAAATGAGTGAATAATATAAATAGCACAAATATAATAGCACAGGTATCAAGATAAAAATAAAAACAAAAAATTCAAATAACACTAAGTACGTAGTTTGGCAGAAAATATCAAGTACAAATGAGTAAATAATATGAATAGCACAAACAATACGGATAAAACTAGGGGCAGTCGAGGCAAGAAGTCGACAGAAAGACAGCTCGACAAAAATGAAGGATGACAAATAAATTGACAGAAAGCAGAAAAACAAAAGATAGGTATAAATAGAACAGAGATTAGCCGCAAGCACATAGCTAGGAAGCTAGACTCCTCAGACTCATGCAGAAGCCAAGCTAATACTGAGCCATCTAGGTTGTAAAACGAGAGACACCGGAGTCAATAGCAGTAGTAGTTGCACCAGACGTCATAGGCGCATGTCCCAGGTTTGCTTTTGATAGGTAGATAGCTGAACCCTAACGGCTTTTGACATACTCATGTCTACCCTATTATACCGCTGAAACAGTGTTGACGTACGGTATGACAGCCGTTATGTACGCTCGAATTCGTATGATTACCGTGTATCTACAGTCGTTGTACGGCCTATTGGGGACAAGCGAAACACGGTGTATGCACCCGGTATACACGGTTTCATAACCGTGTCTTGTAACGCGCAATTTTCCTACCCGGAGGAAAAATGAGTAGCAAAATAAATCCCGCTCAAAAAGGTCCCAACGTATTTTCACGAAAGGTACGGAACGTTACGAGATAAAAAGGAAAAGAAAAATAAAAATAAACAAAAGCTAAGGTTGGGCGCCAGGCACACGAATGTGCCAGATAAAGTTGATTGAAAGAAAGAGAAAAAGAGAGGCAATAAGTATCAGCTAAATTCAAAATTGAAAAAAAAAAGTTAATCAGAAAAAGAAAATACTAAGGAAACAGTTAAATTCAAAATTCAAAATACTAACCAGAAAAAGAAACCTACGAAATAGATGAATTCAAAATATACTCAGCTAGTAGACGGAGAGGGAAACGTGGGGGCGTAGAAATAACACACTTGACTCCGTACAGATAAAGCTAACGGTGAATATAATTTAAAAGTCAAAAGGCAACGATACAAAAAAAAATAATAAATAAATATAACAGGACGGCAGGGCCGGTTAGGCCGAATACAATGAGAATTCAAATGTTAAGTTAAAGATAAGCAGGATAAAAAAGGGAGGAAGTTAACAAAATAGAAAATAACAAAATAGGCGTCAAGTGAGCTAAGTTAAGCGATCTAATTGAAAAGAAACATTAGCGGTGGAATCTGAGTCCGACGTCGCAAATTTAGAAGGCGGTTAGGCCGCAAAAAGAAATAAATACAAAAAAAAATATAATAGACGCAAGCTAGCTCTCAATACGAGTTAAATTAACTTAAATTAACGCTCGCAGAAAGGGATCAAAGAAATGATATATAACGGAGGCGATACGGCACGGGGACTCTTCCCCGAGCAGCGCAAGTCCAGGAAAATATAGATAATTTAGGTCTAATTAGCCTAGGTGAAGATAAAGACTACGACAGCCCGTCAATCGCGAATTTGAAGTGAAACCGTTAATCAGCAGTAAGGTAAGAATGGCGGACGGACGGTCGAGGTTTGAAGCGAAGAGCCTACCTTTAAACGGGTTGCAGCCCAGGTGGCTCCCAAGAAAATGCACACACCAAAAGTAAAATAAAACTAAAGAAACTTATAAAAGAAACTAAGAAAAACTAAGAGAAACCCCAAATAGGAACTAAAGAAAACCCAAAAGAGAAAGAAAAGATGAGATAAAGCCCAAAGTAAAGATAAGGTAGTCACTCGACGTATATCGGACGCTGGTCGGCAACGGAGTGTCCCAGAATCGCTAATCGGAAATCGAAAAATGGTGGGGAAAGCCTTTCCACACACGGCATGTTCGCCGCACCGTTAACGGCGATTTTTGAATTTTGGCCAGGAGGAAGAGTTAGCGGTGATAACAGGCTGGGAGGTGCAGCCCTCTCCCGGCCGGCAGGTGACGAGGCTGCAGAAGATGACGTAGGTGCGGGTACTAGTGCCGCGGCTTCCAGGACATCCCCCAGGCGATCCAGCGTCTCCGACGGATCCCACGAAGTCCTGGCGTCGGTGTACCTGCGGTTTACATAAAAAAAACTTACGGCAGATACAAATTCTAACAGATAAGGTTGGACTTGCGCTTCGGTGAAGAATTTGCGATACGGCAGCGGCATGGTCGCTCACGTTTGCGAGTGGAGGCGCGGTCAGTGACAGATGTCAAATCTGCCACGTTACAGTCTGTACCGTATTTATTCCGCCAAATATTATTCGGTGATCTCTGGTGTTTCCGTTAGCTAATCAACGTGGACATACTGGAGACCCACCGTACAAAAACCGTACACTCTGGTATGAGCTACGTATTTACTTCCTTCCTTTACTTAAAAAAAAAAATTGATTCATTGGGCAATTAAAAATTGGAGTACATATTATCGGAGTAACGCTGAAATTCAATTTTATCGTAGTATTTCGACGACTAAATTAACGCGGAATATCATTACAATGCACAATCTGTTCCATTTAGAAAAAAGGGAAAAGTCCCGTACATACCGTGGAAACACGGTTTCAAGGTGGTTGCAATAAGGTATTTCGACTGTGAACATACGCATACTTTCAATACACGGTAGTTGGCGAGTATTTTGAAGGTATGTCAAAAGCTGTTAGGGAATAGGAAGTGGCAGATAAGTGCACATGATAATTAAGACTAGAATAGTATAGAACAGAAAATAAAAGAATAGACTAGTTATAGCAACGTACGAGATACTGTACCGCAGTACATATATAGGTTTATAGATTCAATATATCGATAATAATGCGACAAATTTCTGTGTTTCCAAACTTGAGAGTTTTCTTTCTTCCAGTCCACGAATACAGTCGTGCTAAACCATCGCTGGAAATCCTACGCAACACGTTGACGATGAAATTTTTCGGAGTCCTCCCTCCAATCTGGCTGATTAGTCGCCTCTGAGAAGATAGAAAAAATACTTTGATAATTTCAATTTATTCATATAAGTCATGAAAATGATCAGCTTGTCAACTTGGCATCTACATATATGATATAGCTTTTATCAGTAACGTTCGACAATAGGAATTATCTAGACTTTTTCGTTTCGAGACAAAACGACGGATATAAATCTTTTGCAGTGCTGGCATTACGAGCAAGTACTCCTGATGACCTGTCCGCTGCTGGGTCCACTGCTTGAATCAAGTGGTTCAGTTTTTTTACCAGAGGATCTAGGAGAGAACTCACCTTCCCTTGAATAATAATATGATACTTAAAATTACTGTTCCAATCATTTTACTTGAGACTGGTCGTTCTTACTACAGCATGGACAGCTATCTTCCTCGCCTGCTTTGTTAACTATCCTGTCTTCGATGATCCTCAAATTTGTTCTTGGGCCTGCGTTGCATTGTTTCTTGTGTGAATCGATGTCTTGTGAGTCAACTTTTCTCTTTGTTTCATTGCTCCGAATCTATATATTATCTATATATTAATTATTAATCTATATATTAAAGTACAAAAAACGTCTGTCCCGTCTGTCCCCGAAATTTTTCATGATGTATGTCTCATGTCTCATGTGTCCGATCTGTCCCGTGTGTTTCCTCATTGTTGTCATTATCATTATTATCATTTGTATTGTATATTGTACGAATGTGACAATCTTTCTCTTTTTAGAACACTATAGCTTGACTATAGTTGATGCATGAGTTTTTTAGATTATGAAAAAAAGTATAGTAGGGACAGTAATTATAAAACCTGTTCTCACGATGTATTATTTATTATATTTATCATTTTTTCATCAGCGATTTCAAAAAAGTAGTGAAAGTGTCGGCCACGGCCTTCTGTCGCGACCGCTCCACCTGCTGCCTCCGCTTCCACTCTTTGACGCTCTTGCCGGCCCTCGTCCCTCTGTATACTGGTGAAAAATCAAATACTCGAATAAATATTTCACGAAACTCCTACCACGAGAAAAAATGTAGAATAGTTTTCCCAGCAGATGGCTTCGGACCAACATTCAATTATATTTTGGCCATCGAAGGAGCCGGAAGTGAATTCATTTTCGGTGCGAATTTCTACCCGCGTGCACCTCTTGGCTGATAACCGAGTTTTTTGCGATCGAGGAATCAAACACATTCGAAAAACAGGGCTGTTAGTGGTCAAGCCCCCTAATGAGGCGGTTGCATCCGGAAATTGAATTAAAATATGACAAATAGAATTGAAATATGACGAAATACAACCTGACTGGAAAAATATTACCAATCCGACAAAAAGTGACTGACTAACAGCCCTAAATCGAACATACTCGAATAAATATTGCATTGTCATGATATTCCGCGTTGATTTGTTTTTTTAGGGTTACTTCGATAATAACTACTCCAATTTCCAATTGCCCAATGAATCAATTTTCTTCCAATTTGTCTAATGAATAAACTTGTATTCATTCATTGTATCCATAATAAACCAGTGACTGTCAGCAAAAGCTCATGTACGCAACGCGAGTATGTGTTGGTCGAACTATAGTGCGGGCATTGATATGACTTACGTTCAACCCTCCCGCCTCTCACTTCCCTCGTGTTACTTCCCGCTCTCCTTTTTCCCGTCCGCCCATCTTTGTTCTCCTCGTGCCGCTTCTCTTCCTCTTTTTCCTTTCTCGTGCTTCTTTCCTCTCTATTCACTTAAATATGTATTGAAAAATATTTGAATTCATTGAATAATAAATCCGTCCTGCACTTCGAGTCTAAATGGAACAGATTGTGCATTGTAATGATATTCCGCGTTAATTTAGTCGTCGAAATACTACGATAAAATTGAATTTCAGCGTTACTCCGATCAAGAGACTCGGTAGAGTCTCGCGCCAAGTACATTTAAAAAAAATTTTTTTCAAGCGCGAGACTCAACGAGTCTATATACCCGAGAGGCAGCTACCCTAACCTATACCACGAACTAGTATCGTCGTTTTCTTTCACCTCACAATATACACAGATTGAAACTAATTTAATCTAGGATGTGGGCATGAAAAGCTTTCATTTGAGCCTTAGATCGATTAAATCGGTGTCCGGAGTGCTGAGATATGATTAACTACCAATTCTGATACCCCGTTTCTTCGTAAAATTTTTCGTTTTCGTTTTCGTTTTCGTCGTCGTCAGACCAAGAACATTAAAACCATTCCCATATAAAATCACTAGACGGGAAACCCACCAAAGTTGTATAGAGTGACGTCAGTATACGAGATAGTTCCGATCGGATAGATCGCGCCAATAGATAGCGCCAGTATCGCAGACAGAAACCGTCCGCTACACTAGCAGACGCGTGTTGTCATCTCATGTTTTTAAATCCAAATAAAGGAAATAAAAGAAAGTACAAGCAATGCTTATATACGAAATTTGGAGGTACAAGAACTAGTGAATACCTCCCAAAAGCCACTTAGGTGCGAAAACCTTACACCAAGTATACATTAATGTGATAGTCACGAACAAAAATATTTCGATAGGTAAATCTTAAATCCTACGATCTCGAGCTTTTGAGGTTATGCGAATCGACTGACGTGTAAAATTCACGGTGATAAATAAAATAACAATTGTAAACGGACAAGACTGTCAGGTGACTATTAACTGACTATTACCTCTAAATTTTATTCACTTATACATTGTAGATTCGGCTTATTTCCATTCATGAATGCAATTATCGGAGGAAACGGTGTTTCGGGGATTCAATTTTCTAGCAAGTTACCGCCTCAGGAAGTCTGACAATAGAAAACCAAGAAAAAATGTTGAAGTTGAAAAATATCAGGATAGCATGATTTGATATAAGTAACGGCAAGGAGCCAGACCAACAAAGCCGAGTTCAAACGTTGGATTGCAACAAATTCCACTTCAAGCTCGATGTTAGGCTCATTTCTAGAGGCTCGTCTGCTCGGACCTAAACTGTGAGCCAACGTTATGTGTAGGATTTCAACGAGTTCTATATTTTATCTCGGTATCCTCTAGTCCAAACGAGACTGTAAGTCGACGTTGTGTGTTGGACTACGATAGGCTTTATTCTACACTCCACGTCAACGTAATGCCTTGACCTTCGGTGAAGATAATTCTTTAATCCATGTTTTACAATTAGCTTAGATTCTCCGCTCAGAAGCTCAATCAAATTCAGATTAGTGCTATCACGACAAATGGTGAAAATGAAAATACTTATTCAATATTAAAGAAATGATCGATCGACTCCCTCTTTCTCAGATGATAGAGATTCTGATTTATATTTATTTATTATTTGTAGACTCAGCGTATAATCATTTAGGAATGGAAATATTGGAAAAAAATCTTTCTTATGGATTGTTTAATCTTGTAGCGGGTCGCCGTATAAGACGTGAGGATGATGAAAGATAACGCTTGGACTGCAAAGTATCGGTATAGTGTGATTTGATACGAGAAACGGCAAGAGTCAGACGAAGAGAGCAGAATGCGAGTGTTTGACTTCATAAACTTCCATTTCATGCTCTACGCTAGTCTTGCATGAATAGGCTCAATTCTAAATATTATTATACCTTCTGTTCAGACCCGAATTGGAAGTTGACGTTATGAGTACGGGACGCGTACATGTTCTTTTTGTAGAGGACCTACGAAAAAAACTACCTAGGAATTGCAATACATACATCTGATATTTATATATTTAATCATGAGCAGCAACTATAACCCTGCGTGCAAGTAACTCCGCCATTGCTGGTCCCAGGCCCAGATGAGACAGGAGGAGGGCTGCACGCAGGGTTAGATGTTGTAGGTATAAAAAATTATCGTAGTGAAACAATTTGTGAACGCTATGATATGAAAGTACATTACGCGTCAGTCTACAAATTTGAGACTTGGGGAAAATTATGAGCACACGCGTGCTCGTTGCTGTTGACGTTTCTGCTTATCGAGGGACTTCGGGCGGTATGAAATAGTACAAAACAACCGAGCGAGCGTAGCGAGCGAGCACAATTATTAGGTGGTCGAGCAAAATTTTACAAAAAGTAGTGAAATCAACCCCAAAAAGCACCTTCGGTGCAAAAACCTTTCGCCAAGTCCATTAATGTGTAGACTACCAAAACATAATCAAAAGTTGTGCTCGTTCGCTCGCTGCGCTCGCTCACTCGATTGGTTGATGATTAACAACATACAAAAGCATTGAAATCAGATACAACTGCCAAGTACCTGTAGAACAATAAAAGTTTGGAATTGAAAAATTTTTTCACACTAAATAACGTTGTACTCGTTCGCTCGCTGCGCTCGCTCACTCGATTGGCTTATGATTATTGGTTGAAAAAAAAATTCGGATGAAGAAATTGAAGAAGTCAACATTTATCCAAAAATATTCATAACGAAAAAATTATTTAAAGAAAATTTTTAAAGAAAATTTGGAGGTAGTGGCACTTGGCGGGCCTTTTATAGAAAAAGAACTATGTAATATCGATCGCGACCCTGTCAATGTCATCTGATGGTTATTCAAACATTGGCCCGCCAATGTACCACTACCTCCAAATTTTCTTTAAAAATTTTCTTTAAATAATTTTTTCGTTATGAATATTTTTGGATAAATGTTGACTTCTTCAATTTCTTCATCCGAATTTTTTTTTCAACCAATAATCATAAGCCAATCGAGTGAGCGAGCGCAGCGAGCGAACGAGTACAACGTTATTTAGTGTGAAAAAATTTTTCAATTCCAAACTTTTATTGTTCTACAGGTACTTGGCAGTTGTATCTGATTTCAATGCTTTTGTATGTTGTTAATCATCAACCAATCGAGTGAGCGAGCGCAGCGAGCGAACGAGCACAACTTTTGATTATGTTTTGGTAGTCTACACATTAATGGACTTGGCGAAAGGTTTTTGCACCGAAGGTGCTTTTTGGGGTTAATATGTACTCCAATTTTTAATTGCCCAATGAATCAATTTTTTTTTTTAATCTTCTGAATTGTCGAATAAATAAACTTGTATACCCTATATATAACCTAAAATTATGAATATTCCCGTTGGATTTCGGGTTCGAATTTTTCGATTCACTTCAATGAAAAAAATGGTTTTCATTTGGAAAAAAAATAATGCCTCTATCATTACAGTTTTGAAAATTTTTGTGATTTGTATTTAAATTTTCATCTAGATTATTATCGCCATTTCATTGGTAATGAATGAAAATTGGTTGGTCGGAGCAGAGTTGTGAAGCACTGCAGTCGGCTGGTGCGCATTCGCACCGGAGTGTGAAACTGAGGGTTTCGAATAGCGTGTTTAATCAAAGGGTTATGGACGGAAAAAAATTTCAATTGTCGACGCTTATTATTGCTGAATAAGTACGAAGAAAAAGTCATGAAAGATTGAAATTCCGATTTTTCGCCGTCACTGACTTCACATAAATTCCTCTACCGTGCCATCGCGACGAAACCAAACGATGACCGCACTATAGTTCGACCAACACACGCTCGCATTGCGTACCTGAGCTACTACTCGCTGCCAGTGACTTCAGCAGAAGTTCATGTACGCAATGCGAGCGTGTGTTGGTTGAACTATAGTGCGGGCATCGTTCGGTTTCATCGCGATGGCACGGTATGAGTATACATGCACGTATTTGCAGATATGACTTACGTTCAACCCTCCAGCCTCTCACGTCCCTCGCGTTGCTTACCGCTCTCCTTTCTTCGTACTTCTCCTTCCCGTGCTGCTTCTCTTTCTCCTCTTTCTTTCTCTTTCTTTTTTCCTCTTTTCCCATCTTACCCATCCCTCCCCCTTTCTCTGCCGACGTACTAGCCATTGGTTCTGAAATATGTATTGAAAAATATTCGAATGCATGTATAAAAAATTCGACCAGCACTTCAAGATACAATTTTGTTTTCGTGAGGTAAATATATTGGCAATATCGCTAATAATCATTCTCATACTAATAATAGTTGCAGTTACAGATTCTGGAAGAAATTTAGTGAGGTTCGAATTACAGGTAATTGAATTTTGTTTGCCCGAAGGTTTTTCTCAAAATGTATATCTGACTCACCGCGTGTTGAAATTTGTAATCGCTTCAAGCAATCTGGAAGGATTATATTATTCATAAGTGAGCCATTTTGTATCAATTTGTGTCAACTCAACCATGTTAAAGGAACTATACATCGTTCTTTGTGGAATTCAACACACCTCGAAATCAATTTATTACTCGACGAACGTTTATTTGAGGATGTTCAAGAAATAAAGCCTCAAAAAAGCTCCGGTCGCCTACCACTATTGAGGTATAAAGAAAGTAAATCTGCAACTAAATTGAAAGTATTCCAAATCCTATAGGATGTGTGAAAGTTTTTTCGATTATTTGAGGAATAGATTCGACATACCGTCTATCTTGAGGAAGTCCTCAGTGTTCGACATGATGTCCTAATTCACACTGATTTGTTCACGTGCAAAGACTACTATACGCGCAAATATAGTAGGGATAATACTCACGTCCACGTACAAACAATTCCTCAGTAAGCCTAATCTGTGACACATTTATAGATTCGCATTCTGTCGTATTTCTATGTAAACGAATGAGCACACATAGAGTGAGGAAAGACAAAAGAAACTAGAGATTACTCCGATATATTGAACGTGCCTCACCGTGATCACGCCGTATCGATCACAACGCTGAAGTCATGGGGCGAAGAAACACTAAAAGTAAGTCGACTCCCACTAAAATATGGAATATTCATTATTCAGATTTATATTCTAGGAATATTTTTCAGATACACTGTGTGCAAACTGGAAGCAACATATGTGAATTATTTCAAAATTTATCTCTAAACGTTGTTCCAGTGACAAATTTTTGATTCCATCGAGTAAATAGTATTCAAATATTTCAAACCCTGCTCTATAAAATAAAAATATATATACCTATTCATATATTCATGATATTCATATTTATATACATAGATATGGGGCCTTCCACGTCAGATTTACCCCTTTTGTACCTCATCCCCTTCGATTTGGATAATTTTTCAGTATGATGTTGTAGCCGACCCAAAAGGGTCTTCAAATTATTTCCAGATTTTTCCAATCCCCGGCGAAATTTAAAAAAAATCGAAAAGCCTGTTACGTCGCAACTCCGTTTCCCCAACATCCACCCGATCCATCACTTCCTTTCGCCTGATCATCAAATTACCTGATCCTCGCTTTCCGCCAGAATCACGCGAGTTGCACACGGACACCGGATGTGCAACTCGCCCAAAACCCCCTCTCAAAACCGAGTCTACCTTTTCCACGCCTCATCTCCACTACTCACTACCAATTCCAATCTAAAACCACTCACTTCGTAACTACTTATTCCCATTTCACACTACCTATCTCGTAACCTAATAAGCGACCAACCAACTCTCAGTACCAACTATTAGAACCACCGACTATACGGATTATCTAAATAAATCTATTTCACTTCAATAAACATCAGTCTACGTCAATCTACACCAACTTCCACCAACTTCCACCACCGATCTCCACTGTGACATAACAAATTGGTGGCAGCGGAACCCCTCGTTTACCGGTCTATTATAGTGAAAAAATCGTCTACCACTTAAAACCGGTTATCCTTGGATGTAAAAACGAGGTACGAACTCATAGAACTCAACAAAGCTACAATCCTAGCGAAACTCCTGATTTACGTCACAGCTGGTAGAAGCAGAAACCTCTCTTCTTGAAGTGAAAATTACAACTCCTCAAGGACTATGTATCTATCGCCCAAATCAGTGAATCAAACACAAGACGTATAGACGGTTTAAAAAGTGAACAGTTCTATAGTTATCGAGTTACACTGATATCGTGCACATCTTAAAATTTCCTCTTACCGTTCGTTCTGCACCCTTGTTTTGATAATCTGCGAATCTCTACAAAGAAAATAATCTACGAATCTCTACAAAGAAAGTAATCTACGAATCTACTAATCTACGAATCTCTACGAAGAAAATAATCTACGAATCTCTACGAAGAAATAATCTACGAATCTACGAAGGCTCAGCGAAGTGTCGACTCTGCGACCCCTGGACACGTCTCACCCTGCGCAGACCCATTCCGGATTCATCATATTCCTGAACTGCAACCTGGGGATGCAGCTAAGTGGATCAACGTTTGTAGTGCTCACCATTCTGTAAGTCTTAGATAGGTTATTATAAGCGTAGGAATTATAGTAAAAATGTCTCAAGGTGAAGAGTCTAACGCCGGGAACACTAACTACCCGTATCTGTCACTGCAAGCGGTGATAAGTCTAATACCAAATTTCAATGGCACTAACATGCCAGTAAATTCATTTATTCGAAAAGTCGAAAGTATTAAACAATCAATTCAGGCGCGAGATTTGCCACTATTTACAAATCTCGTATTCCTAAAAATAGAAGGCGCCGCAGAAAAGTATATACAAAAAACGAGTTTAACATCGCTGGATGACCTATTAAAAGACTTAAAGCGGGCATATAAGCCGAAGGAGTTATTACCGGACGTACAGGCGCAAATCACGCGAGCAGTGCAGAACCGGGGCGAGAGTGTATTAGAATACGGCATGCGGATGGAAAGACTCGTCGAGACGGCATTAGAAATCTCCGGAAATTCAGATAATCCAGAGCTCGTCGTTATGACAAATAAATTCATAAAAGATCTAGCTGGTCGATCATTCATGAAAGGTTTGAGAGACGAACTCGAAATAAGAGTAACTTACGAAAAGCCGGGGACATTACGCGAAGCTATAGATCCAGCAATACGATTTGAAAAGTTCGTAGACGAAAGAAAAACCTTAAGACCGTCTCACGAGGTCAACCTGATGCCAGACTATGTAAGCAAACATTATCCAAAATGCAATTCGAGACCAGAGTCTCAAGATAGACCCTACTGTAATTATTGTAAAAGGTCAGGCCATACCATTGACATCTGTGGGCCCAGAGAACGTGCCGGCAAGTACTGCACGTTTTGCAAAATAATTGGTCACACATTTGATGAATGCCGCGTGCGGAAACAACAGAATCAAAGAAATCCCCCATCCAACATTCCCAGTATCAATCCTCAGAATATACAATACAATCAACGCGAACAGAACAACCGCGGACCAGGTAACGCGCAACCATATAACCGACAATGGAATGATAATCCACGCGGACGACCGGACAACCGATTTAATGGCAGCAATCGTAACTATAATAGCTGAAATTATGGACAGCACGTATCCAATCAGCAAAGAAACGCGCAGATAAATGTTGCGGTAGGCGGTAACGCAGTACAAACTAATGACGATTTAAACGAGCAGCGGGAATTTCGCACGGACGCCGCGACATCCCGAGTCGACGAAGAGCGTCCGGGCATGATGGAAGATCACTTCTCGGTTCACCAGTAATTGTCATTGAATCAAAGCAAATTCGGGGAAAAACTGCCTCACTTTTAGTAGATACGGGTGCGAATATTAACGTAATTAAAGTCGGAGTCATCTCACTAGACACTCGTTTTACACCAACGGACACGCGAAACATTTGGGGAATAGGTGAAGGATTTGTAAAAACTCTAGGAAGTATCGATCTGGAATTTTTCGGAACACGGCATGAGTTCCATTTGGTAGATAATTTATTCCCGATTAAAGAAGACGGAATTTTAAGCGCAGGCTTTTTACGATCTGAAAATATGACTATATGTTTTGAAACCAATCAAATGTTCTCACAAAACACAGGTACAATCCCGTTATCTTATCGAAATCACGGTGCTAATGTCGACACTTGTCGAGTATTAACAACGTCCTCTCTGCACACGCCCAAGACTCAGGTATCAACTCCGCAACTCATGAAGGAAATCACTACATTCCTCCTTGACACTGGAGCCGATATAAACATAATAAAGCGCGGCGCGATAAAAGATGATACACGTATGCGACCCGACAAAATCAAAATAATAGGCATTACAGATGACACAACAGAGACTCTGGGAGCAATGGATGTCCAAGTCGGGAACAATACCCACGAGTTCCATATAGTAGATGATTCATTTCCCATTAAAGAGGCAGGGATATTAAGCATGACATTTTTACGTAACGAAGACGCTACAATTTCTTTTCCAACGAATACGGTGACCTCTCCCAACAACAGAATACTAAGAATTTTTAATGAGGATATCATATCAATTCCTGACCGAACTGCGGTAGTAATAGCGTTGAAAGTAACAAAATTGTCACCAAAAACAGGAATAATTAACAAATTAGACTTAGGCCCAAATATCCTACTAGGCAATGCTCTCGTGACGAATAGACGAGGTTTGGCATATGCTTATGCCATAAATTGCAGCGAAACAGCTGTAGACATAGGACGACCTGTAGTAACTCTAGAAGAGGTAGACGAACCTGCAGCAAACACAGAATCACACATAGCTTACAGCGAAGCAAATCGGGTTACACGTGACCATCGCGGCACTAACATTGATAAAAACCTACAGATACTTCAAACCTCAACTGATCATGATGCGAAACGCCTGGACACCCTTAGAGAAAACCTAAGACTAGATCACCCAAACGAAGAGGAAAAACAGTCAATAATCGATCTCACAACTGAATATAATCACCTATTTTTCTTACCGGGTGATAAACTAGGGCACACCCAAGTAGTCAGTCACATTATACCAACTACAGATGACATACCAATACACACGAAACAATACCGACACCCACAGGTTCACAAAGACGAAATTAAAAAACATGTGACTAAACTCCTCGATCAGGGCATTATCCGACATTCCACGTCTCCTTACAATTCACCTGTCTGGGTCGTACCGAAAAAACCAGACGCACAAGGTAATAAAAAATGGCGCATGGTAATTGATTTCCGTAAATTGAATGAAAAAACCATAGGAGATGCATACCCCCTACCAAACATCATAGACATTCTGGACCAACTAGGATCCGCGAAATATTTCACAACACTCGATTTAGCCTCGGGGTTTCACCAAATACCTATGCATCCCGATCACACACTTAAAACAGCCTTTTCAACACCGCATGGACACTTTGAGTACGCCCGAATGCCTTTTGGCCAGAAAAACGCGCCCTCCACTTTCCAACGCCTTATGGACCAGGTGCTCACAGGATTGCAAGGCAACGAGATTTTCGTATATTTGGATGACATAGTTATTTATGCAAGGTCATTGGAAGAACACGCGGTAAGATTTAGAAAGTTAATGGAAAGGCTATCAAACGCAGGACTAACCCTTCAACCAGAAAAATGTGAGTTCCTACGAACGGAGGTAGCATATCTAGGCCATATCATTACTCAGGATGGAGTGAAACCAAATCCTGATAAAATAGCAGCCATCAAGAATTACCCGATCCCTAGGAATGCTAAACAAATCAAACAATTCGTGGGACTAATCGGATACTATCGTAGGTTCATCCCTAATCTAGCTAGAATCGCGAAACCTATAAACAACCTGTTGAAGAAAAATATTTCTTTCATTTGGACATCCGAACACCAAGCGGCATTTGAAACCTTACGGGACAGTCTTTGCAAGGAACCCATTTTACAATATCCGAATTTTACAAAACCTTTCGTACTGACAACGGACGCATCAAATTTTGCCATCGGTGCGGTCCTTAGCCAAGGTAAAGTTGGTGAGGACTTACCAATAGCCTATGCATCAAGAGCCCTTCAAAAGGCGGAGATTAATTACTCAACAACTGACAAAGAACTATTAGCTATCATTGCCGCTGTAAAACATTTCAGACCATATTTATACGGAAGGCAATTTACACTCGTAACAGACCATAAACCGCTACTGTGGTTAAGTAACACCAAGGACCCGACATCGCGTCTACTGCGATGGAGATTAATACTTGACGAATATACGTACACTGTAGTTTACAAAAAAGGAAGAACAAATGCAAACGCAGACGCACTATCAAGGAACCCTCCTCCCGAGGTAATCCAAGCCTTACCCATAGACGGCAAACGCCTTCGGTCAGAGTCAGGTACCGCGGAAACCAAAATAAATAAACGCAGAAAAATAGCACATCAATTCCCACGGCGTCCTAGACAAGATACCGACAATTCGACAAATCCCGCACCAATCAAAATGCCAAAGACACAGGGAACATCAATGGGACTTCCCTCACAGGAAATCCTGTGGTCATCAGAAGACTCGGATACAGAAATAACTCACGGTAGAAAACATGAAACAATAAAACCGCTCAGACGATCCCGAATGACTGAATCCTCAGGTAACCCCGCGCGACGAAAGAAATTGACGAAACAACTAGACTACCTTGACTCGACAGATGAGTCGGACGTGGAAACTATTCCAGTTAAAGTGAGACTACCTAAACGTAAAAGACACACGGACTCGTCTACTATCCGAACACAAAGAAAGAACCGAGTGAAAACCGATTTTACCAACCAGAACAGTTGTACTGACAATCAGACTGAAGACCAATCAAATAAGACTGCAACAACCTCGGTATATAAACGTAAAATAATATATAGGAAATTGTCCAAGTCAAACAGCGAATCTACTACAGACTCTACACAAGACCCGCACAACGCAGAAATAGATAAAAAACGCAGAGTCAAGTTACAAGATTCAACTCGCGAGCCGCAAGCCGGCACATCTACTAACAAATCCCCAGGTTCCACACCATCGTACAGGCAGTTCCTTAAAGACTTAGATTTCCTTCCCCTGACACAGAATAGGAATATCAGAGAAATAGACGGAGATCTACTAAAGCAAAAAGACAATTTAGCCCACTGTATCTCAGCTGACTGTAAAACATCACGAAACATCGCGGCCCAGATGGTAAGGAACGGATTCATACAGCGCAAAAGGTTGCAATCAATGAATCCACAAGTAACAGACATCATTATAGTTCAGTACCCCCGACGCACAATTTACAATTTAGTTACAAAAGAAAGACACTTCGACAAACCAACAAACGAAATAATGTACAACACATTAGTGAAGTTGAAGACAGCGTTAATTAGGGATAAAAAGAAATCACTCTCGATACCGAAACTCGGTTGCGGTTTAGATAAGCTTGACTGGGATATGGTGAGCCGTATGATTCACTATGTATTCAAGGATTCCGACATCAAAATCAACATCTGCAAAATTAATAACCCAATAACACACGAATTACCTTACGAACGAATCAGAGATAAATCATGTAAACCCGCGACAAAAAGCTTTACCCGATCTCCTACGGGACCTCCGATCGCTCCGATATCAGACACTCCCTCAGCTATCCTCACATTGACAGATAACGATTCGGATACACTAGCACCACGAGTACACAAACGTAACCCTGTATCGAAATTGGACATACAAGACCCCACAGACTATAAGGGAATCTCAAACTCTGAAAATGAATTAATAGAGTCATCAGCAGAAGACCCGACGGTCTCAGACAGTACAGATAATACCAGTACCACCGATTACGAAAGTACATATCAAAGAACTAAGCAGTCCCCCAAATCAGTCGGTATACAAGAAATCGCCGATGATATATTTAGAGCACCCGTAACATATTCATTAGTGCACTGTGCAGCACAGGACTATGTAATGGAAAAAGGACTGGGAAAACAATTTAAACTAAGATTCGGTCAAATAGATAGATTGAGAAGCTTTAATACGCAGGTAGGCGGAGTAGGAGCCCTAAGTCATGAAGATAGATTCGTGTTTTATTTAATAACAAGGGAGAAAGACGGAGATAAGACAACTTACGAGACATTAGAAGCATGTTTTAAAACGCTACGAAGCATTTGCGGGGACGAACATATATATAACCTAGCAATGACGAAATTAGACACCGAAGTAGACAACTTAGACTGGAATAGAGTCAAAGAGATGATAAAGAAAATATTCATAGCTCCTTTTATGATTCAGGTGTACGAACAAAGACCGCAGTGCGCCCCGTCCCCCCCACAGCAGCAAAACAAAGATACGCTTAGCTTCGATGAATTTATAGACAATATAAATAATATAATACTAACGGCTAACGTGACGGAATCCAAAGACGGAATATTCATGAAAAGCGCAAATATTGCCCACTGCGTACCAGCTGACTGCGCGTGGAACGACGAGCTGACAAAACAACTAATAGACAGAGACATGTTACGAAAAGAGACGTTCACTATCAACAATCTCAGCAAACGCGGAATAGCTTTATCAAAATTCAGAAACAAGTACATTATGACTCTCGTAGTCAAAAGCCAACACTCAGACAGAATAGACGTAAAAGATCTCTATGATACTCTAATCAGACTAAAACAGCTGTTGCACACGTATAAAATTGAAGCATTTTCTTTTCCCAAAACAAACCCAAGATTAGAAGTCCTCCAATGGAATATCGTCAAGAAACTATTTTATTACATTTTCGGAGACACGAATGTAAGAATCACACTTTGTGCAAATGAAACTATTATACCCGACGTATCGGTACGCGGGGAGATCATTAAAGAATATCACGAATCACTGCTAGGCGGCCACCAAGGTGTAACGAAAATTTACAACAAAATTAGGGAAAGGTACTACTGGCCGAATCTAAAGACTCAAATTCAAAATTTCATTAAATCCTGCGACAGTTGCCAAAGGAAGAAGTTAGTTCGAGTCAAAACACGACTGCCCATGATAATTACGGATACTCCGGCAGATGCGTTTGATAAAGTTGCGCTCGACATAGTAGGACCACTTCCCGTGACGGAATCAAATAACCAATACTTATTGACAATTCAATGCAACCTAACAAAATTTCTAGATGCTATTCCCCTCCCTAACGCGACTGCCCAGACAGTCGGCACGGCATTTACAAAGGAATACATTACACGTTACGGAGCACCGCGAATAATACTAACAGATCAAGGCCAAAATTTCATGAGTACAACGATTAAACAGATTTGCAAATTATTTAAAATTAAACAAGTAAGGACTACCGCATACCGACCGCAATCCAACGGCTCCCTCGAACGTAGCCATCTTGTACTCATCGAACACATTAAACATTACACAAGAACAGGCAAAGACTGGGACAAATACGTACGTTTCGCAATTTTCTGTTATAACACCGCGATACACGAAGGTACGAATTTCACACCGCACCAACTAATTTTTGGTAAAGAAGCTCGACTGCCATCGGACCTACGAGCAACCGTCGCGATCACAAACTCATACAACACATTTATCCTCAACCTACTAACAAATCTAACCGAAATTCGTAAAAGGGCAGCACAAAATTTGAAAGACGCAAAATCAAAATCAAAGGCATATTATGATAAAAGAATCAATGAACACCTCTTTGAGGCCGGACAGAAAGTATTTTTAATAAATGAGAATCGCACAAAATTCGAAGACCAATATAAAGGCCCGTATGTAATTAAGAGAATAATTGACGGAATAAACGCTGAAATCTACTTAACACCTAGTAAAACTAAAATTGTCCACCTCAACAAACTGAAACTAGCACATATACGGGACGATAACGATTAACGTTGAGTAGACACATAAAAATATTCAAACCGCAAACTCTATCCATAGAGCACACTGAGACACATCCCCTGGAAATCAGGGAAATTACAGATTGTTTCTAAGTAAATCCAAAACAAGTCAATGGTATTGCCTGAATATAATGAATAAACGATACGTATGTCAGCATTGTTGAGTGTTAGAAAGTGGATCTAAACAGATCTATAGATGATAAGCTATAAAATTAGGATAATGATGTACTATGGAATAAGAAGTAGATAAGAATTGGGAAATAAAAATAAATGAATAAAAAAAAATAAAAAAAAAAAATAAAAAAAATAAGAATGTATGAAACATATAAAGCATAGTAAAAAGAAGGGAATAGAATTAGTAGGATTATATCTAACATAACTATATAGTAAAAAGGGAGTAGAATTAGTAGAATTACAACACTCTTCACTATTAATATTACCTTTATACGCATTGTTATCTCATTGTATTACGCTTGAGCATCATGTTATATTTCTCCTAGACCATAAGCTCACTCTATCTCACTACCAATATTATCAAGATGCAACCCTTAATTTGAAAATAATACATATCCTGCCATAGTCAACACATAATACATATATGTACCATCGGACTAAAATAAAGGTTCATACCACATTGCTTGGTCCACTATCATACATCATACCAAATAAGAATGCAGTATGTTATACTGACTATTCACACGATCATACCTAGTACTAAGTTTATTACATTCAAAACTATGTACAATCACACATAATTCTTTATGTTACGCATATGGTAACATAGGTATTGCACCCCTATGTTCCCTCTAATGGGGGGGGTGTTACGTCGCAACTCCGTTTCCCCAACATCCACCCGATCCATCACTTCCTTTCGCCTGATCATCAAATTACCTGATCCTCGCTTTCCGCCAGAATCACGCGAGTTGCACACGGACACCGGATGTGCAACTCGCCCAAAACCCCCTCTCAAAACCGAGTCTACCTTTTCCACGCCTCATCTCCACTACTCACTACCAATTCCAATCTAAAACCACTCACTTCGTAACTACTTATTCCCATTTCACACTACCTATCTCGTAACCTAATAAGCGACCAACCAACTCTCAGTACCAACTATTAGAACCACCGACTATACGGATTATCTAAATAAATCTAGTTCACTTCAATAAACATCAGTCTACGTCAATCTACACCAACTTCCACCAACTTCCACCACCGATCTCCACTGTGACATAACAAGCCGATTCCGGAAAGGCCGTTTTGAAAAATCTGAAAAAAAATCACACAAATTTCGTAATTTGAAATATGATTTGTAAGCATGACACGATAATGGGATCTCAATATTTACCATTTTTTCCGCAGGTTTATAGGTTTTTCATGTCAGAATTGAAGTTTTCATCTTTTTAATCGGCCATAACTTTCTCAAATATGAATGGATTTCAACTTCTCCAAGTTTTGGAAAAATTAAGATCCATTCATATTTGAGAAAGTTATGGCGGATTAAAAAGATGAAAACTCTAATTCTGACATGAAAAACCTAAAAACCTGCGAAAAAAATGGTAAATATTGAGATCCTATTATCGTGTCATGCTTCCAAATCATATTTTAAATCATGAAATCCGTGTGATTTTTCTCAGATTTTTCGAAACGGCGTTTCCGGAATCGGCTTTTCGATTTTTTTTAAATTTCACCAGTGGTTGGAGAAATCCGAAAATAATTCAGAGACCCTTTTGGGTCAGCTGCAACATCATACTGAAGAATTATCCGAATCAAAGGGGGTGAGGTACAAAAGGGGTAAATCTGACGTGGAAAGCCCCATATATTTATGTAATACTTGTGAGAATCAACGTCGAAAAACGTGCCTACGCGAAAATTGCGATAAATGTCCAATAAGTGAAAGAAAAGATTCTAGAAAGAAGGATCTCACCCTAGAATAGAAACTTTATAGAAGCGTATCTGCCGTACTTTGAGTTGGGACTGCGTTTAGCGCCATTCACCTTGCGGTGGTTGGTTGCAGTACTAAAAATACTAATATAACCGATGGCGGGCGGTTTGAATTTAAAATAATGAATACTGCTAGTAGTTTACTTATTTCTAAAGTGAGGGTAATTGGGTAATGAAATATTCGCAACTCTGAGAATTTGATTAGTACTTAAGCATTTATGTCATATATTATCAATAATACATCATTACTAATATCCATAGGGCTAACTAAGCAATAAACGAAATATTTGTGAATTATTATTCAGAAATATTATTGTTATTATTAATGTATTATCACGTCGATTTACACTATAGAATTAACTTAAGATTACTATAACTATTTACAGGTATCTGAGGGTCTACTTTTTTTTTTTAGTTCTTAAGTATAAATTGTGAGCTTTTTTTTAATTTCATCTACGATTATGCTATTCCGATATTTCGAAATATGTGTCAAAAATTTCATATTCCTTCTGCATAATATTTTATTGACTGACTTGCACCAATGAAAAGTAAACTAGAAGTTTAGTAAATATTTTCAAAAATTTTGTTCATCGATACTTGGCGTATTGCCTGATGTATCGGTTCTTACCGAGTTCGTTATTAAATAGAATTTCTTGAACCCATTTGTCGTTCGCAGCTGAAATTCTTGGTTTCTTCGATGTCTTTCCTTCAATTGACTCTGGGTCTTCTGATTTTCTTTCAACTGAAATTTTAGTACAAATTAATGTGATTTCACAATATCCTATATGTGATATGATTCGAAGTGTTTTTTGTTATTGTATTACCTGACTTTACGATGACATCGACTATTGGTTCAACTTGGTGATGACAGTTGTGTGCCGTCACTTCATCTTCAAAAGATACTTGTTCGATCATCTTCACTGCTTCATCTAAACCTGCGATGGAAATTGATTGTTATATTGACGTTTTGTTTTCATACTATTCAACGATTGTTGCATGTTATGGAATGAAATTTTGTACGTTTGATTAGCTTGTGAATATCATTATTCTCCTGAAATGTGTTGCGGTTAGTATTTACCGGTACATGCAAATATTTCGGATACGCTTCATAAAAGTTAGATTACTTGCCTGGTATATTAATAGTCGGTAACACGCGTTTTTTCAATTTTTTACTGTTGGGAATTCGATCTTCTGGTTTGAAATGTGCCCCACACATTTTATACCCTTTGTAAATATGTCCATCGTCAATTCCATTAAATCTCGGATTTTGAGCTCGTTCTTTCCATATTTGAAAAACATCTTTTTCATTCTTCGGAAATCTATGTCGAATAGACGTTTTATCACAGCAATTTAGAACACAGCACTTTGGTACTCGATCCATTTTTTCAAAATTTTTCGATACAAGCCAAACGACGCTAACGGTAGCCAAGCAACAGATTGTTGTTGAAGCAAAATGGCGGCGGCGTCGGCGTGAATGCCTGCGACCGCAGCGCCAGAAAGTGTGCCGGGGTTGGTTGCAGTACTAAACACGGAACCAGTCAGCCTATATTGGATTCCAGGCCCTGGATCTCACCACGACGAGATGGCTCTAAATTCTTTCTATTCGAATGGAAACTAATCCAGGATGTTCTGGAAAAAATTGAAACTGACATACACGGCGGACATCGGACTTGTAGACTGTGGTGCTCTAATATTTTACTCAACTTATATCGGCGAAATGCCGATGTAAACTGTACTCTCAGGGTGTTGAGGAATTAATCCACGGGCCTACTTTTATATAATTTGAGAATTAGGGAAGGTGATTCAGTTCAGATTATATTGGTACGTATAAATAATGCATTTTATTTAGAATAATAAAGTTCAAATGAAATGTACGATGGTTATAACAGTTTTTCAAAATTGAAGTTAAGATTTGAACCTTTGTAGGTGAAAATCTCACTTGCCTCTTTTGAGGACTTCTATATTAATTAGCTTTTTTATTGGTAAGCATTTACCGGCGATAAACCGTGATCTTGATTTCTAATACCTCAAGCTAAATATCATAACTCTGAATGAGTTAAAACTGTCCTGTATCTTATTGAGGACTCCTATATCTAATTGTCTTTTTATCTTGATAACGAATACCTATACCAATTGAAATCACTTTTGAGTGAGTTGAATCTGACTATATCTTATACTAAATGAAATGACTCTTTAGAGAGTTGGAAATTATCTTAAAAACTAGTGCCTGTATATAATGTAGGAACCCTAGGTGAGTTCGGTGCCTATAACTCGTTAGGACGTTTATATTGGTTGTTCTACCTGAATTTATCTAAGTAGTTCTTGATTAAATGCTAATTAAAATGACTCTATTTGAATCGCTTTGCCTAAAAGTAACTAGGACTTCTATATTATGTTTTTTATATCTTGATAACTGACTATTTATTGGGACTTTAATACCTGTACTAATTGAGTTGACCGTAAGTGATTTTACTGCAAGTGATTTTACTCCATATTTAATTTAATATTACCGAGATGATTGAATATTTCGAGAGAGAATTCAATTACAAGACAGGATTTTACTGATTTGACCCCCCAAGAAGTGAAAGAAAAGACAGTTGGTGTGCCGTAGCGATCCCCCACTAGCTATCTTCTACCTCAAAAATATAAAGAATTAACTGATTTGACTCCCACAATGGTGTCCAAGAAGCAAAAGAAAGGACAGGTGGTGTGCCGAAGCGATCCCCAACTAGCTTCTCACGTTGCTATATCCAGAGAGTTGTTTCTCTGATTAAACGCTATTTTATTGCCGAACTTATGTTATTCATATAGTTACTTTGTAAGCGGGAGAGATTTTAGGCAATATAGCGATTTGCCGTAAGTTGACCGCGCCTACGGTAGGTGGCTCTTTGATATGGTTGACCGCGCTAACAACAGATGGCCTTTTGATATGGTTGACCGCGCAAACGACAGATGGCGCGCGCTATACGCCTTATTGTATGACTATTTATATAGGTCGTGGCTTGGCCGCGTTACAAGACCTTCGACGTGAAGATATTGAGAAAAGATACGTCACGAAATTTAATCGATACATCTGTCAAAAGCACATTTTTCGAAGATAATTTTCATTCATCTGTTTTTCTACAACTTGACCAACCAGAGCTCACTTAAAATTATTTGATTGCCATTCACTTGACATAATTCGAAATTTGCAGCTGAGAAAATTAATCAAACAAGAAATCGGAAATTATCACACATGTTGTGTCCAGATTGCTGATGGTAGAAAAAAAATTATCAAAAATCTTGAAGAGGGTGAGGTCCGAGCCAGACTCGTTTCAAAGAGAATACCTCATATACACAATACATACGTGAACATAATATATGTGGATGTGAACAACGATCAGACAAATTCAGTGTTGATATTCTGGTGATTATTAATTTGCGTTTCAGATTCCGGAAACAGAAAAAAAAAAAAAATGGGGTAGGCGTCCGGGCCATCAGGACTGAAAGTGAGTACCTTCTCAACTGCTTAATTAATAACGAAGAGTGCGGAACTTTGCCGGGAGGAAATTGTCGCTAATTACTATCAGTCATAACAAATTTAAAATCAATCATCAGGTGAAGAATATAAAAAAAAAAATATAATGTCATGTGAATTTCACAAACTGATATAGGACTTGCCACTAAAAAAATCGAAAACAAATTTCAATAAAATTTCCATGATTTGAAAGAAAACTGAGATTGATAATTCAAAAAGAAATACAAGAGGAAAACAAGGCGCCGTGTTATATTCTGTTAAGTAGTTTTGAGCAGAAGAAAGAATCCCCGAAAAAAATATTGTCTGAATGATTATAATGTGTTTGAGATAGAATTGAAATTGATAATCAGTAAATGAGAAATGATAACCTCTGTTGTCTTTCCAGAACCCATCAGCGACGTAGTTTTGGAGGCGATCGTTGCCGCTTTTATGAAAGGTTTGATACAATTTCAAATGTCCAAGTGTTGAAAAAAAAAAAAAAAAAATGTGGATTTGGATATACACTGAGAGAAAAAGCATGGGTTGAGACAACCATAGTGCATAGTCGATTTTTTTTCGTTTCGAGAACCAAATTAATGGTACACTTGACTATATTATTGTATCCCATACTATTCAGATATATTTATCGTTAACGATACTGGATTCAACTATAAATACAGCAATTGCAACTATATTTTTGGTAAACATATTAACGGGACTCGTAAAGTTGCTGTTACTATAATTTATCGTGTAGTATACTCGTTAACTCATATTCAACACAACAATACTTGTGTGACTATTTTGTTCCGGTATCTATATTTTTGTGTTTATTATTATCCAACAATATTGTTCCGAAGACCATGTTTTATGCCCAGTCAACCCTACACACTGGTAGTCATACCAAGACCTAGGCTTGCCTTCACCACACGTACTGTTCATCCGTAGAACATAAACGATAGTTGCACCAAAATGTGGCTATATTTATCATAAAAACATTGATAGTTAGCGTTACCACAATCTGGAGTCGTTTTCACCATACACACTGGTCGTCTGAACAACGTCAAATATAGTTGAGTCGAAATGTGGTTTTTGTTATCATGAAAATACTCATAGTTAGTGATACCAAATCCCACTATCGACTTCACCATATCGCGTGACTAATGCCGTGAGGTCGTAACTGACAAAAAGGCGATTTTAATGCCGAAAGATCGAGTAATTTCTTCTTATTCTTATTCAGTCAAAAATAGATAAAAACACGAAAACAAACCGAAATTGAAAACGTAAAAGCAAAAGGTCGGATGTGTTGATATAGACACGACCTTCTGGCTTTAATCGAGCTTTAATCTTTGTGGAATTTACTTTTTTCAAAGTTAACACTTCGTCTGTAAACGTTTTTTCGGCACCGTCCGTCTGTAAACCTGGGTCTTTCACGCCCTGCCGTTATTTCGCCCTGTTGATACACTCAAAAAATGTTGCTTGTACGTTTTCAATTTCGGTTTATTTTTGTGTTTTTATCCATTTTTGAGCGAATGAGAATAAAAAATATCATAGGCATTAAGGCTTTTGGCATTAAAATCGCCTGTTTGTCAGTTACGACCTTATGGCATGAGTCACGCGTTTATACTGATCGTGTATGCCTATATATACTAGGGTTATTAAAAAAAAAAAAATTCTTAGTAATATATAGGCTCAAAAGTTTCATTTAGGTATAAAAATATGCCTGTTAAAATATGAGCTCTAATATTGATATTAAGATGCTCCGCATCGCACTTTCCAATTTTCCGTAAGAATAACATGGGATAAATTATTTTTGCTTCTTCTGATTTTCATAACTAGCGAATGATACGTCACACAAAGAATCTACAGACATATTTGTGTAGAGAATTGAATGAAAAAAAATTAATGAAAAATTAATGAATGAATGAATTGATTAATTGATTAATTACATTAAACTTTGACCTTGAATAACTTTTGAACGAGTGGACTAATTAGAAAATGACTCACTAATTTTTATACGTTCAAATTTTGTATTAAGTATTACTCGTACTTTCTCTTATTTCCTTTATTTGGATTTAAAAACATGAAATGACAACATGCGTCTGCTAGTGTAGCAGTGTAGCAATAGGTTAGGGTAGTTGCCTCTCGGGTATATATGCCGTGTCTCATTTGGTAAGCGAAGTATACTTGATGTACACTTGCCCTTGGTTCAACCAATGATCTATATCTATGTATATACATATATGTATATAGGTAGATGTATATGGTATTATAGGTATGTACATATATAGATATATCTCTGCTGTAAGGGCAAGTGTACGAGGGTATACTTTTACCAATTGAGACACGGTAATAGATTCGTTGAGTCTCGCGCTTGAAATTTTTTTTTTAATGTACTTGGCGCGAGACTCTACCGAGTCTCTTGATGATGGGATGATCCATGTCGATTTGACCAACCCGTGTAACATATTCACTCCTTAATTCTGAATAAAATTTGTCTTATACGTAATATACACGGAGAGAAGAGAATAGGTATATTCCCAATGTAGCATAGTAACCATTACTATGTTACATGGTATAGGCTGCTTGACAAGTTAAAATCGTTGTTAATTCTTGAAAAAAAGCTCCTAAAAATATGAGCAATAGATCATTGGATGCGGAATTACGTCTAGAAGAATGTGTTAAAATGTTTTACCAGTACATAAAAAATTGCAAAAGTTATAAACAAATTTAGATGAGAAGAGTTTGCATTTGGTTTTTCGCTAATAACTCAAAGACTATAAGTGATAGCGAAAACCTGAAAAAAGATTCTTAAAGAGGAGGAAATTTCCCATAAAAAAGTCCCAGCTCCCGGAACTCTATCTCCATTATTTATAATTTTTATTCAACGCTGAAAATAAGGTTCCGCGCGGCCGCTATAGCGCTATCTTATTGGTATAGAACCTTGTTTTCAGCGTTTAATAAAAATTATAAATAATGGAGATAGAGTTCCGGGAGTTGGGACTTTTTCATGGGAAATTTCCTCCTCTTTAAGAATCTTTTTTCAGATTTTCGCTATCACTTATAGTTTTTGAGTTATTAGCGAAAAACCAAATGCAAACTCTTCTCATCTTAATTTGTTTATAACTTCTGCAATTTTTTATGTACTGGTAGAACATTTTAATACATTCTTCTAGACGTAATTTCGCATCCAATGATCTATTGCTCATATTTTTAGGAGCTTTTTTTTCAAGAATTAACAACGATTTTAACTTGTCAAGCAGCCTATACCATGTAACATAGTAATGGTTACTATGCTACATTGGGAATATACCTATTCTCTTCTCTCCGTGTACGCTACGTGCTGAAAAAGGCACAGCTGAGTTATTTAATGTTCGAAATATTTACTTTACCGATATCTAAATTTCGCAATTTTGTTTTTTCATTACATGAAATTCCTAATTAAGATAAATTAATATTTTATATAGTCCAGGTGCGCTAGATATTCACCTCGGAATACGCGAATCCTGCATGGATTTTGATGAAACTTCGGTAATCCCTTCGAAATCGAATGAGAATCAAAATTTACCGCCTGGGAACACTTGCTTTTTTTTTTTAATTTCATGCAAAAAAATGTGCATATTTTATAATCTAAGAATCTGAAATAATTCACAGCCGTAGAATAGATTGAAACTGATGAAAAACTCCGATAACTTTCCATCCTGACACGAACCCTTGGCGAGATAAAAAATACGAATATACAAAATACGAATGAAAGAATGAAATAATTTTTTTGAACTCTAAAAATCTGAAATAATTTAGGACTGTAGAGTAAATTAAGATGAATGAAAAACTATGATAACTTTTCTCTCCGCCACGTTCGCTTTGAGAGACAAGCGCCGATATGTACATAGTACACGTCATATATCGCGTCTAGAGCCGCTGAACAATTATCTCTCAAGATGAACGGGGTGGAGATGAAAGTTATCATAGTTTTGTAACCGTCTTAATTTACTCTACAACCCCGAATTATATCAGATTCTCAGATTTTTAAAAAATTAATTCATTATTTTATTTGTATTTTGTATATCAGCATTTATCTCGCGAAGAGTTCGTGACAGGATGGAAAGTTATTAGAGTTTTTCATCAGTTTTAATCTATTCTACAGCCTTGAATTATTTCAGATTTTCATATTCTAAAATATGCAAATTTTACTGCGTGCAATTAAAAAAAAAAAAAAAATGTTTTCAGGTGATAAACTTTGACTCTAATTCCATTTCGAAGGGATGACCAAAGTTTCATCAAAATCTATGCAGGATCCGCGTATTCCGAGATTTCTAGCGAGAGAAGTAGGTTCGTAAAACACGGTGAAATAAGTAGTCTGCGACGCTAACACGTGTCAAGAATTCATGGCGGCAACTCTAGGGATTTGAACGTGAATATGCGCCCGACGTTCTCATAGGCTCGTTGTTATGAAAACAGCGGAAGAGAGACCGGTTACCGCGCCTGATTGGCTGCGAGATCTCGAGAGCCAGTTTGGCTTGCCGGCAGGCGGCAACGCATACGTTCTCGCAACCGCATGGCACTTCTCGCTAGTTCCTCTGTGTGCACGACGTATCTGTGAACCACTCTACAGACCCGTGCTACAGATCGAGGGAAATTTAAGGCATGGCGAAGCAACAGGAAGTTCTTCAACCACAAGATCTGGGTGGCGACACAGTTGCAGAAGGTGAAAGTTTTGTGTCGCAGAAACTGAATGAATGGGGATTAAGGGATTATATTCCGAAGTTCGAACGTAAGTAAAGTTAAAACGTTTCTTTATTAATTCAAAAGTAGTTTAATTACTGCCGTAATTGCCTGTAAGCTTCAATTATTAAGAATCAAATCGTGTGAGGTATTACTACATTGGTGAGCACACATTTCTGAAAGTCAGAAGGGCATTGTAATTTTTGAGGCTTATTTCGTCAACCTCTCCTGGCATCCTAACATTTTTACGACGTAGTCGTACCAGATCAGCTTCGGTTTTCGTAGGATTTTTTTACGGTACACATTATAGAATTAAAATCATTGATAATCTTTTCTACGTCATGTGATCGTCATCTAGTATCTAAAGTCGCACCTCGATTATTTGAGACAGCGGGGTCGGAGGGCTCACGGATAATCCAAATTTGTCATAACGTGATTTTATTCGGGGCAGTAATACGAAAGATCATTGGGAAAAACTAATAACCATGAGCTCTCACATTGTCTATAATGTGACTTTGTAATACAATGTCTGTCGACAAGTTTATGCTTTGTCTCTATGAAGGCGTGAAAGCAGTAACACGTGAGCAGAATCAAATATGAACCATTTCACATTTTGTTGTGAATTTCTTGCTAATTTGTTACCGTATAATTACCAATTTGTTCATCTTGCCGGTTCCGAAAAAAATGTGTATTTTCCAGGTCGAGTCCCACGCCGGCAAAATACAATGTAACAAATGTTACATTAATATTAAATGTTACAATTTATAGCGTTTTCGACTGGGGCTACACGGGCGTAGTGTAGTTGTCGTTGTCTCTCCCTCCCTCATAGAAAAGAAAGATTGCGAAAATGATTGACCATACCGCGGTCCTACTGTATACCGTTTAGTATTTTTTTACGACTACTGTAGAACCTCGATTATCCGAACCAATTCGAACCGGGCTTAGTTCGGATAATGCAACAGTAATATTGGATGAAACGTTTTACATAGTAAAAAAATATTTCAAACATAACTGGTGGACACCGAGGTCTAATGATAAAGATTACGTGTAATGCGAGCGAATTGATGCCGTGACAGGCGATACAAGCTTGTGCATGCTTGAACACAGACTTTACTCGCGACATTGTAGCGCGCGATGATAAGATTCGAAAATCCAGATAAAGTAAATCGTAGTTCGGATAAAATAAATTATGGTTAGGATAATCGAGGTTCTACTGTACTACGATTACTGTTGTCATATCAAAGTTCCCGTTTCTTATAATGGCTACACGGAGAGAAGAGAATAGGTATATTCCCAATGTAGCATAGTAACCATTACTATGTTACATGGTATAGGCTGCTTGACAAGTTAAAATCGTTGTTAATTCTTGAAAAAAAAGCTCCTAAAAATATGAGCAATAGATCATTGGATGCGAAATTACGTCTAGAAGAATGTATTAAAATGTTCTACCAGTACATAAAAAATTGCAGAAGTTATAAACAAATTAAGATGAGAAGAGTTTGCATTTGGTTTTTCGCTAATAACTCAAAAACTATAAGTGATAGCGAAAATCTGAAAAAAGATTCTTAAAGAGGAGGAAATTTCCCATGAAAAAGTCCCAACTCCCGGAACTCTATCTCCATTATTTATAATTTTTATTAAACGCTGAAAACAAGGTTCTATACCAATAAGATAGCGCTATAGCGGCCGCGCGGAACGTTATTTTCAGCGTTGAATAAAAATTATAAATAATGGAGATAGAGTTCCGGGAGCTGGGACTTTTTTATGGGAAATTTCCTCCTCTTTAAGAATCTTTTTTCAGGTTTTCGCAATCACTTATAGTCTTTGAGTTATTAGCGAAAAACCAAATGCAAACTCTTCTCATCTAAATTTGTTTATAACTTTTGCAATTTTTTATGTACTGGTAAAACATTTTAACACATTCTTCTAGACGTAATTCCGCATCCAATGATCTATTGCTCATATTTTTAGGAGCTTTTTTTCAAGAATTAACAACGATTTTAACTTGTCAAGCAGCCTATACCATGTAACATAGTAATGGTTACTATGCTACATTGGGAATATACCTATTCTCTTCTCTCCGTGTAGGTTGATGATTTATTCAACTAAAACTGTATAGTGTCTGCAACGGTCAAATATCGTACTGATGACTATATCTTATAATATCGAGGTAACGTTAGGACGTGTACCTTTGAGCATTATACAATTGTCATTTGTGAGCTACTCGTGAGCCATCGGCTTCTGATGTATTCGTTACAGAGCCAGGGAAAACCGGGAAAAGTCGGGGAATTTCGCAAATTACATGAGTCTTTTTTTTTCAAGGTTAACGTAAAATTTTTTAACTGCCAGTCTAATATACACGCAGAGTCCTGCTTTGTGCACACTAACAAGGACTTTCATTGCATGTGTGAGAAGAATAGAATCCGATACACAAACCAAAGGCAGCAATTTTATTCTCTACTTGTGTGAAGGCACCTCGCTACCTTCGGCTTGACTTTGGCTCGACTATTCTCTAATATCAGTTGTCTATTATTTCTGTGTTTTTTTTTTTCAAAACTGGACACTCTATACATAAATGTAATTATGTTCTGTGTAGGTGAGAAAATTGACAAGGAATCTTTTTTGACAATCCCCAAAGACGAAATCTCTGAATTGATTGGTGAACTAGGTCCTCGTTTCACTTTTCTCCGGAGAAGAGAACAATTTCTAGCAAAAGGCAGTCAGTCTTCGGTAAGAAATAATGATTGTAAATTGAAAAATGTTGAAATTCCAGAACATACCACAGTATTTGTTGATTTTTTGTTGAAGTTGATAAATAGCTATTGTTAATGACTAGAATATTTACTTTGGAAACTCCATTATGACTTTCCGAAGCTTTGTACTTTATACTCCATAACAGTTATGTTGTATGTCGCACACCTAGATCTAAACTAGGACAAGTCAAAAAATCTAATTTCTCAGTATGAGGAAAAAACATTTTGCTCCATTTTGCTTTTGGATAATTAATTAATTATTAAGTAATTATTAATTATTAATTATTATTACTTGTTCGCGCATCCCGCTAAATGTAATGGAAACAACTACAAATACATCGATTTAGCCGGGATAAAGGGCGACTCATTTATTCAGCAAAACCAAGTTAGCACAATCTGTCGTCATGATTATGAACATTAAGTTGAATCTGTTCTTTTGGTTAGTTGCATATTGTATCGGGGTATACAATAATGCCAATAACTGAAAATTCAGGTTTTTTTTACTTGTCCTAGTTTAGATCTAGGTGTACGATGTATTGAGAGGTTCATATATTGCCATGCTGTTCTGAAAATGCAGACGCTTCCTCGATCACATGCTATCGTGCAAGCTTTTCCATCACTGCTTCTCAGAAAAAATTAACCGCACCTGTAGGCTGCATTTGCACGTGAATGGTTGACAAAGATTTATTGAACTTCATAGTTAGACATAAATACAACATCTCTCACAGTAGCAGCCATGATAATCTAGCTCGGGTATTTAAAAATATATAGTTCACCAACTAAAAATTGTACTATCTCATTATCTTATAATTATCCCTTCAGTGCTGAGTGTCTAAACTCAAACCTATTTTCTCACATATTAGAATATCTACAGTATGCGCTTTGTTGTAGACAATAACTGAAAACCTGGAGGACAATATTTCGACATCGAGTATCATCAGTTCTGAACCATCCAGCAGTAGCCGCATCGAAATTATTGCTGGCCAGGTAGAATCTATATATTTTGAAGTCATATTCGACAGGAATTTCAGTTATGTTAATGCGTACTCAGAAACAGGTGTATTTCAATTCTTTTGTACTTACTGCAGAAACTCCGACACATCTTACAAGCATCAGTCACTGGCAGATGCTTACTATCTCAAATACATCTGACACAAGCTGATAGAAACCAATTATCTACAATCATCGTAGAAGAGTTACTGAATCGGGATCTCAAGTATGATCGATTATTCTTATCAGTTACTTATTCTAGGCATGAGTAGAATCATAAGTAACCATGCACATGTCCTGTAGGATTAAAACTGAAGATTTTAAGTTCTGGGCCAATGAAATTGTATCAGTTTTCAAGCACGAAAAACTGGGAACTTATTTCACTGCGTACAAAGGAGGACAAGACAAACAAACAGCTAAAGGGAAATTGTGGGACAAGTATGCTAACATAAAACGTAAAATAAAAAAGACTCAGTCCTCAACAACCGAAAACAAGGTTACGGAACAAGATGAAGGCACCGATGATCTCCTGCAACTGCAATGCGTATCACTAGACGACGAGGCTGCTATAAAGTCCTTATGGAAGAAAACTTTCCTTCAAAGACGACGAGATATCTCTATCTCTAATTACTTTGACCAGTACTTGATGTTACGGGCTCCCATTGGGCCAACTCTGGTGTGTATAATTATCTATTAAAGTTTTGGATACTGGAAATCAGATAGTGTTATTCCTTTATCAATATTACAAACTTTGTCCCATTGATTCAAATATTAATTTACAGTTACAGATTGATTACGAAACACTGGCACTAACTGATCAAAACATTTTCTTCAAAACGTGGCCGCGTATTTCGAAAAACATTATCCATCTTGCAGAGGAAAAATCTGTGAGCGACCATTTATTACAAGACAAAGGTATGGACACTTATAATAACTATTTATATATTCTAAGTAGCGCAAAGAAATTATTCAATATTTATACTAATCTATGTGTATTCTACAATGTTTAATACAGAACAAATTCCTCCGGAGGTACTTGCACTACGCTTACTGCCGTACTTGTTTCGCCCAGGTTTTGTTAAAACTGGTTGCAATAAAAAATGGAAACCATCCAAACGAGAACAAGCAGATGGATTCATCCTTTGGATCAATGTGAGTATAAAATTTTGCACAGAATATTTTTTCAAAGGATCCCTAAATTTCTAAATATTTTCTTGCTCGCTGAAAGTAAATTTCTCATAAATTTCACCAGGTAGTTTGTGAAACTGACTATTGATTCTACAGGGTGTATCACCTCAAGTGTTGAGAATGGGAGAGACTTAGTTGATGCAAAGTCACGCTCCATCAACCAATCAACCGAGAGAAGAATTTCGTAGACCGAGTAAATAAATACCTAACAGCCTGATTCGAGTCGTTGTGGATATTCTCTCCCCGTGCCAAAAAATTGTATTTTCTATTTTCCTAAGAATTTCGGTCTTCGAAATTCTTCTCTTTGTTGATGGGTTGATGGGGAGTGACTTCGCGTCAACTAAGTCCCTCCCTGTCTCGACACTTGAGGTGATACACCCTGTATATATTGCTTTTCATTTTATGATGATGCATTATATTTCTATAGACGATGGCTGATATGGAAAAAGTGATGGTGGCATATCAGGAGCGCATGCAAGGATACAAATTAACGTGTCAGCCGATAGTGGTCGCGGTTGGACCGCCTGCAAAAGTAGATGCAGCATATGTATGTATCAATGACATAAAATACAAATTCACTACTGCTATAGCTGCAGTAGACACTTGTTTCAAAACATTTTACGCATTGAACGCAAAATACCCAGTCGAAAGCGCCACTGTTTGGAATTTCTTGCAAGTGGCTGTGTATGGAATAGCAGAAACCAGCCGAAACTACATTAGTGTAAATTCTGTTTTAACTGAACTTGATCGTATAGAGCAACAATCTGTTGATAAGTCTACACCTGCCAATGATTCAGTAGAATTATAGATATAAACCGCAGCACAGATCGAAAGGATTTTTTGACTGCTCTTAGTATGTACATACAAACATAGCGATGCTTGTCAAATGTTATCACTGTTTTCGGTCTATTGAAAGTAAAAATTATAAAGATCATGTCAAGTATGAACATGGATTAACTGCCGAACTGATATATCAATGTACAATAACTGCCTGTAGTCGGTCCTTTGACAAACTCCATTCCTTGCGAAAACATTACTCAAATCATGATGCCACGGTGGAATGTGCAAAATATGAAGTAAATTCAAGTGCAGATACTGTAGAACACAATAGTATTAGTGGTTGTGAAAATGTATTCTCTAAACCAATTCAAGTCGAAGACCGCTGTTCTAACAATTTTCAATTTATCCCCGAACCTATTCCAGATCTAATCACCTCCAAGGAGGAAAAACATATATCAACTCAATTAAAGTTACCAAATCCTGTCTTGTATACTTATGTTTTGGATATGGTATCATCATTTTACTCCGATATATCACTCTCCCGAGCTCAAGTTCAGTGTATTGTAAAAAAGTTTGATGAATTCCTGAATTGTGGTCCGATGATGTCTCTGAGAAATGTGATTTTGAATTCCACTGGGGGGCTTATTCAACAACAAATTCATGACCGATTTGAAGAATTACAATCTGTTTTTTTGAGATTTAACACTGAACATAAACGGTTTAAAGAGCTTATTTCTAGTGGGTGTTACATTCAACCTGAAACTGTAACCTTCGGATACCACGAAGAAAGAGACAAATTGGGATTTTTAGAGAATACAAAGTTCACAGGCCAATTCATACCAATCCGAAAAGTGTTGAAACAGTTTTTCGAAATACCTGGTGTATTCGATAAGACTGAAACATATGTAAGGCGGTTAGAATCAGAACGTGAAGATTGTATATCAAACATTATACAAACTTCGTATTTTAAAGGCAAATTACCGGAAATATTGACGACGCGAGAACGTACGCTTATTTTACCAGTGTTCTTATACGAAGATGATTTCGAAACGGGGAATCCTCTAGGTTCTCATGCTACGATTTATAAAATGTCTGGGGTGTATATTACGATACCATGCATTCCACCAGAGTACTCTGCGCGATTGAGTAATATTTTCCTCTTTCAAATATATCACAGTGAGGACTCAAAAATTTTTAGCAAAGACAAGATTTATGGTCGCATCATAAAAGAGTTGAATCATTTAGCTACTAATGGAATCCAAATAGATATCGGCGAAGAAAGCTACACGATTATTTTCAAGTTAGCAATGATTCTTGGCGATAATCTGGGTCTCAATGGTATTTTAGGTTATGTTCAAAGTTTTAACGTAGACTATTTCTGTCGGTTTTGTAAAGTCACGAAAGTAGATTCCACAAAGATGTGTAATGAAAGCAAATGCTCTATTAGGGATATTCGTAATTATCAGGCTGATGTCTTATTGAATGATTTCCGCAGTACAGGAATTCATGAGAGTTCAGTTTTCAACAAGGTAGATAGTTTCCACGCTGTGGAAAATTATTGCGTAGATGTAATGCATGACATGTTAGGGAAGGGCGTATGCGAATATGACATGGGCAAGGTATTGAAACATCTAATTTACATTGAAAAATTATTCTCTTTGGATACACTCAATTTCAAATTGAAATACTTCAAGTACCCAACTGGAAGCAATCGACCACCACTGATCTCAGCAGAACGCTTGAAAAAAGGGTATGATCTAAAGATGTCAGCTTCGGAGATGTTGTGCTTTATACTATATGCGGGTCTTATTTTCGGGGACTTAATTCCAGTTGATAATAGACACTGGGAGCTTTATAAATTATTACGCCAAATTTTAGTGATATCCTTGCAAACCTCTGTTTCGGACGACCTATGCGACTTGCTAGGCACATTAGTCGAGGAGCATCATGTTCTGTTTAAAGAACTTTTTGGAAATAGCCTCAAACCGAAGCACCATAACATGATCCATTACCCACGAATAATGAAAACTGTCGGTCCATTACGTAATTTCTGGGCTATGCGTTTGGAAGCTAAACACCGTCCGTTTAAACAGTATGCTCGAATTACTTGTAATCGTAAAAATGTATGCCTTAGTTTAGCGAAAAAAAGTCAACTTCAGTTAAGTGATCAATTTTTAACTAGTAATGCATTTCAGGACTCTATTTATTTCAAAAATCTTAAGGAAGATAGACCGCTACCTTTTACTACTAACGTTAGTACTTCCATAATAACCCAAGATTATAGTTCGATAAAATATGTTAAGATTAACAGCAAACTATATAAAGGAGGCACTGTTGTATTTGTGCGCCAAGAAGAGTTTCCCGTTTTTGGGACCATCAGTAACGTATTCTATCGCAATGGAGGTATGATGCATGAAATGAAAAAACAACATTTTTCAATCATCGTTAGGATTCTTGAAACTTTGGGCCAAAATGACCACTTGCAAGCGTATCAGGTGGAAGAGACAGAGTTTTATGAGTTTCTATCGATAGAAAGTATTTTAACATATGATTTGACAAGTATTCATGTTTCCTTCAATGGTGAGCTTTATATTCCATTATATTAAGTTTGATGTAACTATGCTCACGAATATACGTATCCAAGACTTTAACTGATTGCAAGTCCCACATTCTTATACGTGTAAGTGATTTGATAATTTTCATCACGAATATTCATAAGCCTAATGTTTTAAATTCCTCATCTGTATCTATTACCTATTCTTTTCATATTACCAACCGATATGTTGTGTATTTCAATGAGGATCATGCATAGCTTGCGGAAAGATCTTGCATGAATACTGGTTAATTATAAATTATATACTAATTTTTTGCTTTTATGTATTACTTGTGTAGTTATAAAAAACGTTTGTGGGATGACTATCTTACATTACCTTGTGAATGTAATATAAAATACTCGTTCACGAACAAATTACCTTGAGATCTGTGTTGCAACAACCTTCAAAAAGACTATTCTGTCTTTCGTGTTCCTATTGTTTAACTATATATGCATATTCATAAGCCTAATTCCTTTAATCTCCTTATTTGTATCTATTATACTTTTTATGTTACCAACCCACATGTTGTGTATTTTAATGAGTATCGTGCACAGTTTGCGGAGAGATCTTGCATAAATACTGGTTAATTATAAATTATATACTAATTTTTTGCTTTTATGTATTACTTGTGTAGTTATAAAGATCGTTTGTGGGATGACTATTTTACATTACCTTGTGAATGTAATATAAAATACTCATTCACGAACAAATTACCTTGAGATCTGTGTTGCAACAACCTTCAAAAAGACTATCCTGTCTTTCGTGTTCCTATTGTTTAACTATATATGCATATTCATAAGCCTAATTCCTTTAATCTCCTTATTTGTATCTATTATATTTTTTATGTTACCAACCCACATGTTGTGTATTTTAATGAGTATCGTGCACAGTTTGCGGAGAGATCTTGCATAAATACTGGTTAATTATAAATTATATACTAATTTTTTGCTTTTATGTATTACTTGTGTAGTTATAAAGAACGTTTGTGGGATGACTATTTTATATTACCTTGTGAATGTAATATAAAATACTCATTCACGAATAAATTACCTTGAGATCTGTATTGTATCAACCTTTAAAAAGACTATCTTGTCGTGTGTTTATCGTTTAACCAACGAGCCTGTACACGCAGGCATGAAAGTTCCTACATATATACATATAATGTATATAACATATATAATATATAAACATACATGTATAATGAAAATATTAATGTTTATGAATTCGTACCTGTCTTCCAATAATATACTAAATTTCAATTGAATTCATTTGAAGCTTTCATTGTCTTAAAAACCTGAATCCAATTTTGAATCCCTTCAGATAACCGCAGGGTCTACCGTTAAACCTCACCCCATTGAAGATTTTGTTCAACAATCATTAAGCGGCCTGACATATATCTTCTGGTACTTATCTTAACCCTGGCATCTTACCTTCGAATAAATGTGAATATAGGTGCTTATCATTACTAAAAACAAGGGGTGCGGATAACAATCAGAACAATGTTAAGAGAACTATATTCTCTGAATAACAGCAGCAATGTATTGTGTCATCACTACATGTCAGTCTAGTTATTGAGACCACATTCCCACTGACTTTTAGTTTCGGAGTAAGATATATGTATTGTTGTACTAACCGTTTTATTCGGTAACCCCATTCAGCAGATCAGTAAAAACAGTATCTCAGGTTGTTTGTAGTCACTATTATGAGAAAGTTCCGGGAACCGTACTCTTGTTAACAGTACCGAAAAAGATTGTAAGAATGGATAGTTCATATAGTTCCATAAACTATCTTTCAATGTTCAGCATATCGCATAGTATTGTTGTTTTCATTTTGTTAGAGCCACAATATATTTATAGTGATTATATTCAACAATTTCGGATTGTGAGTTAAACTAAAAACTTTTGTAGTCTGTACACTCGTGATGCGCTGTAATTACACGATATATTTAATATTGCTTACCTGAAGGTTCAGTAACTATAACTATGAAGATGAATTACGTGAAAAGTATCTAGATAATCTCCCCAACATAAAGAATCGTTAAGCGAACAAGAGACTTCATTTGCACGAACAAAAGCAATATAGTATCGCCAACTCTAGCTCTGTCGATAAATGTGGAATGTTACGTTCACAATATTCGTATAGTAAACCATATTGGTAACAGCATCATTTTTTATAGTCATATGAACAATAATTATGTCTGTTACTTCAACTAAAAACTCATTGTTGTGCCTTTATCTCACCCACATTTATTGTTAAATTATCGTTACGTTAACTATAAATTTTTCTCAGTGTATTGTTGTCTTTTTCAGGAGATGAGTTAGACGCCATATTGGCGATGGTAGAGATGCCGGAACCCTGATGTCCGCAATAATGATAACAACATTCATTAATAATACTACTAAAATAATGATAACAATAATAATAAATACCACATCCCCAGAATCTGATGTTTGATTTATACCCAAGAACATTTCCTTTATTTCTAGCATTTTATTATCTTTATAATTATCATTATTGTCATAATCGTTCTTGAATTGTTCTGATATTCCGATCAAGTTATCCGTACAGATCATCATAGAAGCTGTCGAATTTTTATAGAATGTGTTGTTCAAGCAGTTGAGATCTTGAGAGTTTCGTCGAGCGCAAAAGAATACCTCCGCGATAGGGCAGTCGACAGTAATTTTTCGATATTTCTGAATCGGTTAGTCAGGAAAAATGTTAGTTCTATGAATTAATCGATTCACATAGTGACAATTGTACCGCGTAATTCCTGGCTTACATCTCAGTAACTTGGATTGCGGACCGTATATCATATACCGGGTGTTATGCCAACGACATCGCAGTAACTCCGGTCTCGGACCGTCAGGTATAGTCGAAAGGCGGCCGATGAACATGATCGCGAAATATCTGGTTCGCTGCTCGACTATTAGACATTCGAAATTCGATCAACGCGATCGGAGTCACAGATCAATATTGGATCGTAGCCGTGAATTTCGATGGTGTTCTTGGCTATAGTGTATAGTGAATGTTTAATATTATTATTGAGAATAATAATCATACCTGCAAAATGTTCTTCGTGCAACGCGGATTACGTGCCACCAAATTGAGTAACGCTGTCCTAAATTTCAACGCAATTTATTCTTTTTTTGTTATAGACGATATAGGTATATATTCGTATGTATTAAATATTAATAAATATTGATCCGTGGCTACGATCGCGTTGATCGAATTTCGACTGTCTAATAGTCGAGCAGCGGACCAGATATTTCGCGATCATGTTTATTGGCCGCCTTTCGACTATACCTGACGGTCGGAGACCGGAGATAGTGCGATGTCGCCGGCATAACACCCGGTATATACATAGGTATACAACTCCAACAACTGACTGTCTGCTACGCGAATCACCGAGATGCAAGCGAGGAATCAGGCGAATATTCATGCCGGCACTAGGACAAACATGCTTTGTCGAAAATGCAAAGTTCGCAGTGCATATACAATGTACACGCACTGTTACATTCACATTGGCACAAATCAACTCATCGAACACGGTGTAGTGAATCGACTTGATATTTTGGCAGTGAGCATTGACAATATCGATGAATATATGGAAAAATTCTGACGATAATCGGAGCATTTTATTTACTGTACCAAAACTCCGTGATCATGGACGCGTGCCGTAAAAAAGTTCGAACGCCTGTGTGCAGGCAACTCAAGAAACATATCAACGATTGAGATTTACAATCGCGTAAGCCCTATTTAAAAGCATGAGGTTACGCCGATTCGGTTTGTCACCCAAATACGATCGACCTTTGCGTTCAGTCTATTCAATGGTCAGTCGGTCAGAACAAAATAAAAACACTCATCGTGTGACATATCACGAGACCACTCCAGTTCATTAACGTGTACCGTGGTAGTACTACTCAGAGATAATAAGCGAAGGAGATCAAATAAATGGTTGGGAATCATTCAAATATCAATTACTGAATATGATTCATTGAGTGTTCGATTCGGGAATAAACGTGTAACGGAGCGAAGAGGACGAGATCAAAATAGGTATCATAATGAATCGTGAGTATATGAATTTATGTTCTAAAGATTTGGAGGTTCTGGCAAGAACTCGTCGTCCAGGTATGTTGCTGGATACACATATTGACAAATTTAATGATATACTACAAAATCATACTTCATATTGCATGCAAAGTCCTTTGTTACTGCAAACACCTCAATTCATTCGAAATGTTTCTAATGAAACAGAATGCTTACAAATACTGTTTCACGGTCCTATTCGCTTTGGACACTGGATTTGTGTTTAGTACGATTCTAGAGTGTTGCACGTGTATGATAGCGCGAATGAGAAAATGTTACATGATGACCAAAAGATATTTCTGAATAAATTACTGCCCTACCATAATTTACAAATTGTATTCGAAAAAGTTCAGCAACAACCCAATTATTTGGATTGTGGTGTGTTTGCGATAGCTTTTGCAACTTCAATCCTTCTTGGTATAGATCCTTGCAATAACGTATATGATACATCGAAGAAAGGACCGAATTTAATCGACATGTATAATTCTAATCGTCTGATACATTTCCCAATGTTGCGGGAAAATTTGACTGGGAGCACCAGTTCATCTAAAATTGTAAGAGCTACGAATATCGCACCAAAGTCAACAGAGTTAATAGCTCCTTTACAGAAAAAAGTTGCATTGGCGGAAAAAAATATTGTTCAAACATCAATCGTGCCGCGTGAGAGGGCAGCGCAAAAGAAAAGGAATCAACGCGCAGCAGAATCGGTAGAAAAAAGAACGAAAAGATTGGAAATAGACGCAATACATCAACGGCAAAAGAGAAAATTGAACGAACATTCAGACGAGGTAAGTAGGGCTGTGCTGCGTCAGGAAGAAGCAAAAAAAAATACCGTGCTGACGAAACCATACAGCAAACGGCTGTAAGACGCGAGACGGATGCAGTTCATAAAAAAGAGAAACGAAAATTGACCAACAATGATGAAGTTGAGGAAACAAAAAAATACTTCAAACGCAGAGACTTCTCAGGAAAATTTGGTGTGACATCCAGGGTGAAAAAAATCAAAACCGGGCTTGATTCGGTTCGGGAAGTATGTGCATTGATAGCTAATTTAGATTTTGCAGAAGCTACTATAACAGTAAATTATCTAGGTGAAATGAATGATACATGTGAATTCTGTAGTGCAAAACATTTTATTTCTGAATTGCCAACTGACAAAAAGTATAACACCTGTTGTCATAAAGGTAAAGTATGTATTTTCGAAAATAATGCTTATCCGGCACTCATTAGACAATTAGTGAGCGGAATTCATGAAAATAGCAAGAACTTTATAAAAAACGTTAGAAGCTACAATAATTCTTTAGCATTTGCAAGTTTCGGTGCGAAATTGAATTCTTTGCAAGGAACAGTTGGTCCATTTGTATTCCGTATTTGTGGACAAACGTATCATAATACATATGCACTTCATCCTAACGCTAATGAAGCACGAAAAGAAGGACAGCTTTATATTATAGATAACGAGATTGCCACGAGAGTACGTATGCAGCATGCCGCTAATGATAATTGTTCACCAGAATTATTGAGTGTATTGGATGGCATAATACGAAGTATCAATCCATACTCAAAGGCCTTCAAGATGATGTATGAAATGGAAGAAGAAGAAGAAAAGTTGGCAGGCACAACTGGTCATCCTGTACGAGAAGTGAGAATGTGGTTGAAGCGAGGGGACAATGTTGACAAGAATCGTTTTAATATACCAACATGTAATGGAATAGCAATCGTATTTGTAGCGGAAGACGGAAATCCACCTGTCGAGAGAGACATATGCGTGTATTCTAGAAGCGAAGACGCTATAAGTATTCCAACTATAAGTAAACGTGTTGACCCTATGATTTATCCTCTCATGTTTCCCTCCGGTGAAACTGGATGGATGCCAAGACTCAAGCAGAAAGACGGAGGCCGCGAAATAACCGCGTTGCAGTATTACAGTTATCAGTTAAGTGACAGGCGAATTCAACCCATGTCTGCATATGGGAAAATTATCACAGCAATACATCGTAGATATGTGGACGAAAGTTGAAAGTCATCGTCTTTATTATATGAGAAACCAGCAGAGTAAATTGACATCCGAAATGTATAATGGAGTAATCGATTATTTACATAATAAGGCTGGACAGGAAGACGCGAGGATCGGAGAAATGGTTATACTACCTTCATCGTTTGGTGGAAATCCACGTGCTTCGAAACAGAGTTTTATTGATGCGATGACCTTATTGCAGAAATGTAGGAGACGTTTTATTGGAAATGCAGGTCAGTCAAAAAAACAGATTTACGTGTAACGTAACGTTTCGACCCTGATGAGGGCCCTCTTCAGACGAAAACGAGTTTATTTCTGTCGAAAATTACAAAAACTTATTATAATAAGAACTTACAGTATAAGTAGATAGTATATATAGCTGTACAAGCAGCTTATGCCCACGTGGGTTAACCTTAAAAATCCTGTAGCAACTACTCTAAGTTATAGAACAAACCAAAAAAAAAGGAAAATTGAAAATACCTTAAACATTAATTAATTAAGCCAGGTCGGATAATGTAGACACCGGAGACCAGTATAATGGAAATACGTAACTCCCATTTCAACATCTTAAGCTTTATAATTAGTAGAAAGACACCAGACGTATGGACTAGGCGAAGTCTCAGAAGAAAAGACCTGATATAGTGATGTCATAGAGTAACAAGATAGTGTCATAGAAACGGACATGTATAAGAGTAATAGAACACTTGACTAGTTAGTTATCACAATAGTTAGAATTAGTGTGTACCACTGTTGGTAATGAGTGACTTATACACCTCACTTAGATGTTCCACATCCTGTCTCAAGTTAACGGAGTTAGGGTGGCTAACTATATTGCACATTTCTAAGAGTAATCGTTTGTAATACAAAGGTTCTTCCGTTAAAACACAAACACCACTATAATCAAACAGGTGGTCATGGTTGACGACATGTCTGGTTAAAGCGGTATAACGTTCTACATTATCATGGATGCTGCTCTTGTGTTCGTTAAGCCTAGTTTGTAAGTGGCGACTTGTTTGTCCTATATACAACTGATTACAATCCCTGCATGGAATTTTATAAATTACATTGGACCGCTTGTCCAAGGGTAGAGAGTCCTTACCAGAATCAAAAAGATAGTTTAAATTGTGTACGCTTTTCCCAACAAACTTGATGTTATATTTTTTGAAAACTCGGTTAAGGGGCTCAAACAGCTCTGCCACATAAGGTATTGAGATGAATTTTGTAGGATTTAAGTTTAAATTAGTAGCATCAAAGTTGTTGTTGCTATATCGTTCAAGCGACTCAAGATTAATCTATGTCTGGCGTTGATGTGTTTTTTGAGTAAACCGGGAGGGTAATTGTTACGGCGTAGGACATCATAGATTAAAGATAAATTCTTAAAATGAAACTCCTGACTAGCTAGCTTGATACCCCTATCCACCAAATTGGAAATAGTGCCGATCTTGTAAGACCTAGGATGATGTGACTCGAAATTAAGATAACGCTGTGACCATGTTTTTTTATGAAACCAATCAGTTTTGACATGAGTGCCCACATGTAGAACAGAAACATCTAAAACAGATATCTTTTTATCTAGTTCTTTCTCCAAAGTGAATTGTAATCTTGGATGAAATAGATTGAAAACATTTAAGATGGAATCAACTTTATAAACAGGCACAGCAGTAAGGATGTCATCGACATAGCGAACATAAAACGGTAGCTCGAAATCTAATTTTTTAATGCAACATTGATCTAAGTCATCCATGACAAGATCCGACAGGATAGGTGACAGAGGCGAACCCATCGGTAAGCCAAAACACTGAGAATAGGTCGTGTTGTTGAATCTGAATATCGCAGCGTCAAAACAAACTTTTAAAGCCGAAATCAATTACTTCTGAGGAATAGGTATTTTTTCCTTCAACTCACTCCATCTGTTGTTGATGGCCGCGATAGCCAGATCTTGAGGCACGTTGGTGAAGAGGGATATCACATCTAGTGAGATCAGAATGTAGTTATCAGGGATAACAACATTCCGGATAATATTCACAAAAGAGAAACTGTCAATTATCCTAGATTTAGGCGGTAGTATATTAGATTTGATCCAATAGTTCAAGGTTTTAGCTAAAGAGTAAGTGGGACTGTTAATAAAAGACACTATCAATCTAACCGGGACATTCTCTTTATGTATCTTAGGAAGCCCATATGCTCTCGGTGGCACACTATTGTTAGTGCTAATAGACCTACTCACACTTTTGGAGATAAATTTCTTGTTCAGCCAAGAAGGAGACATTTTATTAACAGATTGTTGTAGTGAACTAGTTCGATCAAATCTAACAACTTTGTATGTACTGCTATCGTTCAATTGGTCAAGCATTTTCTGGAGGTATAAAGACCTAGGCATAGCTACCGTAGTGTTACACTTATCGGCTTTAAGGAACATAATCTCAGGGTGTTCCCTTTTAAAGGATTGAATATCTGATATTCCCTTCAATAAAGGCTTAGGGATACGCGAACTGGAAGGCGTATTCCTCAAGTTCGAGATTCTATTCGAGAATTCACGTCTCGCTTGATTCCTCGCCGGTTCCGGAATAGGAGAGATGTTTGATTCAAAGCTCGCAATTAGACTATGAGTTGGGACCGTCTTGTTGTTGAACGGAAGGCCAAATTTTGGACCAAGCTGAATTATATCCGTAACACTATTAGGAATGTCCACGTACGTAAGATTAACAACCCATTTATTACTATCCGAAGGCGGAGCTATATTTTTCTTCGTTTCTTTAGAAGCTAGCGCCGAGAACTTTTTGATGTTGGATTTTTTATGTTTATTGAAAAGAGACTTGAGCTTGACCGATTGCGATTTGAAAAATCTATTAGATAAGTTACTGTCCAAAGATGTCCTAATATCGGTTGAAAGACTAGAGAGAGTTCTCTCTAGTCTCACAACCGAGGCATGGGCATCGCTGATCTCTAAGTTAAGCAAACACCGTTGGAATTTACTCAAGGATCGTTCAAATTTGGTTTTGAATTTCGACAGGTTAAAAACTAATTTGTTAGAAACTAACTTTGAGAATCTTAAATGTAAAGGCATAATTTCCTGTTTTTTGCATCGAAGAAGAAAGATACGATGATTCTTCGTCCTTGCCAATTTATCTGCAACCGACGTCCAGCGTCGAAGCTTGTTTGCAACCTCCTTCCCATGTGAAAGAGCGATGCTGTGGAAAAAGCCCATCTTTCCCAAGATTTATTCCAGTAATATGTAGAACTTCTTATTCTTGACCTCGAGTGTTTAATGTAGGAGACGTTTTATTGGAAATGCAGGTCAGTCAAAAAAACAGTCAGTATGGAAAGCCTGACCTATCTGTAGGTCAGTCAAAAAAACAGAAGTATGGAAAGCCTGACCTATCTGTAACAATGACTTGTAATCCTAAGTGGAAAGAAATTGTTGAAAATCTACGTCCAGGTCAAAGTGCAACGGATCGACCAGATCTCGTAGCGCGAGCATTTCACCAAAGGGTGAAAGAGTTAAAAGTAGAATTGATTGATAAAGAAGGGTTCGGAAAATGTGCTGCCTATGTTTATGTGATTGAATTTCAGAAGAGAGGATTACCACACATGCATATGTTGTTTTTCCTCGAAGAAGACAGTAAACTTCGCGATTCAGATGACGTCGATAAGATAGTTTCTGCGGAGATACCGGATAAACATAGGTATACGGTATGATATGACATCGTTAAACAGTGTATTATTCATGGACCTTGCGGACAGCAAAATATTAATTCACCTTGTATGGATGGAACGAAAAATCTATGTACGAAACGGTTTCCGAAAGATTACGCATTGGAAGCCAATTATAATTCAGCGGGTTATCCGTTATATCGTCGACGAGACGACGGAAATGTCATTGTTTCATCTCTGGAAAGAACGGAACGCGTTATAGAGTTGCAGATAATAGATACGTTGTGCCCTACAATCCGTCCTTATTATTGAAATTTAATTGTCACATCAACGTAGAAATATGTTCGACTGTTCAATGCTGTGACGTGCAGAGCCGACGGTGGGGGTTTTATTCCGTCGGGTTACACGCCTGACAAAGATTCGGCACCTTCCTTGGGTCTACTAAAGGTTGGGCGCCAGGTACCTAAGGGTACCGCGGTATACAAAAAAAAAGAAACTAACGGAACGGAACGATAAGGTAATATAATAATAAAGGAAATAAAGTAATAATAATAATAATGGAAATAAAATAAAATAATAGTAATTGAAATAATCGAATTAAATAAAATATATTATAATAAAAGAAAATAAACTAAAAGGATTAAATAAAATATCTTATGATAACAGAAAATAAACTAAAAGGATTAACTAACACTAACGATACAACACGGTTGGCTCAGCGTGAGGGGAACATGGGGGCGAAATAATTTAGGGTAGACTTATATATTTTTATGGTTTATGGATTTAGATCGCAAAGAAACCTTTTATTTGGGACGGTAATTAACAACAAATTATTAGAATAATTAAACAAAAGATAAAAACAAATTAAACAATCAAAGCCGATCACTTGGATCGGGACTAACACACGTTAAACAATTCAAACAAAAAAATAATTTGGAACAGCTGACTGACTAGGTCACAAACGAAAAGTAGGACAGATAACAATATAGAATATAAGGTAGTATAGAAGAAGATAAGGTAGGACAATTTACATAAAAGGAAGAAAACAAATATGGTATGGTAGGAATCAATTTCACTAAAATATTAGTTCCTAAATTATAGGTCGGTAACCTAGGGGAATTGGGAATCTATAAAATCAATAATTTGGGGACTTCTTGGAACTAATGGGACCAGTCGGTATTACAGAACTTTCTATAGTACAGGCGAGGCGTCTTTCTATAGGAAGTGCAAGGCGTCGGGACTAGATTCAAACAAGTTCGTGCCAAGATGGCCAAGGCAACTTTACACGAGGCACGCCATGCAACTACGCCGCAACAAATTAACACAAAGGGAACGCGAGAATCTAATACAAATTATAACTCGAAGTAATGATACTTATACCAGCTCAAGGTTTATTAAGGGTTTACTGACTACTTTCAACGACAAGGGGTTACGGGAAGGGGATTATTTTACATTAGCTAATCTACAGCCTGTAGACCGATTTTTCCAGAGATCCGTGGCTCGACCAGCCGTCGAGATTTTTGTCGTATTTGACTACGAACTTATTTTTCCACGCGGGGATATATTTTCTGAGAGTTTAACAAGTAATAAGGATCGGTAATTCAAATTAACAAGTGATAATACTTTCAAGGAAAGAGACACGGACATATTTAACACACGATTTAAGACAAATAGTTGACGGTACGATAACTAATAATTATACGAGAAATAAGGAAGACACGATAAACAAGGTTTAGACGATAAATAATAAAAAAATACGATGAAGAATGACGATACGATAAATAATAAAAACACGACAAATAATAACGACACGAGAAACAGGGACGATACGACAATTATTGACGCTATGATTATTATAGACGGTATTTTCTCGAAAAATCAATCGATAAGGCACAATATATATCAGGGGGAATACAATGATCAATAATATAATCAATAATCAATAGTTAAACAAAACTAAAGCACGACAATTCGATGATATGTTAATGGCGTCACCCTCCTCGAGGCCTGACCCAACTACGCACGAAGAAACGAATTTCTTTTTAATCAATCTATAATCAATCGAAGAGTCGTCTAGGATTGGAATCTTACCTTAAATACGATGTAACACTCACTAACTGAGTTGACTAGGTTATTATTTATGGCTCTAGGTTTTATTGTATAGAGGCAGTAAGTTTGTTTTTATATTTTTCAATGGCACAAAGACTTGACGATACGAGATCCAAGCAAGAAGTGAAGCGTCTAGATCTGTCTCTATCTAAATGCTATTTGGGGGGGTGAGGGGGGTATTGCGCATAAAATTAATGGGCGTGTTGACTTCTGCAGCCGGGTTGTGTCGCGGGCCTGACAGGGCCTTTTGGCACTTCAAGCTTTCGCCAGGGGGTTGTTAGATGTCTCGTCGTGTTCTATTTGTTTCGATATCCTGGAAGGCGGAATTCTGCATATTGGACCGGTGGACCAAGCCGGTGCGGGACAGGTAGAGGAAGGATAGGGGCTACTCCATGTGACAGATTCTTATTGCAGCGCTCTTCCAGGCATATCTCGGGATACGATGACTCGTTTGTCCCCCGGTTAATCACTCGAAGGCCGGGTGGCCTGCCAGGCCGGATGAGATTGAGGGATGATCTCCCTCGATGATTTCGGCAGGAACGGTACGGGAATATAAGATATAGGGAACGGGAAAAAGTATTAGTACATGAACTTATAATTACTACAATGGACCTTGGGCACTTGAGCTGGGACTTCTCGCTTTGAATTCGGTTTATTAAATAAGGTGGTCACTTCGGTCTGAGGAAGAGGAGATGGTTCATTTACGAGGCTGAACAAATCTGCCTCGTTACAACACCCCCCCCCAGACGAAGCGTGCGGTCTCCTAGAGAGACCGGCAAAGCTTCCAAAACCATCAACTCTCTTCGAATGATTTCTTATTTATGAAAGTTAACGTTAACTCTAAATTCTCGATACCATCGAATTTTCATGCGTCAGCTCAAGTGCGATTAGGTACTTCCAAATTACACAACAGATAATATAACTCACCAACAGGGGTTAAATCTTAAGGGAGGGGGATTACACTCTAAGTTTGTTCGCGTTACGAGACTGGTATAATTAAAAAAAAACAATCTTTTATTAGAGTAGATAATTTTTTGGCAAAGTAAGATAGGGGACCAATTATTGGTCGAGAAAATAAAGTAATAACATAGGAGAATGGTAACGAAGAAATATTAGAAAAAGTACGAGAACAATCAGGCAGAACTACGATAGGACTATAATAACAATAATAAAGAGATAAAAACGACGAAAATTATTATATGCGGTAAGGCAGGGAAGGGTCTTCTTTGTCGAAGGATTCCATTTCCATCTAGACGTCGTTTGTTACTTTTGTTTTCTGGAGCCAACACCTGGGAACAATCATTTTCAGGAAAAGGATGTTAACACAAGGAAGTTAACCGATCAAAAAGATTATTCACAGTGGAATGATTCTCAAGACACACAAAAAAATATATGTAAGGATACCTGAGGTAGTTGGAGATTTTTGGGAGTGTTCATGTTGGTTTTCCAGTTGATCCCAGGGTGGGAGACAAAAAAAAAAAAAAAAAAAACAATGGAAAGGCGTTAGGCGGTAAGGAAGGGGGGATAACATAAACAAAGACGGACAAAACAAAGACGAAACGAGGAGGTACACAAGAAAACGGTAGGGAACGGAACGGTAAAGAGGGGAACGGTAGGGAATGAAACGGTAGGGAATGGGACGGTAGGGAATGGAACGGTAGGGAGGTTTAGTTGGGGGCCAAGGCTCCAAACAGGCGGAGGAGGTTCAGCAAAATCTCCAGCTGTTGCGGGTTGGGGGAGTTTGTAGGGGGAATTGGAACGGAAGGGGTGGTGGGATTAGGGAGAGGAGGTGTAGAGACGTCTACTCCGATCTCTCTTCTCCACTCGGCCTGGCATGCTGGACAGGTTCGCCGCGTGTGGCCCACTCTGCCACACCCATAGCAAAAGGAATTTTGCCGGGAATGAGGGCAATGGGTATATCGGTGCCCGACCTCTCGGCAATTCCAACATTGGTTGGCCTCCGGGATGTCGGGGGTTCTGAGCAGGGGGGTTACGGGAGTAGAAATAGGGTTTTGGCGGGGAAGTTGGGGAACGGAAGCGGGACGGGGAAGTTGGGGAACGGAAGCTGGACGGGGAAGTTGGGGAACGGAAGCTGGACTGGGAACACGGAGAGAGGGAACTCCTCTGATCTCCGAGGCCCCTGTAACTTGCCACAGGGGCTCCGGGGATCGTTGGAGGTAGGACCCAGGAGGGGGAAATACGGGGGGAAAGAGGGTAGTTGGACGAGGAGTGAGGGAATTGGGGATGGGAGCTGGAGCGGGTTGTTGGGTAAAACTACCCGCCTGATAATATAGGCAGGGTATTGGGTGACGGACGGGAAGGATCGGGAAAGACGGAGGGGGTTGGGATGAGGTAGACGGACGGTAGGGGTTTGTCAGGGAATTGAATAATGGTGGGGGAAGAACGGCTTCGCTTAGCTCCTCCGAGCCACTGTCTCCGGGATCGGAGTTGGTATCCGATTCCTCCTCGAGCGACCGATTGAACAATAGGGGGGTCGGTTCGGATGGGTCGTTGGGGTACAGGATAGGCTCTGCAATTATTGGCCTCCCTGGGTCACCACGCTCGGACCATTCTCCCCGGCTTCTCCGACTGCTCGGAACTCCGCTTCGGTACCGGGGTACCGTCTTTCTCCACATTATGGCTAGAAGGAGTTGGGGGCACGTGAGTGACCCCTAATCCATTACGGGGAGCCTCGTCTACGACTTGAGGGATTTCTACGATGGGGAAGCTACGGTAGGATATCAAACAAATAAAACTACGATAACGAACCGATAATCCCTGATAACTATAATATTCACTACCTCAAGGAAGGGTCGAAGTAGAAGGCGGCGAAGGGTTTACTGAATTCTACTTCTCTGTCGTAGGTTGTATGCTCGGGGTGGAGAGGGGTTCCGACGAGTAGGGGGACGAGATCGGTCTGGCCTCTTTTCGGGGGCCTTATTCGGGGTTGTAGTGGGAGCGGGACCCGGTTCCTGAACGATACTGACTCTTTTTACATTTCGTTGAATCGGAATTATCGGTACTTCAGGAGCATTTCTTTCTGGGGGGACTTCGTCTACGATACGGGGGACTTCGTCTACAATATGGGGGACTTCGTCTACGATACGGGGGACTACGTCTACGATACGGGGGACTACGATTGGAGGGGCTTCTTCGACAAGTGGGGGGACTACTGGCAGGTTTGGGAGGGCATCAGGGATTTCTACGGTAGGGAAGGTACGATAGGGTTTGAGGTCTTTAATGTGGGATTTCCCAATCGGGTTACCCTGACAATCTTCCAACTCATACACTACCGCCGACAATACTTTTGATATCACACAGGGACCTTTAAATTTCGGAGCTAATTTCGAAGCGATAAAATCGACGGCAGATGACAGTATGTGTTGTCTTCGCCAGACTAGGTCACCTAGGGCGAATTTTAAGTCCCTTCTACCCCGGTTATAATACTTAGCCTGTCGCTCCGACGCGCTTTCTAAGTTTTTGGCTACGAGATCACGCAAGGCCGATAGTCGTCTAACCCTATTTTCCCAGACTTCTGGCGGTATGGGTTGGATCTGGGGAGGGCCTTCCTCTCTTCTCTTCAAGGAAGCACCGGGTCTAAGTTCTCTTCCGAAATTTAAAAAGGCGGGGGTGACTTTAGTGGAACTGTGATTGGCGGTATTGATGGCAAAACGGAATTCTGAAAGGTGCGCATCCCAAGAGCGGTGGTCGTTTTCTATAAACGCTACTATCATAGTTTTCAAGACTCTATTGACACGCTCTACGGGATTAGCTTGGGCGTGATAAGGGGGGACGGTAGTGTGGTAGATACCCATTTCTTGACAGGCTTGCTTCATGGCTTTATTTACAAATTCTGTACCATTGTCTGTGAGCAAGACCTCTGGAGTTCCCCAACGAAAAAATACTAGTTCTTCTAGTGCTTTAATGATAGACTGGGAATTTGCTTTACGTAGCGCAACGACTTCAACCCATTTAGTAAACAAATCTTGAATTACCAATACGTAGGTGAAGCCTTGTCGACTAGGGGGGAATGGGCCCATAATATCTGCAGCTATCATTACCCAGGGTTGTTCTAGGACTCGATTACCCATTAACCCTCTAGGGCTGGTCTGCTCAACTTTACATTGCTGACAGATCTCGCAATTTCTCACGAAGGTAGCTACTTCACGATATATTCCCGGCCAGTAGTACAGCAATGCTACTCTAGCATACGTCTTTTCTATTCCTAAGTGGCCAGCGGTAGGGAGGGAGTGATTTTCCGTAATGGCGGCATGTCGGGATTCTTGGGGGAGGACTAATTTCCAGGCATCCAAGTCTGGGAGGAGTGGGTCAGCTAAATCGTCAACTTTATGGCAGTAGAGTCGCCCCTCTTCCACTTTCCAATCCGGATATTGAGCTTGACGCGTATTTACGTTTTCTACGCGTTTTTTATACCAAGCATCCGTAGTTTCAGAGATCGCGGCTACGTCGTCTTCGGTAGGGTCTTCGAACATACGAGAGAGGGCATCCGGTACGTGATGGAGGGCTCCCTTACGATGTACAATATTAAAATCATACTCTAAGAGTTCTAGGGCCCAACGGGCTAATCGGCCCGTGGGATTTTTCAAGTGATATAGCCAACGGAGACTACTATGGTCGGTAATAACGGTAAACTTATATCCTTCTAAATAGGGGCGGAATTTTCTGATTGACCAGATCACGGCCAAACACTCTTTCTCGGTAACGGTATATTGTCTTTCCGGATGAGTCAAACTCCGACTAGCGTAGGCCACTACATACTCCTGATCGTCAACGGTTTGAGTCAGAACTGCTCCGACTCCGGTATCACTCGCGTCAGTTTGTAGGAAGAAGGGGGCCGAAAAGTTGGGACAATTCAAGGTAGGGGCGGTAATTAGCGCGGTTTTCAGGTCTTGGAAGGCCTGTTCTTGTTCGGTTTCCCAACCCCATCTACGATTCTTTTTCAGTAAGCCGGTCAGGGGTTGTGAGCGAGTCGCAAAGTCATTTATAAATCTCCTATACCAAGATGCCATTCCCAAGAATCTTCGAACTCCTTTGATATTTCTTGGGGCGGGATATTTGATTATCGCGGAAACTTTTTCAGGGTCAGCACGCAAGCCCTGATCGTCTACTAAGAATCCTAGATACTTGACACTAGATCTACAAAAGAAACTTTTCTCCCGATTTATCGTTAGGTGGGCTTGGGCTATTTTATTCAACACGATCCTCATCCATTTGAGGTGTTCGTCAAAATCGGAATTTACGATGATTATATCATCCAAGTAAACGAAAACATAGGGTTCCATCTCGGGCCCTATTAGCTTATCCATCAATCTTTGGAAAGTGGCTGGAGCCCCGGAAAGCCCGTACGGCATTCTTTTAAACTGGAACAGCCCACGACCTGGGACTGTGAAGGCAGATACTTCCCGACTCGCGGGATCTAAGGGAACTTGATGATAAGCCTGGCTTAAATCAATGGTTGAGATATATTTGGCCTCACTAAGCTTGTCTAAGATAGCGCTCATGTACGGTAAAGGGTACGCGTCTTTTTTCGCAACTTCATTAATCTTGCGGAAGTCTAAGCAGAATCTATATTTCCCGTTTGGCTTTTTAATCATTACCACGGGAGTGGACCACTCACTATTAGAGGGCTCTATTATGTCTGCTTCTAGCATTGCGTTTACCTCCTCATACATGGCTTCCCTTACTATCGGTGAAACCTGATAATACCTTTGTTTTATTGGGGGATGATCTTGGACATCGATTTTATGAACGGTTAAATCGGTAAGACCGGGATAACCTAACGACGGAGGGATCAATTCATCCAAGATCTCGGTTACTCTATCCATTTGGACCTGAGTTAATTCAACGATACCGGACTTCGACGGGTTGGGACGAATCGGTACGGTAAGGGGGTCTGAGTGTCTACGAGATGTCACGGGAGGTTTGGTATTGGTCGATAGTTCGACGGAGCTGACGATACCCTTGGGAAAGTCCTTCCCTATAAGTCTGGAGGGCTTGGACTGACGTAGCGAGTCCGTTGATACCAGAGTCCTGTTCGGTGACTCGTTGTCTAAGTTCGCTGACGCCGGAGTTATATTTTGTGAGTCGTTGTCTGAGTTCGCGGACGTCGGAGGACATACTTCTAAGATCTTCGCGTAAGTCTTCGATACGGGTAAGTCCTCCGGCAGACGAAAATCCTGTTGTACTACAGGCGAGAAGAGAGGTGTACTAATTTTGGGAATCGGTACGGGAGGGTTTCGAAACGGTACGGTAGGATCTCGAGACGGTACGATAGCGGTTCGAGGCGGTACGTTAGCGGGTCGAGACGGCACGATAGCGGGTCGAGACGGTACGTTATCGGGTCGAGACGGTACGATAGCAGGTCGAGACGGTACGATAGCAGGTCGAGACGGTACGTTAGCGGGTCGAGACGGTACGATAGCGGGTCGAGACGGTACGATACTGTTACGAGACGGTACGATATTGTTACGAGACGGTACGACATTGTTACGAGACGGTACGATATTGTTACGAGACGGTACGATATTGTTACGAGACGGTACGATATTGTTACGAGACGGTACGATATTGTTACGAGACGGTACGATATTGTCGCGAGACGGTACGATATTGTTTTGAGACGATAGGATCTGATCTTCGTTTGAAGAACCAGACCTTTCCTGCCTTGCTTCGGCAGTTTCCAGAGACGCGGTACTAAACGGTTCCCCACATCGAGTGAGAAAAGGCGTTTCTACTGAATTTGGACTACTCCAACAATGAGTCTGGAAATTCGCGGTTACGTTAAAGGCATTGGCAAAATCCATTCCGAGGATTCCCTCATATTCGAAAGAAGGGGCGAAACGCATTACGAGATCTCTACGATAGCCTTCGAAATAAACTGGGAGAGCGATTTCTCCTTGGGTCTTTTCGATGCTTCCATTCGGATAAATTATGTCCGAACGATGGTTTCGAGAGGCGATTTCCCGGGCTTCTTTGAAACTAGGCAGGGCTAACCGGCCGATATACGATACACACGCACCTGGATCGAACAGGGCGCGGACTGGCTGATCGTCAACTAATACATCTAGATAATACCGATTATCTTGGGAAAGAGCGGCAATCATGGGACTATAGTTGATGAGCGGATTTGATACGGGGGGTTTAGTTGTAGAGAGGGAACAAGAGGAGACCCCTGTCCTTAGTTCCCGGTGGGGTTTTCCGTATGGGATTCGATACAGCGCGGACAAGTGTTAACGGTAACTCCTGCTGTCCCGCATCTAAAACAATGACGAGAAGCTGGTTGGGGGCACTCGCGACGCATGTGTCCCGTTTGGCGACAATTCCAGCAGTGAATTTCGTTTGTTTCTGGACGAGGTGTATTTTGGGACATCAGGGCCGGTATAAATCGGGTAGCGGGTCTGGCACTGTTTGTCCAAACGGTTGGGGGGTTGACTTGATTCCCGGGGACTTGATAAGTGGGAGGGGCTCGAACGGGGGTGACAGGAGGACGAACGGGGGTTGTAGGGGGTCGAACGGGAGCTGCGGGGGGACGAACGGGAACGGTAGGGAGAGCAGTTATCGGGGTTTGTTCGGCGGCGGCCGTTGACGGGGAGTTTTGGGGTGCTGCCCCATTTCTAGCGGGTCTTCGGGTATTTGGGGTGGCTCTCGGGGTCTCTGGAGAGACTACGATGTTTTCAGGAGTTCCCAACGCGGCTAAACGCGGCTGGGGTACGGTATGTCTGCTTTCGTAAGCATGTTCGGGTAGGATTGAGTCTGCTGCGGAAGGGGGAGGGACATACATCCTGCCTAGAGATCGGGAGGACTCTACTTGTTCTCCCGCACGCTCTAGATCGTCCAGAGTATAAAAGTGTTCCCGGGCTAATAATAAACGATATTCCGGGTGTAAGTTGGCATAGGCCAATTCTAACTGGTCTTGTTCCGGTAGGGGAGGCGTTATGTAGTTTAGGATCATTTGCAGACTCAATAGGTAATCCGCAATGGGCTCGTCTACGCCCTGCGTTCGCCTACGCGCTTCTTCTTTTAGACGATATTGGAAATTAATCCCTCCAAAACGCACACGGAACGCTGCAACGAAAGGTTGCCAGCCAGTCCAGGCTGAACTATGCAACCTGAACCAGTGTAAGGCTTTCCCGGACAGGATAAACGGCAAAGCCTCGAATAGGTCGAAGTCAGTTAAGCGACTACTTTTTCGACATTCGTCGACTCTTTTTAGAAACTCTTCGACGCTAGTTCCACGCGTCCCTGAGAATTCAATGTTCCAACGACGAACAATATTATGTAAATCGCGGGGGGCATCAAATCGGGATCGGTCGGCGCTTCTGTCACCTCGATCTTGGCGAGTCGCTGGGAATAAACTAAGTGACGGAACGGGGGTTTCTGGGACCGGGGTATTACGCAGTGAGTTGGGAGTACGAGGGGAAGGTTGTGGCGATACAGCAAGGAAGGGGGTCTGATGTAAGGGTCGGTGCGACGACATGGGGGTGAGAGGAATCGGAACGGGGGAACGATATTGCGGCACGGTAGGGTAGTCGGCTATAGTTTGGGGAATTAAGCGAGGGAAAGAAGAGACCGTAGTTACGTAGGGACTCACTGGAGGGGTAATGTAACCTCGGGTGGTCGGTACTATATAAGGGGGGTACGGGTTAGGGGGATCACGTCGTGGAGTATGATTCTGCGAATAATATTCGGAGGCTTCATCGCGTCCTGAATTTATTTGACTTATTGCCGGGCTTTCCGCGAAGCTAACCCGCGGCTGATCAACGAGACTAGGGTACCTCACGGTAGACTGACCGTTCGGTATTGGTCGGTATAGGGGCAAGTGCGGTGGAGGGGTGTTTCCATCTCCCTGGTGAACGACGGTTACTTCTAGAGGATCTATCGGGCTAGGGATGAGGTTATTTGCTTCTAAGGCGGGACTCTCATCTACTTCCGGATTCCAAGTCGCGTTAGCCCCATTTATACGCTGGTGATACCTTAACAATCGAAAGGTACGCTTTTCCAAATCGCCGGTAGTGGCCAAGGACGCACTCCTCAATAACTCATTGATTTCTGATTCGGAAAAATAGCACAAGTTTTCCATTACCGCATTGGTAACGTTCTGCCACGAAAAACCGGGACTTGGCAGAGTAGTTGAAGGGGGGGCGAGAGGGTAATTTGGGTGCTGATTCATTTTTTTTTTCGTTTATTTACCTACTACTCCAAAACCAACTACTTATAAAAGACAAACACAAAGCGATAAAGGAAAATATAGAAAGGAAACGGAAAAAAAAGAAAGAAACTACAAAGTTGTGACCAGTCAGGTACGTAACGAGATCGGGGACCTAATTATCGTGGGCCCCACGTTGGGCGCCAAATTTGTGACGTGCAGAGCCGACGGTGGGGGTTTTATTCCGTCGGGTTACACGCCTGACAAAGATTCGGCACCTTCCTTGGGTCTACTAAAGGTTGGGCGCCAGGTACCTAAGGGTACCGCGGTATACAAAAAAAAAGAAACTAACGGAACGGAACGATAAGGTAATATAATAATAAAGGAAATAAAGTAATAATAATAATAATGGAAATAAAATAAAATAATAGTAATTGAAATAATCGAATTAAATAAAATATATTATAATAAAAGAAAATAAACTAAAAGGATTAAATAAAATATCTTATGATAACAGAAAATAAACTAAAAGGATTAACTAACACTAACGATACAACACGGTTGGCTCAGCGTGAGGGGAACATGGGGGCGAAATAATTTAGGGTAGACTTATATATTTTTATGGTTTATGGATTTAGATCGCAAAGAAACCTTTTATTTGGGACGGTAATTAACAACAAATTATTAGAATAATTAAACAAAAGATAAAAACAAATTAAACAATCAAAGCCGATCACTTGGATCGGGACTAACACACGTTAAACAATTCAAACAAAAAAATAATTTGGAACAGCTGACTGACTAGGTCACAAACGAAAAGTAGGACAGATAACAATATAGAATATAAGGTAGTATAGAAGAAGATAAGGTAGGACAATTTACATAAAAGGAAGAAAACAAATATGGTATGGTAGGAATCAATTTCACTAAAATATTAGTTCCTAAATTATAGGTCGGTAACCTAGGGGAATTGGGAATCTATAAAATCAATAATTTGGGGACTTCTTGGAACTAATGGGACCAGTCGGTATTACAGAACTTTCTATAGTACAGGCGAGGCGTCTTTCTATAGGAAGTGCAAGGCGTCGGGACTAGATTCAAACAAGTTCGTGCCAAGATGGCCAAGGCAACTTTACACGAGGCACGCCATGCAACTACGCCGCAACAAATTAACACAAAGGGAACGCGAGAATCTAATACAAATTATAACTCGAAGTAATGATACTTATACCAGCTCAAGGTTTATTAAGGGTTTACTGACTACTTTCAACGACAAGGGGTTACGGGAAGGGGATTATTTTACATTAGCTAATCTACAGCCTGTAGACCGATTTTTCCAGAGATCCGTGGCTCGACCAGCCGTCGAGATTTTTGTCGTATTTGACTACGAACTTATTTTTCCACGCGGGGATATATTTTCTGAGAGTTTAACAAGTAATAAGGATCGGTAATTCAAATTAACAAGTGATAATACTTTCAAGGAAAGAGACACGGACATATTTAACACACGATTTAAGACAAATAGTTGACGGTACGATAACTAATAATTATACGAGAAATAAGGAAGACACGATAAACAAGGTTTAGACGATAAATAATAAAAAAATACGATGAAGAATGACGATACGATAAATAATAAAAACACGACAAATAATAACGACACGAGAAACAGGGACGATACGACAATTATTGACGCTATGATTATTATAGACGGTATTTTCTCGAAAAATCAATCGATAAGGCACAATATATATCAGGGGGAATACAATGATCAATAATATAATCAATAATCAATAGTTAAACAAAACTAAAGCACGACAATTCGATGATATGTTAATGGCGTCACCCTCCTCGAGGCCTGACCCAACTACGCACGAAGAAACGAATTTCTTTTTAATCAATCTATAATCAATCGAAGAGTCGTCTAGGATTGGAATCTTACCTTAAATACGATGTAACACTCACTAACTGAGTTGACTAGGTTATTATTTATGGCTCTAGGTTTTATTGTATAGAGGCAGTAAGTTTGTTTTTATATTTTTCAATGGCACAAAGACTTGACGATACGAGATCCAAGCAAGAAGTGAAGCGTCTAGATCTGTCTCTATCTAAATGCTATTTGGGGGGGTGAGGGGGGTATTGCGCATAAAATTAATGGGCGTGTTGACTTCTGCAGCCGGGTTGTGTCGCGGGCCTGACAGGGCCTTTTGGCACTTCAAGCTTTCGCCAGGGGGTTGTTAGATGTCTCGTCGTGTTCTATTTGTTTCGATATCCTGGAAGGCGGAATTCTGCATATTGGACCGGTGGACCAAGCCGGTGCGGGACAGGTAGAGGAAGGATAGGGGCTACTCCATGTGACAGATTCTTATTGCAGCGCTCTTCCAGGCATATCTCGGGATACGATGACTCGTTTGTCCCCCGGTTAATCACTCGAAGGCCGGGTGGCCTGCCAGGCCGGATGAGATTGAGGGATGATCTCCCTCGATGATTTCGGCAGGAACGGTACGGGAATATAAGATATAGGGAACGGGAAAAAGTATTAGTACATGAACTTATAATTACTACAATGGACCTTGGGCACTTGAGCTGGGACTTCTCGCTTTGAATTCGGTTTATTAAATAAGGTGGTCACTTCGGTCTGAGGAAGAGGAGATGGTTCATTTACGAGGCTGAACAAATCTGCCTCGTTACAATGCATAAAGGGGGTATCTACACCTTCAAATTTTGCAGAAATTGTTTTTTTTTTAATAATTCATTTGGAATGCTAGTGACCCCTACTATACCTGCAAATAAATCGGCGTCAGAATATCTAGAGGATTCGAAAAGTTACAGCCATGACCGTGCCAAATTGCGAAAAAGCGCTACCGCGTGGCGCGCGAAGTCTCATATCGGTCCCATAATTATTGTACAACACCGCCAACACTACTGTCTTACTTTTATGACGTTTTTATATAATTCGATTTTGAGATCTTTCGATTCTTCGTAATTATCGTTTTTTACACATATTTAATTTTCAATATTCTTCTGAATTGTGATCATTGACAGAACACATGGCTGCGATTTACATTTTTTCGAGGTTAGGTGTCCACTTGTTTGTAAATATTGTCGTGCTTTCATTACGAATTCAAACCAATAGTAATTTCCATTATTGAATAAACACAGTGTATGTGTATCTGAGATGAGACTTCGGATTCGAAAGAAGATGATCCATCGAAAAGTGCGTTTGAAATCGATACCAGGAGACTATACATTAGGATTTCTAGAAAGATGAGTATTTCTATGATATAGAGTCATTAGGGGTAACTGTGCGCACTTTCCTCTTTGGAGGGTTGTCAAGCTCAAAAAATAAGGGTTAGAAAAAACAGCCTATACTCGTTGGATAGAGCATTTATCTGATTATTGAATACATAAAGTGGTTTTACAGAAAACCGTTACGGTCAACAAAAAAATAAGAATAATTAGGAAAATTCAGAATGCGCACACTTGACCCGTATTGCGGGTAACTGTGCGCACTCCTGTGGGGTAAGTGAGCGCATGTGGGGTAAGTAAGCGCATAACTTTTTGCGATAAATATAAATGCTTTGACGATTACTATTCTAATAAAATAAGTAAATTATCCCAACGAAACTTATAAATCTTGTTAATAGCTAATTATTCTTGGAGAAAAATCTAAATAATCATACATAAAGCTATGCAAGACTAGAGCGACAGGTAATCACAGATCACTGAAACTTTAAGATCGACTTATTAATAAATCACATAGAATAAATCTAATGAGAACAACTGAAACTATAATTAAGCGTTAAGAATATTATGAAGAATTGGCCTGGCAGTGGTCACACACGAAAGAACCTCCTTCATAACAAGTGCATTGTTCGTGCCACCACTTCAAGCATGTCCTACACTGGATCCATTCCTCAAGAGGTGGTTCTGTATATTTTTCCTTACAGAGAGGGCAAAAGTATTTCTCCTGATTTGAGTCAGAGGGGCTTGGTCTTTCTTTGGAAAGCGATTTCTTCCCCCCCTTCGAAACAGATCTCTTTTTTTTTGCCCCCCGAGGGCACAGCGCAGCTCAGTACCAATGGAAGAACTTTTTTCTTCGGCTTTTGCTTTTCTTCTTCGCATCGCTTTTTGTCTTCTAGCTGCTGCTTATATGGACTAGCAGTGATAATTTGAGACTTCATCGCAACTCGAGTACGGCGTCTTTTCTCTTTCATTTGTGGAAAAGGTGAGAGCGTTGAGATCGATACATGTTGAGTGCTTCGCCGTTTATTTTCTTTATCAGTGCAGTTGTTGTTTAGCATCCTGGTTGTCGATGTCGATAGGGCTTCCATAGAGGGCTGCTCACAGATGGAATCTAAAATTAAAGGAGTTGTGGAATCATATTCAACAATAGATTCTTCAACGGGTTCCCCAATTATGGGACTTCCAGTCTGACTATTTTCAACACCAGTTGCACCAATTCCTGCCATCGGCTGGTCGTCATTACTGTGAGAAGATTCATTCTCGGGCATACTTTGGTCTGTGACCAATGATGGAGCAAAATCCGCCTCGTCAAATAAATTGTCATTAAAAGGATATATGCCTGTCACTTTAAAGCCAGATTCAGCGTTTCCCAATGTTGCCACCTTCTTATCAGCCTCATTAAATAAACTAGCCACATTATATTGAGTTACGGCTCTTCCAGGGTGCTCTGACATGAATTTATCACATTCAATTGAATATTTATACTTCAGAGGACTGAAGAAGCACCTGTCCAGGGGCTGCAGTTTGTGACTTCCGTGTGGTGGCAGCACTAACATTACTATATTATTTTCACGAGCATACTTTATTGCCTCTAAGCTGATGTGAGAAGAGTGGTTGTCAAGGAGTAGCAACACTGGATCTTCTGATGTAGGATGGACAAAAGATTTGAAATGATTTAACCAGGTGATGAACAGATCTGTGGTCACAAAACCACTATCAGATACCATGAGGATGCTTTGCGAGGGAGCACCATCTAGTAAGTCATCGCGAGGTCTCTTCCGAGGGTAGATGAATGCCGGCGGGACGTAATGTCCAGTAGCACTCATGCAACAAATAGCTGTTACTGTGATGCCTCGTTCTGCAGACACAATTTTACCCACAACTTTTTTCCCTTTTGTTGTCACAACCTTCGGAGTTTTCTTTGGAACAGCGCTCATCCCCGTCTCGTCCATATTATAAATACGATTTGGACGAAAATTGGATTTCTTATACAACTCATTGAGGTTTTTATAAAAACGGTCCACTTGAACTTTGTTGAATCCGATAGCTCTAGCTAGACTAGTCGCTGTCGATTGTCGAACAACTAATTCCGGATGGCGTTTCAAAAAATGTTTGATCCAGTCTCGACCCGCCATTTTGCATGAAGTATCGAAGCGATTCTCGATCTTGTTGGCTGTAGCATACTCATAAGCCAGGCGCCTTAATTCAGTGATACTCAGCCCAAAGTATCTTTCATCCATTTGCTTGCAATGATTCACAAACTCTGCTTCTTGTTCTTCATTGAAAGTTGATTTCCATCGACCCATTGAAGAAGCAGCATTGCCAAGTTTAAGTCTTTTCCGTAGAGAAGACTCGCTGACACCGATCGCACTTGCAGCAGCTCTTTTACTTTTTCCACGAGCTATCAATTCTTTGGCTCGAGATATTTGTTCTTCTGTAACAGTTGCACGTTCAGGTTTTTTTCTGATGTAATTTCGCGGCATTATGATTGAGAGCTGAAACAAAATAAACGTCATCAATAAATACTCATGAATAAAGATTTTATACAGCAAATTCATCGTCTAAACACGTAAGATGCCTGCGGGTAAGTGTACGCATGCGCACACTTACCGGCGCACACTTACCCCAGCGACACAAATTGTATAAAAATACCCATAACTTCACCGGCACCGAATATAACGTCAAAGTCTTTGCGAGGTAGTATTCTCAAATGAATTGTTGACATAAAAAAAAATAACTTATCTTAATTTTCATCCAGGCATAGGCGTCACACTATTTGCCCCGAGTTGAAAAACTATTTTGGGAAGGTCCGATCTTGTTTTTTTGATGAAAAATCAAGACGCCGTGCAGCGCGCCACTTCTGTTTGCCCAAACTAATTCCTCACTCAAGCACCGTGAACTTGCTCTAGCAGACCGCTATCCCCCCTAGTCTAGATCAGAGAAACAGGCAGTGCGTACACTTACCCGCTGCGCACAGTTACCCCTAATGACTCTATTAATTGCGAGAGTCTAATAAATATTATAAGAAAAAAGGTATGATTGATGAAAGATGAAAGAATTTTCGGAATATTGACAAAAATTGTGCTAGCATTTTCTGAATTCAAAAATATTGAAGGTGAAAAATTTTAAAGAATTTTCATGTTTTGAAAAAATTTGATCAGTTTATTTTCTGAAGCAATTTATTATTTTTCTAACAGCCTCACCGGACACCTAACGGACACTGTTGTTGTACAGAACAGGTCAAAACTCACTGCAAACCTCCGCCTGGCACATGTGTCTAGTAGGGTGGGCCGAAAATCCGCTTTTTTTGGAATGAGATCATTAATACCGAAAATATTATTCTTGGCAATATCAAAAAAATGTGTGCGAAAGGAAAATATTTTAGGTCGTCATCTCAAGGTCGCCAAAGTGCGTCAAAGTTGGAAGTGATAAAAATATTTTGGTTTTCACATATTTTGAAAGGAAATTCAATCCTCTACAAAAAAAAGTCTTCAGGTTGAACTATGTCAATGCAATAGTTTCTGAGATATTTGGAACTTTTGCTGAAATTTGTCACTTTGCTCGATATTTTTTGCTTTCAATATAAGTAAATTTTTCATTTTTTTTTCTTTTGATAGGAAATGCAATCCTCTATAGAAAGAGTCCTCAAGTCGTACTGTATAAATATCATAGTTTTTTAGATAATCGCAGGTTCGGCTGAAAATAGTGATTTTTGCAACGAAGATTGGTTTTATAGTCAAAATTATAAACGCATAGCATATTGTTACGTTTCGGTTCTTGAGCGATACCACCGGTATCGCGAACCGAGTGTAATTGTGAGTTCTTTGCTCGAATTTTTATTTTCTAGACCTTTAAATCAATAATTTAATGTTTCCTATTACGGACTTGAGTCGCCGTGCAACTAAAGCCGCCTCCCCACAGACCTGAACACGTAAACGCGCTAAGGCTGCACTTTACCCAACTAACCTTTTGATTTTAGTTTTGTCAAAGTTAGTTTATTCCCAATTTTCTAAACAATAGAACCTGCTGTGCCAGACCTGAGTGCGTCAGAGACACACTAAGGCTGTATCTAGCTTTGGTTAGTTTTATCGATGAAGAAAGACCTGGAAATGGCGGATAAGGGATCTGCATAGAGTAACTTACTTTTTAAATGATCAAGAACTCGATTTATTTTATTTACTAAAACAAGCGGTTGCTACCAGATACTTATTCTATATTTACAGTGATCCTTACTTGCTATTTTTCTATATCGAAGACTAAATTTGGTCGCTAAGCGATGTTTGACAGTTACGTCGTTTTCAAATGAATATTCCGTTATTTTACGTTATATTTAATTTTCTATATTCTGATTATATATTTTCTTTTATGATATTTTCTTTTCTTTTATTTTTTGGTTCTATTTTATTTTTTGTTGAACTTTGCGATTTGAGATAGAGCGATATAATATTAAAGTGAGTCTATAGTTCGCAAGGCGCTATGCCTATTGCGACTGATCTGCAAAAGTGCTGTGAGTCAACCCGGTGCTATACCGTAGAATTGCTGGTGATGAGAGCTGTGTCTCGACTTATATATTGACTATGACGTCACGCGACTTGTCGCTCTCGTCGGATGTGCTAGATCATTCGATGTTCGCAACGGCTGATGTTTGAATTGCTAACGGTCAGGCCTATGTTGTCTGATCCGTTACAATATAGGGGAATCCGAGGCAAAATAAAAAAAAAATGAAAAAAATAAATAAAATAGAATGAAATAGAAATCATTTTTTTTGTGTCATTATTTATCCAAAATACGTCGCCATATTTTATAAAAAATCATTTCCGACCACATTACTTTTTTTGATTTGGTGCCCGTTTTGCCTCGGGTTCCCCTACATGCTCTGCGTTTATAATTTTGACTATAAAACCAATCTTTGTTGCAGAAATCACTATTTTCAGCCAAACCTGCGATTATCTCAAAAACTATGATATTTATACAGTACGACTTGAGGACTCTTTCTGTAGAGGATTGCATTTCCGATCAAAAGAAAAAAAAAATTAAAAATTGACTCATATCGAGAGAAAAAGATATCGAGCAAAATGACAATTTTCAGCAAAAATTCCAAATATCTCAGAAACTATTGCATTGACATAGTTCAACCAAAGGACTTTTTTTGTAGAGGATTGAATTTCCTTTCAAAATATGTAAAAAACAAAATATTTTCATGACTTTGAACTTCGACGCACTTTGGCGACCTTGAGATGACGACCTAAAATCTTTTCCTTTCGCACACATTTTTTTGATATTGCCAAGAATAATATTTTCGGTATTAATGATCTCATTTCGAAAAAAGCGGATTTTCGGCCCACCCTAGTGTCTAGACCCGACTCGACTCATAACACATCGATACGAGGGCAGCTGCAGATCCAGCATATTATTCATAAGGAAAATCTTAAAACTTGAATTCCTGTAACTACATTTTCTTCTCTGGGAAAAGTAGGAAATAGAAAAAAAAATTTAAATAAAAAAGTTTAAAAGTTGATTTCTGGAGAATGAGTATTTTGACCGGTTGTCGTAAAGAATCAGCAGCACCGTTGGATCGATTCTGGAATTTTTGGTCTTCAATTATTGACAAGACTTTCCTCTATGGTATGAACGTACGATTTTTTGATAAACCCTTTTTTGATTGAGATACTGGCAAAAAAGTAAGAAGAATTTAGAAGTTGCAAAAAAAAAAATTAAAAAAATTGAATAACTCAAGTAATTTTTGCAATATCAAAAATCCCTACGTTCATACCATAGAGGCATCTTCTATGAACAATCGAGGACCAAACATTTTAAGATTAATCCAACGGTGGTTCTGACTCTTTACGACAACCGAGTCAGTTTGTATTTTTTTCTCTTTAGCGTAGCCACCATCAGACTGAAAGTAATACATGATGTAAAATATGCGTAATGAGGGTTGAACCCTCCTTAGACATCATGATTTTTTTGGATTTCGTCAGAGTCCTCAAGTCGCAGAAGAAGATTAATTTCTTTTTGGAAATTTCAACTCCTCCAAACGTGTACATACCCCCTAAAGTACCTGTTCAAATACTGCTATAAAGGACACGATTGCGCAATCGTTGGAATGGATGAAGGGGGTGAAGATGAATGCATCAAGTACGACGAAATTGACGAGTACATCTCCACGCGATATGTTTGTCCACCTGAAGCAATGCATCGTTTATATCAATATCCGATGAATGAACAGTCCCATGCTATATATAGATTAGCAGTTCATATCGAAAACGAGCAATTGGTATACTTTCAAGAAGGTCATGAAGAAACAGCCGTAGAAAAAAATAAAGATTCGACACTGCTTGCATGGTTTAACTTGAACAAGAATGACATCGAAGCACGTAGGTATTCATACTGCAAAATTTCCGATCATTACGTATTCAACAAAACGAAGAGAGAATGGACGAGACGAAAGAAATTTGTAAAGCCCGTTTTCAGTAGGATGTACTTTGTAAGTCCAAAAGAAACCGAACGTTATTATCTCAGATTATTGTTGTTACATATTCGCAGGGCACAATCATTTTGCGAAATGAGAACTCACGATGGTACAACGTATCCCTCATTTTTTGAAGCCGCAGTAGCGCGTAAATTGATAGCGGATGACGAGGAATGGGACAAATCTCTTGCCGAACGAGCAAGTCTCAAATTCCCGAAAGAAATGTGTCGATTATTAGCATGTATATGTGTCTTTGAGAAGCCTATCAATGCGCGTGATTTATATAAAAAATACAAACACGAGTTTGTTGATCAAAATGAATATGATGAACAAAGCAAACAAAAAGCCTTGCAAGTGATCAATGAAATATTCTTATTCCATGGATTTACCCTACGGCATTTCAGTTTACCTGATATTGCAGATGATAGTGCATTCGCATGTCATACAGATAATGATGGCGATGATCAAGAAACTACGATAGCGTTGAAACGAGCGTTACTATCGTCAATAGAAAGTTTAACTAAATATCAAAAAAATGTATTTGCCGTAGTCATGGATGCGGTTCATTGTCGATCTCCTGAAAAGTGCATTCATTTGGATGGTCTCGGTGGTAGTGGGAAAAGTTATTTACATAACATCATTATCACTATGTTAAGTAGTCTAGGTATGATCGTGTTACCTGTAGCATGGACCAGAATCGCAGCGAATCTTATACGAGGCGGTCGAACTGTTCATTCAATGTTCAAGTTACCATTCAATCTAACAGAGCAATCTACTTGCAATGTAAAGTCATTTTCACGACATGGAGCTTTCATTCGAAAAGCAAAAATGATAATCTGGGATGAAATCACAATGGCATCCAAGTATGCTCTAGAGGCAATTGAGCGCATGTTGAGGGACGTATGTCAATCTAACGAACCATTCGGTGGCAAAATAGTTATAGTTTCTGGTGATTTTCGACAAACTTTACCTGTTGTACAACATGGCAGTAGAACACAAATCATTGAGGTATGTGTGAAGAGAAGCAGTTTATGGAACAAATTCATGTCATTGAAAGGTAACATCCGCGTTGGCAATGGACAAGCGGACTTCAAGCAATGGCTTCTCAAAGTTGGTGATGGAATATTTTCTAACACTTTTGAACGTGATAATGAAGTTGCTCACATCCCTTCCGATATTCTTTCGAATGGGAATATTGCGCAAGAAATATTTTGCGAAAATATTGATCCACACTATCCGTCCAACCACGGAAAAGTTATATTAGCACCTACCAATCTGGATGTTATCGCAATTAATGATGAAATATCGTCGAAAATTCAAGGTACTGGTATAGAATATTTGAGTGTGGATTCTGGGGTAGATACGGATAATATGGATCTAAGTAATATACTGCCAATAGAATTCTTGAACTCTGTAACACCAAACGGTCTGTCACCTCATAAATTGACTTTGAAAATCGGAAGTATTGTCATCCTGTTACGTAATTTGAATTTATCACAAGGATTATGTAATGGTACCAGATTAGTTGTCAAAAAGTTGAATCAGTTTCTGATTTGTGCTCAAATCATCAGCAGAAATTGCGTTGGAGAAACGGTATTAATACCCTGGATAGATTTATCACCGTCCGAGGAGGATATACCATTCAAGATGGTCAAAAGACAATTTCCGATTCGGTTAGGTTTTGCGATGACAATCAATAAATCACAAGGTCAGTCCTTTAACAGTGTTGGTGTATATTTACCAAATCCAATATTCGGTCATGGCCAACTGTACGTTGCATTATCCAGAGATAAATCTAAAAATAATTTGAAAGTATTGTTGACAAAAAAATCGGCCGTCATTAACCATGAAGCTATGAGTTCTCAATTATGCACAAGAAATATCGTGTATAAAGAAATCTTTGGTGTTTCGTAAATTGATCGATCTGCGGTCCGAATCGTTTATTTGGGAAGGTGCTCTTTGTATTATGTATGTACAGTATACTTCAAGGGCGTTGACCAGCTGAAAAGCGCGGGCTACTCCGCTTCCCGCGTGAACTGTAACGAGCGAGACAGTAGACAAACTTAAGAAGGACAGAGCATCGTAACTGCACTGTGGTTGGCTAGGCTGAGGACGGTAGGCTCCCTACTCCTCGGCTGCGCTAGAAATCGCCTAATTTTTGCGCCAAAAATCACTGTTCAATGCTTCATGTCTTTCCTGATTATTCCTCAGTCATTGATCCGATAGTATCGATCATGATCTTGATTAGAAGGTAAATGATGTAGCTATGTTATGGCTTTCGCCGAATATTTAAGAAAAAATCGCTCCTCGTTGTACATCATCGCAAAGATGGCTTACTTTCAAGATTATTTTTTGCAAAGCTTCAGGTGAAATCGCAAATTCGGCCAAAGCCATAACACGGATACATCATTTATCTGTAAGAATTTTCATCGAAAACTACGTTATCTTCAAAAATGAGGAAATGAAAAGGTAAATGCCGAGAGTCTGTTCACGCGCGCTCGGCGAGGCCTAGTCAACGCCCTGAAGGGGGTATCTACACCTTTGAATTTTCGAAAAATCGATTTTTTTTTTTGCATTTTTGGAACACTATTGGTCCAAACTATCTGTGAAAAAAATCGGCGTATCGAATTTCGTACAAATAAAGAAGTTACAGCCATTTAAATGACTGAGTACAGGCGCGCGCCGCGCGGCGCGCCGCCAGCACAACCGGCGAGCGAATGTCACTTGGGTTTCACGAATCCCGCTATTCTCTTGTTGTCTACTAGCATTCATGCGTCTCCGACAATTTAACTTGAGAATAAAATCTTTGATTTACTGAAAAATTTCGATTAAATTGACAACCATGAGTGACCGAGGTGATAGGAACACTTTCGCTGACGCGAAACGTTCAATTGGGCGGTCTAAGAAGAGAAAAAGATCTTTCTCAGGGCAACAGCGACAGTTCGTCGTGCCCGAGGATCCGTTCGAGAGACCTTCGAGTGCATCGTCGAGTAAAATCAGCGATGACGAGTATTTCGACGATACCAGAACCACAAGAGCAGCTGCCAGGCCAATCACCAAGGTTCGTCTGGAGCAATGGAAGTCACCGGCATGGTAAGAATTTTTAAAAGATCGGGAGCAACTTCACACCGCAAAGTACGTTGGGTACATTGGTGACGGGGATACGAAGAGCTATGCCAGCGTCGTGAAAGCAGAGCCCTATGGACCGAACACGAGGATCGAGAAGCTCGAATGCTGTGGCCACGTACAGAAAAGGTTAGGATCACGCATGAGAAAACTAAAGACAAGACTCAGGGGACAGAAGTTAGCGGACGGCAAGACCATCGGAGGCAAGGGTAGACTCACAGACAACGTCATCGATCAGATCCAGTCGTACTATGGAAACGCCATAAGGAACAACGCCAAATCGGTCGAAGGTATGAAAAAAGCTATATGGGCTATATGGCACCACAAGTCCTCGACTGACGATGAGCCGCAGCATCATCTCTGCCCAGAAGGTCAGAGATCCTGGTGTAAGTACCAACGGGCGGTTGCAGCTGGAACTGTTGGTACGTTTAAACACCGAGCTGTTCTCCCGAAGGCTGTCATGAACGTGATAAAACCAATCTTCGTTGATCTCAGCGACGATGCCTCGCTGAAGCGTTGTATCGGAGGTAAGACGCAGAATGCCAACGAGTCCCTGAACAGCGTGATATGGAAGCTTTGTCCGAAGACGTTATTTGCAGCGCGTGAAGTAGTTCAAGTTGCAGCCAACATCGCAGCGGTAACTTTTTCAGAAGGACAGCGAGGCATGTTGGAAATCATGCGAAAGCTTTCAATTGAGCCAAGACGCCACGCATTCGCTGCAGCAAAACAACAGGATTTGTCCCGGATCAAGTCGGCTGATAGGCGTGTGGAGCAGAGTACGAAGGAAGCACGTGTCGCTCTGAGGCAACTACATGTAAATCAGCACGAGCAGGCAGTCGAGATGGAAGGCAGCAGTTATGAGCGAGGAGCCTTCTAGAAGTAAGGTAGCTCACGACGTCTGCTAAGTCGAAAAACAAGCTTTCAACTTCGCCCGTGCCGGTCCAAAGCCCGGATCTAAAAGGAGGATGGAAAGCTGTGTCAAAGTATTTGACTGCGGTCAGTCTCCGCCTACGTCGTGGAGAACCTTGCCGGCGAGTATAGCCTGAAGCCCAAACCTAGATTCTAGCAAAAATGAATGAAAAAAAAAAACTCCCGAAAAAGTAGTAATTAAAAAAAACGAAAAAACATAAAAAGTTTGAAAGTTGATTTCTGGAGAATGACTATTTTGACCGGTTGTCGTAAAGAATCAGGAGCATCGTTGGACCGATTCTGGAGTTTGTGGTCTTCAAATTTGTAGAATCGAAACCTCTATCAGATGAACTGACAACTTTTTGATATCACTATTTTTGGTTGAGATAATAGAAAAAATATAGAAAAAAAATTGAAGAATCAGAAAAATCTCAGTAAAAACTAAGCGAGTCAGGCAATTTTTGCGATATCGAAAAGTTGTCAGTTCATCTGATAGAGGCATCTCTTCTGAACACTTAAAGACCAAAAACTCCAGAATTGGTCCAACGATACTCCTGATTCTTTACGACAACCGAGTAATTTTGTATTTTTCCATATGGAGCGTAACTGCTATTAGACTCAAAGTAATATTGAATGTTAGGTATGGATATGTGGGTCAAAACATCCCAAAACTTTATGATTTTTTGGGATTTGATCAGACTCTCAAATTCGCTGTAAAACATCAATATCTTTTTCAGAATTTTAACCCATTCAAAGGTGTGGATACCCCCTTAAAACATCAGATTGTCAATTATATTGAATACTACTCAAGTGTGATACTGGATTATTGTTCGAGGAAATCGCTATCGAAAATCTGGTTCTTTATGTTCAACGATTACGTTGGCTGAACCTTGAAAACAATTAGCTGCTAATGCTTTATGTGGGTATCAGCGCTACAAACATTAGCTGCCGATGCCTTTTGTGGCGAAGCGCTGTAAAAATTAGCAGCTCATACCTTTTATTCACTCCTCAACTGTAATCGCCACTTTATTGACCTGAAAAGCGGGCGTAATGTAGCATATTATTCCCTCTCATACTTTTTTTCCCGCAAATTAATTTTTTTCCGATTTGCGGGAAATAATGTAGATTATTTCCCGCGAATTCAGATTTGCGGGAAATAATCTACATTATTCCCGCGAATCTGGATTTTGCCGTAAATCAGATCTGAATTTTGCGGGAAATAATGTACATTATTCCCGCAAATTTGGATTTTGCGGGAAATAATGTACATTATTCCCGCAGATTTGCGGACATAATGTACATTATTCCCGCAAAATTTATAAAGATTGATAAAGTGGTTACAGTTGAGGAGTGAATAAAACATTGTATGCAACATGGGAATAAAGTGCATCATTCCCTCGGGCTTACTGCCCTTGCGAAAATTCCCTTGGGTGATTACTGCCCTCGCTTCGCTCAGGCAGTAAACTCACCCTCGGGAATTTCGTTCGGGCAGTAAACTCGCCCTCGGGAATAATCTTTCACTTTATTCCCACGTTGTATAATGTACTATTATGGCGAAGCGCTACGAAAATTAGCTGCTAATGCCTTCTGGGGCAGAGCGCGCAAGCGCAGCCACTGATGCCCCATACAGATTATCAACATCGATTAATTTTTCCCGTTGCACATTGAACCTTGTCCCATCCCTACACGGAAAGAAATTTATAGTAAGTGCTTTTTCATACTGGTATCAGAATTTCGATATATTCCGCACTTTTGAGGTCTCGTATTATAATTATGCTTAGGGTGGGTTATTTTCGTCATATACGATCAGTAGAACTTGTAATAATTTTTTTAATAATTGTTACGTTTCGGCTGGCGACGGCCGGCCATCTTCAGACTAGACAAAAAAAACCATGAAAATTTTTTTTTACAATAAAATTTGTGCATTGTTTAACAACCTAGATTAGAATAAATTATTAATAAAAACAAACCCAATTAGGTAAGATTTCCTAAAACTACGTACGAAGTATAAATTTCAAGAGAGCATGTGCTATGTTAGGTTAGGTTGTACATGTGTGCTCAGAAAACAAAATTACCATGTTATTATAGCCAAACGACATAGAAGGAGACAAACAGATTTGTTGGACGAACTTAAGAGGTGTATTATATTAGAATTGGGAGTAAATTTACCAAAAATTGACGTTCCTCAGTGCATGAGATGTTCGAAGTGCAGAGTTTAGGCGGGAAGTGAAGGACAAGCCGAGTATTGAGAAGGTTGAGTGTATTAGAAAAAGAAAAGGAAATAGTTAGACACGAATGTCTAACTAGGTTTGAGGAAATCAGAGTATAGATGGCTTAAGTTTTAAATATCCGTTCTCTTATTATAGGTAACGTTGTTGAATTTTGAAATTTGAATCATTTCCTTTATGAGACGTTTTTTTGTATTATTTTCCGTGCACAGGATGGTTGTGTTGTCAAAATCGAATACGTGGTGTTTTGTTAGAGAATGAGATACAAGAGCCGATTTATCTGGGTCTCTTGTTTTAAGATCATTTTTATGTCCTCTAAGACGATTTTTTAAATGCTGGGATGATTGTCCTATGTAACAACTATCACAATCTGCGCACGGAATCTTATATATCGAGTTGATTTTATTTTGTAAAGAAGTTTTAGATTTGACGTTACTGAAAAGACAGTTCGTATTTTAAATCGTTTTAAAAGATGTGTGAATGTCATATTGTTTTAAATACATTACATTAAAGGGTTATCAGAGAAGGTCAGTTACATTTTAAAACAATATGACATTTACACATCTTTTAAAACGATTAAAAATACGAACTGTCTTTTCAGTAACGTCAAATCTAAAACTTCTTTACAAAATAAAATCAACTCGATATATAAGATTCCGTGCGCAGATTGTGATAGTTGTTACATAGGACAATCATCCCAGCATTTAAAAAATCGTCTTAGAGGACATAAAAATGATCTTAAAACAAGAGACCCAGATAAATCGGCTCTTGTATCTCATTCTCTAACAAAACACCACGTATTCGATTTTGACAACACAACCATCCTGTGCACGGAAAATAATACAAAAAACCGTCTCATAAAGGAAATGATTCAAATTTCAAAATTCAACAACGTTACCTGTAATAAGAGAACGGATATTTAAAACTTAAGCCATCTATACTCTGATTTCCTCAAACCTAGTTAGACATTCGTGTCTAACTATTTCCTTTTCTTTTTCTAATACACTCAACCTTCTCAATACTCGGCTTGTCCTTCACTTCCCGCCTAAACTCTGCACTTCGAACATCTCATGCACTGAGGAACGTCAATTTTTGGTAAATTTACTCCTAATTCTAATATAATACACCTCTTAAGTTCGTCCAACAAATCTGTTTGTCTCCTTCTATGTCGTTTGGCTATAATAACATGGTAATTTTGTTTTCTGAGCACACATGTACAACCTAACCTAACATAGCACATGCTCTCTTGAAATTTATACTCCGTACGTAGTTTTAGGAAATCTTACCTAATTGGGTTTGTTTTTATTAATAATTTATTCTAATCTAGGTTGTTAAACAATGCACAAATTTTATTGTAAAAAAAATTTTTTATGGTTTTTTTTTGTCTAGTCTGAAGATGGCCAGCCGAAACGTAACAATTAATAAAAAAATGATTACAAGTTCTACTGATCGTATATGACGAAAATAACCCACCCTAAGTACAAACCACGATCACGAATCACTCCAATATGAATTATAATTATGGTAACCGTTCTCACAATTGAGGCAATGGTGACTATACGTATAGTACGAGTCCTCAGAAGTGTGCGATATATCGAAATTCTGATACCAGCATGAAAGCGCTCACTATAAATTTCTCTCCGTGTATCCATACCTTCCCGATGGACGAGACCGCACCACCTTCTCGTTTGTTTCCATTGAGCGATAGTACTTCTATGACAAATGATACGTGTATTGACGATTCAGATCTAAGTTGAAAAACCTTTTCTATCAAGTATGAAGAAATACTATCGGCTAAGAGTGTGATGACATTTCTGCTTATGCCCGGTTAAATAAGCGTGGATTACTCCGTGGGTTGAAATAACCTGTAGGTTACCCCGCAGATACTACCCGTTCAACCTTTTTTTATCTGACAGCTGTCATGTGTCCCTTTTAACCTTCAATATTCCATGGAGGTTGAACGAATAGTATCTGCGGGGTGAACTACGGGTAATTTTGATCCACCGGGTAGTCCACGTTCATGCCGGGCATCAGTGTACTATCTATTTTCAATTGAACAACGCAAGACCACTGATAACCGAACGAGCGTAGCGAGTCAGGGACAACGCAAAACCAATCGAGTGAACGAGCGAAGCGAGCGAACGAGAAACAATAGCAGCTTGTCATATATAATTCTATATAGTCTATATATAATCATATATAAATATATATGATTAGGCAAATTCATTTTTTTCCGGGTGACCATAGACATAGAGCATGGACTGCGCATTCCGGCCGAAAATCGCTTGGTCCCTAGAAAGAGAGAAAACGGACGCGGCCAAATCTGTTACTTTCTGACCAACAACGTCAAATGCATGGAAAGAGACAAAGTTGGCCGCGTGTGCTTCCTTCTCTCTCACTTTTGGCGTTACCACAGGCAGTATAGTGAATGCGCAGTCCATGCTCTATGTCTATGATCATGGCTGACTGCGATGTTTCACGGATTCCTCTTGTGAAATCCTCTGGGGAATTCCAGTTCATTTCGACCTGGCGCTGACCCTCGACCTCTCGGATACGGCCTGCGACTTTTTATATGATTGTCCTCACTCAAAAAAGCACTCATTACTCATTTTGGATTTTTTCGCCACGCTTTAAATTTGCTACAAATTGATGAATATTGTCACAATTTGAAAATCTTAAAAAATTCTGCAAAACCCTGTGTCAGATATCAATATTTTTAAGCCCTGAGCCGGAGTGGGGAGATTCTTCCTTCTGACTGTTTTCAAGCTTTTTCCGAAAAAAAAACGTTAACAAGATCTTTCGCAAGAGATTTTTTAATTTTATTTTTTATGCCGCCGAAATTTTATTTTTATTTTGTTATTCTCCGAAAAATCGCAAAAAAATGTCTAAAATCTGCTGTGATATATGAAAATGTTTCATCAACCATCCATTGTAAAATAACTTCCGCTTTTAATTTGTTTCAACATTTCTTTTCGGAAAAACCTTGAAAACAGTAAAGAAGAAGGAATTCCCCCACTCCGGCTCGAAGCTTAAAAATTTCATATCTGTTGACGGATTTTTCAGAATTTTTTCAGATTTTCAAATTGTCGATCGATATAGGTACATATTCGTTTGAAAAAATTGTCGCAAATTTAAACCGTGGCGCAAAAATCCAAAATATATAATGAGTGCTTCGTAGAGTAAGAACAATCCGACGAGATCTTGTATACGGAGTATCAGGAACCTTGTAACTTCAGAATAGGATCAATGATATACAATTGGTAGTATTTTTTAGTCTGTCATTGAGGGGATGGACGGAATAACGGGGCCGGGTCGAAGTTCCGAATTTCAAAAGCTCCGAATGGTCAAAATTCCGAATGTTAATAATAGCAAACTGTAGATTTCATAAAGATCATTTCAGCGAAAGGCTATTCAGCCGATGGTAAGAGTGTAGAATGGTGAGAGTAGCGGAGGAAAAGAGACGCGTATTCGATTACACCGACGAGATACTCTTCCGAAACAGTTCGCCAAAGACAAATCAATGTACCGAACAGTCTGTGGTACTACATAAAATGTTCCTAAGATTTTATGTTCAGAAAACCCTCAAGTTCTGAAAATTAAATTTTCGACTGAACAAAAAAATCGAGAGTTTGAACATAAGATACGCTGTCGAACGATTGTTCACGGCCACGAAGGTTCAGAACTCCGAAAATCATAGGTCAGAAAGTTCAATGTCCCGAAACTCGGAGTTCCGACGGGGCAAGATTCCGAAAATAAAAATGGGTTGTTTCTGCTACGTTCAGTTGACAAGTTCAGATGGCAGCACCGCCGCCATGACAATTCTCGGATGTCGCGGTGTCATGCGTCAAGACGCACTCTGGTGGCTGCAATTGAAACTATATTCCTAGGGAATTTTCTCGCAAATGTGTCTTTCAAGATAGTTGAGATTGCATAATGTCAAGAATACCGTCGACATTTTGATACATAGTGAAGCTTTGACGAAAACTGCTTTTCATATTTCTAAATAAAACCTAACAACATCCAATCACAAATTTGTTTCTACAAAATCTAGATTACGGTAGTATTTTCCTAAAAGTAATAATTTTCATCATTATTTTCTACAGCTCAGAAGTACATTCAATTCAATCTTTTTCTCTTAAGGACGTTGCCTACCCCCGGCGCAGCGCGTGCTTGTAGACGTTCACGCGATGCAAGTTTTCTCCGTCATTTTCAAAGATATCGAAGTTGTCTTAGGAGCATATTAAAGGTAAAGGAGCAATCTGTGTCGTGTATTTTTCCGAATTTCGAAATTATTTTTTAGTGCCGTAAAAACCGGCACTGAAAGTAAGCAAAGTTTCCGTCGTAATAAACCAAGAACGAAATTTTTTTCCGAGAATCTACGAAATACACGACACAGATACATCCTTTACCTTCAATTCGAGACCAAAGGCAATAAAATCGTACATAAGAGCTGTGAGATAACTTGCATGAGCCGAAGCACAAAACAGCGGATTTTCACCGCGAAAAGTGATCACTCGCTAGCGCCATCTATGACCTAGGCCGCCCGTCGTACGAACTAACGGCTGTAGCAGCCAGTTTGCGCTCACACGTGCAAACCCGTGATTTAAACCGCGAGCCGTGAGCCTTTTCCAGCGTATTCTTCGTAAATAAACGTTAACAGACCATCTTGAACTTCCTAATAAGTGTTGATTAGTCATTCACCATGACTAAGATAAGAAAAGTGGTAAGGAAAACTAAGAAAAAGGGTCAAGGTTCTAAAAATTTAGAAGTTTATCGACGGGAGAGGTTGAGGTAAATAGGATCGCATGAAGTTTGTTTACGTAGACTTGATTGTTTAAATTTTCAGGCTGAGCAACTAACATGCACGTTTTGTTCATTCAGAAACACAATAATATTCCTAACAATCTCTTCAAATTATTATCTATCGTCCGTTTTTCAATCTGTGCTTTCCGAAAATCCATGATCCGAAAATCCATTCGTCCGAAAATCATGTTCAATCTTTCGTCCCCTCACTACTACAAAGTGACCGATGACTTTTTCCATGCATTGATCTACCTAACTGACTATTTGATAGTAATATTCGACATATACTCGCCAAGATCAACGTGCGATTTACTAATGAACTGAAAACATGACGTGCTATTGAAGACATTGTTGCAGCGTAAAATTTCCATGCAGGCCACGCCCGGCACGCTATATTCACGTTTTGAAACGAGCCAATTATTCAGCCTTATCCAACCTGAGCTTGACCCCGGCACTGATTAAGCTTTATCAATTTTGCGAATTGTAAAAAAAGTCAATGAGCTATTGCTGTCCTTTCCAAACAGGCGTGTCACTTTTTTTCTCCAATAGTAATGCATTCCCGCCTAAAATATCGGAAATTAGACTAGCGAGTGGCGGATGGTAATAGTACATTACGTAACGAGTGCGCAAAATAGGTGATTCCCGCACGAGTCGGGTTTGTCGCCCGAGCGAAGCGAGGGTGACAAAAAAGACGAGTGCGGGAGACACCTATGCGCACGTGTTGCGTATACTATTTTCCCTGACGAGTTGTGCAAAATTCGACAACACCGGCAATCTGACGGGGGGTCCAGGGGCGCAGCCCCTGGTGGGGGTGCGGGGGGCGAAGCCCCCGCCGGGGGGTTGGGGGGGCGGAGCCCCCCCACTATATAAAATCGAATTAAAAATTCATAATTGAATAAAAAGACTTTCATTAAAAATAAGATTTCAGAGATTTATTCAGGAGTGCAATAGTAAGAAGTATATACCTATATATACCTATATATACCTATATATACCTGTATATACCTATATGTACCTATATGTACCTGTATATACCTATATATACCTATATACACACATATATACCTATATATATACCTATATATATACCTATATACACCTATATAGACCTATATGTACCTATATTTACCTATATATATCTATATGTACCTATATATACCTATATATACCTATATATACCTATATATACCTATATATACACATATATACCTATATATACCTATATATACCTATATATACCTATATATACCTATATGTACCTATATATACCTATAAATACCTATATATACCTATATGTACCTATATATACCTATATATACCTAAATATACCTATATATACCTATATATACCTATATATACCTATATATGCCTATATATACCTTTATATACCTATATATACCTATATATACCTAATGTACCTATATGTACCTATATATACCTATATATATATAGATATATAAATATATAAAATATTTGTATTTTGCGCACGCGAAATTCATTTTGCGCACGCGAATTTCATTTTGCACCCGCGAACCTATTTTGCACCCGCGAATTCTATTTTGCACACGCGAACCGCATTTTGCGCACGCTAACGGAATGAGTGAGGGAATCTGGCATTTTGCGCACGCAAATGAGTACACAAAATCGAATTTTGCACACGGCGTTAGGGAAAAAAATTTATTGTTTTTATGCATACGACAATTACGTGGGAAAATGAAAGATCTACTCAGAAATATTCCTTTGACTGTACTTTTATCATTTTTATACATATCCGTTCATTCGAATCAAAGAAAAAAAATCAATTCACGCCATATGGCGACAAAATTGGTGAGCCCGTGATTACCTAAAAAATAGGTTTTACGAAGCTGGAATATTTACGTTTTTCATAGAAATGTAAGTCAAAAGATGTTTCTTTTTATTGCTACCTATTTTCTAAGGTTTGTTCGAAGAAATTGTCTTAGATTCAAAAAAATTTCCGTTGGATAACTGTTTCAATGTTATTATTTATTTTTATTAGTCAGTTTGGTTTCCACACTTGTGGCTTAGTGTATTTTCCGATGTAATTCTTGGTTTTCACTTTTGTTGTCTTTTTATTAGAATAAAAATGTCCTGAGGATGACCCAAATGAGGGTCAAAACATTGACAAAAATACCAAAGTCTTTTGACTAACATTTCTGAGAATTCTGTCTACATGAAAACTTGGAGTCAAAATTCCTTTTTACATTCTATGTTTCTTGCCTAGGTATTCCTGAAAAAAATTGTAAATAGCAGCATATAAAAAAATCTTTTCGAACAACAGCCTGGGGTCAGGACTCAAATCAGTCGGCTCTAATATTTTGTACAGACTTGTCAATCGGTTATATAAAATATGATCTATGTAGAATTGCTGCGAGCCGAATGATCGACGAAGAATTGATCGCGGAAGACATACCGTCCGAAAACACGGTAACAGATAATGTTATCGAGTTTGACGAGGTCAGATCTCCAACAGAATTCCTCGACGTCGATTTATTTTGTTCGGAAGTAATGCCCGACTCTCCGATTTCTATAATGGCCGCCAATAACAATGACGAGACGACTGCAGTTGTAGGTACCAGCAGATCTGTAAGTATTGCGCCCACAACCGAAAGTGATGTGGTAGAAGACCATCAGTTGCAATTCGAAAGGATGGTTGATCAATTCGAGATCGGACTAAGTCCTCCATTCGAGTTGACTGGCAGAAGAATAGTAGATATAAATCACTTTCTGAGCAGTATCAAGAAATTAGCTTTTCATCCCCCTTATGATTGTACGTTTGCCAACATGGAACCTATATCCGAGAGCCGGACAGGATTCATTTCTACCATCACCTTCAAATGTAAATTTTGCAATATGATAGAATCAATAGACTCAGAAGATCATGAATCAGACTCCTCCTCTTTAAACTCAGCTATCGTGTCAGGAATTGTATCCACAGGTGGTGGTTTTTCTCAACTCACTGAAATTAGCGCTGCTATAGACATGCCTTGCATGGCCAAAGAAACTTGGACCAAACATCACGAAATTGTCAGTGATGCCTATCACGATATTGCTCAGGAAGAGATGATCAAGGCTGGGAAGGAAGAGGCGAGATTAGCCCGTGAGGTAGGTGACGTAGACGAAGATGGGTACCCTTGCGTGGCGGTTGTTGCGGATGGGTCTTGGGCCAAACGATCTTACCGTACGAAATACGATTCTCTTGCGGGTGTAGCAGCAATAGTAGGGTTTAGGACGAAGAAGGTTTTGTTCATCGGGGTTCGAAACAAGTATTGTTCAATTTTTAATCGGTCGAAAGAGAAGGAGTCTAAATCAGTCAGGGATCATAAGTGCGCCAAAAACTGGGTGGGTTCTAGTACCGCGATGGAATCAGATATAGTAGTGGAGGGTTTCAAATCTAGCTTAGAAATGCACGGTCTAAAATACACCAAGTTGATAGGAGATGGGGATAGTAGCGTCCACCGAAAACTCATCGATGCAATGCCGTATGGACCGGAGGCACTAGTCCTAAAAATTGAATGCCGCAACCATGTGCTCCGAAACTATGGAACTCGCCTGCGAGATCTCTGTATCAACCGTAAGGTTGGTACAGTGATTCTGCGAAATTCTTTGCGCAAAAACTTGAAACGCCTACGTTATGCAGTAACTTCTGCTATTCGTCACCGAAAAGCAGAAGTTCATCAGCCACGATACGTTCGAGTCGAGGAATTGCGCAAAGATATCAAAAACGGCCCGAACCATGTTTTTGGGGACCATCGATTGTGTAAAGATCGCGGATACTTTTGCGACGGTAATCCGAAGCCGGGTGAAGTGAATCTTGTGCAGGATATGAAAATGACCGGTCTCTTTCAAGAGATTCTTTCGGCAATGAATCGACTCACCGAGCATGTCTCTAGCCTATTATGGGACGTCGACAATAACGTGGCCGAGTTGTACAACGCACATGTTGCTAAGGCGATAGGGGGCAAGCGTGTCAACTTTACCCTTCGCGGATCATATCAGGCAAGATGTGAATCTGCCGTAATGAGGATGAATGCCGGTGGACAGTTTCATGCGTTAGTCAGTCAGAAATTAGGAATGGGTGGGCCGGGTAAATTCACCGCCAAGTACTGTACAAACAAATCGCGATCTCTTCACTCTCGAAAGCCGGCTTTCAAATCGAAATCGAAATCTTTTGTCGCCCAGTCCGCTGACACCGACTACGGCCCGAGTGCTGCATATCCATCGCTAACAGACATGTCCGAAAAAGAATTGGCTTCCGCTCAAAAGGATTTCGTGCAAGCCTTGTATTCGGTGGATCCACTCGTAATCGAACGGCAAACTAGAGGTCAAAGTACGTCTGACGAATGGTACGATGAACGTAGAAAGCGTCTGACTGCCTCGATGTTTGGTGAAATTTGCAAACGACGGCCACAAACGTCTTGCGGCAAATTAGTTGAACGAATTCGCTATACAGATTTCCATGGTAACGCGAGTACAAGATGGGGTATCGAAAAGGAGCCTTTGGCGATCAGTCAGTTTGCTTCGGAACATGGAGTTACGGTAGAATCCAGTGGTCTAGTGGTAGACGAGGAGTTACCGTTCCTCGCGGCGTCACCTGATGGATTAGTGGGCAAAGACGCGGTTATCGAGGTGAAATGTCCCGCTTCTGCCAAAGAGCTGACTCCAATGGAGGGCATAAAGTCAAAAAAAATTAAATTTATGACCATTGTAAATGGTAAAATCAAGTTGATCGCGTCACACAATTATTTTTATCAAGTTCAGGGTCTTCTCCACATCACGAGGAGGAAGTGGTGCTATTTTATAGTTTGGACGCCAAAAGAACTGATTGTTGATAAGATTATTCGCGACGACAATTTTTGGAAATTGAAAATGGAAAACAAGTTAGCCGACTTTTTTCATTTCTGCCTTTTGCCAGAAATAGTAGACTCCAGACGTGCTCGACAACTTCCGATTCGCGACCCTCCTCGAATAATTGAAGCTCGAAATTCTGCGACCAAATCAAAAAAATCAACAACTGATCTTTCCACCCGTAAAAAAAAAAAAAAAACGACAACCGACAGTACTAACGAGTGACGACACAGACGTTTGTACATATCTGTATATATGGGGCTGTCCACGTCAACTCGACACGGCTCCAGACCTCAACATTTCCGATTTGATTTTTAGTTTGATATGTTATCACTCCATGTCTGGAGAACCTTCCAAATTTTTTTTGGATTTTTCAAATTGACGCTTTCGGAGTTATGAGTTTTTTTCTCCTTAAAAAAAGGACCTTTTTTAAAATTCTGAAAAAAATCACAAAAATCCTGTTGATGATATAGAACAATCTCCCACTTGCAGAATCGTGGGCAGAGTTTCCTTATATTTTTTTTCATTTTTAAAAAAATTTGTGGAGAGTGTGGGAGGTTGTTCTATATCGCCATCAGGATTTTTGTGATTTTTTTCGGAATTTTAAAAAAGGTCCTTTTTTGAAGGAGAAAAAAACTCATAGCTCCGAAAGCGTCAATTTGAAAAATCCAAAAAAAATTGGGAAGGTTCTCGAGACATGGAGTAATAACATATCAAATTAAAAATCAAATCGGAAATTTTGAGGTCTGGAGCCGTGTCGAGTTGACGTGGACAGCCCCATATATATATATATATATATATATATATATATATATATATATATATATATAAATACTGAATACTTCCGAGACACTTTTCAGGCCCTCAAGCAAACTTCCAAGACATTTGGCATGTTCCAGGACAGACCTGGAACTTCTATATGTCAATTGCGAAATTCCAGGACTGACCTGGAAATTTGTACATTACATGAGTCCTGGAATTTTACACTCGATGTGTAAGAATAGGAAATGCTGCCAATACAAAATTCGTGATTCATTTCGACGCATACAAATGAATTAATCATCAAGGTCTACCATTCATTGCCGCACCACATGATTAGAGATATTTTTATCATGTCACCGCCGAGAAATGTGCAGTACTTGACCAGTGTCCTGGTACTTTACAATCTGTCTGTGATGAAGTTCCGGAACTTAGTATTTTACATATTATACTAATCCTTCAGCTAATCCAGTCCTGGAACTGAGCACTCGACATATATGAGCGGATCCACATCACCTCACTCAAAAAAAACCGTCGATTTACGGATCTTTGCGCCATTCAACATATCTTTAGTACTATGGAAAAAAATACAACTTCAAGAATTTTGAAAATTCGAAAAAAAAAATGGCGAAGTTAGAGCTATGTGAATTTTGGTAAACCGCTGTTGCACCGCTATGTTCGGAAATTCATATCTCCGAAAGTATTTTTTTGTACGAAAGCGCATTCTTTTACGAACAAAATGATTCCAGGATCAGTCAGCTCCGATGAATACTTTTGGAGATATGAATTTTCAAACATAGCGGTGCAACAGCGGTTTACCAAAATTCACATAGCTCTAACTTCGCCTTTTTTTCTGGATTTTCGAAATTCTTGAAGTTGTATTTTTATTTCATAGTACTAAAGATATGTTGAATGGCGCAAAGATCCGTGACTTGACGGCTTTTTTTCGAGTCAGGTGACGTGGATCCGCTCATATTAATCCTATTCGTTTTCAACATTTTTCGATCTTGGGTTTGAGGATATAATAACCATATCAGACATATAATCACGATTTCAAGTGAGACTTCCTTAGATCTTCTGAATTTCGGATCATGCTGTCAGCCGTCAATTAGATTCACGGAAAAAAAATTCACCATATACTGGCTGCAGACACCTTACATAAATACTGTCACGAGATACACAATTTATTCATGCCAGGAAAAACCGATATCGTAATGCGTCATGAAATTACAGTAGCCTGAAACGATAAATCAATATGTTGATCGAAAATCATATACGCCATGATCTGCATCACAATAAAAACGTCGTTGTGAACGTAGAATGGTGTGGGAATCCACGATTCATGGCCAATGTCCCGGAACTTGACAGTACATTCTCGGAAAGTCCCGGAACTCGACAGTACATTTTCGAAAAGTCCCGGAACTTGACAATACATTCCCGAAGAGTCCCGGAACTTGACAGTACATTCTTGAAAAGTCCCGATACTTGACAGTACATTCTCGAAAAGTCCCGGAACTTTACAGTACAATTAAGGTGGTCCTTATTTGGGGCTCAGACGAATTTTTAATCAGACGCCCTCCAAATCGACTCCAAATAATTCAAAACAATACCCCAATTTTTGCAGATATTTATGGAAACTCCAACCCCTCCCTAAATGAGGGTGGATTCCCCCATTTGAAATACACGTGTTTCGGCCATATTCTCAGGATATATTTTATTCTAAGGGTAAAATCTTTTTTTTTTAATCTGTAACTGCGAGATTTTAGTGTTGATTGGTGCTTCTATCTGAGAAAAAATTCACATTATCATACGAGTCAATCTAGACGAATTGCAGACCCTTTAATCGGCCTTTTCTTTCTCAATTAAAGAGTGTGGAATTCATCTAGATTGACCCGTATGATGAAGTGAATTTTTTCTCAAATAGTAGCACCAATGAACACTAAAATCTCGCGGTTACAGATTTTTTTAAACATTTTTACTCTTAGAATAAAATCTGTCCTGAGAATATGGCCGAAGCACGTGTATTTCGAATAGGGAAATCCACCCTCATTTAGGGAGGGGTTAGAGTTTAGATAAAAATCTGAAAAAATTGGGGTATTGTTTTGGAATTATTTGGCGTCGATTTGGGGGGTGTCTGATCAAAAATTCGTCCGAGCCCCAAATGATGACCACCCTACAGTACATTCTCGAAAAGTCCCGGAACTTGACAGTCATTCTCAAAAAGTCCCGGAACTTGACAGTGTATTCTCGAAAAGTCCCGGAACTTGACAGTACATTCTCAAAAAGTTCCGGAACTTGACAATACATTCCCGAAGAGTCCCGGAACTTGACAGTACATTTTTGAAAAGTCCCGGTACTTGACAGTACATTCTCGAAAAGTCCCGGAACTTTACAGTACAATTAAGGTGGTCCTTATTTGGGGCTCAGACGAATTTTTAATCAGACGCCCTCCAAATCGACTCCAAATAATTCAAAAAAATACCCCAATTTTTGCAGATTTTTATGGAAACTCCAATCCCTCCTTAAATGAGGGTGGATTCCCCCATTTGAAATACACGTGTTTCGGCCATATTCTCAGGATATATTTTATTCTAAGGGTAAAATCTTTTTTTTTTAATCTGCAACTGCGAGATTTTAGTGTTGATTGGTGCTTCTATCTGAGAAAAAATTCACATTATCATACGAGTCAATCTAGACGAATTGCACACCCTTTAATCTGCCTTTTCTTTCTCAATTAAAGAGTGTGGAATTCATCTAGATTGACCCGTATGATGAAGTGAATTTTTTCTCAAATAGTAGCACCAATGAACACTAAAATCTCGCGGTTACAGATTTTTTTTAAGAATTTTTACTCTTAGAATAAAATCTGTCCTGAGAATATGGCCGAAGCACGTGTATTTCGAATAGGGAAATCCACCCTGATTTAGGGAGGGGTTAGAGTTTAGATAAAAATCTGAAAAAATTGGGGTATTGTTTTGGAATTATTTGGCGTCGATTTGGGGGGTGTCTGATCAAAAATTCGTCCGAGCCCCAAATAATGACCACCCTACAGTACATTCTCGAAAAGTCCCGGAACTTGACAGTACATTCTCAAAAAGTCCCGGAACTTGACAGTGCATTGTCGAAAAGTCCCGGAACTTGACAGTACATTCTCAAAAAGTTCCGGAACTTGACAATACATTCCCGAAGAGTCCCGGAACTTGACAGTACATTCTTGAAAAGTCCCGGTACTTGACAGTACATTCTCGAAAAGTCCCGGACCTTTACAGTACAATTGAAGTTCTTTATTTGAACCTTATGAGTTTCAGTTATCCTTAAGGTTACGTGTCATCTTCTTCTTATTGCTCCTTTAATGACTCAACGCTCGTTAGAGCATGTAGTCGAACCTTAAATTTTTCGTATATTTAACTTTATTCACTTGGTTTGTCTAATATATTTTATTTACTATATTTGTTTATTATTTTATTCTATTATGTAAGGTTACGTGTCATCGTCGTATATTTACGTGATTTTCGATTTTCGACATAGACTATGCTGAGTTTGCATAGACAGCCGACTCCGTAGGGCGCTGGCGATTATTTCAATTACCAACATAATTGATTTGTCCAACGAACGCTTCCGGATCAGAATCCATTACGCTTAGTGTACATGCTGATTTCTTAATCCTAATAACTACTGATCAATCACATACTTCTGGATTAATTTTCAAAAATGTGAATTGACGTTTCAGTGACGGTATCTTTATGCAGAATATGCACAGCCAGTCCATGGTAATATTCAAATTCATATGCATTCAACTGCTGACTTATAATATGATACCAAATCAATAGCTTGCGGCGGCATCTTATTCATATCATGATCATACGTCTAAATATTCGAAATAGCCAAAATTTGGATGGTTACGATGATCAGTATATGTTGAGTGATAAGTTCAAGGACCGGATTAGCCAAAGGATTAGTATAATATGTGAAGTACCAAGTTCCGGGACTTTATCACAGACATATCGCAAAGTTAGAGGACATTAGTCATGTATCGTATATATCCAGGTCACCACATGTAAGTATATTGTGGATTTCCGAGTCACTGACAAAAGATCGCAGTGAATTACATGAAATCTATTGTTCAAAATGATATTCGACCTACAAATTGTTTCCTTGTTACTTATCTCATCATAACTGGCTATTCAATACGGAATAGCTGTGATTTATTTCATCGATGGAGAAAACATAAGTGTCCTGGAAATGCACAATAGGTGTCTAAAACAGTAAAAGAGTAATAAAATTGGATAATTGTAACAAATTGAAATTTTTTTCGCAGAATTGAGTATCAATTAGTATTTTCTTCGGTTGTATACCATTGTATACACCCCTTACCAAATGTCCCGGAACATTACAGTTGACAAACATATATATATATATATATATATATTGGATCTTTCATTTGCATTATAATATCCTGCACTATATATCCTGCTTGTTCAATGTTTATTTTTTAGTTCCAGCTCATCCGAAATTTTGTACAAATACATTTACGTTATGTTTTCAAGTTCAGAAATGCATAAATTTCTCAACTATGATCTTTCATATTCGTTTGCTAAATGTTTTCGGAATTACGTATTTCATTCCATAATATTTATCGAGATGCTTTTTTTCCAAGATTTTTATTACTTCTACAATTAGTACTTGTCATACCAAAAATACTCTTGATTATGTTCTGTACTATATATTTGCTGATTTTTCGATTCGCCCTATTTATCACTCTATATAACATACTCCTGCATATCTGAATCAATCTTTTTCGTGTACTCATTTTGTATTTCTTTTCAATATCTATCGATGTATGCAATATTATTAATTTTTCCCGGCATGGTTGGGAGGTTGGGACGGGATAGGGTGGGTCTCTTCATCGCAGCAACCTCCACGTGGTGAGACCTGGGTAATTGATGGCAATGTATTTGGTCATGAATTAGCTAATTGCTGTTTCGGCTAATTTCTCTTATAATTTTGTTCATGTTGATGCAACTAGTTATGCAACAGCTCTATTGAAAACTTGATATGAGATATCGTCGGCGATAGTGCAATACCGCGTCAGTACCAAATCTCATTTTTTGTTTTTGTACTTACGCGGTATTGCAAATGTTAGTTACGCGGTATTGCACTATCGCCGACGATATGAGATTATCAGCGATAATCAATATTCAATGATTTGTGTAAATTATTATTATTTGCAAAGCCGATATATAACTGAAATATTATGTATACGTGCCAACCTCTCCTTCAATAAACGGATCTTTATCTCATAAACCACGCGAAACTCATACGGGCCTCGAGTCACATTTCTCGTACGTCACAACTTCAGAACGTTCAACGACGAGCGGCCTAGTTTCAACGGAGTGGGGGGCCTTAGCGCGCGAGGGGCATTGCCTCAAGTCCCGCCCACTCTTCCCCTCGGCCGCCTGGCTCGAGTCGCGCGGGAAGCTGAAGTTCCCGCGCGAGCTCGGTAGGCAACGTCCTTAATAAAATGCGTACGATTCAATGAATCCTACAGAATCCTATATAAAATAGGAGATTGTTCAATTGAACTTGCAATACGAGATTTTTTTATTCGTGCGGCGATTGGTCGACGACAATCTCCGCTGTTTCGAAATTTTCGAGATCTTCTATGGATTGTTGACGATTTTTCATCTGTTCGGTTGAAAAAGAGATGAAAACAACACAACATTATAATGTACGAAAACGTAAAGAAACGTGAATGTTGAATAAAAATGAGGATTAGTTATGAGAGAAATAGTATATTACGATACGACGGCGGTGAACCTTTTTCATCACATCTGCACGGACAGTACGACTTTCGGCCCCTCGCGTGAGCGGGAAGTCGTACTTCCCTATACCAGGGGATGATGTAAAATAGGACAGTCAGGCTCGGATTAACCATAAGGCTAATAAGGCTATAGCCTTAGGCCCTCAAAATTTTCGGCCCTTCAATTTTGAAAATTTAATTTGTCAAAATGACATTCAATTTTCCTTAAATTATACTGTAGACTTCCAATTGTAACTTATGAAGAGTCGCCTGAATTTAGTTTACTTTTCCGTCACCGCTTTTTGAATCTCATCTATTCGATCTAGATTCGGCTTTTTTTGCAGAGTAGCCTTAGGTATCGCGACTTCCTAATCCGGGCCTGAGGACAGTCGGCTCTCGCAATAGGGTCGCTCGCTATAGAGCCACTTCCCATGAACAGCATTCAGCAGCTTCCTTCACTACTCTACCTGCCGGTATTATCGCCGCGCTATTCAATAAGGCCGGTAATAGAAATGAACAGTTTGCACGAAATTCTCTATCTATCGCACGCGCGCGGCCTTATTGTGAGCGCCCGGCGCTAAACGCGGCGACGGCACACCAAGTATTGATAGGGGAACGGACATTTTTGGAATTATCTTCCCCTGCACTCCTGTGGCCGGCCCTATTGCGAGAGCCGCACAAGCAGGTTTCGCATAGCCTATAATTTCCCTTCCTAGATACGTAATATACTATATTTGAACTATGTTTTATTTTTCAAATGTTTAATTTTATTAAGAATGTAATAAATAACAAATTAGTATGATTAATTATTGACTGAATGCTAATGTAAATATTTCCCAATTTTTTTAAGATGATTTTCTGTTGTTTTTTTTTTTTTTTCCGAATTCGCGGCAAATAAAGACCTCTTTTCGGCGCTGGCCACGTAATATACTATTGCAAGGCGTTGCGATTTCATCGGCTGAGCTGGCCTCGGAGCTGGCTCTTAAAAACCCACCTCATCCGGTCTGAAAACAGACACGTAACGCCGAATCTGAGGGCAATTGGAACGAAAACATTTTTACCCGGCTACAGAAGGAAATTTAAACAAATACTACGATTTTCACGTATAATGAACGAATAATTCCCTCCTGATTTACACACATCAATGGTACATACATGGCTCATCTAATGAGGAATAGACCAAGCTGGGAAATGATTCGTTTCCCGAAGCTCTACGATTTTTTTGAATTTAGGTACAGCGTGTCAAACCACTGTGTCCCGATTTTACTCTTACCCGAGACCAATAATCTATATACCCTCTTCTGCTATTTTCATATCTTCTCCAGGTCTCACCAGAAACGTCAAGGATTAAACTTTTTTGGGAACTCAACAGGATGTTTTTAATTGTCCCCAACTATCACGTTATCTTGGTTTTATGGCATATATACTATTCAGAAACGACATTAGTACGCTGATCAGAGGCAAGCTTCGAAATTCCATAATTCGTAGCAGCTGATACTGAGTATTTCTCTCATCACGAGGAATCTAATGAAGAATCAACGAGGAAATCGGAAGAGGTGAGCGTGTGACAATGGTTGAGTTGACGTGGAAACGCTTATATGTTTAGAACGAGCATATGAGTCAGTCCACGTCAAGCGGGACGGATTTGGCCAAAAATATTCCTCGATGTTTCTGATTCTCTTGTAATTTTTTTTACATATTCTCTGGGTAAAATGAATGCATGAAACATTTTTTGTTTTTTTTTTAACTCAAAGGGCTAAGAAGATACAAGGGGTTGAATTTTCGAAAAAAACACCAAAAATCGGAATCGCGCTCTTCTTTAGACGTTAATATCTCCGGTTGCCTTGGTCGTACAGACATCGTAAACAACTCATTTTGAAGCTCTTGAATCGCACTTTCATGTTATGAATTTTTAATTCATGTCATAAACAATTTTCTATTTGTTATTAACAATTATATTTTTTAAACGTGATTTTCGAGATGATTACACCCTTTGAAAATTCTGAAAAAAATATGAGCGTGTTCCTTGATTAATTCTCTACAAAATCTGTAATTTTCAAAATGGAACTCCGATGGAAACTATATTTAAAAAGCGATTGAACCGTGCGGGACGTCGCGCGCGGCTGTATACGCGGGCGCGCCGAGACCGAGGCTTGTTCGCTTTACACGTAAAGAATATAGGGGGGCATATTACGATGAAATTCATCAAATCCAATAATTTACCGAATTATTTATTCCATTTCATGCTGAATACTCGACTTGAAACTATAAAAATTATAGAGATACAAACTCAACTAAAATCTTGACAATAACTGGTAAACATAACGTACTTTTTGATTCCATCAGACGGAATACGTCATGGTATCATTCGATCGATTACGTACTAAATTAATGAATCTAAAATTACTCAATCATTAACCACGAGAACTCTACATTTCACTGGAATCTTAAGGGGGGACTATTATACCTCCAAAAATAATTTTTTTCGAGTCACTTGTACACTGTAGGTATTAAAATTTCAAATTCATTAATTAAGTACGTAATCGATCGAATAATACGGTGTCGTATTCCGATGGATGGGATCGAAAAGTACGTTATGTTCAGCAGTTTTTTTCAAGATTTTAGTCAAGTTTGTATCTCTATACTAATATTTTTATAGTTTCAAGTCGAGTATTCAGCATGAAATGGAATAAATAATTCGGTAAATTATTGGATTTGATGAATTTCATCGTAATATGCCCCCCTGTATTCTCTACGTGTGAAGCGAACAAGCCTCGGTCTCGGCACGCCCGCGTAGACAGCCGCGCGCGACATCCCGCACGGTTCAATCGTTTTTTAAATATAGTTTCCATCGGAGTTCCATTTTGAAAATTACAGATTTTGTAGAGAATTAATCAAGGAACACGCTCATATTTTTTTCAGAATTTTCAAAGGGTGTAATCATCTCGAAAATCACGTTTAAAAAATATAATTGTTAATAACAAATAGAAAATTGTTTATGACATGAATTAAAAATTCATAACACGAGAGTGCGATTCAAGAGCTTCGAAATGAGTTATTTACGATGTCTGTACGACCAAGGGAACCGGAGATATTAACGTCTAAAGAAGAGCGCGATTCCGATTTTTGGTGTTTTTTTCGAAAATTCAACCCCTTGTATCTTCTAAGCCCTTCAGGTTAAAAAAAAAAAAAAAAATGTTTCACTCATTCATTTTACCCAGAGAATATGTAAAAAAAATTACGACGATTTTCAAGAACATGCGGTCAAAAAGGTGTCCCGGTTGACGTGGACTGACTCATATAGGAATACGTGTCGTATTTATTTGTGTTGTATATTTCATGTCAAAAACAGAAATGAATCGATCAAATAGTATAATTGTGTACCAAGGGCGAAAAGTGGGTCCTTGGTACACACCATATTTTTTGTAACACATATATACATATTTTTTCAATTGCACGCAATGTTGAAGTAGCAGGCGATGAAAGTCCGAAGCGGGCGACAATCGGCTACTTTTGGCCTTACTTTTCGGTCAGAAAATGAAATACAGGCTGCGGAAAAGCCATGTATATTGCTTTTCTTAATTACGCCCGAAAAATACAACAAAACATGACCGATATCGTCGTAATTTTTTGACGTACATAAGAACATACTATCTGAATAATTACGCGTAGGTATGGGCTTGACGATATCGTCATTCGCTCGGAAAATGCAATTGTGAAAATGGTCGTAAAAAATCTAGATTTTTTGTAGTCATATGAGGTTTCTCAAATTCTGACCATCCCAAATGAATTCCGAGAAAAAATCATCAACCCCGAGGAACCATTGTTTCCCGTATCTGCGAAGTGCGCTCAACCTTTCCCTTATAGGGGACCTTTTTCTTTTCTCGGGCGCTTTCAGGCGTATTTTCAGGTGTTGAAAAAAAAGGAAAGTTCTGGGTTTATTTTATCAAAGCTTAGTCAATATCTTTATTCATGTTTAAACCAGGTGGCTTATTCGCTAACTTCATAACTGCAGAATAGCTGCAGAAAATAATGTCAATCCATGAAATAGGAGCAGCTTATTGGCAGCCGCCTATTGTTTTCCATGATTTCAGTGCTATTTTGCCGTTATTTCCGCAGTTATGAGTTAGTGAATGAGCCGCCAGATATATATAAGTTTTCATTCGAAAAAAAATTGATTTTTGAAGGCGGGAATGAGCTACGCCGTGTGGGCTGCTTTTACGACTCGGACCACGATTCCAACCATTTCAATGATCTGAAATCAGAAAACAAGACATTTTTATGACCGGAAGACAAGATTCTATCGTTTTCACTACGAGTGTATTGTTATAAATTTTTTCAACGAAATGGTGACAAAATTTGTAAAGAGTAAAAGATCTAAAATTTATGCAAACGCAAATTATATTGCCATTTTGTTGAAAAAATTTATAATAATACGCTCGTAGTAAAAACGATAAAATCTTGTCTTCCGGTCATAAAAATGTCTTGTTTTCTCATTTCAGATCATTGAAACGGTTGGAATCGTGGTTCCAACCGAAAAAGCAGCCCGCACGGCGCAGCTCATTCCAACCATCAATAATAATCAATACTTTTTCAAATAGAATTTTGTATATCTGGTTTAAGCATCAATAAACATAATGACTAAGTTTTGATAAAATAAAGCGAAAACTTTCTTTTTTTTCCAATATCTGAAACTACGCCTGAAAACGCCCGAGAAAAAGAAAAGCTCCCCTTAGTATCACTCGTTTCCCAAAGATTCATCACTCGACCGGCTGAGATCGTCGTGAAAGCGTTCCCTTTCCAGATCAAAACTCGTATCTCATGTAGTTTGATCATGGATATAGAATATTCGCAATTTTCTTGATTAATTCAAGAAATTGAAACAATTTTTTTTCTTTTCAATCCAAGAAAATTTACTTTGCTAATTTCATTAACAGTGTTTATACTATATTGTTATTTCATGGTCGGTTGAACAAGTCCGCTTGTGAATTCGTACGCGAAATCTATTGCATAGTGACTGTGGCATCCAACAAGAGTACAGCATGAATGACAAGGTACGTGTAAGTTCATAATATAATCATTATGTTTAACGTACCTACATAATTTAGTGAATGTTTGATTTGGGTTTGCGCTCAAAAATCTGGATGCATCCTTTTAATTGGTTCGTGGTGTACTAAATCTTATTTTCATTCTTGAATCCGGCCAATATTACAATGACAATGTCAAAATTGGAAAAAAAATCAAACATATGCTACCACAATATAAGAAATGGAATATTTTTGATTGTACCTTTATTAGTACATTATCAAGAAATGATATCATGATTTTTTGTTCGGTAATTTCACGCAGCGTACTTTCGCATTAATACTTCGTAGTCTTTAGTTTTCTTATCATGTTTCTCGACCAGTTCTTTTCAAAAAAAAAACTCTCGCTTACGTCCACAATACTATTAACTATACCCATATCTGTAATTTGGGAATCGTGTTTGGAATTTTCCGGACACCGAACCGTAAAACTATTAGCCAAAATCATTTTATGAAGCACCAGTGTGGACGTGTGCGGACTCCGCCTATACGCCCATTGCGTAATATACAGGCAAAGCAAACTAAGCTTGTGTGGCGTATACATGCATGAAATTGGCATCCAAGTTATGGCAGGCATCCACAATAGGCGGCGCTGTCGGCCGTATATGTACACAGCTCTCACGTACACTAGTAGCGTGTCTGTATGTTACGCAAGGGGCCTATTGTAGACCAGTCACTTTAGGCAATAATTTTAGGGCCTCAAATGACACTAATTTTGGAAGGCATGAAAAAAATTCCACGATGTAGCAGTAGACGTAAATAATGTATCGTACTGTTTGTGACATGTAGTTCTCACTCGTTTTTATATTATAAAAATTAAAACCCTGAAAAAATCTCGAAAAAAACACGTATTTCTACCTTCCGTCGTTTTACCGTCGACTGACAGCAGCCTGGCAGCCGCGAGTCGCTGTGATCGAGGCCATGGCCATGGCCATCGAGCGTCGTTTCGTAAGGTGCGTTTTGCATCGCCTCAAACGCATCGGATATCAAGTATAGATACATGCCGTCCCGGACTTTTTTGTAGAGAATTTAACGCTCTACAAAAAAGGTCCAGTCAACCTATGGCCTATCTGCCTTCGTTTGAGCAGCGTTCGACACGGAAGGTACAAATACGTGATTTTTCGAGATTTTTTCGGGTTTTTAATTTTTTATTAAAAAACGAGTGAAAACTAGATTCCACAAACGGTACGATATATTATTTCCGTCTATCGCTTCGACAATTAGTGTTATTTGAAACCGTAAAATGATTGGTCTATTGGGTGGAGTGAGCCCCTCGCTAATACTTCTCTCTGTGGTTGAAACGTATATGCGATAGGTTGTCGTTCTGTTCGAGGACTCGTCGCTACACAAACCCTGAGAGCGGGCTTTGTCAGAACGTCTCAAGATTTCTGACAAGAAGTGTATAGTCAATTTTCTCATGGGTGTAATATATGGAATCTGCATTAGCTTTCTCCACTGAAAGAAATACTTCTCGCTTAGCAGCAATAAATATCTGGTTGGAAGATTCTTGCTATGATTGGAGTAAAATATTTCTGCTATGACTCTGCTATTAGTTGTATCTGCAATCGAATATCGTTATATTAGGAGTACAATTATTGCTAACATCGTATGCGCAATAGAGGAATATACTAAATCAATGAGACAGTACACAAATGGCACACATAAGAAAATTAAGTTATTTGTAATTCAACAGTATACGAACATGGCATTGCAGGATGATAATTTGCTACTACAAGGATATACCATATAGGTAATAAGACTTGCAAACATATGTCTTCATCAAAAAATTGGTATTCCTGCATTGCAAACCCGTATAAGACTTCCGTAAGAATATTGTACATTCAGTACAGTGAACAGTCTTATAGCTAAACCCAGCTATACGTATAGCTAGCTCACTTAACTATATACGCGTAGCGTACAATACGATCTCAACGCGTTTGTGTTGTTGAGACAGTTATACGCATAGCTGGACGAGCCGTACGAATACTTCATCTTATACACGCACCAACTTGACTCGCTTATTGGAAAAATACGTAGTGTCTTGTATTCTAGTGTAGTGTGCGGAGGTGAGTTTTTATTCGTTGACATGACGCGTGTTTTCTTGATTTTTAATGACTACAGTTTTTGAAACTTTAAACTCAATATGTTCTCCGAGAGTCTGTATGTATATAGACAGCGTCGATGTAAAATAGTTGATTATAAAATTTTGATTGAAAAATCTGGGTCCTCAGAAGTTTGAGAGAGCTTCCCTGGCTGACCACTTCATAACTTTTCAGACACCATGAGAGAAAAATGGGTACAAAGTCTGTCCAAATTTTGATTGATCAGACTTTTTTCAGTGAGTAGTGAGCGTGAAAAAAATGATTGAATACATGGGTCAAATATCCCGTGTTATTCAAACGGAGAGAAATATGTGTTGTCAGGCACGTTTTCCCATTGCGCTATAGAGGATTCGATTCCACCTAGGTCTTTCAAAATTTATTCGGCGATGATTCAGGGAACGTGAAGGTCAAAATTTGTCCTTTAAAGCAGGGGCCACCCTAGTGTATATCTGTATAAAGTAGAACCAATTTTTGACTCAACAGGCTGATATACCTGACGGGGCCGTACCGCTTATGTATAGACAGATAAACTAGAAGTGATGTTCGATTCAGAACAACTAAAACTGAAGTTCAACTTAACAATTCAGTATAGCTTGAAGAGCCATATCGCTCATACAGTCCAGTAAAATAAAGGAGCCATAATACTTACTCGGACAAACCAGAATCAACGTTCGACTCGGCGAAGCGATATAGTTCACACAGCTATACTGAATTGTTTCCGTAGCAATATTCAAAGTTCTCATAACCACGGTATGTTTACTATTTTCGTTTATCATATGGGCATTTGAACTACCCTAACCGTTTGTTCTGAGAGTACAGCTTGTGACTGTATACTATACACCGTAGACATATCATAGCAAGACTCTGTCTGCGTAAGCCTCGGTATGCCTGGTTCACTCAATTGAGCCATACGAGGAATACCTCATATCATAATCATGATATAGTTACTTCGGCCATTTCAGTTCAATCATAATCGTATTCGCTATGTGCACCTCTAACACACTCACCAAAGTGAGAATGTATATTCGTGTACATACATTGTCTTTTCGGGACCCAAAGTGTCGATACCTACCATAGGCGTCGCCACTAGTATGCATGTACACGACTACACATTCTTACTTTGGTGAGTATATATAGGTATGCACGGTCCCAATTGGTGTGGCAAGAAAATTTCTGGCCAATTTCTATTCAAAGTTCTCATAACCAAAGTATGTTTCCTATTTTCGTTTATCATATGGGCATTTGAACTACCCTAACCGTTTGTTCTGAGAGTATAGCTTGTGACTGTATACTATACAACGTAGACATATCATAGCAAGACTCTGTATGCATAAGCCTCGGTATGCCTGGTTCACTCAAATGAGCCATACGAGGAATACCTCATATCATAATCATGATATAGTTACTTCGACCATTTCAGTTCAATCATAATCGTATTGGTGTGGCAAAAAAATTTCTGGCTGTCACTATTTTAAGCATAAATTATAGCTCGGTCAACCAGTATTATTGCTGTGCCTCATACAAATTTCTTTCAGTGTCGGACTGTACAGTGTGATTACCGTTTTGCGAACAACGCGATAATTGTGTTAACTACTCGTCGAACTGTTTTTTGTTTTTACCATTTGTTGGAAGGTTCTGGTTCTGTGGGCCATATATTCAAGTTTAGAGACTAGTGTGTAATATTTGTTAACCTTCCGTTTTTCAACATCATTGTCATACTCTACGGTGAACAATATTTGTAACTCTTGTCAAGCATTTCGATTTCATCAATTTGGCGACTGTATGCTGAAGTGCTTTTTGGGACTATCTATTTGAACATCGTGTGGATCAAGTGCTCGGTTTCTGTGTAACATTTCTTAATCTTTTCATGTATAGTTTCTATTAAACAGTTATTCGCGTTCTACAATGTCTCCGCTTCGCAATCAAAGGCGCAATCTTCCTCTCAACGAACGAATAAAAAACGGAAGGATTTTTGAAGTCAGCAGACGTACAGACAGAGGTGTTATGTGAGAATCAAAATTGTTAAGCTTTAATTTGATATTGTATAAATTCTGATTCAGAGAAGACATCAGATAAACCATCTCTCTTGCATCGAGATATCGTCTACTTTACTACAAAGTATGCCCTATCAGGTTATGGAAACTAAATTAGAAAATATCGATTGGTTGAATTTCTATCAAAGTAAATGAACAAACAAGCGATCTTGAGAACGCGTGCAGCCACAGGAATTTATAAAAGCTCCAAATATTGTTGATGAAATACTGCAGTAAATGCACTTCTCAGAAACTGGATTGAAGCTTCTGATCAGGAGTAATAAGAGTTATCCTTTGTCCACCGACGCGTCGAGCTACGCCACGGTACGCCCACTTTTCGGACGGAGACAGTGTCATGGGCTTTCTTCTTCAAAACGCTGTATCTCCTACAAAGTAATGAGGCTGAATCTAGCAGCCGGAGCTAGCGGCCTCTCGGACCACGCGAATTTATTGCAAGCGAATATCGAGTTAAAATTTCGTACATACATACTCACGATACTGACATTCGAACAGAGGAAAAAATTAAAATTCCAGGAGACAATCTTTGGAAAATTATTGAATAACATTTTTTAATATTTTTTGGACTAAAGGGGTTTAAATGGGTGAGAAATTTTTTATTTCTTTATTTAACCGAAAAGCCGAAAAAATAACAAAGAAATTTCATCCCAACAAGTTTTTTCTCCTTCCCCAATTTATCACGCTATATACGCGAAAATGATTGATCCAAACCATTTCCGGAATGCAATGACCAAAAAATCTGAAAAAATTCCCAAAATTGTTTTTCATCCGCACTTACATATTGTACAAATTATTACGGAATTTTCTGAGACCTCAAGTTTCGTGGGTGACTAATAGTCTAGGAGCCAGTGAATTTTTTTGCGTATAAACGCACGATGGCTAGTTGTTTTTTCATACGATGTAATTTTATGTCATGCAGCAGGAAACCATCGTCTTACAGCATGTAGCCGAGTCTTTTGTCTCAGGCATAATTGATTAGTCATTAAAAAATCGACGAAGATCGAAAAACTTCACGACGGCCAATTTTTGCGGCATATCATCAAGAAATGTGCCATGAAACATACTGTAATAATATCAGACGTTTTTCGTGAGTCTGGCATGATATCAGACGCTTTGAACGTGCAAAAAAATCGTCAATTTTGGAAATTCTTCACGAGACTTGATTTTTTTTTTAAATTTGAAGAAAAAAAAATTGCAAGTCGAAATAATATAATGTAAGACGATTTTTGCGAGTCCGTACCCCTGTCAGACGACGCCGAAGTCCAATATTTGGCACGTCTGTGAGCGCTCACACACATACGCCGCGCCGCGCCGCGCCGAGCAGGGGATAGCGCGCCACGGGCAGCATACATGAGCAAGCATTTGTCATAGAGATTTCATTCCTTTTTATATTTTATGTATGTAGATATTAACTTGAATAATATAAAATGTGTAATTTGTTGAAAAGAGATGAATCAAATGACGGGATATCAAGGAGGTAATTTCGAGTTTATTTGAGGGTACATTTTTTTATTTGTCTTTGGGATTTTTATTTTATTTAAAATAAAGACTTACAAATATTATTCAAATTAATATCTACATATATAAAATATAAAAAGGAATGAAATCTCTATTACAAATGCTTGCTCATGTATGCTGCCCGTGGCGCGCTATCCCCTGCTCGGCGCGGCGCGGCGTACGTGTGTGAGCGCTCACAGACGTGCCAAATATTGGACTTTGGCGTCGTCTGACAGGGGTACGGACTCGCAAAATTAACGAAAAAATAATTTAAAAAAAATTTGAAAAAAAAATTTGGAGTCCGTGGTACGTTGGCAAGCCAATGTTTGAATATCTATCAGATGACATTGACATGGTTCGCGATCGATATTTTATATTTCTTTTTCTACAAAAGGCCCCCCAAGTACCACTACCTCCAAATTTTTTTTTCAAATTTTTTTTCAAATTAGTTTGTCGTTATGAATATTTTTTCATAAATGTTGACATCTTCAATTTCTTCTTCCGAATTGTTTTTTCAACCCATAATCATAAGCCAATAGAGTGAGCGAGCGCAGCGAGCGAACGAGTACAACGTTATTTAGTTTGAACAAATTTTTCAATCCCAAACTTTTATCATTCTACAGGTACTTGGCAGTTGTATCAGATTTCAATGCTTTTGTATGTTGATAATCATCAACCAATCGAGTGAGCGAGCACAACCTTTGATTATTTTTTGGTGGCGTGATCTACACATTAATGGACTTGGCGGAAGGTTTTTGCACCGAAGGTGCTTTTTGGGGTTGATTTCACTACTTTTTGTAAAATTTTGCTTGACCACCTAATAGTTGTGCTCGCAACGAGCACGCGTGTGCTCATACATTTCCCCAAGTCTCAAATTTGTAGAGTGACGCGTAATGTACTTTCATAGCGTTTACAAATGGTTTCCCTACAATAATTTTTTATACCTACAACATCTAACCCTACGTGCAGCCCTCCTCCTGTCTCATCTGGGCCTGGGACCGGCAATGGCGGAGTTACTTGCACGCAGGGTTATAGTTGCTGCTCATGACTAAATATATATAAATATCAGATATATGTATTGCAACCTCTGCAAAAAGAACATATACGCGTCCCGGACTCATAACGTCAACTTCCAATTCGGGTCTGAACAGAAGGTATCAAAATATTTGGAATTGAGCCTATTCATGCAAGACTAGCGTAGAGCATAAAATGGAAGTTTATGAAGTCAAACACTCGCATTCTGCTCTCTTCGTCTGACTCTTGCCGTTTCTCCTATCGAATCACACTATACCGATACTTTGCAACCGAAGCGTTTTCTTTCATCATCCTCACGTCTTATACGGCAACCCGCTACAAAATTAAACAATCCATAAGAAAGATTTTTCTTCAATAATTCCATTCATGAATGATTATACGCTGAGTCTACAAATATTAAATAAATATAAATCAGAATCTCTATCATCTGAGGAAGAGGAAGTCGATCGATCATTTCTTTAATATTGAATAAGTATTTTCATTCTCACCATTTGTCGTGATAGCACTAATCTGAATTTGATTGAGCTTCTGAGCGGAGAATCTCAGCTAATTGTAAAACATGGATTAAAAAATTATCTTCATCGAAGGTCAAGGCATTACGTTGACGTGGAGTGTAGAATAAAGCCTATCGTAGTCCAACACACAACGTCGACTTACAGTCTCGTTTGGACTAGAGGATACCGAGATAAAATATAGAATTCGTTGAAATCCTACACATAACGTTGGCTCGCAGTTTAGGTCCGAGCAGACGAGCCTCTAGAAATGAGCTTAACATCGAGCTTGAAGTGGAATTTGTTGCAATCCAACGCTTGAACTCGGCTTTGTTGGTCTGGCTCCTTGCCGTTCCTTATATCAAATCATGCTATCCTGATATTTTTCAACTTCAACATTTTTTCTCGATTTTCTATTGTCAGACTTTCTCAGGCGGTGACTTGCTAGAAAATTGAATCCCCAAAACACCGTTTCCTCCGATAATTGCATTCATGAATGGAAATAAGCCAAATCTACAATGTATAAGTGAATAAAATTTAGAGGCAATAGTCAGTTAATAGTCATCTAACAGTCTTGTGTCATACAAGGTCAGCCTAATCGTAAAATTATCCGTTCAGAATTATTATTCTATTTATCACTATGAATTTTACACGTCAGTCGATTCGCATAACCTCAAAAGCTCAAGATCGTAGGATTTAAGATAATTAACCTATCGAAACATTTTTGTTCGCGGCTATCACTGTACTTGGTGTGAGGTTTTCGCACACAAGTGGCTTTTGGGAGGTATTCACTAGTTTTTGTACGTTCAAATTTTGCATTAAGCATTGCTCGTACTTTCTTTTATTTCCTTTATTTGGATTTAAAAATATGAAATGACAACACAAGTCTGCTAGTGTAGCGGACGGTTTCTGTCTGCGATACTGACGCTATCTACGTCGGAACTATCTCGTATACTGACGTCACTCTACACAACTTTTGTGTGGTTTCCCGTCTAGTGATTTTATATGGGAATAGTTTGAATTGGCTGAATCTTGGTCTGAAGAACACTAAGGAGAAGAACAAACATTGTACGTGAAAACGGGGTATCAGAATCTGTAGTTAATGATATCTCAGCACTCCGGACACCGATTTAATCGATCTAAGGCTCAAATGAAAGCTTTTCATGCCCACATCCTAGATTAATTTAGTTTCATTCGTGTATGTTGTGAGGTGAAAGAAAACGAAGATACTAGTTCGCGGTATAGGTTAGGGTAGTTGCCTCTCGGGTATAAAGACTCGTTGAGTCTCGCGCTTGAAAAATTTTTTTTTTTAATGTACTTGGCGCGAGACTCTACCGAGTCTCTTGATGACGTATACAAGCAGACGAGACGTAACCTCACTCTTTTGACAGCTAGTCTAACCTAGAAGTTCATTTCAGATTTGAGGTTCCGGAGGGATCGATTTGTTCGACAACAATCCGCATAATACAAGCAGACGACATAACCTCACTCGACTAACAGTTAGTCGAGCATAGGACTCTTTCAGATTCGAGGTTAGCGGAGAGATCAATTCGATGGACGAAAATCGAAATATTAAAAATGAAGTCGAACGCATGGAATAGATATACGAGCAAGATTCTCTCCGTAACCTCAAATCTGAGATGAAGTCCTATGCTAGGCTATCTGTCAGAAATGTGACGTTATGTCTCGTCTGCTAGTTGTATCATATGGTTGTATCCGTCCACTGAAATGTAGATGATCATTCGAATTTATTTTCATTATTCTGATTTTTGTCCAACGACTTGATCCTGAAATAGAGTTCCTATGTTTGGCTAACTGTCAGTCTAGTGAGGTTATGTCGTCTGCTCGTAGTATGAGGAATCGCAGATTTTTGTCTAACGAATCGATTCTGAAATAGAGTCCCTATGTTTGGCTAACTGTCAGTCTAGTGAGGTTATGTCGTCTGCTTGTAGTATGGGGAGTTGGAGATTTTTGTCCAACGAATCGATTCTGAAATAGACTCCCTATGTTTGGCTAACTGTCAGTCTAGTGAGGTTATGTCATCTGCTCGTGGTATGGGGAATTGGAGATTTTTGTCCAACAAATCGATTCTGAAATAGAGTCCCTATGTCTGGCTAACTGTCATGCTAGTGAGATTATGTAGTCTGCTCGTAGTATGGGTAATTGGAGATTTTTATCTAACAAATCGATTCTGAAATAGAGTCCCTATGTTTGGCTAACTCTCAGTCTAATGAGATTATGTCGTCTGCTTGTAGTATGGGGAATTAGAGATTTATGTCCAACGAATCGATTCTGAAATAGACTCCCTATGTTTGGCTAACTGTCAGTCTAGTGAGGTTATGTCGTCTTCTTGTAGTATGGGGATTTGGAGATTTTTGTCCAACGACTTGATACTGAAATAGAGTCCCTATGTTTGGCTAACTGTCCGACGAGTGAGGTTATGCCGTATGCTTGTGTTGTTTGGATTTTTGTCCAACGAATCGATCTCTCCATTAACCTCAAGTCTGAAATAAAGTCCTATATGTTCGGCTCATGGAGTAGAAGAAGACATATCGCCCTATACACGCTATAATGAAAAAGTGGCACGAATTCTGCACGTAATAGATGGCGCTGTTACCAGCGAGCCAACGCGGACTTCCTGTGAGTGGGAAAATTTACCATACAGTCAGTGACGTCATAATATACCTTGGAGTGCGCGCGCAAGCGTTTACGGGAAGTTCGGGACTGGTCACTTACAACAGTGCCACCTATTGCGTAAACCGATTTTCAATTCGAAAATAGGTCTCCTTCTACTCCATGGTTCGGCTGTTAGGCTAGCTGTCAAAAGTCTGAGGTTATGTTGTCTGCTTGTATCCGTCGTATCCGTCATTCCAATTAACTTTCATTATTTTCATTGTCTTCCGACAGATCTAGGGAAATAAAAAATACGATAAGAACAAATAGCGAGAGTCTCTACCAGTTGCAATAAACGCATTTTGCCCGCCTTCGTGTTCGTTCGCTCCAGTTCGCACCAGCCGACGCTAGAACACATGGAAACACGTGAGCTCCAAAGAGCGGTCAGAGCTTGTAGTGAAAGATGATAATCAAAAAATAATTGGATACTAAGTTTCCGAACAAAGCGTGTGTTAATTTGTTAGTGCACCTCATTACTATTCGTACTGAGTTTATTTCCAGTGTCTACGCGTGTGATAGTGCTTATTCTGCCATATCTTACGCTAACCTCAGTAGTGTATCTATGAGGGTTCTATCACCCGATAAAGTAGGTTCCCTCAATCGATAACACATCGACCCTCAGTCGATAAAATCGATGGTCGACAAATTGATCTATGATCAATACGATAAAGTAGGTTCCCTCAATCGATAACACATCGACCCTCAGTCGATAAAATCGATGGTCGATAAATTGATCTATGATCAATAATTATCATCAATCAATCGATCGATAAAGAAGAATCATCTATGACTCAGAATTACCTATAGCCCCCAATCGTAAAGAAGAATCATCTGAGTAATCACCTAATGATGTAAGCAAATCATGTACAGCTTGTAGAGATCACATCTATTTTCAATTACTTATTCAGAATAGATTTGAATTTCTAAAGGTCAATACAATGTATGCAGTTCTAGCGACAACGTATGCAGTTCTAGCGAAGATTTTATTGCGAATGCAACTATGCATAATAATTGGGCAGATTGCACTTAATTCCATACAATGTATGTAAAAATTTCCTCATCAATACTAGCAGTTCTCAAGTGCCAAGAAAATGTCTACAGTTCTAGATAAGATTTATTGAAGAACACAACTACGCATAATAATTGAAGCAGACTGCAGCTATTTTCAAAGTGGTTAAAGAGAAGTATATCAATTACAATAATATTCTAATCCACTGATATGAATGATATTTTTCATGGAAACAGACGACCTCAGTTCAATAGTTGTTGATTCAACCTATTGACACAGTTCTGGATAAGATTCATTGAAGAACACAACTACACATAATAATTGAAGCAGACTGCAGCTATTTTCAATGTGGTTATAGAGAAGTATATCAATTACAATAATATTCTAATCCACTGATATGAATGATAGATTTCATGGAAAACAGACGACCTCAGTTACCACTGACATAGTTTTCTACTGCCTGTACATTGAAATCAAGGCGTATGAATTATCAATGCATGCATTTCTGATTTTTATTCACATGATCAATGAAACGTGGTTGTATTTCTGATTTATTTCTACAAATTATTCGGTTTACGTTCATAACACAGATGTCATACCTATTAATATTTTTAGTAAGATCATTGCATATTCACACAGATGTATGTTCATTATGTGTGAGTTATTATATATAAGATCGTTTCAGTTGAAATCTTATCTCAGTTAGTTCCATAATCAAGTTCAAAGTGTTATAATTTAAATCAGCGCAGCATTATGATTTCTAGAATTTTTCTGATAATATGTATTGGTGTTATTTTAGAATTTTTTCTTGCAACGAGCTTAGAAGTCGCCAATACTGAATCAACAGTTTTGATATGTAAGTATGGCATATACAATATAAAGATTAGAAGATATAAATATATTTTACCTAATCACAATACTTTTCTTGCAGGGGAATCAGAAAATCTATGCCATTCACGTAAACAAGATTTTTTAGAAAACATTGTAGTCAAGCAACATCATTTAGAAGAATGTAACAACGAAGTGAATGAATTATTAATCGATAAAATAGCGAAAATAAAAACACAAGCACAAATATTATTTTTTCTGGGAGATTGTTATCAAAAATTACAATTGAATAATACCTCAAGTGATTCAAATTTCAACACAGGTAATAAAATATAACTATGTTTCAAATGTTTACTTTTCAGATAGGTTTAATAATATGTTATATTTCTTAGGTTCACATTTGACCTGTGAAGAAGATTCAGCAGTAGCTCAAGAACGTATGAATCAACTTACTAATGATTTCACCAAATGTAAAGCTACCAAGGTAGACTTACAGTTTAAAATTAATTCAACACAAAGAAATATAAATACATTTGCTATTGCCCATGATGAGTGTCTCAAAAATACAAGTTATTGAAATTGTTTGGATAATTTTGCTTAATTACTTAACAAAATTCATATCGATAATTTTTTTGATGTAGAAAAAGAACAAATTTTTGTAAAAACATGAATTGATAAAGTAATTTTACACCTTATACATTTTTTTATTTTTCTAATGTCTTCTATGTTTGTGTATGATTTATGTCTCATGAATGCCCATCCGATTTCCACATCGTTGTAATTCATTGCACATGGTCCACATAGGTCTCCCAGGCTTATCCCAAATCCTGATGTTATCAGACAGAATTTTTGGTTCTCTTTCGTTTCATAGAGTGTTCCAATCACCTCTCTTTTAATGATTTTTTCATCACAAAAGTTTTCTTGATTCGCAGATTCATAACCTTTATCTTCTGAAGGTAATTCAAGCTCATCTATCAACTCAATTTCATTGTTGTCTAGAATATTCAATTCCTGGCCGAGTTCCTCATTCGCAAACAGACTAGCCATTGATACCTCACTTGTTAAGACGTTGCACTTCTTAGAACAATTGAAAACTCTTGCAGTATGGAATAGAAATAGAAATATATATACCACCAAATCACTATTCACAATGCGAGTAGGAGGATTAAATCACTCCACTAGTCACTATATAAACCACCATACACGTTGTTGCAATCAGTAGTGTCTTATAATGATAAACGTAGAAGTTCCATGGTACAGTAGAGTCTCCGTAATTTCTCCGGCTCGGGGCTGTGGATTCTCAGAATTGAGAATCTACGGAGTACTCCCACTCTGCGAGAGGAGGCGGAGCTTTAGAAAGAGAAGGAACTATATTCTCCCTCTTTGTAAGTAGTAGAGGGGGACGCGCGCCCGTGCCTATAACCTATAAATGCCGCGCGGTCAATTCGAATACTACACAGAAAAAAAGGTTAACTTGAGCCAAGAAATTTGTTTTGAAGAGCGAAAATTTCGCGAGCGAAGTGAAAATTCTCTGGAACCAAGAAAATTTTCATGATTCAAGAAAATTATACTTGGCTCAAGGAATTTTTACTTCGCTCGCGAAATTTTCGCTCTTCAAAACAAATTTCTTGGTTCAAGTTAAAATTTCTTGGCCCAAGTTAATCTTTTTTTCTGGTATTTGTAATCAAATTAACCGATCAGCCTTGTGCAGAAGGGATGCATAAATAATCAAAAATAAGACTAGATATTTTATTAGTACAAAAATTTTAACACATATGATAGATTTCAAACAATAAAACGTAGGTAGGTATCACAAACATGTTAGGAACAATTTTCAGATACATTGTCAATTAAGGGCAGACTTTGGTGAAATTCTGATAAACACGAATTTTTTATATTTCAAATTAGTAAAAAACTCCAATCAAGAATTCCTTACATCAAATATTAGATTATGGTAGTATGTATATTGAAAAGAAAATTTCAATCCTCTGAGTTGAAAGTGTATGCGCAAGGAGTTTTTAGCAGCGGGGCACAAAAAATTTTCTGCGAAAGGTTCCATGCGCTTACACTTTCAACTCAGAGGATTGAAAGTTTTTTTCAATACGCATGCTACCATAATCTAAATATTGATGCAGGGAATTTTTGCTTGGATTGTTTTAGTAATTTAAACAATGAAAAAATCGTTGTTATCAAAATTTCACCGAAGTCTCCTGTTAAAATATAAAGTAATCTTTCGGTCCATCATCTCAGTTGTTAGATAGAGGTTGTGGTAGAAGGGACTCAATTTTCATGGTTTCACGAACATTGTACAGAGCCAGCACCTGATCCTTATTGTAATGGATACTTTGCTCACAGTGTTTAATCACTGTGTCCAAGTAGACTCGCAGATCAGCGATTGAAGTTTTGGTCTCATTTTCAGAGTTATCAGGTTCTGTATTTTCTTTATTGGCGGATTGCTCAGCTAGGGCTACTTCAAGAATTTCGCTTTCATTTAAACACTCATCTTCCGTCAGTGATTTTCCAGGATTGAGCCACTCTTCGATACTCGAAAAATCTATTGTGCCAAAAGCTTCCTCTTCCCGCAACGAGACGAAAAATTGGCGCACCAATGGGTGTTCTTGCCAACTATTCCCATTGGTGTCGAGTAAATTATCACCTGCCGAGCTTTGGACACTTGCCGATGGGTGCGAGTCATTTATATTATAAGCTGCTTTTTCTACTATTTGTGGCCACACCTGAAACGTAGATATAACATAGCATGTTAAAATGAAATATCTGACAAGTAGAAAGAAAAAAATTGCTTCAGTTGAAATTTGATAGTTTGATCTGAAATGTACCGGCTTCCATGACTTGATGATAGTAGATTTTGGAAGAGAGCTCCAGGCATCGGCAACCCAAAAAATGACGTCTCGAATGGTAATGCTCTTCAGAGCCTCAGCCAAATGTGATCCTTCATTCAATTTGTCCAGGATAGATGTCATTAGAGATTGACGGTACAACGTTTTGAGATGTTGCAGACAGCCTTGGTCCATAGGTTGTATCAGTGGAGTGGTATTTTTAGGAAAGAAATGCACTCTAATATCACCTTTCATCAAATTCTGTGGGTGCGCGCCACAGTTGTCAACGAAAAGGATTGCTTTTGGAGGTAGGCCTCTCTGCAGAAGAAATCCAGTCACTTTAGGTACGAACTCATCGTGGAACCACTCTTCAAAAAGACAACTGGTCATCCATGCACTCTTCTGGGCTCTATAGTATACGGGAAGATTGACTAGATTTTTGATGGCCCGTGGGCGTGCAGATTTACCAATCACTACTAAAGGCAGTTTGAAAGTGCCCGATGCATTGCTGCATGCCATTACGGTCAGACGTTCCTTCTGCAATTTCCATCCAGAAGCGTCTTTTTCAGATCTTGCACCCAGAGTCTTTTTGAGGAGTTGGCGGAAGTTTAGCCCTGTCTCGTCACAGTTGAACATTTGATCAGGCGTGAGGCTTTCTTCTTGAATGAAATTTGGGAATTTATCTTTAAAATCTTTCGCAGCCGCATGATCAGCAGAATTTTTCTCTCCAGCCATAACAACGCATCTGATTCCATGACGAAGCTTCCATTTAGTTAACCAACCTTGGCTGGCATTAAACTCTTTACCACCTCCAACACCTTTCCAGAAGTTCAATGCTTGAGTTTTTATCAGCGAACCACTTAATGGACAACCAGCAGCACGCCTTTCGCAAAACCATATCCACATTGCTTTATCAACGATCTCGAAGTCAGGTTTTCTGAAACGTTTTCGGCCTTTAGGCATATGGTTGTTGTTTTCACCTCGCAATTGTTTGAATTTTTGCTCGTTCTTTACCCACGACTTAACGGTTGATACATGTACGCCCAGATCCTTAGCGATCACACCATTCGAAATATTTCCTTGATTTATTTCATTTAAAGCTTTCAATTTAATATCCAAATCGATCGATGTGTACTTGCGTTTCGTTGCTTTCTCTGACATTTTGAGGTGAGGCACTGGACGAGGTTGATTCTGAGACGGCTAATAATACGCACTCGCTGCGCGCGCACTCGCTGCGCACGCACCGCCAGTCTAAAGAACAAGGAGAGAGGGAACGTTCTCCTCTTGCGCTCGTGATCATATAGGGGAAGCGAGAAATTAGAGAGTAGTCAAATTACGGAGACTCTACTGTACTGCTATGTCTATACACACGTTAAATTTCGGTTACCTGATGTGATTGATGATGACCGTCATCTATTACCATCAGTTTATAATTCTTATTGCACACATCCGCGTTGTCTCCAATTTTGCCATAGGTGCGCGCAATCAAAATTGATGTTGAATATCAGAGCATATTCAACAACATTTGTACATTTCCGCTCAAATCTAAATTTCAAGGAAGAGTTGTGCAACAGTTGTTATGACTGTAATGCACCTCTTTTATCAAAAATCCCAATAATTTTTTGTACGCATTGTGAGACTGGAATGTCTCTAGTAGCTAACAGTATAACTGAATTATCAGTTCGTGTTAATTATACACACCATCGATCGGGAACTCAGCCAATCGATGGTGAATTATTAATCAACGAAGAGTGAAAAACAATAAATAAATGAATAAATGACTAAATAAATACAATTAAAAATGTGTGGATTGATGAATGATGTTGAAGTCATGATTGAGGCTGTCAACGAATCATTTGCAATCATATTAAAGAACATTACCAGTGAAAATGTGAAAAGGTGGTTGCAAATGGTTAAAAAAGTTTTACAAACATTAGTAAACTTGTTAAGGGGGTATATACACCTTTAAATGGGTTGAATTTCTGAAAAACAATTTTCCTTTTTTTTTCAACATGAAGACTCAGATAAAATTTAAAAAAATCATCATGTTTGGGGAGGGTTTGACCTTCATTATCCATATCTTACATCATGTATTACTGCCAGTCTAATAGTGGCTGCGCTGAAGACAGGGAAATACAAAACCACTCGGGTGCCGTAAAGAATCAGACCCAGCGTTGGACCGATCTTGGAATTTTTGGTTCTCAATTGTTCATCAGACATGCCTCTATCAGATGAACATAGAACTTTTTGATATTGCAAGAATTACTTGAGTTATTGAATTTTTTCCATTTTTTTTCTGAATTGGAAAAAAAATTTTGCTTATTTTTCTAATATTTCAACTAAAAATGGGTTGATCAAAAAGTTCTATGTTCATCTGATAGAGGCATCTCTCATGAATAATTCAGGACCTAAAAATCAGAGATCGGTCCAACGGTTGATTTTATTCTTTACGGCAACCGGTCAAAATAATGATTGTTCAGGAATCAACTTTTAAACTTTTTTACTGCGTTGATGGTTTTTGATGCCGATGAACTACTTTGACACTTCTCTATCATATATCAAGTGAGTTAATAATGCAAAACAGTTTTCCATCCTTCTTTTTGATCCGGGCTGTGGACCGACACAGGCGAAGTTAAAATTTGTTTTGCGACGTTGCCTACGTCGTGAGCCGCTTTATTTCTAGAAAGCACCTGGCTCATAACTGCTACCTTCCATCTCGATGGCCTCCTCTTGCTGGTTCATCCGTAATTGCCTCAGAGCAACACGAGCTTCCTTGGTCCTCTGCTCCGTTTGCCTCCCAGCAGCTTTTATCCGGGCTTGGTCTTGTAGTTTCGCTGCAGCATGGGCGTGGCGTCTTGGCTCTACTGAAAGTTTTTGCATGATCTTCAACATACCTCGCTGACCTTCGGAAAAGGTGATCGCTGCAATGTTGGCTCCAACTTGAACAACGTCACGACCTGAAAATGAAGTCTTAGGACAAAGCTTCCAGATGACGCTGTTCAGGGACTCGTTCGCATTCTGTGTCTTACCTCCGACACAGCGCTTCAGTAGTGCCTCATCACTAAGATCAACGAAGATTGGTCTGACTTGGTCCATCACAGCTTCTGGGAGATTTGCCCGGTGTTTAAACGTATCAACAGTTCCAGCTGCAATTGCCTGTTGATACTTACACCAAGAGTCCCAACCCACCGGGCAGAGATGGTGCTGCGGCTTATCGTCTGTTGAGGACTTGTGATACCATATAGCCCATATAGCTGTTTTCATTCCTTGAACTGATCTGGGGTTGTTCCGTATCGCATTTCCATAGTAAGACTGCATCTGGTCAATAGCTTTGTCAGTTAGCCTACCTTTGCCTCCGATGGTTTTGCCGTCAGATAGTTTCTGTCCCCTGAGCCGAGTCTTCAGTTTCCTCATCCGTGTCCCCAGCCTTTTCTGAACGTGGCCACAGCACTCGAGCTTCTCGATCTTCACGTCTGGTCCGTAGGGCTCCGCCTTCACGACACTGGCGTAACTCTTTGTGTCACCGTCCCCGATGTACCCAATGTACTTAGCCGCGTGTACTTCCTCGGACCGTTTGAAAATTCTTACCATACCGGTGACTTCCATCGCTCCGGATGATCCTTGGTGATTGGCCTGACAGCTGTTCTTGTGGGTCTGGTACCAAGCATTCCATCGATACCCAGACTTCTGACCCGTATAGCTTGAGCACGCCTTGCAAAAACGTGACAAGACTTCAATATCTAAGACTTTACCTGTCTCCGTCCCAATCACTGCGCACACGCCATTCAGAGAGCTGAATCCACGCTTCTGCCAAGTTCCGTCACACTGTACAACTATCTCTCGGGCGAGAGGGTTGTTCGAGGCCCTTATCTCTTCTTCGACAGCTGCATGCATTGTCTCTCTTGCCACATCAGTTGTTGCCCTGACTATTTGATCAATTACCTTCTTATGAGTAGATTGCTTGATCGGAGGTGGTAAGTCCATCAATCCACAGAATTTAGCAAGACCTACGTTGCCCAGACCCACGCTCCTGCTTGCCAATACAGATCGACGATTGATCTCAAACACGTTGTTCTTCTTTCCGACCATTCTGGAGGTATTGAACCTAGGACTGACAGGACACTTGCCGCACTTTATTTCGTAGGTTCCACCTAGGCCGTGAATCCTAACCTCTCTCATACGAATAGCAGTCCCACATCTGTTGCAGCTTAGGTTGTCCTGCAAACTTTGAAAAAGAATAGCTAAATCAACGAGCATATACCCCTGCTCGTCGTTCTCGATGTAGTCGTCGTCGCTGATTTTACTGGACGAAGCGCTGGACGGTCTCTGAAATGGATCGGCGGTCTCGTCGGAGTGTCGTTGTTTCCCGACAAAAGATCTGTTTCTTTTCTTCGCGCGCCCAACCGAATATTTCGCATCACCCCAAGAGTTTCTCTCTCCCTTGGGATTCATACTTTCCAAATAGATTGAAACTTTGCAGTCACAAGTAAGTTTTATCCTCGAGTTAAATTGTCGAAGACGCATTAATGCTAGCAGACAACAAGAGAATGACAGATTCGGGCGGGAATCGGGGTTCGTGAAACGCCGTGAAATACGTTCGCTATAGTGGTGCCTATAACGCGCGGTGCGGCGCGCCCTTGTACTTCGGGATTTCGATGACTGTAACTTTTTCATGTTTATGTATTTTTACATGATGATTTTTTCACAGATAGTTTAGACCCCTAGTGTTCCAAAAACGCAAAAAACGAAGAATCGATTTGTTTGAAATTTAATTCGCGATTTGAATGGCTGTAACTTTTTCATTTTTACATATTTTGACATGATGATTTTTTTACACATAGTTTAGACCCCTAGTGTTCCAAAAACGCAAAAAACGAAAAATCGATTTTTTTGAAATTTACTTTGCGATTTGAATGGCTGTAACTTTTTCATTTCAACGTATTTTCACATGACGATTTTTTCAGAGATAGTTTAGACCCTGAGTGTTCCAAAAACGCAAAAAAAAAAAAATCGATTTTTATTTAATTCAAAGGTGTATATACCCCCTTAAAGGACAATAATTTGAATTTTTTTCAAAAAAAAAAAATTCACACTCATATTGCAAGAATTAAGACAGCTCGAGCGTTGTTGCTTAATCATAACTCAGTTTTCGGTTCTGGTTATTTGAACACACAAACAATTTTATCGCCTATGACTGTACAATGGCATGATGTTGAATCAGCTTTCACAAATCGAATTTTGACGGGGGTTGTAGTGAATTTGAAAAAACAAGATTTGAAAAAATTTTTAGAAGATGCAAAAAAAATAATTTTTCACAAAGTCACAAACACAATTGAACAGTTTTACCACATTAAATTAAATAGTCTACTCGCAGCAACATTTCATTTGGGTGAACAGAGTGAACAAAAGTTCTTTCAAACTAAAAATACTCATTTATCAATAGTATCTGATCTAGAAGAATGGTATCAAGACAAAATTATCATTCCACTATTAACGAATATTGAAGAATTTCAAGAACGTGATAGTGGATGGGCGCTAAGTAGTGTTGATTATATTCTTATTAACATGAATAAATACGCTCCATTATTAGGTGCATCATATATAGATTTACCACCAACTATTAAAGCCAAAAAAGCAATCATCAATGTTCAAAATCATGATAATGCATGTTTTGCATGGGCCTGTGTTTGGGCTCTACATTCTATGACATGGAGACCCTCAGATCCAAGGAGTTATCCACACTATAATACTGTTTTTGATTTTACCAATATATCATTTCCAGTAAAAGTTCGAGATATACCAAAGTTTGAGAAAATGAATAATATTAGAATTAATGTTTACATTCTAGAATCATCTCATAGCAGAAAGATGGAGGTTGTACCATTATATATCAATGAACATTCAAATAAAAGTTTACAATGTATTAATCTGCTTCTGTTGTATGAATACAGTGATGTGTTAGGCGAAAAAACTCACTATTGTTGGATCAAGAATTTATCTCGATTGGTTTCTAGTCAACTAGTTAAACATAGATGTCGCATCTTTATATGTGATAGATGCTTGCATTATTTTCATACCGGAGTAAAACTTAAAGCACATGAAGTAGATTGTATACAAAATAAAAAAGTCTGTAAAATCACCTTACCAGAGAGTCCTGATGATAAATTATATTTCAAAAATATACGAAATATGTTACGAGCACCATTTGTTGTGTATGCTGATTTTGAGTGCATGTTAGAAACAACTTCTAACGATTCTAGCCAAATGTTACGAAAATCATTTTATCAAAAACATATCCCTTATAGTGTTGGATATTATTTTAAATCTACCCATGATTCGGTGAAATCATACTACAAATCTTATCGTGGTTTAGATTGTCAAGAATGGTTTATACATGAGCTCAAAATGATTTCATACAAAGCAGTTAGTGTTTTAAATTCTCCTAAGACAATGCATCCGCTGACAGATGAACAGATTAATGAATTTGAGACTGCCGAATATTGTTGGTTATGTGGGGTGAAATTTGAGGTATATAATATTCGTGTCAGGGATCATTGTCATTTAACTGGTTTATATAGAGGTGCAAGTCATCAAAATTGCAACTTGCATGCTTCAATAAGGAGAGTAGTACCAGTAATATTACATAACCTTAGTGGATATGATGCCCATTTTATAATCAAAGAACTCGCTGTGCTTTTGGATGGTGCAACATATTTGCTACCATTAAACAAGGAACGCTATATTTCATTTGTGAAAGAAATACATCATCTGAATTTGAAGTTACATTTTATTGATTCATTTCGACACTTGAATTCTAGTTTGAGTCAATTGGTTTCCTACATGTCACCAGATTCAATGCATCATTTGAAATCTGAGTTTTCAAATTTAAACAGTGCGGAATTCAATCTAATAACACGGAAAGGTGTATTTCCTTATGATTATATAACATCACTTGATCAGCTAGATGGAACTACTTTACCAATAAAAACAGCATTTTATAACAAATTAAATGATAGCCATATATCAGATGATGAATATAACTATGCAAATCAAGTATGGCGAACATTTAATATACAAACTCTGGGGGAGTATAGTGATTTATATTTGAAAGTTGATGTTATACTACTTGCAGATGTATTTGAAAATTTTCGGAGTAATTGTTTGGATACATATCGACTAGATCCAATTCATTATTGCACCTTACCAGGGTTTGCCTGGGATTGCATGCTAAAACAAACACGAATTAGTTTGCAATTACTCACAGATGTGGATATGTTGTTATTTTTCGAACGCGGGTTGCGAGGGGGATTAAGTCAATGCTCCAATCGATATAGCAAAGCCAATAATAAATTCATGCCTGACTATGATTCAAATCAGAACTCTACATATCTAATGCATTTTGATATTAATAATTTATATGGATGGGCAATGTGTGAATACTTACCACATGGAGAATTTAAATGGATGGACAGAGTTGAAAATTTTGATGTTTTTTCAATATCAGATAAATCGCTGATTGGTTATATTTTAGAAGTGGATTTAGAATATCCTTCATCAATTCATACATTGCATCAAGATCTACCATTCTGTCCAAATCATGCTAAACCATGTGGGGGTAAGAATTTGAAACTTCTAGCAACCGTTGAGAAAAAGGAACGTTATGTAATTCATTATCGTAATATACAACAGTGTGTTATAAATGGTTTAGTTTTAGTGAAAATTCATAGAATCTTAGAATTTGCTCAATAACCTTGGTTAAAACCATACATTGATTTCAATACGGAATTACGCTCGAAAAGTAAGAATAAATTTGAACAAAATTTGTATAAACTGATGAATAATGCGGTCTTTGGTAAAACCATGGAAAATGTACGAAAATATCGTGATGTGAAACTGATAACAAAATGGAGTGGGCGTTATAGTGCTGAAGCTTTGATATCAAAACCAAATTTCCATAGCAGAAGTATTTTCCAGGAAAATTTAGTTGCAATCGAGATGAGAAAATTAAAGATACATTTTAACAAACTTCTTTATGTAGGTATGGCTATTCTGGATTTATCTAAGATTTGTGTTTATGATTTTCACTATGCTTTCATGTTGAAAAATTTTAAAACAAATTGCAAATTGATGTATACTGATACTGATAGTTTGATTTACGAGCTGAAGTGTGAAAATGCATATGATTTTATTAAAAATCATCCTGAAAAATTTGATACTAGTGATTACCCCAATCAAAATATTCATCAAATTCCACTGATTAATAGAAAAATTGTAGGATTGATGAAAGATGAGAATAATGGAGAAATAATGACTGAATTTGTAGGTCTACGTTCAAAAATGTATTCCATAAGAACGTTGCATAATAAAATAACTAAAAAAGCGAAAGGTTTTAAAATGAATGTGATTGCAATAGTATATTGTGTAACAAGGGATGAAACAGTGTGAATGCAGGCCAGGGTGAAGTTGTCAGCCCGAAGCCGAAGGCGAGGGCTGACATCACCCGTGCCTGCATTCATGTTTCATCCCGTGTCACACACTATGTTTTTCATAACATTTGCAAAAAACTTCAGGTTTCAAATTGCTTCCCTCCCATGGGAAGAAAGCAACTGCAAGGGACGAAAGCAGTTGCTTTCTTCCCATGGGACGAAAGCAGTTGCTTTCTTCCCATGGGACGAAAGCAACGCTGCTTTCAGACCGCTAATACATTGAAATCGCGATTGAAGCATACGTCACAGCTTTTCGCGGCATTCGCATGAAATTAGCTTGTTTCGACTCGCTAAACAGGCACTGAAAGCTGACGTTTCAGAGCAGATGTTATGAAAATGATATAACCTTCAACGATTATCCAAATTGTTTAAATAACAGAAATACTTGTGAAATACGTCAGCAACGAAAAATACAGTCAGAACTACACAATGTATATTCCGTTTTACAATCAAAAATTGCTTTAAGTTCATATGATGATCAAAGATATTTATTGGAGAACTCCACAGATACACTACCTTGGGGACATGTGAATATTCCCTCTCAAATGAAGTGAATGCATACATTTTTCAAGAATCTTTTATTATATATATTTATTACATACAATGTGTACATGTATTTATGTATTTATATATATATTCAGAGAAATAAATTATAAAGTATTGGTTTTATCTATCCATAAATTATGTGTTTTATCAAATCCTAACCATTTCACATATACCTTATTCCCTTTTTTTCTAATAATTTTTTCCACTAGATATACATCAGGATATTTTACTAACTGCAATTCTTGTTCATAAAATCCTCCTTGTATGGGATTAGATTGCTTATCAACTAATAGATACGTTCGTGGATTAGTTGCTTTAACTTTAATAATTTTGAAAATCTCCGTTGACCAATTTGGTGTGTAGCCTTTGGCGAACAGAGACTTGTACTTGCTGATTCTAACAAAATCATCTACTTTATATTTAGCTTTCTTCACATATTTAACGTTGTTATACACAGAATTGAGAAGCTCATTCGAATTTTTTTTTGTCACTTTACTGGGTGCCATACCAATTGTTCGATGTCTATGATTATTATACTCTGAAACTAATTGAGGTAAAATATTTATCCATTTATAGGAACCATTTATGCTAAAAGCTTTCCACATTTTTTCTTTAAGTGTTCTATTCCAACGCTCTATGATTGATGCTTTTAAAACACTATATGTTGAATAGTGATTAATATCATATCTTTTCATCAAATTAGCAAATTCCGTATTGTAGAACTCTTTTCCATCGTCAGATTGAAGATTATTTGGTTTTCGCCCACTATTTAATACTTCTTTGAACGCTTCGGTAACATTTCTAGCAGATTTAGTCTTCAATGGTTTAGCCCAAGCATATTTTGAGAATGCATCAATAACGGTCAGAATATAGTTGAAATTTTTGTTAATTTTCGCATGTGTTCTCATTTCAACTAAATCCACTTGCCACAAATCATCATAACCTTTCACAATCACTCGTCGACGTTTGAAGTTTTTCCTTGCTGGAGCATGCAATTCATTGACTAGTCGTACTTTTTCTTTACTCATTGTTTTACGTACTCAATGCTGTCTGATTGTGTGTTCGAAACAAACTGATCAATCGGTCAATAATATGGGCATCTCGTAATTCAGTTACTATGGAAATAATTTCATTTCTATGACCAGTATGACCTGCCTGTTCAGAACTGTTCAACAGCCACAGTCTGTTAACCAGTTCATTCGGATCATCCCAGTAGATGTAATCAACAGCACTGTTCTTAGTCGCAATATGATCATCGATATTCAACCCTTCACCAGTTGATGCAAATTAAACACGATGTTTGGGGGGAAACAACTTTTGAATGATATATCTATATTTATAAGATTTATTACCATTAATTTGACTAGTTTTTATATAACCACGCTTATGGGCATTAGTTGCATCAACGATTTTCCCATATTTAATAAGATCTTCTTCTGTATAAATCTCTTCATTTGGAAACCTTCTGAATAGAAGTTCTAATACACCTGGAGTTGTTTTATATCGAATATCTTTAACATATAAATGTGCTCGATCGAATCTGATTATTGAATCCCCTATCATGTAACCTTCAGCTGTATGTCTAATTCCATACTGACGATCCATCAAATTATCTGTATCATCAATCGACTTCATAATATAATTCATTGCCATGGATCCAACATTTCGTTCTAGTTGTTCCACAAATGATTCACGATTTCTAGGTTCTCGAATTACTTCTACCAACGCTGATCTTGGTGATGTAGGTAAATCTTGATCATTGATGTTTGGAGATGTGAAACCTTCTCCATCATCGATCTCAGTAGTTTTGTTTTGAGTATTGTTAATCTCATCTTCGTAATCACTATCACTAACATGAGTAGAATTACGTGGTGTTGATCTATTCAAAGTTAACCTACGCTGATGAGCTCTTCGCAACAATGGTCGATTAGGCTTTCGTATATGATATGTTGAATCTTGAAAGTCTGGAATATCCTGATCATAATCCCAAACCATGCTCTCATTAGTGCTCATGTTTCTCTCATTGGTAGTGACATCACTTTTGAAATCTTCTTCTGAATTCAAATGGGTTTTACTTTTCGATGCTGTTGCAATGGTATTCAGTGGTTCAACAATCGGTTGCAAAGTTTTTTCCAGTATTGCAGCTTCATCAGCTTGATGAGTTTTCAATGCTTGATATTTTTTTCTAACAACATCACTTGCATCAATTATTTTACGTTTTAAATCTTTATTGAATTCCGTTGTACCAAACATAATGAATGATGTTTGTTAACTGATGAATCGCAACTAGTCTCATGAAGACTTCACCATGTATTATAATTCAATAAATATATCAAGACCTTTCCGATAACGCCCTCTATTTTTAGGACTATCTTTATCAATAGTTAGAAATCCATATTTTATTCGCCAACACAGTGAGCACATTTCGATAAATTTATTGAAGGTCATGTCAGTATTTACATGATCATTAAACACATGTTTTAAATTTGTATGATCTTGTTCGAAAATGATTAGAAAATTAGCATTATCACGAATCAAATGTTTTGGAATTCTGGTATATGTTTGACATAGATAAAAACAATCAACAAATCTATGTCGCCCCATGCAAAAATATTGTCGGATTACATCTTGTTCATCACATGCTATATCGTCGAATATAAAAATTGAATTAGGTTTAGCTTCATCCACAGGAATGACATCACAATTATTTGAAAATGTATTATATGTAACTCCACCTGCATGTTTTAATACTTGTCGCAAATATGAATATTTCGGTTGATGCAATGATTTTGAATAAACGTATACATTTTGAAATCGAAGTCCATTGATATTCAGCAATAAACTGATAACTACATTAGTTTTACCACATGTTGAAGGACCACACACAATACTTCTCACCGTTGTTGGTAACAATTTTCCATGACGCATGAATGTCTTTTGATCTTTAGATACATGGTCAAGATTTTTTATTGGTAACGACAGAGGTTGTTTTTTCAACTTCATTTCACGCCAACCAAACGTGTAATATAATAATTCAAATTGAAAAAAGTTTAGTTGTCGTTGAACTGTGCCCACTCACGCACGCACGTCGAAATCGCGAATGTCAAAATCCACAGGATTTTTAAATAGTGTTATAAACAAGTTACCTATAGAATTACATCTACCTGGTTATCAATTTTGTGGACCTGGAACCCGTCTTAAAGATCGACTAGCACTCGGACAAGCAGGTATAAATCAATTAGATGCTGCATGTCGGAAGCATGACATTGCATACGCAGAAAATAACGATTTAAAATATCGCCATATTGCTGATAATATTTTAGCCGAGAAAGCATCAGAACGTTTGCATAATAAAGGTACAAGTTCATCAGAACGTTTAGCAGCTTGGGTTGTTAATAAAACAATGCGTGCAAAAGTGAAACTTGGTATGGGGATTAAAAAGAATAGAAAACCATCAGTACGTACAGCAATTATTAGTGCTCGAAATGCAATTAGGGAAGCAAAACCAAAAACAAACAAAATGGCTATTCAAATTGCCCTTCGTGCAGCGAAGCAAACCATTGGAAGCAAAAAGACGAAGAATGAAATCAAAATTCCTCGAGTCATACCAGTAGCTAAACGTGGGGGGATATTACCATTCCTTAATCCATTATTCGCTGGACTTTCTGCTGTTGGCGGATTAGCGGGGGGTGCAGCAGGAATTGCAAAAGCAGTCAACGATGCATCAAGTGCGCGCAAACAATTGACCGAAAGCGAACGACATAATAAAACAATGGAGGCCATTGCATTAGGAGGACATGGTAAAGGCTTACACCTCGCACCATATAAAAAAGGATGGGGGCTATATCTACATCCATATATTAAAAAAAAAAAAAAATGATAAATCTGAACAAAGGTGTAACAACTGATATTCAATTGATGAAATATGCAAAACTGTTAAAAATACCATATTTCAGAGGTGTATTCATGAGAACAAATTTACCTAATAAAATCAAAATCCATGAATCTGGAATCATAAATTTAGATGATATGAATGGACCTGGAACACATTGAATGGCTTACACAAAGAATTACAATAACATCTTCTACTTCGATAGTTTTGGGAATCTTCAGCCTCCAATCGAAGTTCTGCATTATTTCAAGTCTGATAATAATAATAATAATGTTATGTATAATCACAAGAGATATCAAGCCTATAACACAGCTAACTGTGGTCAGTTGTGCCTTAATTTTCTTGTAAGCAGTATTTCTTAAAACAATTATGTCTTACACATTTACGTTGAGTGGTACTTCATCTACTCTGAGTGCCAATTATTTTCCACCAATTGTTTTGAATTTTGAAAAAGTTTACGTTCTTGGATTGATAACATTTCAATCATATAATTCAATACCTAATATTGACGAAACATGTAATATTTTTTCATATGATGGTTCTGAGAAAATCATAATTCCAACTGGTTCTTATACGATTGAAGACATAAATAAATATCTACAAGAACATATTAGAGATTATGATCAACCAAAAAATAATAATCCTAATTCAATAAATAAGTCAATAGCTGGACCACACGTGACTGTTAAAGTTAATAATAACACTTTGAAATCAGAGATATTCTGTAGATGGGATGTTGATTTTGATGATGATACATCGCTTCATGAATTACTAGGTTATGAAGTTGGTGATGCAATTCATCGCAACCAATGGAATGTATCACCTAATGCAATAAAAATAACCAAGGTTAACACAATAAGAATTGAATGTAATATAACCTTGAGTGCATTCAATAATAATTCACCAGCTCACACAATACATGAATTTTCACCGGATGTACCTCCTGGATATAAAATTTCCGAATCCCCCCAAACTATCATTTATATGCCTGTGGGTGTTCGTACGATTGATAACATAACTCTAACGATTGTTGATCAAAACGGACGATCTGTGAATTTTCGTGGAGAGGAGATAACGATTAGACTACACTTAAAAGAATTGTGAGATATGTTAACTTTCAATAGTGATATTGATTCTAATTTGATTCAACCTAGTTATAACAAAACAAAATCTAAACCTCAACATCAGCAGAAATCAAGATCAAAGTCTCATAAGTTATCTAAAGAAAGTATAATAAAACTCAAAACCTTGGGATTTACTGTAAGAAAATAAAATGACTAATAATATTCTAAAAATTGATGTTTCACCGCATTATGATAATAGCATCAATAAAATTGAAATTCATGGACATAATCCATATGCTAATTCATCATATGGAAATAATGATGAAATTCGTATTTTAATACAACAACAAGATTTGTGTGTGCTTCCGAGTGAAAGTTTTCTCTATATGGAGGGGAAGATTTACAAAGTTGATGGAACGAATGAAACTATTGTGCTAAACTCAGAAATCTCAAATAATTTTGCATGTTTTCTTTTCGATGAAATACGCTATGAATTAAATGGTGTGGAAATTGATCGTTGTAAAAATGTGGGAATAACTTCAACAATGAAACATTATATTTCAATGAATAAAAATCAGAAACTAATAATGGAAAATTCTGGGTGGAATGAAAATGGATATCCAAAAAATGACATCACTGGGTATTTTAATATCTGTCTCCCATTGAAGAATATTCTTGGCTTTTGTGAAGATTATAAAAAAATTGTAGCTAATGCTCGACATGAACTGATTTTAATACGCGCCCGAACAGATAAAAATTGTTATAATACTACTGCAGATCATCTAGAACTTGTAATCTTCCGAATTTCAAAATTACAGTGGAGAATACCTCACGTAACACCAACAGATTCGGAAAAACTTTCATTATTACAAATCCTGGCTAGAAACAATCCAATCAAAATGAGCTTCCGCTCCTGGTCATTACATGAATATCCTAATCTACCTAAATCAAAACTACAAATTTGGCCTATAAAAATTTCGACTCAATTAGAAAAACCTAGATATGTTATATTAGGATTACAAGTGAATAAAAAAGAGAACATTTTCGTTAAGGCAAGTCATTTTGATCATTGTAATTTACAAAATATAAAGCTGTATTTGAATAGTGATTCATATCCATATGATAATTTAAATCTAAGTTGTAGGAATAAACAATATGGATTATTGTATAATATGTACACGAATTTCCAACAATCATATTATAATAATCGCAATGATCCAATTCTAAACATGGCTGACTTTCTACAGTTTGCACCGCTAGTTGTTCTAGATTGCTCACGTCAAAATGAAGCTATAAAAAGCGCAACTGTGGACATTCGCTTGGAATTCGAGTTTGACACTGCTATTGAAAACGACACTTCAGCTTACTGTCTCATTCTACATGATAGAATCATTGAATATACTCCATTAACAAATATCGTACGAAAATTATTATAATGGGGTATTCATTCGTTGATGTACAGGGGTTTATTGGTTCAGATAATCAATTCATATTTAAAGAATTAGCTATTCTATGTAATAACACAAATCGACTTGCACATTTCCTCTTTAAGAAGCCATACGCTTGGGAGATGCTGTCTGATGTTAATCAGAGGAAGGCAATGTTTTTGGAAAGACAACATCATGGTTTGAAATGGGATTCTGGGAATATTCCATACAATCAAGTTAATAGATGTTTGACGGACAACCTTTCAGAGATTCAGAACATCTATGTCAAGGGATTGGAAAAATGTGTTTGGTTAAAACAGGAATTACCAAACAAAATTTTCATTAATATTGTAACTTATTGCATATGTTTCACCAGCTGAAGGCTGGTGAAATTATGCTAGTTCGCGTGAGTTCTTTGTCACGGGTTATGATATTTGGAGCTCCCCTGGGAAAAGTTGAAAAAACCCTTAATTTACCCTAATGCAGACTCGGATAGATTTTTCACTACCAGAGCTGCTTCCCTCGGATCTGGGATATGTCAAATTCCCCAGACAGCGATAGGTGCTATAGAGCTACCGTGCTGTTGAATTTGACTCACCGATACCGTTTCAATCAGATCTGGGATATGTCTCACTCACCAGACGAAGGTAGGTGCTATAGAGCTACCGTTGCTGGTGAGATCAACGCACCGATACTGATATCTAGCTAATGATTTTAAGTTGACTGAAAATTAAAGAAATTATTAAAAGAAAACAATTTATAAGAAAATAGAAACAAAGATCAGGTTCCTGATTAAACTTGATGATCCTTGGATCATCTGGATTTTATTTAACAAAAAAAATAATGTTCTAATAGAACCTTGTTTTAACAAAAATCATAATACAAAAAAAATAATAGAAATGAAAATGTTAACATAAAATAAAAATGTGAATTTTCGAATCTTTGAAACCTAACCTAACTTATTTCTATCGCGCGCTGGCACTATGTGCCGGACTTTGTGATTGTTTTCTGTTTGCTGAATTATTGAATTTTAATAGTGCCGCTTTGGCTAAACTATTTGATTTATTGAGTCTACTGGAAGGTATAATTCCCGCTTTGGGAATTATCCGAAAAAAAAGAAATATTAAATTTTTTCTCTTGGCCGCTTTGGCTCTAGCTATGTTAAATGAGTGTATAAGAAGCTAAATGGATAGACGAGACGGTAGGCCGCTATGGCACGAATCCGCTCCCGAGCAGTGTGACGGTCGCCTTTTATATTTGTGATGACGTCACATACTCTGCGTGAGTTAGCTTACTTGCTACTGCGCCGCTCTATACAGTGACATGTCGGCGTATGCGTGTATTGCCTATGGCTTATACTAAGGATACGTTACAATATTGATACTCTGAATTGCCCATCGCTTCGCATACTTCTACAACAGCATGCCTCTCCTCTTAATCTCCAAAAATGTAATGCACATAATCTCACTTGCGCTATGGAAAATGTCATCATAGTGCAAAATTGGTTTAATTCCATACATCACTAATTTTATTGGTTGTTGTCGTTATTGTAATATTTTGTATGAATAAACAACATGTGTTCCATTTATACTTGTTTATAATTATTACTGTGTAAAATCCCTTCTCATTCAAAACAATAATTCTATGATTATCACTTTCATAACTCAATTTATCAACATTGTACTACTCTAGATCTAACTATAAAACTCAGTGCTATCTATCACTCCGATAGATTGCATCTTTTTTCTTAGTTTATCTAGACCATATATAAGTCGTGCAGTGACCAAATCCACTCACTAGTGCAACGAAAACAGTCAATCAAAGCATTAAACCATCAATCAAATTCAAATTCGAACGAATCAAAATCAGAATCAAAATAAAAAAAAATGTTTGTTAAATTGATGGTGATTTTGATTGTTATTATGATTGTCCAAATCAGTAAATACACTGATTTGGAAGCAGCGGTGATCCAATATAATGAACGAGATGGAATTATCAACGTCCACCAACCAGGGGACCTGCAAAATGTAAGCCAGACTAATTCAAGAGATGGAGTTGTAAATTTTATTTATCGAACGACAACGTTTACGAATATTCGCACGACGAGAACGACTGAGAAATTACCAATCAGATGGCCGACTGGTAATGAATCATCTTTGGAGCTGAGCAGTAAGCATAAATTATATATATACATATACATATATGAGTAAATTCAAATAGAACTTAAAACGCATGTTCCTTGGTCTTTTGAGAGTTCAAATTATAAAATGTAACAAACTATAGCTATCAACAGAGATATATATATATATATATATATATAACGCATGAATAATCATGAAATTATACAATCCTTAACCTTAGAATGATTATTTATTGAGAAAAGTTTTTCTTTTTATTTTTCATCTTGGTTGTTGATAATAGTTCCACTTTGATTTTGATTGGTAATGTTTCCTTATTGTAAAGGAATGATAAGTAATAAAAATTGAAAATTTGATTATTTCAAAACCAATCTAAAATAGTGAGGGTTTTGTGTTTGCTGGTCTGACGTGGAATTTCTCATATATATATATATATAGTCGATTGTAAAACTTCTTCATCTAATTTTATAATAATTTTTTTGTTTTCAGCTGAGGAAGATTCAAGAATTGAAACTTATTGATTTGGTTTCAAGTCAAAAGATTTTTTTTTTTTTTCATTTTAGATCTTTTATTAGAGTGATTGTTACATATATCATAATATAAAATAATTCCTTTATTATCATTATGATTTGTTATACATATATATTCATAAAATTAAAAAGCAATTCATGTATTTTTGTTTATATATATATACAAAATATAAAAACATTGAAAATATTACATGTGAAATTGAATTTTAATATGGCATAAAATTTCTTTGAAATCTACGTTTCCTATCTGCCTTAAAATTATCCAATTTTTGAAGATAGGTTACGGCTTGGTTCATCATAGTAGCTAACGATTGATACACATCATCCTTATCATCCATGGTAAACTGCATGGAGGTAGTAGCATATTTCCACCAATCTGATTTTTCTAGTTTGATAATGTCCTCAGTAGGGTACATTTTTAGCTGTACAGTAAAGGGTTTTAAACCATCAATTGCAGTTAATGTATTCGAATGCGTTGGTGTTTGTGTTATAATATTTTGGGGAACCCCACTCAGCAATGCACCTGAAGTTGATGCTTTACATAAATTCTCAACTGTTGATCTCACTGCTAAATCATTCCACAGTGCTCTTGATGTAGATGGTCCATCTGTTTCAACATTCTGTGATGGTGGTGGTGGTGGTATTGGTGGTGGTGGTGTTTGTTGATTGCTTTTTTCATGATCTCGATTATGCGATAATTGTAAATAATCAATTATTTTGTCTACTATATCAAGCGTATACGTAGGCTTGAATGAAAATGATGCTGATTTCACCAAGTTCTTTTTGAATGTAAGCAATTCAAAAGGTCTGTTCATGATATCATTTTCCTCCCGAGAAAAAATGATTAGATATATTCGGATATAATTATATCTAATCATCCAGATATGATTATATCCGAAAATTGGCCCGATATAATTGTATATAATTATATATATTTATATATATTTGGATATATTCATATATAATTATATCCAGGTGCTTTTATAAAAAAAAAAAAACAAATTCTGCACAGGGATTTGAACCCAAGTCCGCTCGAATACTTGTGACTGGTCGCACGCTCTACCGACTACGCCAATTTGCTATTATATAATACACATCATATTTTTCTGTTTGTCGAAACCTATGATCAAGCTGTCGAATTCAGAGTTAATAGACATTTAATTGAATGAATTTTTTGTTTAACAATAATGTAATAATTGCATGTAATCATGTCTTACCTGCGATATGAACTTATGTATAATCGTGTAACGACCTATATCTGATTATATATGGGCATATTCATGAAATTTTT